>CM073899.1:19668402-20355902 GCA_037176705.1 Molossus alvarezi
GCGGTCCAGAGAGACCCAGGTTCGATTCCCGCTAAGGACATGTACCTTGGTTGCAGTTTGTCCCCGGCCCCGGTTGGGTCATGTGGGTGGCAACCACTCAATGTGTCCCTTTCATGTCGATGCTTCTCTCTCTCTTTCTCTTCCTCTCTTTCCCTCCCACTCTATCTGAACAAAAAATGAAAAAATGTCCTCGGGTGAGGATAAAATAAAAAGGAAAACCAAAGAACAGACTAGTTCCACAGGAACAAGAAGCTGTTCATTTATTTACGACAGCTTTGGCTGAAGGGAATATTTCTTCCTCAGTAAAGAGTCCAGGGTTATGCCAGCCTGTGATTAGACTACCCCCTCCTCAGTCTCATCAAGTTTCATCAAGTCAGAAACTTGAGGACCCCTATGTGGATAATTTATGTCAGCTTTCCAGTATTTGGCCCATTTCACACTCTGTCCATCTTTACCAATGCAAAACAAGAGAAATATCTATTTACTATAAAGGTCTTAAATACAATGTCCTGCAAAGATGTCAAATAGAAAAGATGGGACTTGGCCATCTAACCCGGTTTTGTATCTGAAAACAGTTTCATTCTGGTATCAGTCCCAGAGCCAGACTTCTGTTCCTCCCCCACAGCCCCACCATTACCTCAGTATTATTTATTATATGACTCTTAAAGCCAGATATTTGGGATGATGAAATTGTTTCCATAATAAATGATTTCAACATCATGTATGGTTTATGGCTTAGGAGAAAGAAACCATATCATTTAGTTCCACTCCTGAATGTCCAAGCATTGTAGATATAACCCACTCTTGCCAGTAAAGACATTACAGAGAGAAATGCAGGCCCTTTTCCAGGCTCCCAAATAGGGAAATTATTTCTCAAAAAAATCAAGAATAAAGCCACCAAAATGGTCCAAAAAACATTGGAGACATGGTGACAACATAGAAAACAGTATTATTTCTTTAAAAAAGTGAATCACAGAGCTGTAAACATCAAATAATACTTCAATCTTGCTACTATAAAATGTGTTTTACAAGGTGAAACAGTAATATAAGCTGAAAATGAGAATGTAATCTGGACATGTAATCAACACTTGATTTTTTATAGAATCTTTCAGATGAAGATACTTAAAAATTATAACTTTGAGCTCAGACCACAGTTAAGAATGCATGACAATAACAGAGGGGCCAACATCAGCCATCACTGGCAGAGTTCAGATTGATGTTTAAAACCCAAGACTCTAATACTCCTTCTCTGATACATCCCATGTTGAAGAAACAAATGTCGAGAGACCAGAAGACCTTTCAACTAGATAGAACACTGTGTTAGAATGAGAATTAAGGGAATTTGATTCTGACATGACCCCATCAAATTCCAAACCTCATTTTGCTGATAGAGATCAGAGGAAAAAGCAGAAAGGTTGAATCTACACTTGTGTGCCTGTAAAAATTCCATTGCAAGTTTTACAGAGAGAGCAACTGACATTTGGGAATGTACAGGGAACGTGGCTGAAATACCAAGTAGAAGTCGCAAGATTAAATGTATACTTTCTGCAGGTGTGTAAGCAACAACAAAAGAATGAAAATTCACTGTTCGGAAATCCTTTGTTCCTACCAGCTGCATGTCCCACCCAGAGCTATCATGCTTGCTAAATGGGAATATACAACAAAAATACCTAGAACGGGCAAGGGCCCGAGAGCCAAGGTCCAAGAGGACCTTATTCCTCTTGGTGACTATGCAAAGGATAGTCTCCAAACTGGAGTAGCATGAAGAAAAAAAGGATCATAAACTTTATGAATCATTTTGTAAACTAAATCATACTTCTTTTCATGGGTTCTTAGGTCTTGTTTTTTAAGTCTTTCAGGAATGTTCTAAAAACTTTCCATTTTTCAATACTGGTAACTCAAGCAGAAGAGGAAATTCACTTATATACAGGTTACTCTTGTGCACTTGTTGGGTCCGGAAATCCATGTCAAAGTTGAATAAATAATTCTACAGGTGAAATCTATTAGAATCTCTAGTTTACATGATTTTTAAGTAATTGGCCAAAAGAAATAGTTGCCAGGGTTTATTGTGGAAATACTTCATTTAACATCCAGCAAACTGACTGCACAGCTATTACTTGTTAGATGCCGGAGAGCCCCCGCCCTGCGAAGCCTAGGAGCGAGTTTGGAGACAAATACTAATCATATTCAGTGGCAACTCAAAGGCAATGTTGCCTGCTTCTTGTAATCAACCCAGTCCTGTCTCTTGTGAATAAAGGTTAGAGAACAAATGCAGTTAAGTAGGGATGTCCTAGAAATGACAACCAGAAATAGACTTCACATGGTTTCCATAAATAAAACTGAGGACACTGAGAGCAAGATTCTGAATCTGGAGCTTCCCAAGAAAAGGGTGAAAATCTGTACTTTGGCCCTTTGCATAACCCAGTTACCAACGAATATCACACAAGGTTCAGGGATTATGTTAAGAGCTTAGACCTGCTCTGTTCAATGTGGCTTATATCCAATGTGCACTTGAAGTGTGGCTGTTGAGCAAATTGAGGTGAAACTTAAATGTAAAAGATATACAAGATTTGACAGACAATATGAAAGGAAAACATAAATCATCTCATAAATAATTTCTTTATGTTTTGATTATATGTTGAAATGATAATGATTTGGATATATTGCTTAAATAAAATATGTCATTCAAATTAATTTTACTTGTTTCTTTTTATTTTTAATGTGGCCACTAACAATTTACTAATTATATTTATGGTTTGTATTATATTTTTATTGAACAGTGCTGGCTTAGACTCTTGAACCTGAGAAAACTGAGTTCTAATTCATACATTAGTGTGTGGCCTTGAGTAAATTACTTAACCTTCTTAACCTCTTGCCATCTACCAGTTTCTGTTTTCTTGGTTTTGTTTTGTTTTTTTAATCATCACCCGAGAATTGTTTTCCATTGGTTTTCAGATAGAGTGGGAGAGAGAGACCGAGAGAGAGACAAACATTGATGTGAGAGAGACACATCAATTGGTTGCCTCCTGCATGACCCCAACCAGGGCCTGTGATTGAACTGCAACCACGGTACATCACCTTGACTGGAATCAAACCCACAACTCTTTTCTCCATGGGCCAATGCTCTAACGGCTGAGCCAAATGGGCCAAGGCTACCAGTTATTGTTTTAATTCATAGGGAGACCTCAAAGAATTGCTTTTAGAATGAAGTTTGATAACCCATGCAATGTAAGTCTTCAATAAATTTTAGCAAATATTTTTAAAACCATCTCAGCTATGCAGTGACTTTTGTTTTTTACTTAATGCTAGCCATCACTTTAAGGAATCACATGATCTAAATTGACCCAGGTTCCTTACACAGGAAGTAGCATTTTCCACCTTCATTTGGGTCATTGTTTTCAACCTTCTCTATTTGAGCAATTCCAACTCGGTCTTCAAGACCTAACTCAAATACATCCCCTGTAACGACTTTCCTGACTTCCCTGTCTGATTAATTACTCTCAACACTGACCACCTAACATTTAGTTAACAAGTTTTATTGAGCACCTACTATGTACTGGTTCTGTTTTAGGCTCAGAGACAGCAGTGAGCAAACTAATATTCCTGTCCCAATGGTGCTGCATTCTTGTAGAAAAGACAGACAATAAACAAACACATGAATAGCATCATGCCAGCTAAGAGAAGTTTACGAAAAAATTAAGTGCTTAAGGGAATAGAACAGGATGATGCCAGGAAACACTGTTTTAGATAGTGTGACCCAGGACAGCCTTTCTGGAAAGTTGGCACTTGAACAAGAGCATAGGATGTCCCAGCTAACACACCCGATGTAAGACAAATACCAAGGAAGGAAATCTGTATGCGCTGCCTCTCATTTTGAGAGTTATGTAGGCAGCAGTCTCTGGATACTCACTGAAGATGCCCTGGAAAGCAAATGAGAAACTGTCTATAGTCTGGCTACTCTGCAGTCCTCTGGAGAAAACAACAGGGGAAGCTATGAAAATATCTCAGCTTCAACAAAGCTGCCTGTGGCTTAACATGACATTCTCTTGTCTTTACCAAAAGTAAAGCACTAGCCCTGGCCAGTTTGGCTCAGCGGTTAGAGCGTTGGCCTGCGGTCCTGAGAGACCCGGGTTCGGTTCCCGCTAAGGGCACGTACCTCGGTTGCAGTTTGTCCCCGGCCCTGGTTGGTTGTGCGGGTGGCAGCCACTCGATGTGTTCCTTTCACGTCAATGTTTCTCTCTCTCTCTCTCTCTCTGTTCCTCTCTCCTTCCCACTCTACCTGAACAAAAAATGCAAAAGTGTCCTCTGGTGAGAATAAAAAAAAAAAAGCAAAGCACTAACTAGAGCTTTTGTCCTGGCCACATGCCTGTGTTAATATATTTCTTTTAGTGTTAAAAATGATAGATGTTTTTCATAATTTAGCTAGTACAATCTTGCCTGAAAAATAGCTTTCAGTGAGACGGTCTTGGATTTCTCTTCAGTAACCACAACATGGACGTGTTAGAAATGATCAACTTGAGAGCTGGACACAGGGCATCTGAACATCTTGTAACCACCCACCCACATGCCAAAATCTGGGTCAGTTTGTAAAAACTGTGTGTTCCGTGGGGTTCATGCTAGTGTCCTTTATATGTTCTTTATCTTTCTGACCAAAAAAGATAAAGAGTATATAATATATACATATTTTGTATCCTCACTCGAGGACACTTTTTTTTTGCATTTATCTCCAGGTAGAGCAAGAGGAAAAGAGAGAGAGAGAGAGAGACATCGACATGAAAGGGACACATTGACTGGCTGCCACCCACATGATCCCAACCAGGCCGGGGACAAACTGTAACCGAGGTTGCCCTTAGTGGGGACTAAACCCGGGACTCTCTGGACTGCAGGCTGAAGCTCTAACTGCTGAGCCAAACAGGCCAGGGCAAGAGTATATAATATTTAATTCAATACTTAAATTAAACTCAATGTATAGTATGTATTACATGAAATATATATAAAGATAAAGAATATGTAGTATTTGACTTAATATAATATTTTAAGTCTGCTCTACATTCTTATTCCCAAGAAGAAGGCAGAAGAGAAGGAGAAGGAAAGATGAAGCTCTGGGTGTCTCCGTCGGTAAAGGGTGAGTCACAATGTGCTTCATCCCCAAGTGGAAAGTGGTCTGTGTTCACCTGCAGTTGTGTGGTTTGCAGAGTTCAGAAATGTCCATGTTTACCGATTTCTTATTGTACGTAAGTCTAGCAGGACTCGTCTATAACTTTCCACAGTGGAGTAATACTAATAGCTTCCATTTGTCTTCTTTCCATTAGATGCAGCTGTTTTCTACTGTTATTTATTTTATTACTGTTAATTATTTAAGTAATTAACACACTGATTTATTTTGTCTTGATGACCTGGGGCAATGTTACTAAGGATACAAATTTTTAAGTCAAATAAACAAATACATGGACCTTTTGAAAATGAATCACACTAGATTTCCTTCTTTTCAGATTCTTCTGAAGTCAGCTAATAGGGTTCGGGGAGCCATACACTCTTGGCCAAAAGGAAAAAGATGTTATAGCCAACAATGACCTACATCTGCTCATTTTTCACAAGGTATGTCCAATGATTATATTTAAGCCAGTAAGAAAGGTTACAAGGGTGTGACCCTGAAAAATACACTCACCAGAGTTCTCTGCTGTCAGATCATAAGGGGAGGGTGTTGTATTGTTCATAAAATGCTTTTGATCTCATTTGAGGCTAAGTTGCTAAGCCAGCCAGATGTCAGCATTCGGAAAATCTACTCTGCACAACAGTCTAAACCCACAATGGTCCTGATTAAGGACCAGTAAGTTAAATGGAACATTTAGAGTCCAATTTTTAAAAATAAAGAACATTTATTCAGAGAGATGATCCCAATAGAATTTTACTCATTGTGTGAGCCTCCCTTTTACATCACTGCCCAAGAAAACTGGCCAAATCCCTGTAGCCTGTTCCAGAACCTCACTGGGAACGCCAGCATGAATGAATAGTAAATCTGAATTACATGATAATTTGGAAATAACACTTGTTCAATTAGCATCAAGAAGTTTTTTTTTTTTAAGGCTAGCCAGTGTGGCTCAGTGGATTGAGCATCGTACCATGGACTGAGAAGTTCTGGTTCAATTTCTGGTCAGGGCACATGCCCAGGTTTCAGTAGGGGGGAGGAGGTAGTGCTCAGTCTTTCTCTCTCACATTGATGTTTCTATCTCTCTCTCCCTTCCTCTCTCTATAAAAATATCTATAAAAACATTTTTAAAAGAATTTTCTTTTAAATGCACTACTGCCTAACTAGGTGTAGCCTGGGAAAAAACCCTGATCACTTTTTTTTTTTTTTAATACAACCCTGATCACTTTTAATGCACAGCTGAGGTCTAGCATATTCAAAGGAACAGTCTTCAGGAGTCAGGTGGCCTGAAATCTCATCACAGTTTTGTTGTTTATTCTGTGTGGGCTTGTACGAGTCAGCTGACCTTTTTAATCCTCTATCTCATCTCATCTTAAACATGAAGGGCATGTGTAATGATCTCTCTGTCCTTTTCAGCTCCCAAATTCTAGTTTTACATCTCCAAAGCATTAAAGTGACACATTATCTCGACATAAACTAATCTCATTAAACTGATTCCAACATAACTTTAGGTGACTCATGTAAGTAGGTTAAACAGCCCCATGCTAGGAGCTCTGAATCTTGTTCTCCCTATTATATTTCTCATAAATAGCACAGAAGGAAGTTGCAACCAAGTTTTGCCTGCAACATCAAAAAACCTCAATTAGTTTAATTTAAATTGGTGAGGTGTGAGTGTGTGTGTTAGATTAAAACCTAATGTCAATTAATTGTGCATGTTCTGTGTTGGGTCATTGTCTCTCTCTCTCTCTACATGCTCTGCCCAGGAAATGAAAAACTGCCCACAGCTTTCACAGACATTTACCAGTCTCAGAAGTCTAACTCCAGACAGTTTCTCCCCTGAGCTCCAGACTTAAATGTACTCATCGCAGTCACCACTCACTGAGTGCTCTTCTGAGTCTGGTGCTGAACTGTCCTTTAACAGCTGGTCTCTACCCTGCAGGCGGACATTGTTATCTCCACTGTATAGATAAGGAAACTGTCTCGGAGAGGTCATGTAGCTGATCAAGGTCACACAGTGGATCATTTTCAGATGCATGAATCTAATCCAGGTCTTGTTGGCTTAGAAATGCATGTCCTTTAAACTATTCCACAAGAGTGAACAATGTAGTTAGAAATGCGAGGTATAAATCGTGGTGATTGTTCTGGATGCCAGTGTTCTTCTCAGCACAGACAGGTAGGTGAGGGGGAAGCCAGCAGTGCAGTGAGGACCAGGTCTGGGATCTGGGGTCAAGAGTGGTGGTAGGAGAGGCTGGAAAACCACATCTGGGCCCGAGTGGAATAACTTCGTGGCCCAGGACATGGAACGTAGGCTGCTGGAAGACCACATGGGTCATCACAGGGTGGCAAGAGGGAGCATGGAGTGGTGTCTGTCGTCAGTTTCGTATTTCTGGGGGAACTTTCTGGAAGTAACTTTATAAAGTTCAGAAGGAAACAGAGATTAGAAGAAGGGAGATCATTGAGGAAACTACTGTAATAGCCCAGGTCAGAGAACATTCAGGCCTGCACTAGGACAGTCACAGCAGGAAGAACAGAAAAGGATTCAGAACTTGGCACACAGTCAGATTGGAGAAGTAGGTAAGGATGAGGTTAGGTTGACCCAAAGCAGCCTGCCTTGTCTTTACCTGGCTCCCTAGCACAGGATGCCCCTATGGCACACATACTGCAAAGCTGCCACCAATGAGGAATGTCACTGCTCTGGATTGTACCAGACCCCAAACATGCAAAAGCAGAATGTCTAGGTCATACTGAGTTACTTAATAGTGACTGTCCTTTATTTTTTTTTTCAAATATGTTTTTATTGATTTTTTTACAGAGAGAGGAAGGGAGATATAGAAACATCAATGTAAGAGAGAAACATTGATCGGCCTCCTGCACACCCCCTACTGGGGATCAAGCCCATAACCCAGGCACGTGCCCTGACCAGGAATTGAACCGGGACCTCTCAGTCATGGGACAACGCTCAATCTACTGAGCTACACCAGCCAGGTGCTGACCTCTATTTCTAAGATGAGAGAGTGTCCACCACAGTACATGATTCCCTAATGTTCAATGTCTGTGTCTTCAGACTAGGGGTAGGACAGAAATAAAACTCTCCCACTGAAGAACATAGGAAACGTATAACTGTAAACACTTTGGAGTGTCCTAATGCATACGTAAGTCTTTGACCTCCTAAAAGAGAGGCTTGTCTCTGTGAACATGATGAAATGGCCCTGGTTCACGTGAGCTCAGGTCTCTCTAACTCCAGAGCCTGACTCAGCTTCCGTCTCCTCCTCCACATTTATGTGCCAAACAAATGTAGCTCACACTGAACATATCTAACCTTCTCACCACCTGGGTTCAAGCAACCTCTCTCTCTCACCTACTCTTACAGTCTTCTCCTAACCCATGTTCACAGACCCTCCCTTGTCCCTGCCCCCAGACCATCTCAACACAACAACCCCCAAACTTTTTATTTTTATTTTTTTATACATTTTCATTGATTTTTAGAGAGGAAAGGAGAGGGAAAAGAGATAGAAACATCGATGTGAGAGAGAACCATCCATTGGCTGCCTCCTGCATGCCCCCTCCTGGGGATTGAGCCCAAGAACCCGGGCATGAGCCCTGACCAGGAATCAAACCAGAAACCTCTTGGTGCATGGTTCAATGCTCAACCATTGAGCCACACCAACCGGGCCCAAAACCCTTTAAAATCTAAGCTGGGTCACCTTCATTCTTCTGCTCAAAACTACAGTCGAAGTCCTTCGATGGCAGTAAGACTCTGCATGTCTCAGCAGCCCATGGTCAACAACCTCATCTCCTTCTGTTGCCTTCTTCTCATCATCTCCAGCCTCATTGGCCTCCTTCCCACTCCTCAGATCCACCAGACACTCTAACTCAACACCTTTACACTGGTTTTTTCCTCTGCCCAGAACACTTCCCCTGGCCATCTGTGAGGCTCAGTTCTTCGTCTCCTTTGGGGTCTGGTTCAGATGCCTCCTGTGCAGTGAACCACACCCCAGACCAGCTTATGGAAAACTGCAAACCTTCCTACTGCCAAGCTTCATGCACAGATGCCCTCCACAACACCTTACGCTGCTTTATTTTGCTGGAAGGCATCATTACACTCTCTAACATACAAGTATGGGGTGAAGAATGTCCCTAAAAGAGATGTTAAAGTCCTGATCCCCAGTACCTGTGAATGTAACTTTTTGGAAAAAGGATCTTGGCAGATGACCCAGTTCAGGTGAGGTCATTAGGGTACATCTTAATTCAGTATAGCTGGTGTCCTTATTAAAGGGGGAAACTTGGACAGAGACGTAACAGATAGAATGCCATGTGAAGATGAAGACAGAAATCAGGATGACGCTTCCACAAGCCAACACACACCAGAAGGTAGGAGAGAGGCCTGGAACAATCTCCCTCGCAGCCTCAGAAGAAGCCAGCACAGCTGGCACCTTGATCTTGGACATCTGGCCTCCAGAGCTGAGAGACTGCACTTCTGTTGTCTAAGCCCCCACGTCTGGTACCTCGTTGGAGCAGCCTGAACAGACTGATGTGCATACTATCACATTAGCCTGGTTTTTATATTTATTACCTGTTTCTACTCCCAAGGGTATGCTGCACAGGGGCAGGGATTGTTTATCTTTGCTGTTCTATCTCCGACAGTAAACGAATAAATCAGCAATCATGCCCCACTCCACACTTCTTGTCTTTTCTCTCACCTCTCTTCAAGACAAAACCTTTGAGTTTCCACCCCAAATACGATGGACCTTGACACCTTCTTGACTTTGTTTAGGTTGCTCTCTCTACCCAGGATGCCCACCTGCTCCTTTTCTACCTGTTAACATCTCTTTGTCAGTTAAGACGTACCCATGTCATCCTTCAGTGATGAATTCTCTCTGCTCCCCTCTTCTGTTTTATTATTCATGTTGCACCTCTCTGCCTGTAAACCATGACCCCTTTGAGTTTTGGAATCATATCCTATTAATCTTCCTATTCCCAGACCTGGCCCAGTGTCTGGCACTCAGGAGGCGCTCAGTAAATGTTGGCTAGATTGAATTAAACCTGTATCCTGCAGTTTTTGCTCTTGCTGCCCTTCTCCCCACTGCTAGCCACAGCAGGGTACAAGAGGATTAGAGGGACTCTGGAGCAGAACTCAGGTTAGAGCATTGGAGCCTCTCCGCAGACTCTTTGTCTTCATGCCATCTTGTGAGAGTTTCCTAAATGGGAAGTCCGCGATGTTGTACCCAAGCCACTCAGCTAAGCCCTGGGAGACATTTGCCAGAATTTACGGCAACACAAACAGCTCAATCAAAGGAGATGTGCGAATCCTCCTTTTTATAAACTGGAGGAAGCATTCTATCAGGGAAAAGGACAACCCTCTGAGACAGCACTTCCCGGGCTGTGGACAAGTGTGTACTGGCTTTGATTCCAGGTAATGGTCTCATCTCTGTTTTTCTTTCTGCCCCTAGTTTTCTCCAACTGGAGGGTATTGTAAAGGCCATGTGTCTGCCACCCAGCTCTGCAAGAAGCATGTACTGGAGCCAGCTCCAGAAATGAAGGGTGTGTTGGGTGTAGCCAACACTCATTTAGCCAATCTGAATACTTACATGGATATGATCTGAAAAGGTTAAAATAGACTCAGCTTTCCAGAAATTCTAACTGAATGGAACTAAAATATTGAACTTTCATTCTAAGGAATCACTATTAATTCTCAAAAGGTTCTCTGCCCTCTCTGTTCTCTGAAAGGCATTAATTTCTGAGTCTTGCAGTCATTATCTAAACAGCAAAGTGGGCCCTATGAAATGCAAGAAATGCCAAATAATATTATTTATATCCTCACTCCTTGTAGGTACTGTACTAGTTAGGTTAGCTTAAAATTCTTCAGAAGAACTGATCTCATAACCCTAACTACTCTGTGCATTGGACAGCAACCCATTTTCAAATGCACAGTCTATGTTCATGTGGGCCATTCAATCATGAGCCCAAACTCAACACCTACTCAGTGCCAAGCTCTGAGCTTTTCTCAAGTGCTTCAAAAAAGGAAACCCCAGTTTTTCACATTATAGCATAAAGCTGATTAAACAATAACTTAATAAGCACCTATATTATTTCCAGCAAAAATAAACTCTGTGATTATGACTAAAGAATTACTTTCAAATGTTCAGCAGTTCAATTCAGCCCTACCTTTTGTTCCCTTGAATTCGTTATGGACAGTGTTTCGATCATTCTTCACACATTGGCCCCATATCACTTGGAGCCAGTAGTAGCAGTAATAGCAGTAGTGTTCGCAGTGAATAGGTCCTCATCCAGGGAGACTGGTGATCACATTCACCTTTCAGATCAAAGAAAGCCAGGTACCCTCTCTCCAGAAAATAATCACATGTTCCACACTCAGTGTTAGGCATGATTTTAGAAGGTGTAAAAAGTTAACAGATCCTCAAAGCAAGAGTCAGTAAGCTTTTTTCTAAGTAAAGGCTAGATAGTAAATATTTTAGGTTTTTTGGGTTAAGAGGCAAAATCAAAAATATTATCTAGATACTTATATAACAAGAGAGAAAACAAATTCCCACCATTTTTAATTGATGGAATTCAAACTATCATTACTGAGTACAATTTTTGTAATACAGGTCTGTAGACGAGGAGAATGGAATTTGGCAAGGGGAGAGGAGGACAGTATTTCACTTCATTGTGGTTCAGAGTTAGTATTCCCTATCATCAAACCGACTGACAATGTTCATCTGTGAAAACCCAGGCAGTGAGCTGCATTTGACCAGCAGGCCATAGTTTGCTAATCCAGAGAAGGAAACCAGGGCTGGACTATTTTAGGGAGGACCTGCTGGGACTATGTATCAGCCAGGCCAGGACCAGCAAAATGGCAGGTTTTGTAAAGTCCACCTGTCTCTACCTAGCTGTGCAGAAAGGGTGAGTTGGAGCCAGCTCCAGATATCACGAATGTGTTGGGTGTGGCCAACACTCATTTAGCCAATCTAAATACAGCTCACATGGCTGTGATCTGAAAAACCATGTTGTCCATGGCGCGTGACTCTAGTGGCAGGAAACAATCCCCCATACCTGGAGCCAGCAAGGATCCTGGTGCAATGCTCCCTCCCATGGCCCTGGCCGGCTAGCTGGCTGCATTCCTACTGCTCCGAGCTGCGACTAAGGATACGCGTACACTAAACTCTATTAACCTATGTTCTGTGACCTCAATAAAACTTTCCCAATAATCAGCAAGAATAACAGTGCATATGAAAAGAAAGTCCTTTGTCCAGTGTTTGAAAATTGAAAAGTAAAAAGCACATCAATGGATAAGGCTTTTTAATGAATAAAATTATTTTCTTAATCTGCAGTTGTCTTTGAATCAATATTCACTTCTAGAAATCAAAAACAAACAAACAAAAAAACCCACCATCTTGTAAATGTAAAAGAGCTTAGAATAAATCATAATAAACTAATCAAGAGGCAGTGTTCAACAAAAATGATTATGCAGAAATTTTATCCTTCTCCTCACCCAGTTCATCTTTTTCTACAAAAATATCCATAGTAAGTCAATCACAAAATAAATGTAATTCTCTAGAATGTTTTCAGGTCTATAATGTCTGAGACGCTTAGGCCACTAGGAAGAGCCATAAAAGCATTTCACTGTCGGTTAGAAATCATCATTTTATTTCAACAATGGTTAAATAAATAAACGCAGCTCCCTGGACTGGCTGGCTGGTCTCACAATTTGTGGCAAACAAACTTGGTGCAAGTTCTCCACCTAGTGGGTATTTTGAAAAATGTGTAATGAGATAAAAATGACGTGTACAAGTATGACAGAAAGAGAGGTGGTAGCGTTCTGTATATCACATGTTCATTTTTCTTTTCTATTTTTTCTCTTCCTTTCATGGCTCTTCTTAGGCCAGTTTCCCCAGGAATGACTCAAAGACATATTTATTTGCACCTAGGACGTTAACTGCGGCTTGCTCTCAGGAAAGACACCTGTAAGAGAATGAAGGAGGTGGCATAGAGTGGAGGGGCAGTTGGACTGGGACACGAGGGCCACCCTGTGCGATGTGCTCCACCTGCCCTGAGTGGCCGGTGGAGGAGTGGGGTCATCCAGGGCTCAGCACTGGTCCTGGTTGGACATGCAATACAGGAGCCTTGGCCAGTGGGAGCCATGCTGATGGGCTCACACAGCCACCAGTCCTGCCACCATGGCTACTCCATCCGCAGACCCCTGTGTCCAGGACTGGGTGGTGGTCACTGAGGAGGCTGGTTGGCTTCAGGTGAGTGAACCATTCCCTACTTGTTCGCTAGCACCTCATGATGGTGGATGCTCTCCGAAGGCTCTCACAGAGAAACAAAGCCCTTCGCACATGGTGCCCATCGCCTGCTTCTTCCCCAGACCCACCTGTCTGATGGTGCAGTCTTTCTCCTTACAGGCCTCTGACAACCAGTGAAGCCATCTGCCACCGCTCAGGAATCCATGTGCCTCGGCCATTCTTCTCACATGCTCAGTGGATGATTAGATGCACCCAACTCACTGAGCCTGGATTTGCCCTCACCCCTGTGTCTCAGGCAGGGCCAGCTGAGTGGGGCTGCAGGACAGCAGCCATCCATCAGCTTGCACCTCATTGCAAGCTGACCCACTCAGGACCTACGCGTGGCCTTTCTCTTCTCCCTCAGGTGGTCCTAAGGGACGCTGCCTTCACTACGCAGCCATAGGTATGAGCTCGGGAGGGGCAGTACATCTGTGGTGGATGAAATGGAGGTCTGAAATCCAGCCTTTTGTACCTCAAAACTGCTTCTAGTGCAATCACCCCAGGGTGAGCTGATGAAATGAGGAAGACCATGAGAATAGGAAGAATAGGGGAATAACAAAAATGACTGAACGGAGGGAACAGCCGCACTGCAGGGTGCCTCTGAGGAAATAGAAGAACAAGGGAGGGTCAGACACCCCTCGCCTGCCTTCCACACAGGGTGCTAACTGCCCACCTGCCTCTGCTCCTCTGATGCCCTGGGTCCTCATTTCCTGGACTCCAAGCATTGGAGTATAATCATCCAGATCCCAGACCCTGGAGCATTCTCCTTCTTCTCCTCGCTTGGGGTTTCACCCACTCTCGTGGCTTCAGTATCTTCTTTATGCTCTAAGTTCCAGACTTCACTCTCCAGCCCTGACCTCCCCGTCTGCCAGTCTGGCATGTCCACTGTTCCCCTGAAGCTGGGTGACTTGACGTCATCTCAGGCTCAGCGTCTGGAACTCCACAGCGTAACTGCCCACATCTGAGCTCCTGACGCTCCAGTCTGCCTCATTTCAGTCAGTGTCAACTTTTTTTCCAGTGGCTCAGGCCAAACTGGGAATTATCCTTGCCTCCTCTTCTCCTCTCACCCTGACATCGATTCCTGAGCAGATCCTGCCAGCGATCTCTTTAAGGCATACAGAATCCAACCACTTCTCACCACTTTAGCAGTAACCACTGTGAATCACTCCCATCTTACTGCTGTGCTTGAACAGCTCTCCTGTCTGCCTTCACCCCTCTGTCTGTTCTCACTGGCCTGTTCATTCCTTGATCAACAGGGGCGAGGCCTTCCCACCGGCCCTCCCCACTGGAGTGCTCTCCCCGAAATCTGCATGCTTCCCTCCCTCACCTTTTCAGGCCTTTATTCAAGTGTCACCTTTTCAGAAAGGTCTTCTGTGTAACATCCAATTGAAAATTGAAAAACTGCCCGGCCAGAGTGGCTCAGTTGGTTGAGCACTGTCCCGTGCACCTGAAGGTTGACAGTTAGAGGTTTGATTCCCGGTCGGGGCACAGACTCAGGTTCAGGTCTCAATCCCCAGTTGGGGAACATACGAAGGGCAACCGGTCGGTATTTCTCTATCACATTGATCTTTCTCTCTTTCTCTCTCTGTCTCTCTCTCCCTCCGTCCCTCCCTCCCTCTCTTCCTCTCTGCTATAAGAATATCTTCAGGTGAGGATTAAAAATAATAATAAGCCCTGGCCAGTTTGGCTCAGCGGTTAGAGCGTCGGCCTGCAGTCCGGAGAGACCCGGGTTCGGTTCCCGCTAAGGGCACGTACTTCGGTTGCAGTTTCTCCCCGGCCCTGGTTGGTCACGCGGGTGGCAGCCACTCGATGTGTCCCTTCATGTCGATGTTTCTCTCTCTCTCCCTTCCTCTCTCTATCTGTACAAAAAATGGAAAAATATCCTCGGGTGAGGATAAAAAAAATAATAATAATAATAATAAAATTGGGGACTTCCGGTCAAGATGGCGGTGTAGGTAAACGCGGTATCTCATCCTCCCACAACCACATCAAAGTTACAACTAAACTACAGAACAACCATCATTCAAAACCGCCAGGAATCAAGCTGAATGGAAGTCCTACAACTACGGAATTAAATCAGCAGCCACATCCAGACTGGTAGGAGGGGCGGCGGCGCGAGGGGCAGATGCACAAGGGGCGGCGGCGGATGGGCTAGTCCCACACCCAAGTGTGGCGGATAAAAATCAGGAGGCTCCCGCGGCTGGGAAGGTCCTTCCTGAGAACTGAGGGGTCCCCATCCCACACCAGGTGCCCCGCTCAGGGTTCTAGTGCCAGGAAGAGAAGTCCCCATAACTTCTGGCTGGAAAAACCAGCGGAAACTGAGGCTCAGGGAGGCTGACGCAGCTGGAGCCCCAGGCAGCTCCTTAAAGGGCCCGCGCACGGACTTAGCGGACTCTCTCCCTCTAAGCTTGGAGGGGAGGCAGCTCGAGGGGCGCCAGAGTCATACAGGGAAGAACTGAGCTGTTTGGCACTGGAGCAAGGGCTGGAGAGGGGGACAAACGTGCTGTCAGAGGCCTTTGTTCCTTTGGTGAGCCCTTCCCGGGGGGACAGACAGCCGCCATATCTGGGACTCCAGCAACTTGGCTCACACTGGTAGCCCCGGCCTGCTGACTCCCTGACACCCCCGCCCCGCCACACACAACTTTCAAGCCCACCCAAGCTGTTGCCACTTGCTTAACCATAGGATTGGCCTGTCTTGGATCCTGCTTCAGGTTTTTCCTAAATTCTTTCAAACGAGCAGCACCGGGTCTCAGCGAGCCCCATACCGCTCATTAAGTAATACACTGAAACAAACACAGGGAGGCAGCCAAAATGAGGAGACAAAGAAACAGGTCCCAAATGAAAGAACAGAACAAAACCCCAAGAAAAGAACTAAGCGAAATGGAGATAAGCAACCTAACAGATGCTGAGTTCAAAATACTGCTTATAAGGATGCTCAATGAACTTAGTGAGAACCTCAGTGAACTTAGGGAGGGCCTCAAGAGCATAAAAAAGGACCAGTTAGAAATTATGGATACACAGTTAGAATTGAAGGAGGCATTAACTGAAATAAAGAATAACTTACACAGCTTCAATAATAGAGTATGTAAATCCAAGGAGCAAACCATCGATTTGGAATATAAGGAAGCAAAAAAATCCCCAATCAGAACAGCAAAAAGAAAAGAGAATCCAAAAAAATGAGGATAGAGTAAGGAGCCTCTGGGACAACTTCAAGCGTGCCAACATTCGCATCTTGGGGGTGCCCGAAGGAGAAGAGAGAGAACAAGAAATTGAAAACCTGTTTGAAACAATAATGGCAGAAAACTTTCCTAACTTGGTGAAGGAAACAGACATACAAGTCCAGGAAGCACAGAGTGTCCCAAACAAGATGAACCCCAAGAGGCACACACCAAGACACATCATCATCAAAATGCAAAAGGTTCAAGACAAAGAGAGGATCTTAAAAGCAGCAAGAGAAAGGCAGCTAGTTACCTACAAGGGAGTTCCCATTAGGCTGTCAGCTGATTTCTCAAAAGAAACTTTGCAGGCCAGAAGGGAGTGGCAAGAAATATTCAGTGATGAAAATCAAGAACTTACAACCAAAATTACTCTATCCTGCAAAGCTGTCATTTAGAATTGATGGACATATAAAAACTTTCCCAGACAAGAAAAAGTTAAGGAGTTCATCACCACCAAACTGTTATTATATGAAATGATGAAGGGTCTTTTTGAAGAAAAAGATAAAATGTATGAACAAACAAAATGGCAATGAATACATATCTATCAACAATGGAATCTACAAACAAAATGAACAGGTAGAACAGAAACATTCTCATAGATACAGAGAACATTTTGTTGGTTGCCAGTTGGGAGGGGGGTTGAGGGAATGGGTGAAAAAGGTGAAGGGATTAAGAAGCACAAATTCATTGCTAGACTGACAAACCTCAAAGGGAAAGGGGTTGGGGGGGTGGGAAGAAATAAACCAAAGAACTTATATGCATAACCAATGGACACAGACAATAGTGTGGGAAAAGGTGGGAGGGGGCGGAAGGGGGAAGGAGGGGGTCAATGGGCGAAAAATGTGGAACATCTTGTAATACATTTTACATCCAACAATAAAGATTTAAAAATAATAATAATAAAATTGAAAAAACAATTCTACTGTTCTTCCATGTAGTTTGTTGAATGGTGACCCCCAGAAAGATATATGTGCATCTTAATATCTGGAATCTGTGTCCTTATTTGGGAAAAGGGTCTTTGCAGATGTAATTAAATTAGGGATCTTGAGATGAGATCATCTTGGATTACCTGGTGGACCCTAAATCCAATAACAAGTATCCTTGTAAGAAACAGAAGAGAATACACAGACACCCAGAAGTTGGGAAGGCCATGTGAAGATATATTACTACTCAATATAAAATGTATTTATCCTTATTTATTGACTTACTCTGCTACTAATTTATAATCTACAAGAAGGCAGAGATTTTTTTAAATATCCATTTTGTTCACTGTTGTATTCTGAGTCTGGAACAGGGCCTTCTTTATGCTCTAAGTACCAGACTTCACTCTCCAGCCCTGACCTCCCCGTCTGCCAGTCTGACATGTCCACTGCTCCCCTGAAGCTGGGTGACTTGACGTCATCTCAGGCTCAGCGTCTGGAACTCCACAGCATAACTGCCCGCATCTGAGCTCCTGAGTGTTGAGGTTGTGTTAAATAAATATTTTCTAATTAGAAAAACAAATAGATGGCCCTGGCTGGTCTGGCTCAGTGGTTAGAGCATCGGCCCTCAGACCAATGAGTCGCAGGTTTGATTCCGGTCAAAATCACGTACCTTGGTTGAGGTTTGTCCCCAGGCTTGGTCGGGTCATGCAGGAGGCAACCAGTCAATGTGGCTTTATCATATCGATGTTTCTGTCTGTTTCTCTTTCTCTCCCTCCCTCCCACTCCATTTGATGATAAATAGAAAAAGAATCCTTGAGTGAGGAATAAAAAAAAGAAAAACAAATAGATACATCAATGAATGAGTGACAGGTCTCTGAATATTGTACCTGTGTAACTAGCAGAATAATGACCAGCTCTAAAAGAATTTTGGAAAATTTACACTATTACTTTAATAAGATAATAATACATAATAAGACAAAAACATTGTGATACAGAACTGATGTTTGGGTGAAATGTGTATTGAAAATACATAGATTGAACATGGCAGCAGGCAGGACCGGAGTGAGGGTGAGAGTGTACCTGGATGTGAGTGTGGATGGGCATCTGCCTGTCAGTGGGAGAACCCAGGGCAGGTCGTTTGAGTTCTCCAGGCAAAGGGAACTGCCGCCGCAGAAGCAGATGAGCTGTTCGAGAGCTTCTCCCCACAAGGGATCAGAGAGCATGCCATTGGAGGATTCGTAAGGTCCTCCACGAGCGGAGGCTGTAGGGAACGACAGAGACCCAGTGCCCAGAGGCCACAGACAGGGGGACCCAGCCCCACTCCCTCTCCTTGGGCAGCAGAGGACTGCCACTCCCATGGGACTTGCCAGTAGCAGAGGGCTGACAGCCCCGTTGCAGCCATGAGCTGCTTGCACCACTGGCCCCACCACAGCAGAGAGCCACTGGCACCACTACCACTGCTGAGAGCCACTAGCCTCCCAGACGACTGGGCCAGATCCAAGACCCAGCTCGTACAACTGGCCCCCATGACCAAGTCCACCCTACAGGGTTGATAAAATGGTAAGACAAAGAAACAACCCTCAAATGAAACAAAAGGAGGAATTGCCGAAAAGGGAACTGAAATGGAGGCAAGCAATTTATCAGATAAAGAATTCAAAGGAAGAATAATAAGGAAGATGGCAGTGGGCAGGACTGAAGTGAGGGTGAGTGCATGAGAGTGTGAGTGAACCTACGTGTGGACTGCCAACCTTGAGCAGTGCAGAAACACGCAGCAGAAGATTCCCGTGCTGTGGATGGAAAGCAGCTGGCTACCACAGAAACGGCTCGTTAGCGAGCTTCTCCCTGCATGGCAGGAAGGCCCCACCATTTTGGAAGATCCCTGGTCTTCCCTGGGAGGAGGCAGTGGGGAGTGGCTAGGGCCGAGTGACATGAGTCCACCAGTGTGTCTTGCACCATCAGGCCAGTGGACCCCACTGTGTCAACATGAACCAGCACACAGTAGCAGCTCTATCGAGGTGCCTGCTGCAGTATCCACAACAGGCTGGCAGCTGAGCACCATCCCCCACAGCAAAAGCGTGATTGGAGCCAAAACACACCCCAGCAGCAGTAGCACCAGCTTGAGAGCCTAGCACCTTCTGCCACAGCAGCAGTGACTGTGTGAGAGTGGATCCCCACACCCAAGAGCAGTTGAGGCTTGGGAGCCGAGATCCACCCATGGCAGCAGAAGCTCAGGAGTGGACATCCATCCCCAGGCAGCAGCAGCACAGATTGGCAGCTGAGACCCATCCCCAGCAGCATCAGCAGAGGTTGATCAGGAGCGGTGCCCCAGCCCAAGCAGCAGCAAGGCTTGAGAGGCCAAGACCCACCCCTGACAACTGCAGCATTTGGAGTGGAACCCCTCCAGCAGCAGCAGCAGCAGCAGCAGCAGCAGCAAAGTCTCGGGAGCTGAGTATTTTCAGCCCCCAACAGTAGCAGAGGATTGGGACCCGAGAGCACCCCCTGGCAACAGCAGCAGCAGTACCAGCCAAACTGGGAACTGACACTCACCCCCAGCAGCATCAGCAGCTACTGATCAAGAGCTTTGCCCCACCAGGTAGCAGCAGACCCCACCAATGCACCTGCAGGACCCACATGCCTAGCAGCACGTACCACGACAGACCAATACCAACCACCAGTTCTCAATCCTCCAGGACACACAGCAGGCAAGAGGCACTACACACCAAAAAAGACTGGGAGGCACAGCAACCTTATTTGATACACACCAGCCTCCCTACACTTCTCAATATTCTTCACTGGGCCTTGAACTACCAGACAGCTAAAATGGTTAGACAAAAAAACAATACCCAAATGAAAGAAAAGGAAGAATCACCAGAAAAGGAACTACATGAAATGGAAGAAAGCCATTTGTCAGATAAAGAATTCAAAGAAATTATTTTAAGGGTGCTCTCAAGGTAGTGATAACTACAAGCAACTTAATGAGAATTAAAAAGAGCTCAGTGAGAAGTACATCAGCTTAGAAAAAGAGGCAGAAGCTATGAATAAAAATCAAGAGGAAATAAAGAATGACATAGCTGATAGGAAAAATACTTTAGAAGTATTCAATAGTAGATTAGAAGAAGCCGAAGATCAAATCAGCAACTTAGAAGACAAGGTAGAAAAAAAATGCCCCAATAGAGCAGCAAAAAGGAAAATAAAAAATTAAAAAGCAGGAAGATACTTTAAGGAATCTGGGACAATACAAAACATAACAACATTCACATCACAGGGGTACCAAAAGGAGAAGAATCAGAGAAAGGAATAGAGAACCTGTTTGAAGAAATAATGACAGAAAGCGTCCCTAATTTGGTGAAGGAAAAAGTCACACAAGTCCAGGAAACACAGAATCTCAAGCAAGATAAACCCCAAAAGACCCACAGCTAGATGCATCATAATTAAAATGGGAAACATTAAAGACAAAGAAAGAATCTTAAAGGAAGCAAGAGAGAGACAAAAAGTTACAAGGGAGCTCCCATTAGACTGTCAGCTGATTTCTTAATAGAAACACTGCAGGCCAGAAGGGAGTGGCATGAAGTGTACAAAGTAATGAAAGACAAGGGTCTGAGTCCAAGACAACTCTATCCAGCAACACTATCATTCAGAACTGAAGGTGCAATAAAGAGCTTCAGAAACAAAACAAACAAACAAACAAAAAACAAAAGGAATTTACCACCACTAAAACAGCACTGCAAGAAATGTAAAGGGACTGCTATAAGAACAAGAAGAAATGGAGAAAGAGAGAGAGGAACACAGGCATAAACTTAAAAGGCCAACTAATAAGATCTATCAATAATAACCTTAAATGTAAATGGCTTAAATGCTTTAATCAAAAGACTGGGTGGCTGATTGGATAAGAAAACATGACCCATATATATGCTGTCTACAAGAGACCCACCTCACAACAAAAGACTCACACAGGATGAAAGTGAAGGAGTGGAAAAAAATTTTCCAGGCAAATGGAAAATTTAAAAATAGCTGGTGTAGAAATTCTAATTTCTGAAAACATAGACTTCAAAGTGAGGGCCAAAATAAAGAGACAAAGAAGGTCACTACATAATATTAAAAAGATCAATCCAACAAGAGGATATAACCCTGGTAAACATACACACAAAATACAGGAGCACCACAATATATTTAAAAACTTCTGGAGGACTTCAAAGGAGAGATCAATAGCAATACAAACATAGTTGGTGACTTTAACACCCCACTGACACCACTTGATAGATCTTCTACACAAAAAAGTAACAAGAACACAGAGTACTTAAATGACGAATTAGATCAGTTGGATTTAATTGATATTTACAAAACATTTTACCCCAAAGCTCCAGAATATACATTCTTCTCAAGTGCACACGGGACATTCTCAAAGATAGACCACATGTTAGGACACAAAGTAAGTCCCTACAAATTCAAGAAGATTGAAAGCATATCAAGCATCTTTTCAGATCACAGTGGCATGAAACTAGAAATCAATTATAGCAAAAACATTCAAACACATGGAGGCTAAATAGCATGTTCTTAAACAATGAATGGGTCACCAAGGAGATCAAGGAAGAAACTAAAACATTCCTGGAAACCAATGAAAATGAACACACAATGACACAAAATCTATGGAATGCAGCAAAAGCAGTTCTGAGAGGGAAGTTTATAGCACTACAGGCCTACCTCAAGAAACAAGAAAAATTTCTAATTGTCTTTCTAACCCTACAACATAAACAACTAGAAAGTAAACAAAAAGAAAAACCTAGAGCAAGTAGAAGGAAAGAAATAGTAAAGGTCAGAGTAGAAACAAAGGACATTAGAAACTAAAAAAAAAAAAAATCAAAAGATCAATGAAACAAAGAGCTGGTTGTTTTGAAAAGATAAACAAGATTGATGGGCCCTTTGCCAGACTCACAAAGAAACAAAAAGAGAGGACCCAAATAAACAAAATAAAACAAAAGAGGAGCAGTAACAACTGACTCCACAGAAATACAAAGGTTCATTAAAACAAACTATGAAGAATTATATGCCAACAAATTGGACAATCTAGCTGAAATGAATAAATTTCTAGAAACACACAGTCTCCCAAAACTGAACCGAGAAGAAATAGAAAACTTGAACAGACCAATAACAACTAAGGAAATTAAAGAAGTAATCAAGAAACTCCCCACAAACAAAAGCCCAGGCCTAGATAGCTTCATGGGGAAATTTTACCAAATATTCAAAGATCTAACACCCATTCTTCTCAAACTATTCCAAAAAATCTAAGAAGACAGAAGACTTCCAAACTCATTGTATGAGGCCAGCATAATCCTAATTCCAAAACCAGACAGAGACACAACATAAAAGAAAACAGGCCAATATCCCATGAACACAGATGCCAAAATCCTTAGCAAAATATTGGATCCAGCATCACGTCAAAAAAATTATTCATCATGACAATATTCGCAAATCAATAAATGTGACACTCCACATAAACAAAATGAAAGATAAAAACCATATGATCATTTCAATAGATGCTGAAAAAGTATTCGACAAAATTCAGCACCCATTTTTGATAAAAACGCTCAGCAATGTAGGGGTAGAGGTATCATATCTTGACATAATAAAGGCCATATATGAAAAATCTCAGCCAACATCATACTCAATGGGTAAAACTACAAGCATTTCCCTTAAAAACAGGAACAAGACAGGGATGCCCACTTTCGCCACTCTTATTTAACATAGTACTGGAAGTCTCAGCCACAGCAATTAGTCATGAAGAAAACATAAAAGGGATCCAAATTGGAAAGCAGGAAGTGAAACTGTCATTATTTGCAAATGACATGATACTGAACATAGAAAATCCTAAAGACTCCATTAAAAATCTATTAGATTTTATAAATGAATTTGGCAAAGTAGCAGGATACAAAATTAACGTCAAGATATGGACAGCATTCTTATGCACCAACTTGAACTCCCAGAAAGAAAAACTGAAAAAACAATCCCTTTTACCATTGTGGCTAAAAAATTAAGATGCCCAGGAATAAACTTAATCAAAGAAGGAAAGGACCTATTCACAGAAAACTATGGGTCATTTAAAAAAAGAAGTAGAGGAAGACATAAAAAAGTGGAAGCGTATACCTTGCTCATGGATTGGAAGAATAAACATCATTAAAATGTTCATATTACCCAAAGCAATCTATAAATCTATATAGTCAATGAAATATCCATCAAAATACCGATGACGTATTTCACAGAACTAGAACAAATATTCCAAAATGTATATGGAACCAAAAAAAAAAAAAAAAAAAAAAAAAACCCAAATAGCCACAGCACATTTGACAAAGAACACAGTAGGAGGGATCACAATACGGGATATCAGGTTATACTACAAAGCCATTGTAATCAAAATAGCCTAGTACTGGCACAAAAATAGGCACATAGATCAATGGAACAAAACAGAGGACCCAGAAATTGACCCAAGTCATTATGCTAAATTAATATTTGACAAAGGTGACAAGAGCATATAATGGGGTGAAGACAGCCTCTTCAATACATGGTGTTGGGAAAAATGGACAGCTACATGCAAAAAAAATTAAACTAGACCATCAACTTACACCCTACACTAGAATAAACTCAAAATGGATAAAAGACTTAAATGTGACTTGTGAATCCATAAATATCCTAGAAGAAAATGTAGGCAACAAAAAATTCAGACATCACACTGAGCAGAATTTTCACTGATACAATACCTAAGGCAAGAGAAACAAAGGAAAAAATGAACACATGGGACTACATCAAACAAAATCTTCTGCACAGCAAAAGAAACAAGCATCAAAATGGATAGGGAACCCACTATATGGGAAAGCATAATTGTCAACGTACATCAGATAAGGGGCTAATTTCCAAAATATATAAAGTACTCATACAACTCAACAAAAGGAAGACAAAGAGTCCAGTTAAAAAATAGCCAGAGGCCCTAGTTGTTTTTCCTCAGTGGTTAGAACGTCGGCCTGTGGTCTGCAGAGACCCGGGTTCGTTTCCCGCTAAGGGCAAGTACCTCAGTTGCAGTTTGTCCCTGTCCCTGGTTGGGTCGTATGGGTGGCAGCCACTCCATGTGTCCCTTTCATGTTGATATTTCTCTCTCTCCCTCTCTCTCCCTCCTGTTCTATTTGAACAAAAGGTGGAAAAATGTCCTCGGGTGAGGATAAAAAAAAAAAATAGAGGACCTGAAAAGACACTTCTCCAAACAGGACATACAAATGGCCAAGTTATGTATGAAAAAATGCTCATCATCACTAATCATCAGAGAGATGCAAATAAAACAACTATGAAGTATCCCCTCATACCTGCCAGAATGGCTATCATCAACAAATCATCACATAACAAGTGCTGGCGAGGGTGTGGAGAAAAGGGGACTCTAGCACACTGCTCATGCTAATGCAGACCGGTGCAACCACTATGGGGAAAAAAAATATGGTGTTTCCTCAAAAAATTTAAAATTGAACTGCCTTTTGACTCAGTGATTTCACTTCTAGGAATATATCCTTAGAAGCCTTAAATACCAAGCAGAAAGAATATATGCACCCCTATGTTCATAGCAATGTTATTTACAATAGCTAAGATCTGGAAACAGCCCAAGTGTCCATCAGTAGATGAGTGGATAAAAAAGCAGTGGTACATATACACAATGGAGAACTGTGCAGCTGTA
Source organism: Molossus alvarezi (assembly GCA_037176705.1). Taxonomy (NCBI): domain Eukaryota; kingdom Metazoa; phylum Chordata; class Mammalia; order Chiroptera; family Molossidae; genus Molossus; species Molossus alvarezi. The sequence continues at coordinate 19,693,689 of CM073899.1, forward strand.
AGAAAGAAAGATCTCTTCCCCTTTCAGATAACATAGAGGGACCTGGAGGGTATTATGGTAAGCAAAATAAGCCATCCAGAGAAAGACAAGTATCACATGATCTCACTTATTTGTGGAATATAATGAACAAAGTAAGCTGATGAACAAAACAGATCCAGAGACATGGAAGTAGGAAACAGACTAACAAACCTCAGATGAAGAGAGATGGGGCTGGGAGGTAGAAAGAGATAAAGCAAAGAACTTATATGCATATATGCATAACCAATGGACACAGACAACAGTGTAGTGAAGGCTGCGTGGGGATGTGGGAGTGGGTGTCAATGGGGGAGAGGAAATGAAGGACATATGTAATGCTTTCAAAAATAAAGATAATTTTTTTTTTTATTTTAACAGCAATATCTTTATTTTTTTTTTATTGATTAATTTTTGTTACAAATGATTCTCCTTTTCCCCCCACTGATTCCCCCCTCCCCCTTCCCTCCCTGCCCCTTCCCCTGATTGTTGTCCATGTCCACTGTTCATGCCTCCATGCATTTAAGTTCTGTTGTTCATCCCTCTCTCAGCTCCCCACTCCTTAGGGGATTGTCCTCAAACTGTTATGTTCATTATATTCCAGAAATCAGTGAGATCATATGAAATTTGTCTTTCTCTGCTTGGCTTGTTTCACTTAGGATGATACTTTGCAGGTCCCTCCATGTAGTCTCAAAGGATAAGAGATCTTTCTTACTTACCGCTGCGTAGTACTCCATTGTGTATATGTACCACAGCTTTTTAATCCATTCGTCTACTGATGGGCACTTGGGCTGCTTCCAGATCTTAGCGATTGTAAATAGTGCTGCTACAAAGATGGGGGTACATATATTCTTTCTGATTGGTGTTTCAGGCTTCTTAGGGTATATTCCTAGAAGTGGGATCACTGGGTCAAATGGGAGTTCAATTTTTAATTTTTTGAGGTGACACCATATTGTTTTCCATAGTGGCTGCACCAGTCTGCATTCCCACCAACGGTGTACTAGAGTCCCCTTTTCTCCACACCCTCGCCAACACTTGTTGTTTGATGATTTGTTGATGGCGGCCATTCTGACAGGTGTGAGGTGATACCTCATTGTTGTTTTGATTTGCATCTCTCTGATGATTAGTGATGATGAACATTTCTTCATATGTCTCTTAGCCATTTGTATGTCCTGTTTGGAGAGGTGTCTATTTAGTTCCTCTGCCCATTTTTTAATTGGATTCTTTGTCTTCCTTTTGTGGAGTTGTATGAGCACTCTATATGTATTGGAAATTAACCCCTTATCTGATATATCATTGGCAATTATGCTCTCCCATACAGTGGGTAGCCTTTCCGTTTTGATGATTGTATCTTTCGCTGTGCAGAAGCTTTTGAGTTTGATGTAGTCCCATGTGTTCATTTTCTCCTTTGTTTCTATTGCCTTAGGTGATGTGTCAGTAAAAATTCTGCTGCGTATGATGTCTGAGATTTTGTTGCCCACAGTCTCCTCTAGGATTTTTATGGATTCATGAGTTACATTTAAGTCTTTTATCCATTTTGAGTTTATTTTGGTGTAGGGTGTAAGTTGATGGTCTAGTTTCATTTTTCGGCAAGTAGCTGTCCAATTTTCCCAGCACCATTTATTAAAGAGGCTGTCCTTACTCCACTGAATGCTCTTGCCACCTTTGTCAAATATTAATTGAGCATATTGCCTAGGGTCCATTTCTGGGTTCTCTATTCTGTTCCACTGGTCTATATACCTGTTCTTGTGCCAGTACCAGGCTGTTTTGATTATGGTGGCTTTGTAGTATAACCTGAAATCTGGTATTGTGATCCCTCCAACTTTGTTCTTCCTTTTCAAGATTGCTGTGGCTATTCGAGGCCTTTTTTGGTTCCATATGAACTTTTGAAGTAATTGTTCCAATTCTTTGAAGTATGCCGTTGGTATTTTGATGGGGATTGCATTGAATCTATAGATTGCTTTGGGTAATATGGACATTTTAATGATGTTAATTCTCCCAATCCATGAACAGGGTATGTTCTTCCACTTTTTTACATCTTGCTCTATTTCTTTTTTCAAAGACCTGTAGTTTTCTGCGAATAGGTCCTTTATCTCTTTGGTTAAGTTTATTCCTAGGTATCTTAATTTTTTTGCCGCAATGGTAAATGGGATTGTTTGCTTAGTTTCTCTTTCTGGGAGTTCATCATTGGTGTATAAGAATGCCATCGATTTCTTGACGTTAATTTTGTATCCTGCTACTTTGCCAAATTGATTTATTAAGTCTAGTAAGCTTTTGGTGGAGTCTTTGGGATTTTCTATGTACAGTATCATGTCATCTGCAAATAATGACAATTTCACTTCCTCCTTTCCAATTTGGATCCCTTTTATTTTTTCTTCCTGTCTGATTGCTGTGGCTAAGACTTCCAGTACTATGTTAAATAGGAGTGGCGAAAGTGGGCATCCTTGCCTTGTTCCTGTTCTTAAGGGAAATGCTTTTAGTTTTTGCCCATTGAGTATGATGTTGGCTGTAGGTCTTTCATATATGGCCTTTATTATGTCGAGATATGATCCCTCTATTCCCACACTGCTGAGCATTTTTATCAGAAATGGATGCTGGATTTTGTCAAAGGCTTTTTCGGCATCTATTGATATGATCATGTGGTTTTTATTCTTCAATTTATTTATGTGGTGTATCACATTTATGGATTTGCGAATATTGTACCAGCCTTGCATCCCTGGGATGAATCCCACCTGGTCATGGTGGATAATTTTTCTGGTGTATTGCTGGATTCGATTTCCTAGTATTTTGTTCAGGATTTTGGCATCTATAAAGATAAATTTTAAAATAAGAAAATACATGGACTAATAATTAAATTTCAAATACAACCCCTTCAAATCCCATTTTAGCCATCCTCTCTCACACCAAGTGTTTTATTACATGAAACTCAAGTTGATTTATTGATTTCACTTCCAATATTTTCCCCTTCCTATGTACTGAGGCAACACTAGTGGTCAGGAAAGCAGTCAAGATTCAGGTTATGTGAAGGGTAAGGGAAAAGCAGTAGCTCTAGACAACTTCAGAGATCTAGAGTAGAAGCTGAAGTCACTGAGCTCCCACCAGCACTGGCCTCAAAGCACACGTCCCCCCTAAAAAGCTGATCACCCTAAGCCTCGCTGAGGGAGGCTGACTGACAGCCAGGACACACTTTAGAACACAGGGGACCACTTGCAGGGAAGGGGTGCTGTTCCCAGCCTGGCTGCCTTTTCTTCCCTCATCTCTTCCTGTCCCCATTTAATGAGGCACTTCCCTAGTGATATTTTCCAAAATAATTTTTGCCATGCTCCCCTTGCTTGTTAAAAAGAAAGAACGAGCCTGGCCAGTATGGCTCAGTGGGGTGAGTGTCGTCCCGTGGACTGAGAGGTCCTGGATTGATTCCGGTTGGGGTGTATGCCTGGGTTGTGGGTTCAGTCCCTGGGTGGGGGGCGTGCAGGAGGCAGCTAATAGGTGTTTCTCTGTCACATCAATGTTTCTCTCTCGCTTCCTCTCTCTCTAAAAAATCAGTAAAAACATTTAAAAGAAATAAATAAAATGCTACTCAACAATACTTCATAGATATTAAAAGTGGAATAGATCTCGCCTCACCTCCCTACACATCCATTTGAAATGTTTATGACATCTTCCAGCTGAGGTCAATGAAAAAGGTGCATATTGTAGTCTGTCCTCTTTATTTTGCAACATGTGAAGAGCCTCGGTGATATTTTTGCAGAGACCGTGGGCCCATGTGGGTAAACATTTCACAGCGCTCTTTCATAGCTGGTGCTCTGAGGCCACAAGGGACTCAGACCAACCTGGGCTCCTACACGCCAGGCACCCTGCTCACTCAGGCTCCTCAGTGTTTCTGAAAACATTATAGTCGAAAAGTTTTCATAAAATCTGAGAAAGTAACCCAGCTGGTGTGACTCTGTGGTTGAGTGTCAACCCATGCACCAAGAGGTCTCCAGTTGGATTCCCAGTCAGGGCACATGCCCAGGTTGTGGGCCCGATCCCCAGTGTGGGACATGCAAGAGGCAGCCAATCAATGTTCTCTCTCATCGATGTTTCTATCTCTCTCCCTCTCCCTTCCTCTCTCTAAAAAAAAAATCTGAGAACATATTAGCTTCATGGATAAAACCTGTATTTGGTATTGATTGTTTAATGGGCACTGAATAATGAGATGCATATTTTCTTGCAATGTCTGGTATATACTTTATATCTCAATCCTCTGATACATATAATAAAATCATTTTCTTTTTTTTTTCTTCTGAGTTCATTTTAATTGCAAAGTTAAAACAAACTGGAAAACTTGAGTTATTCTAAAATATATTTTCCCCCATGAGTGTGAGATTGCACCTGCATGTGTTACATGGCTTTAGGCTGTTCCAACTCCACCATCATTAACATCTCCTTTATGACCAAGATGCTCTATTATTGAAGGTCCTACTGTGGGAGGGAGGTGACTTTTGACATCACAAAACATTTTTAGCTGAAAGTAGTGTTGTCCTGGCTGGTCTGGCTCAGCCATTAGAGCATCAGCCCACAGACTGAAGGGTCAGGTTTTTCATTCCCAGTCAAGGGCATGTACCTGGGTTGTAATTTCGATCCCCAGCCCTGGTCAGGGTCATGCAGGAGGCAGCCAATTGATGTATCTCTCTCATATCAATGTCTCTCTGTCTCTCTCCTTACTCCCTATTCCCTCCGTCCTTTCCACTCTATCTAAAAAAAAAAAAAAAAAAAAAAATCAATGGAAAAATATCCTCAGGTGAGAATTTTTTTTTAAGTAGTCAGTGTAGACTGCTGTTGTACCTGTACCCCACTGAGGAGACAGGAAGAATTACTTTGTAATACAACTAGCCACAGACTGGAGGAGAAATAAATCCCCTTAGGGTTGGATTGTAAGGATAATGTTTCCACCAAAAACAAACATATAAATATATTATATGTATATAGTATTAGATTATAGACATATCTATATAATTTTTTTCTGTGGAAAATAATACAATAATTAATCAACATTAATACAAGCATAAGCTCTGTGTTTTGCGTACTCACAACTGTAAACCTACTTTTGCCCCACCCTGTATCTATGGAGAGACACAGAGAGGTCTATATGCCATATGGATATCTCCTTTTGTGGAAAAAAAAATATATTTATATATACAATAAACCTTACTTCTCAGGCCATATTTTCAAAATAAATCATGATTAAAAAAAAAAAATTTTTTATCCTCACCCGAGGACATTTTTCCATTCTTTTGTTCAGATAGAGTGGGAGCAAGAGAGAGGAAGAGAGAGAGAGAAACATCAACATGAAAGGGACACATTGAGTGGCTGCCACCCGCATGACCCAACCAGGGCCGGGGACAAACTGCAACCCAGGTACTTGCCCTTAGTGGGAAGTGAACCGAGGTCTCTCGGGACTGTAGGCTGATGTTCTAACCGCTAAATAAATCATAATTTTATACATATCTTCTTCATATACACAGGTCTGGATTTTGAGAACTTTTTCAAATATGTAAAAATTATGCTTTCGACCCACCTGAGAGCAAGACTGCGTGTTGAAAAGTCAACAGATCTTTACTGAGCAGGGGTTATATGCAAGGCATTGAGGAAGACATACTCAAAACCCCCAGGGCTAGAGCTCAGGTGCCCATATTAGACTAATGTAGACCTGTGGACTGTGACTTTCTTCCTTCTAGGCATTTGTTAATAGGTTACACTTAGTGTGTTATCTCTGCAGGGATTTATAGTTTTTACTGTTGGTGGATTTCTGATCGGCAGAACAAGAATCCTTCTATCTGGTCAACCTTGAGGTTATCTTATTGGCCAGGACATCTCTAGTCCTAGTTGGAGTTTTCCTCCCTGGCTTCAGCACTGGGTCTGACAAGAATAAAAGCCAGCCCCCCTGAGAGCTGAGGGCCACAAGCTCCTCTGACAAGACCAATCACAAAGTGTCTAAACTTCACGCTGGTTTAGTTGTGGATCTAGAGCTTGGAGTTAGACTGACCTGGAATCCATTTCCAGATGACCACCACTTACTAAATCCTAAATCTGTGCCATCAGACAAGTTTTTAGGTTCTCTAAATCCCCATGTCTTCCTTTGTAAATGGGGTAATACTTGCAAGGGTTTTGTTAGAATTTGGAGTCATGACGTCAAGATCTCAGCTGAGAGCCCAGAACACAGAAGGTGTTCAACAAATAGTAGTTATTACAATTTCATTTTATGAGTTGAGACCAATTAGTTCTGGAGTCATAACATCTCAGATGGAGGGAATGTCAAGGTCCCCCACCCCACCACGACGCGCCAGCACCCAGCCAAGCAGTTGTCTTTGCAGGACGTCTTCCAAGATACTCCACATTTGACCTAAACCCCTTCATGGGGACTACTGCCAATAAAGGAAGGAGACAGGAAAGTGGTGTAAAGGCAACTTGCTAAAATGATTTGTAAGAAAATATAACCTGGTTTTTCTTTGCAAGGCTGGTTTACTGAGTGTTGAAGTCATGCTCCTGGAACAGAGTGGAAACTCCCATCTAAGCTGACACTTTCTGAAAGGCACTTTGAAAACAACCACCTCCCAAATCTCTTATAAGCTACAGCTGTTAAAATCCAGAGGCACCCAGTCAGGTATTAGAGATTTCTTTCCAACACAACTAATAAATGAGAGCCTGCTAGGAAAACCTTGGCGGGCATTGTTTAAGCCTGGGAGTTGTGTTGTGACATTCGGCTGGTTCCTGGCACCGACAGAGATGATCACTGAAGCACTGAAAGCTATGCCAGGAATGACAATATTGCCACCTGCATTCTGGCTGGGGATGACAAGCCTGCCAGGAAAAGTCAGTGCAAGCCTTGCATGTCCTTCCCAAGTGCCAGAGGCTGGAGGACACAATCAGGTAGCAGCTCCACTGCCCACCTGACGCTTGACCTTGGCCGTGAGTCATTGTTCTTTCTGAGCCTCAGTGTTTCACTTGCCAAGTTGTGACAATTATGATCACCTGCCTTCCTCACCTGATTATTCGGGGCTTTAATGAATTTCATTTTCATAAAGTGTTTTTGTATCCTTGGTAGGACATTGCTACCTAGCATAAGGAAAAAGCCATTATCATTATTGACCTCAGATCTAAAGGACACTTTTTCAGGCTTACTTGCTAACAAAGAGGTAGTATCTAATAGGTATATAGTGCTTTTCATCACACACACACTGAAAAGTTCATGATTCTATAATATAAATTTATTGTTGCAATTTCTTTGGAAGGTTATTGCTTCAGTGTAGCCAGTCATAGTAAAGAGTTGCTCCAAAAATCCTCAGTATAGATGGTCAGCGCCGGCCACTGATTCTCAGTTCATTAAACAGTCTCCCTTTGAACAACAGGCTCTCATTGTGAGCAGCCCGGGCCTCAGCTGACGTCAAAGCTCCGTTCTATCCCGGATGAATCGTTCTCAGAGAGCATGCACTCGCTCTCTGCAGCCTACGGGGGACACGCTGGCTCTGAAGATGCCACCGCCACCGCCACTTCCCCCATCACACGATCTTGGGTATCTTTCCAGGCTTGCACAAAGCTCAATTCAGAGTCTGCCTTTGACCCATGCACACTCGGCCTGCAGATGAACGGAGAAGAGGAAAAAGGCTCCACAGTGTTTCTCCACACTTGCCTGGGAAAGCTTGGGATTCCCAACCTTAGCGACCTGCTTCCACTCGGGCTGGAAAACAAATCAGAAAGTCACCAATGGTTTCATTCACTCTACCCAACTGGGTTAATGAGGCTCTGTGTGAAACCATCAATGCACAAAAATTAGGAAATCCAAGACTGCTGTTCCCACAACCCCTGGGGGCCTTGCTCATACAGGTGACTCTGTGCTCCTGCCTGGGCTCTGAGCTGCATCCTTGCCAGACAGCAGGGCCGAGGTGGATGCCATCCTGGGAGTCTGCCTGCCTTGGGGTGTTCGGTCAAGGCAAAAATGGTCTCTGGTTTCATTGCATTACAATTTCAACTCCAAAATTATTCACTTATTCTTAAGTCAACTATTTCTAGATATCATATATTGACTAAAAAGTGCACATGTGGTAAATGAGCAGCTTAATTAATTTTTATGACACGAATACACCCATGTAATCAACACTCAGTCAAGAAATCGAGCATTGCCAGCCTCCCAGAAGCCCTCAACAGGCCTCCTTCCAGCCTCTGATAGGATGATCAATCTGATTTTAATAATTAACAAAGGAATATGACGTAAATAGATTCTGAGACACTAGAGGAGATTAGAAAATCTTGTTTGACCGTCCTGAATTTGAGCTGGCCTGTGAGAACACTGGCTGGCGTTCCCGTCGCTAGTGTTTACACCCAGCACAGCAGGGTAAAGGATGCACAGGTCCTGTCTTTGGAGACAGCTGTGTAGCATCCAGTGTCCTTTCTTCCTGTAGGCAGACACCCCTCATACAGGGAACGCACATAACAGATGTCCTTAAACAAGGACGCACCTGAGAAGCCTTGTGATGGGAGTGAGTCCGGGGTCCACCGCAGGCCGCTGAGTTACAGCTTCTGGACATCAGCTCTGGCCCCGTAAATCTCAAATACTTCCCAAGAATACTGTGAGGTGAAGCCCTGGGTGAGAGATTGTTATTTGTTTTCCTCTTTCATTAAACAAATACCTTCTGCACCCCTTCCCTCTGACGATAAAAGGAAAGAGTCCAGGAAGACACAGGAAGGGAAAGTGAGGGGCTCAGGTGTCCTCACTCTCTGATTTTATCTGGGCTGCTCTGTCCAATCAGATGCTGCAAATGCCCACAGAATCCATCAAACCCAAGACTCTGCCTCCCCAGGCCTCACATGGTCACTTCCTCTACGTATGTAACTCCAGGCCTTCGCATGTCTCTGAATGCTCTCTTCCTCTCATCCACACAGCAAACTTTTACACATTCTACCAGATCCAGACCCTCTGTTCCCAATCCATACACATCACCTGGCTTTGGCCTTCTTCTGTGCCCCCTAACCACCCATGATGGCACTTTGCTGCTCTTACCACACCATGTTTTGATCACACTGTGTGATGCCTGCCCCACTGAATAGACTGAGACTTCCCTCTGTCTACCTCTGCATTCCTGGGGTCCTGCTGAGTACATAATACTGGATGGGGGGACAGATGCATGAGTACTTGAAAATGCTCTGTAATGTGCAAACCTGTCCATGTCCACTCATTCCACAACTCTCACACCTGAATGGCGATCTGGAACAGAGACTTCCCTTTTCACCTGGACTGCCATCCTTCTTACCTTCCAAGCACATAGTGAATTCTTTGCCATTTTGACAGCAACTGGAAATGCTAGACCCTCACTCTGTAAGTGTTAGCAAAATTTTATCTTTTTTAACATCATTATTATTTCATACTCACTCCCAAGTCTAATATTCTAAATGGGCCTTCTGGCCCAGCTGGTGTGGCTCAGTGGTTGAGCATCAACCCATGCACCAAGAGGTTGCCGGTTTGACTTCTGGTCAGGGCACATGCCCAGGTTGTCGGCCAAATCCCCAGTGGGGCGCATGCAGGAGGCCAATCGATGTTCTGTCTCATCGTCATTTCATTCTCTCCCTCTCCCTTCCTCTCTCTAAAATCAATAAAGAACAAAAATTAAATGAGCCTTCTGCCTCTCTCTTCTTTTTTTAACCCCAAAAAACAAACAAGAAGCGACTTCCGGTCAAGATGGCCTGTAGGTAAACGCGGTATCGCGTCCTCCCACAACCACATCAAAGTTACAACTAAACTACAGAACAACCGTCACTCAAAACCGCCTGAAATCCAGCTGAATGGAAGTCCTACAACTACGGAATTAAAGCAGCAGCCACATCCAGACTGGCAGGAGGGGCGGAGGCGCCTCTGAGCTGGTCCCACACCCACGTGTGGCGGATAAAAATCAGGATACCTCAGCTGGGAAGGTCCTTCCTGAAGACTGAGGGGTCCCCGTCCCACACCAGGTGCCCCGCTCGGGGTTCGAGTGCCAGGAAGAGAAGTCCCCATAATTCTGGCTGGAAAAACCAGCAGGAACTAAGGCTCAGGGAAGCGGACACGGCTGGAGCCCCAGGCAGCTCCTTAAAGGGCCCGCGCACAGACTTATCGGACTCACTCCCTCTAAGCTTGGAGGGGCACCAGAGACATACAGGGAAGAACTGAGCTGTTTGGCACTGGAACAAGGGCTGGAGAGGGGGCTTTCTCCGGGACAAATGTGCTGCAAGAGGCCTTTGTTCCTTTGGTGAGCCCTTCCCTAGGGTGGCAGACAGTCGCCATACCTGGGTCTCCAGCACCCTGGCTCACACTGGTAGCCCCACCCTGGTGACTCCCTGAGGCCCCACCCCACCCCACCCCACCCAACTTTCAGGCCCACCCAAGCTGTTGCCACTTGCTTAACCATAAGATTGGCCTCTCTTGGATCCTGCTTCAGGTTTTTCCTAAATTCTTTCAAACGAGCAGCATCTGGTCTCAGAGAGCCCCATACCTCTCATTAAGTAATACACAGAAACAAACACAGGGAGGCAGCCAAAATGAGGAGACAAAGAAACAGGTCCCAAATGAAAGAACAGAACAAAACCCCAAGAAAAGAACTAAGCGAAATGGAGATAAGCAACCTAACAGATGCTGAGTTCAAAATACTGCTTATAAGGATGCTCAATGAACTTAGAACCTCAGTGAACTTAGTGAGGGCCTCAAGAGCATAATAAAGGACCAGTCAGAAATGATGGATGCACAGTCAGAAATGAAGGAAGCATTAACTGAAATAAAGAATAATTTAAACAGATTCAATAATAGAGTACGTAAATCCAAGAAACAAATCATCGATTTGGAATATAAGGAAGAAAAAATTCCAAATCAGAACAGCAAAAAGAAAAAAGAATCCAAAAAGATGAGGATTGTGTAAGGAGCCTCTGGGACAACATAAAGTGTGCCAATATTCGCATCTTGGGGTGCCAGAAGGAGAAGAGAGAGAACAAGAAATCGAAAACCTGTTTGAAACAATAATGGCAGAAAACTTTCCTAACTTGGTGAAGGAAACAGACATACAAGTCCAGGAAGCACAGAGAGTCCCAAACAAGATGAACCCCAAGAGGCACACACCAAGACACATCATCATCAAAATGCAAAAGGTTCAAGACAAAGAGAGGATCTTAAAAGCAGGAAGAGAAAGGCAGCTAGTTACCTACAAGGGAGTTCCCATAAGGCCGTCAGCTGATTTCTCAAAAGAAACTTTGCAGGCCAGTAGGGAGTGGCAAGAAATATTCAGAGTGATGAAAAGCAAGAACCTACAACCAAGGTTACTTGATCCTGCAAAGCTGTCATTTAGAATCGATGGCTATATAAAGACTTTCCCAGACAAGAAAAAGTTAAAGGAGTTCATCACCACCAAACTGTTATTATATAAAATGATGAAGGGTCTTTTTGAAGAAAAAGATAAAATATATGAACAAACAAAATGGCAATGAATACATATCTATCGACAATGGAATCTACAAACAGAATGAACAGGTAGAACAGAAACATTCTCATAGATATAGAGAACATTTGGTTGGTTGCCAGGTGGGAGGAGGGTTGGGGGAATGGGTGAAAAAGGTGAAGAGATTAAGAAGTACAAATTCATTGCTAGACTGTCAAACTTCAAAGGGAAAGGGGTTGGGGGTGGGAAGAAATAAACCAAAGAACTTATATGCATAACCAATGGACACAGGCAATAGTGTAGGAAAAGGCGGGAGGGGGGCGGGCGTGGGGAGGAGGGGGTCAATGGGGGAAAAATGAGGAACATCTGTAATACATTCTACATTCAGCAATAAAGATTAAAAAACAAAAACAAAAAAAAACATGAAGCAAACAGAGCCCTTGGAAATAACAACTAGAAAGTGTGCCCCAGAACTGCCACCTACGAACAATGGCATTGAGGCCAACTCCTTGTCTACACTGCCATTCAGCAGATGGTTCACTTTGTGCCCAGTGTATATACACAGCAGCTGATTTCTCGGGAAGAATAAACTCACCCAACCAGGGCAGTGACGATGGGCTGAGCGCAGGCACAGTGTTGCCCCACTGCGCTGACCGTTCCCTCTAGGGAGGAAATGCTTTGGGATCTCAGTCCCAGCACAGGAGGCATTTCCTACTTGCCAAGAGTAGCCACAGGGCAGAAGCATAATCAAAATAGGCATTTGAGTATGTGAAGCAGGTGGGGAAATTGTAAAGTTAAGAAGAAGGAGGTGAAGAAGTCGCTGTGGGACACCAGCAGTCAAACAAAGAAAGCATGTAAATAGCATCATTACCAATGTGTTGGAATTTCATAATGGGAGAAGAATTCCAGAATTGGTCAGACTGTAAGAGACCATGCAAACAGACCCGTAGTCTTATGTATGAGGCAACTGATTTACCAAGACTAACTGAACAACCTCCTACCAGAGACAGCCGTGGTCCCCACTAATACAGTTCAAGCTAAGTGCTCTCAGAAGACCCGTCTATCTCCAAATATTCCCACCAGTGTTTTTTATGATGTCTCATATATGCCCACCATTTTTTTTCTCATTATTTTATGTAAAGTTACTGTTTCCCAGAAAGGGCACATTAAAAACAAATCTGTTTTTAAATTCAGCGGCAATCTACAAAATAAAGAACTCATTCTCAATAAGTGTCAAAGTCATAAATGGGGGGTGGGGCTGAGGAATTGTTCCAGGTGAAAAAACTAATGAAACCCAACAACTATGTTAAATGTGGGACCCTGGGTTGGATCCTAAGCCAGAAAAGAATTTTCTTTTCCCATAAAGCACATTACTGAAACAGCTGGCAAAATCTGAATAAGGTCTACAGATTAGACTTTAGTATATTAATGTTAAGTTCCTGATTTTGATCATTTAACTGTCCTTGTTTTTAGAAAACACACACTGAAGTATTTTATTTAATCCTTACCTAAGGGTATTTTTCCATTTTTCTTCAGATAGAGTGGGAGGGAGAAAGAGAGAGAGAGAGTGTGTGTGGGGGGGTATCAATGTGAGAGAGATACATCGACTGGTTGCCTCTGCAGGACCAGGGACCAAACCACAACCGAGGTACATGCCCTTGACTGGAATCGAACCCGAGACTCTTTGGTCTGCAGGCTGACACTCTAACCACTGAGCCAAACCGGCCAGGGCTACACTGAAGCATTTAAGGGTGAAGAAACATGTGTCACGCACATTAAAATCATCTTCATGAGTCTCGGCAGAAATGAGGTTACAAATACCTGCAAAGGATAGTATGACCCAACAGGAGGTGCTGGAGAGCCTGAGTAATGCCGTGGCTGGATGTGCCTGCCTGGATTCCCCCCTCACAATGATAACCCAGGTGTTGAGCAAATTGCTTAATATCTCTACTGTTCTTTGTTTCTTCATCTGAAGTTGCTAAGAAAAATACTAGCCATCTACACTTACTCAACCTTAATCCATGCCAGGCACTTGTTTCAAGCACTTAATGTGCGTTAACAACAACCCATGTCAAGTGAGAAGACAGAGCACAGAGAGTAAAGTAATTAGCTCAAGATCATACAGCTGCACAGTAGTGGTGGCCAAAACTGAACTGCTAGCTTGGTCCATTGTCTTATCCAGTAGTGTTTCTATGAAACCTAAGTGAAATATGCCACACACTAATTTAGTGCCTGTGCCATGGGAAATGCTTGGTAAAGTTTGGCCAATCACTGGTATCAACCCCATCACCACCATCAGTGGTGCCCTGCAGCCTGCATTTGCTGGGCTCTAACTCACACGTTCTTAGGTTCCTTTTTCAGTAAATCTTTTATACAGTATCATCAGTAATGCCACTGATGAGCAAAACACCAGATATCTCCGAAGAGCTAAGAAAAAAGTAAAGGCAACATAAGTGGATATCTATCTTTTCTCACAACTGATAACTTTGTATCTTGGTTCCATAAATATTGGCTGTATGATGCATTTAGACTTGAGGACGTTTTTCATTCTACAATATTTGGATTCCTTCCATAGGATACCACAGAGCCAGGGGGAAACGATTTATGTTCAATCAGAGCTGTAGTGTACATATTTTGGGCATGTATTTGGGCTTTTCTCCAGAAATTATGCTAATATATCTTGTCTAGTAAATTATACTTAATGCCATTCAAACCAGATGCTACTTCACAAGTCCTTTCCTGTTTGTTTTTTAAGATGTGTTAGTTCCTTTCAGAGTGGCCTTTCATGGTGTTCCTAGGTTGGGGTTGATACTGAATGGATGGGCCATCCAGTCATGTTCCCTAAATTCAGAAGGAGACTATTGTAGACCGCTAGGGCTGCCGTGACAAAGAACCACAGACTGCGTGGCTTCAACAACATAAATTTATTTCCTCACAGTTGTGGAGGCTGGAAATCTGCGATGAAGGTGTCAACAGGGCTGGTGTCTTCTGTGGCCTCTCCTTGGCTTGCAGACGGGCAGCTTCTTGCTGTGTTCTCACATGTCTTCCCTCTGTACAAGTCTGTGTCCTAATTTCTTCTTACAGAGACACCAGTCATAATAGAGACCACCCTAATGACCTCATTTTAACTTAATTACCTCTTTAAAGGCCATATCTCCAAATAAAGTCATAGTCTCAGGTACGGTCAGGGTAGGACTTCAACATGTGAATTTGGAGGAAAGCAATTCAGCCCTAACAGAGACTTGGCGCGCAGGCATCAACGTTCCCTTGTGAATCGCCGTGAGTCCGGCTTCTGATGCGCCTGTCTCCTCAGGGTCGCCTCCAGGAACTAATCCTGGAGCTTCCATCCTTGCAAAGCTCCAGGCCTGCTCTCGGATCTCCACTGTCTCCTTCTTGATGCCCCGCTCAGCAGACTCGGGACCGTCTTCATTGTGATTCTCAGTGCTTAGAACCCAAAGTTCTTGGGCATAATAGGCTGGTATCAGAGCTGAATTCAATACCCGGCAATGTGGCTATGTGACTTGGAAATAATCCACTCTCTTAATAGCTAGTATAATTTTAGTAATTTATTTGCTGCAAACATTGAATTTCGCCATCAGGCCTCATAGAAAACAGCACTGACAACTTCCAGAAACATATTGACTTGCCTAACAGAGTATACAGCTGAGCAGAAATGTTCCGAGTGGACTGTGACAGGCACGAGGAAAAGCAGAGGGTGTGAAACTAATCCTGAATTCAAGCGCTCTGGGTCAACCCCACATCTCCCTGCCCACATCTGACCCCTGAGTGAAGACCAGAGACCTGTAACCCTGAGTCTGCCGCTGACTCTGCAGAGAATGTCACCCTCGCTCTCTGTTTCCATGTTAGCAAAATAATGGAGATGAAAAAGATCATTCTCTTCCTTTCGAATTATTGTAAAAAGTAAGGAAATAATATGAAACTCCAAAAAAAAAACAACTCAGTAACAGTCAGAAGTGATTCGACAAATATCATTTTAATTCTTAAAATTTAAAACCAATTTAAACCCATTAAATTTGTTATTTTTATTCTGACATCCACTGGTTTATGCTCGTTACCAGATAAAGACTGAATGGCTCCCACAGCAAAATCTTCAATCCCATAAGAAGATTTATATCTATGCTTTTATTGTCCTTAATCTATCTATGATTTTTTAAACTCGAGATCCATGCTGTATGAGAAGAAACAAGAGTAATTGTAATTTTACACTCTGGGAGTTGGCTGTAGTATAATGTATGACCACCAGGGGACAGCATAGACCAGATGCTGCTGTAGACTTTTCGATTTTGCCCTGTGGTGGTCCCAGATAACAGGTGTGGGTCAGGATACCAGACACAGGTATCAATATACAATATACACGCGTCAACACCACCCGATTTTATGTTGGCACTGAACTCGGTTTCCAGGCTCTCTCTAAAATGCCAAAGAGCAGAAGGAGCAGGGACTGGCTTTGAGGGGAGGGGAAACAAGCGAGGAGCTACAGGAAAAAAACAAAAACAAAAACAGACCAGGTCAGAAGAGAGCAAGAGATCAGATAGGCCTTAGAAAAAGGCTATTGGTAAAGAGCCAACAAGGATTTCATATTTACATTATTTTGTATTTTCAAAGTGTTTTATCCTCACTCTTATTCATTATTAGCTAATAATTCCGGACAATCACACTCATATTATCATTGAAAGAATGAAATGAGAAATCAGCACTTGAAGCAGAAAACAGTAAGCATGAGAGCAGGATCCCAATCTGCTGTACCGTTTGTTAAGTATCTGTAAGCACATGACCTCTAGTGGTACAAACAAAACCCAACCTGGCACCGAGACACAAGAGGAACCAGGTAGAGGGTCAGTGTTACAACAGAAACAGGGACTTTGCTCTCCTTCCCACTCGTGAGGGTCAGAACCCCCAGCGTAGCCTGTTCTGTCAACCAAAGATGGGGCCCGGCTGCCGGGAGCCAAGGGAACTAAGGAAGCATCCCATGGACAGGGAAGTGGGGACAGGGCCAGCGACCGCGTGCTCCCACACGTGGACTTCGCCCACCCCGTGTGGACGCTCCTGAGCCCGCCTGGAGTCCTGTCTCTGAGCTAACTGTGGGATGACCTGCGGTCGCCGGGCAGGAGTGGGGACGGGATTGGTAGGTGAGAGCTGGCTGTTCACAAGGGGCAGGCTTTGATGCGAGCGGAGCAGAAAGTTTGGCCGAAACTCAACACTTCTTAGAAGTACAGATTAGTCAAGAGGAAGAAAGGAGAAGGCATTGTAGAAGTTTTCAAGAAGGAAACAAAGATGCCTGTGTTTCGTGCTCAGTTGCCTCAAGAAAATGTCCATTTGTTTTCTTTACACTCCTTTTACATTTTAAGTGGAATGCAGTGAATGTGTCTTTTCAGTGTTCCCAATCACCGTTTTCACTACACCTCGTGTTGCCATTTTAATGAAGCATCATTTTTCCAGAGGGTGTGGGAACAAAACTTATTTAATGACCTCTCAGAGCAAACACTGGGTTCTTCAAATATTTCCCTGAATTAAAACTCCCACCCCACAATTCACTTCCTTTTAAAAAGCCAGTTTGCCAGCTACTGCGAACCAGTAAACAGGGCTTTCCTTTACTCGCGAGCCGCAGGGTTTTCGTGGAGTCTCATAGCCTGGGGAGTCCATGAGGAAGCCGGACTCCCACCTCGCCGTGCCCTGGGGGGGCTCAGTGACACCATGTGCCTTACAACCCTGCAGCACACAGGCTTAGGGGACTCAGCAGAGACCTGGGATGAGATTATCCAGTCCAACACCTCACTTTACAGGTGAGGAAAATGAGGCTGGTGGGACAGGCATGCAGAGGACACACAGATGCCATGGGAAGAAGGGGACATGAAGGTTGGCCCTCTGTGGTTCTCCACCCCCTGCCTCGGCATCACTTAGGGTGACTGTGCAAAGTGCATGTTCCTGAGCCCCTCTCCAACCCTACCGCACTGGCATTCCTAGGCGTGGGGACTGGGAATTGACAGTTCACCCCAGGTGAACAGGTGTGGAGACAGACAGATCTGGGTTTGAATCCCACCTCTGCTGCACATTTAGCAGGCGGATGTCTCTGAACTCCATTTCTTCACCTGTAATTGAGGGAGAGCTGTGAGTGCTCCCTGGACAGTGCACAGAAGCACACTCAGACCCCAGGGACCGGCATCCATGGTACACACTCAGTTGGTGTGCCTGCCACCGGGGGTGCTGGGTTTGAGTCCCAGAACCCCTGTACACAAACTGTATGAGCTTGGGCACATAACTTGTCTCCAATGAGCCTCAATTTCCTTGTCTGTAAATAAAGATAATAATAGTCCTTCCTCCCAGGAATGTTGTGACGGCTGAATATCATAGTGCAGTAGCATGTTCCAGTCACGAAACAACCACTCCAGGTCTTTCAAAAAGACAGAATGCAAGGTGGGGATTTGGTTCCACAGGGGATGGAAGGGCTAAGGAGCCAAATGGAATAAAGAGGACTAGCTGGGATACTAGCTGCTGAAAGGACAAAAGAAGGAGGGGGTTGCACAAGAGTCAGGGTGACTAGCAGGAGCTAGGACTGCCATGGCCGGCCAAGTCGGGAGAGCCATCGCCACAGAACAGGACTGGCTGCTGCTGGATGGGGGCACCGCAGGAGGCAGACTTCCCTCCTCCACCCCCACAGTCTCCGCCAGGGCCTCTTCTGACCCAGAAGAGGTAGAAGTCAGAAGACAGGGTAACCTGGGAAGAGTAGTCAGCCCTCTGTGTTCACAAGTTTCGCATCTTCAGATTCAACCAATTGCAGATTGAAATTATTTAGAAAAACAATCCCAGAAAGTTCCAAAAGGCAAAACTTGAATTTGCCACATGCCAAGCACTATACTGAACCCACATGAATGAAGTGATGTGTACGCTGTGTACAAATACTGTGTCATTTTACATCAAGAACTTGAGCATCCGTAGATTTTGGTCTCCTGGGGTGGGGGTGGGGGTCAGGGGGCATGGATCCTAGAACCAATCCCCCGGGGATACCAAGGGAGGACTAGAGTTCCTGGAGATGAAAAGCAGAATAAATGGGTGGGCATGGAGCCTGAGAGTGAATAAGCAAATGCCCAGCACACAGCCATAAAAACATGGACACGGTCTCAGACTTAGAGGAGGCATTCTATTAGTGCCTGTCGCTGTAATTGTTAACTAAAGCAGATAACAGCCCAAGGCAATGGCTCTTGGCAAAAAGGAAGTATGTGTTAATGCAAGCCTGGCTTTCACTATTCACATACATCATCTCTGATTGCTATGTGGAGGGAAAGTCCTGAAATTAGACTCCCAAATGTGCCACTTATAAAATAAGCCTCAATATCTTTGTATGAAAGTATGAGTAATACACCATTTCACATGTTATACGATGCAATAAGATCACAGACATAAACATATTTGATATACTTGAAAGTCATATACAAATACAGGGTATGTTTGTATTCTTAAAGGGGGGATGTTTTCACCCTGGCCAGGTGGTTCCGTTGGTTGGAGCATCATCCAGTCACCAAAAAATTTTGGGTTTGATCCTGGGTCAGGGTTCATAGGGGAGGCAACCAATCTATATTTCTCTCCCTCTCTCCCTCTCTTTTTTTCTCTCTCCCTCCCTCCCCTTTCTCTCTCTCTAGAAATCAATCAAATCATTTCCTTGGGTGAGGATTAAAAGAAAAAGGAGAGATATTTTCAAAAAACTGCTATTGGCTTTGCTATGACCCAAATTCAATATAATTACTTTTTTTCAACTAACTTTTCAAGTTCATTTTCTTTTCAGGAATTCAGAGAAAACACTATTTGAGCAAGTACTATTAAATACATAGGTCAGTACTATCAAAGTGATGTTCCAGCCAACAGCTCACACCAAAACATCTTAGCAAATGTGGTCACAACTTATTTTGTAAAGGCAAATTCTTACAAATCTCATGAGCCTTGACTGCCCAGTGTCTGCTGTCTGCACTGATCAGTTTGGTGGAACAGTGCTACAAAATAATATAATGAAATATGTATTTAACAAAAACTATTATTTGACTAATCTCTTTGTATACTTTAAATGTACTATTATCATTTAATTTATTATATAATAATAATTATTGTTATAACTATTTCATTTTCTCAGCTGGAAAATCATTGATACTTAGCATGGTCAATTAACTTGCCCAAGGTCCCTCAGCTTGTCACCAGAAAAGTCAGGATTTAATCTCAGGTCTGACTGAGTTTTTTGTTCACTTGTTTGTTTTTCTGGGGGGTGGCAGACGGGAGGGAGAGAGAGAGAGAGATTTGTTGTTCCACTTACTCACGCATTCATTGGTTGCTCCTTGTACGTGCCCTGACCATGATTGAACCTGCAACTTTGGCGTATCGGGATGACACTCCAACCGACTGAGCAGTCTGGCCAGGGCAGGTCTGGCTGAGTTTAAAGCTGGTTGTTCCCCTCTGCCATCCTACACCATTTGCCTTTGGGTACTGGTAACTGAAGAAGATGATTCTGTGTCATCAGTTATAATGGAATGAGCCCCAAACCAGTAAGATCTAAATTCTAGGCAGCCCAGCTCTAGCCCGTGCTGTGTTTTCATGCACAAAATGAAAGAACTGGTTAGATGGTGAACTTTACAGTGTAACATGTGATAAGTTAAAAAAATTCCTGATTACTTATCAAAATTCTGATAACTAAAATGTTCTTGTTTTGGCATGGTATTTATGCACAGTTAACTACATGTGATATCTTCACAATGAAAAACTGTTCACTTCTGTTCTTTGGTTTCTTGTTCGTTTGTTTAATTAGTTCAAACCATTGTGCTAGGCATTGTGAAATATTCTGAAATTTACTATTCTCAATATACTTTAAAAATCTTAAAAATTTCCCCCAACCTACTACATTGTATATTCAGGCGATCTCACATTGTTGGTTTTAACAAAGACTGTCTTGGGACATAACCAAACAGCCAGCATGCCCCATAGTGTCATCATCATGGAACGGCTGGCAGAGCTTGTTCAGGCTGGTGAGCCAGGCTCCAGGCCAGCAGAACAGCAGGGAGGTCCCGGAGAGGAGAGGAGGGAGGGCCGGGCAAGGACAGTGCCCAGATAAGGTGGAGGTGGAGCATGCAGAGGCTGGAGTAGCTCCACAGATTGGTCTGGGCTCCCACACAACTTTTAAAGGAGGAAAACCAAGCCCAGATGTGTATGGCTTAACATTTGCCAAAAACAAAGATGAAAGCCAACTGTCTGAATGGGAAATCCCAAGAGAGGTCAATAAGGAGACAGCCAGGATAGAAGGTATTTGAAGGTGGACAAAGTGACCAAACCCCTCATTTTCCCTGGACCACAGTGCGGACAGCCAAAGGCATTAACAATGAGGGACCACTCCCCAGGAACACAGAAAAGTTTGTCCCCAAAGAGCTAAACCAGCGGATCTACACATAGTGTAAGAGGTTAGTCATATGGGTTCTCCAAGAGACTATTGAAATGTGTTCAGAAAAAACCCAAAATGCTAATCGAGGGACCCAGGAATCACTGAAGGTAGGCTGACTTGGAGTGTGACAGTAATCAGGAAAGCAGAAATGTAGTCAGCTATATTGAACCCTATCAGGAGAAAGACTGAACTTCAAACCACAGTCCTATTCCACACACAGGTAAACTTGAAGATCCAGATGAGGGCCATACTCACACAAGCTCTGATAAAGGAGTAGGTGGAATAGCCTACAGACTCCAGCAATAAATACAATCAGTGGACTCAAACATATATGGCTGCTGAAACCCAATGTGATTATCTGATTTTATAATCTAGATTATTATTACAAAATAACCCACAATATTTATATTATATTATTAACTGATTCTGATTCTATATTCACCAGAGAAGCGCCTGATTGTACTTTTTCTACCCAAGGACAGCTGCCAAGAGAAAGATAATATGGTCATCACACTGGCCTTAATATCTCAGTTAAAAGGATGTTCAGAGTTCTCATTACAAGATAATACTGGCACTTTGATTTATACATCAGTCTCTTGTTGCCTAAGTTAATGGGAGTCTGCCACCTGAAGAGTAGAATCCATACCAAGTGTGTTTAGAATTTTAAATATTTGAAGATTTAAAGCTGAAAATTGAACCTAGTATTGATGGTGTGGAATCTACAGAAAATAAATGCTTATTTAGGAGGAATGTGGGCATTGACAAATCCAACCTTCCTTAAAAATATCCCAACATTGCCAAATGCCATCATTAAATTTAAACAACAGTATTGGGTGTGCATGTGCCAGTTCACCTCAAATGCTGCACAATATAAAGCAGCTTGAATCCTGCAAAACTGCAAATCCTGTCATGGGCCAGGTCTGTGTCATGGAAAGGATTCAAGGTCTTTAAACTGTAAATAAATTCAGGAACACTTGACATTAAATTGCAAACTTCTACAGTTTAGATGTGGTGAGTCACAGCAGTTAGCCTAGTTTTCTGTATCCCTCCAACTACATGTCCTTCAGAGCCTCACTTAGACACTGCTGGGACTTTTACCATTTCTTAGCAATTTAAACCATGTGCACCAAAAATCAAATAGCCCTCTGGCCATAAACAAACAACCCACAATATTTGTGTTAAAATGGTGACACCCTAAAAGTGAAGAAATAGGAGATATTATAGCTAAAAAGACTAATAAATTTGACCCATATAAAAGTTTCAAATTACTGTCAACGCAGCTATCAATATTTCACTTGTAAAGACAAAAAACAGATTAGAAAGATATTTGCAGCAATATGTCAATGTCAATAAAGGGAGAAAACATTTTATTTTAAGGAATTCAAACTTTCTAATAAATGAGTTAAAATGGAAAGAGAGAAATTCTACTATGTACCTATTTAAAAGTAAGAATACCCAGCAAAAATTAAGTCAGGAAGAAAATAGATTCCCACTTGCCGCTATTAACAGCACATATTTATACAACTCTTCTGATTTCATTATACATCAAGGGTAATGAAATCATTTACAATCTTCTACAATTCCTCTGGCTTTAAAGTTTTTATCCTAAGAAAAAATATTTTTGAAGGAAAAAGCTACATGCATTAACATAATCATACATAATAGAAAAATTGAAAACAACCTAAATTGCCAACAAGTGAGAATTAGTCAAGCTGATTGTGATACACAACTCAGTAGAATGTGATACAGTCAATTAAAATTCTAATGTTTAGCTCTGTATAATACTTTGGGGAAATGTTTAGAACATGTTAAACAAAAGTCTAAGTATCTGGAAACTACCGGTCAAGATGGTGGGTAGGTAAACACGGTATCGCCTTCTCCCACAACCACATCAAAGTTACAACTAAACTACAGAACAACCATCATTCAAAATTGCCTGAAATAATGCTAAATGGAAGTCCTACAACTACGGAATTAAAGCAGCAGCCACATCCAGACTGGTAGGAGGGGCGGCAGCTGTGGCTCAACGGGCTGGTCCCACACCCACGTGTGGCGGATAAAAATCAGGAGGACACCTCGGCTGGGAAGGTCCTTCCTGAGGATTGAGGGGTCCCCGTCCCACACCAGGTGCCCCGCTCAGGGTTCCAGTGCCAGGAAGAGAATCCCCATAACTTCTGGCTGGAAAAACCAGTGGGAACTGAGACTCAGGGAAGCTGAAGCGGCTGGAGCCCCAGGCAGCTCCTTAAAGGGCCCGCGCTCGGACTTATCGGACTCTCTCCCTCTAAGCTTGGAGGGGAGGCAGCTCAAGGGGCACCAGAGACATACAGGGAAGAACTGAGCTGTTTGGCACTGGAGCGAGGGCTGGAGAGGGGTCTTTCTCTGGGACAAACATGCTGTCAGAGGCCTTTGTTCCTTTGGTGAGCCCTTCCCGGGGCGGCAGACAGTCGCCATATCTGGGACTCCAGCAACCTGGTTCACACAGGTAGCCCCGCCCTGCTGACTCCCTGAGGCCCCGCCCCACCCAACTTTCAGGCCCACCCAAGCTGTTGCCACTTGCTTAACCATAGGATTGGCCTGTCTTGGATCCTGCTTCAGGTTTTTCCTAAATTCTTTCAAACGAGCAGCATCTGGTCTCAGCGAGCCCCATATCTCTCATTAAGTAATACACAGAAACAAACACAGGGAGGCAGCCAAAATGAGGAGACAAAGAAACAGGTCCCAAATGAAAGAACAGAACAAAACCCCAAGAAAAGAACTAAGCGAAATGGAGATAAGCAACCTAACAGATGCTGAGTTCAAAATACTGCTTATAAGGATGCTCAATGAACTTAATGAGAACCTCAATGAACTTAAGGAGGGCCTCAAGAGCATAAAAAAGGACCAGTCAGAAATCATAGATGCACAGTTAGAATTGAAGGAGGCATTAACTGAAATAAAGAATAATTTACACAGCTTCAGTAATAGAGTACATAAATCCAATAATAGAGTATATAAATCCATCGATTTGGAATATAAGGAAGCAAAAAATTCCAAATCAGAACAGCAAAAAGAAAAAAGAATCCAAAAAGATGAGGATTGTGTAAGGAGCCTCTGGGACAACATAAAGTGTGACAATATTTGCATCTTGGGGGTGCCAGAAGGAGAAGAGAGAGAACAAGAAATAAGAAATCAAAAACCTGTTTGAAACAATAATGGCAGAAAACTTTCCTAACTTGGTGAAGGAAACAGACATACAAGTCCAGGAAGCACAGAGAGTCCCAAACAAGATGAACCCCAAGAGGCCCACATCAAGACACATCATCATCAAAATGCAAAAGGTTCAAGACAAAGAGAGGATCTTAAAAGCAGCAAGAGAAAGGCAGCTAGTTACCTACAAGGGAGTTCCCATAAGGCCGTCAGCTGATTTCTCAAAAGAAACTTTGCAGGCCAGTAGGGAGTGGCAAGAAATATTCAGAGTGATGAAAAGCAAGAACCTATAACCAAGGTTACTCGATCCTGCAAAGCTGTCATTTAGAATCGATGGCTATATAAAGACTTTCCCCAGACAAGAAAAAGTTAGAGTTCATCACCACCAAACCGTTATTATATGAAATGATGAAGGGTCTTTTTGAAGAAAAAGATAAAATATGTGAACAAACAAAATGGCAATGAATACATATCTATCAACAATTGAATCTACAAATAAAATGAACAGGTAGAACAGAAACATTCTCACAGATACAGAGAACATTTGGTTGGTTGCCAGGTGGAAGGGGGGTTGGGGGAATGGGTGAAAAAGGTGAAGAGATTAAGAAGTACAAATTCATTGCTAGACTGACAAACCTCAAAGGGAAAGGGGTTGGGGGAGGTGGGAAGAGATGAACCAAGGAACTTATATGCATAACCAATGGACACAGACAATAGTGTGGGAAAAGGCGGGAGGGGGGCGGGAGTGGGAAGGAGGGGGTCAATGGGGGGAAAATGTGGAACATCTGTAATACATTTTACATTCAAAATAAAGATTTTTTAAAAAAAGTCTATCTAATTTTAAGTGTGTCACAACTATAGCTGTGGCAATATGTGAGCATGTGACCAAAATCAGGGAGAGAACAGAAAACGAGAAAGCTCTTGTGATGTATTTGAATCTTGGCTCTACCACTTCCTGGCCGCAAGGCACAGGGCATGTTACTTAAGGTCTCTGTGCCTCAAGTTTCCAGTCTACAAATGGGGATAGTGATAACTCCAACGTAGTAAGGTTAGTATACAGATTAGATGAGTTGTTGCATGTAAAAATGCTTAGAAACTGTGTTTTTTGTGTAGATTATAACATAGTGTTAAAGAAATGATTATTGTTAGTCATTACATTATTCTTCCATCATATTATTCCCATAGCCTTCATAATAAGTAAAACTTAGAAAGGACACTTAAAAAATTCTCTCCCCAATGTTTGTACATTGTTGTTAAAGCTTTTTTCATTTCTATTGAGAATATTTCATAGCATCCTCAAGAACATTTCAGTTTATTGAACACATATTATGGACATGCTAAGTGCCCAGCACCACACATCCCTGCCCTCCTGGAGTTTACAGTTAGTTAAAACACAGTCCTAACAGTCCTGATGTCTTCAGCTTTGCACACCACCCTCCCATCTCAAATCACAAATACCATTCCATTATTTTATTAGTTGCTTGTTTTTGTGCCACTGTTAATGCACCCAAAGTATTGTTTTATTTTTTACATTATATTTATATAAATAGTCTTAAAGTTTATAAAGTGTGCCTCTGTCTTGAATGAACTTCTATTCTTGTTAGAGTTGAACAAGTATAATAGCTTAGTAAATACCCTGTCAGTATTTAACAATTGCCATTCCACCCATTCCATGCAGATTGTTGCTGCGGAGAATAATCTCTGCGACATAAATCCAGCACGTGGCTGGGTTGACAGAGGAACAGCAGAGGGTCGAGTGGAGTGCTAGGACCCAAGACTTGAAACAGAGTTGGCCCACTGGACTGCACATGAAGTAGTGTCACAGCAGATTCTGAGATAAAAGGGCACCTTGACCATGGCAGTTGGAATATCCACAGGGCAGGTTTTATTATATGATCTTCAATCTGATAAGCCATTGATGGTTAAGGATCACCAAGATGCCCATTAACTCTATTCATTTCCAGGGTTCTTTACATTTGATTTTGTCTCCAGTCAAAATGTGGAATAAGAAATCAGGAAAAAAAAAAAAAAAAAAAAACATTTACTTCCTTGGAGACAGAACATGACATTAACGATGGCTGCCTCTATCCCAACTCCGGAATGCTTCTGACTGCCAATGCAATCCCCAGGATGGGCATCT
Organism: Molossus alvarezi; assembly: GCA_037176705.1. Taxonomy (NCBI): domain Eukaryota; kingdom Metazoa; phylum Chordata; class Mammalia; order Chiroptera; family Molossidae; genus Molossus; species Molossus alvarezi. The sequence continues at coordinate 19,719,898 of CM073899.1, forward strand.
ATTGCACTCTGATTTGGGGTCCTGCCCCCAGGTGGTATTCCTTCTTAGGCGACTTAACAGAAGAATTAGAATAGAATCCAGAAAGCATGGTTATGACATTTACAAATTTGTCACCAAGAAAGACCTTGAAAATTTAGGGCTCACACATCTTATTGGGTCACGTTTTCTCCAGACATATATGCATGGATTTTCATGGATATAAGACTATCACAAGGTGAAGTTGATAGTAAATCCATTTGCTTATGAAGATATAGAAAAGGTAAGATCCAGCAGAAGGCAGAAGAAACACATGTACAGAGAGTCCACGTAAAGAAATTGCCAAAAGTTAACGAAGAGTTGGCACTAAATTAATTGAGGAGGGAGGAAGAGGAGAAGTAAAAAACTACATGGAAAAAGAAAGTTAAGAGCCTTCCTAATATTCTCACCAACAATCAATTTAAAGTTATGTTTGAGAACCTTGACTTCCACGTAGTGAAAAAAGAAAGAAGAAACTAAGACTCAGAGCAGCAAGAACATCCTGAAAAAGAAGAGGATGGAAAACTGGAAGGGAACCAAGTGATGAGGAAGGTCCTGAGAGTTCGGAGGACGAGAAAGACTGGGTTGAAGAGGCCAGGAAAGGGAGCAGACTTCTCCAGCAGGAGGAGGGCGTGGAGCAGCAGGAACGGCCCTGAGAGGACCAGCAGACGGTCCTCAAGCCCCAGTTTTATGAGATCAAAGCAGGCGAAGAATTCAGAAACTTCAAATATTCTGTCACCAAGCAGAAGCTGATGAATAAAATCCTGGAAGATCGGTTGAATCTTGAGCCAAAAAATGGGACAATGAATGTACCAGACACCACAGTTGGCAGCAAACAATTGGCATTCTCACCAAATGGGTCTGAACAGCAGAAGCAGCCACGGGAGGCCACGAAATTGCACCAGGAAAGGAAAGCATTCTGTCCTCAGCCAGTCCTCTGAAGTCCAGCCACAGAGAGGACAGCTGATACCTGAGTCTGGAAGTGATCCTGACGCATGCGGAAGGAGTTCGTCTCCCCAAGTGGATCATCATTAGATCACACTGAACACAGACAGGGGGACGCCCATTTCCACTTATTTATGCATTCACTGGTTGACTCTTATAGGTGCCCTGACGGGGCATCAACCGCAACCTTGGCATATGGGGATGAAGCTCTAACCAACTGAGCTACCAGGCCAGGGCATGGTGGTTTCTTAATATTGTGAAATGTGCACCGTGAAACAGGATGTTCTCCTGTTAAAACAAAGGTTGGTCATGTTCTAGGAACTTTGTCTTACAGGGCCACTGCAGCTCACAAGGGAGCCCCCCAGAGGCACTGCTCCTGTCTCTGCAACTGTGCAGCCCTGCTGGTGTTTGTGTTTATAAGTATGCCAGGAGGTTTGTTGCTGGTGTTACTTTGGGATTTCAAATTTTTTTATACCAAGGCAATATAAATGAATGATAACAACAACCTAAAATAACAAGTGGAAGCTACTAGGTATTCTTCTATACTTGACACAAGATTAAATGCAGATTTTTTTTTCTGTTTCTTAAGCACAGTTAGAGATAAATTGACTGAAGAACACATTTATAAAAATAAATATTTTTATTTAAACAGAAAAATAATAAAAGCCAAGGTCCTTAGGACGGACTGATCAGAGCCTATCTGCTTCTGCACCCCTGTATTATTCTGCTTCCTACTGCTCCCCATTCCTGCACTTCCTTCCAGCACCAGGCTCCTGCTATTCCTGCAGGCAGGTCCTACCGTACACCCTTTGGTCTAGGGTTCCCCTGACTTGGGACCTGCATCTCTCAGTTGTTCACTTGCTAACTCTCTTGTCTTCTTAAATCTTTGATAAAGTCTCAGCAAGGAGACTTACCATGAGCATATATATAATTTAATACTGCCTGCAGCCTGCCCCTGACGCCGGCACTCTTGATCCTTCTAACACTGCTTTACTTGTCCCGTTTCGCTTATCACCCTCACCTTCAGACATATTATACAACTCTTTGTATGTACTAAATAGACACCATGGAATTGTATACTTTAAATGAATGAATTACATTGTGTATGAATTATATTTTAATAAAGCTATTATGTAACAAAAACAAAATGATAATGGTTACCTCTGGAGAAGGAATTGGGGAATAGGATTGGGGAAAGAACACAGAGGCTCCAGTTTTGTAATGTTTTATAATTTTTTTAAAAATCTGAAGAAAACGTGGGTTCAGAAGTGATAGGTAGAATGTACAAGGGTATTCATTACATGTTCTTTACATTTTATTTATGTTTAAAATACATAGAACTTAAAAGAGAATTTAGGAGCTACTACAAATAGGACATTGTATCCATGGACTATCACAGGAGATAAAGGCATTAAAGATGCTTCACACCTGAAACTTACATAATTTTGTTAACTAATATCACCCTAATAAATTCAAAAAATTTTAAATCCTCACCCAAGGATATTTTTCCATTGATTTTTAGATAGAGTGGGAGGAAGGAAGGGATAGAGAGAGAATACTGATTGGTTGTCTCCTGCATGACCCCGACAGGAATCGAACCAGCAATCAAAGTATGGTATATGCCCTTGACCGAGAATCGAACCTGTGACTCTTTGGTCCACCAGCCCATGCTCTAATTGCTGAGCAAAACGGGCCAGGGCCCAATAAATTCAATTTAGAAAAAGAAGGATGCTTCACATGTTTCTGGCTTGGGGGATGATGTGGAACCAAAAGACAGGAAGTGACATGACAGGGAAAGTGGAGGGAGAGTGGGGGGTGGGGGGAGAGTGGGGAGGAGGAAAACATAGGAGAAAATGGGGGCGGGGTAGGCTTTGAGAGGCCAGAGAGTGAATAATTAATTCAGTTTTCCAAGGATCCAATTTGAAATACTTATAAGACATCCAAAGGGAGAAGCCACCAGAAAGTTGGAAATATAAATTTACAAATGTAGTTAGACAGAAGAGTCGTAATTTTCTGTTTACAGGAAGAAAGAGTATCTTCATATTACACGTGTGCTGTTTGGACGATGCTTTAAGGAAACAGTGATGTCAGGCAGGCATCTGGGGCAAAGGAAGACGCCCTCAACACGAAGGCCAGGCGAGGACGAGTCTCAGGAGGCAGGAATGAAAACACACAGCCCGAATGTGGACTGACAAACAGAACCATAGAATAAGCAGGACCTAAAGAGGGGTGGACAAAGGGGCCTGCCTTTATCCGCAAGGCCAGCGTGAAAGGTGTTCGGGGAACCACAAGGAAGCCTCTCCTTGGCTGTGTGCTGAAAGAAACTTTGTCAAAGAATTAGGAAATAGGTTTCCACATGAAACTCAACTCCCTCGGGCTTCCTTCTACTACGAAGAAGTCACCTGTCTGCTCTTCACTAGTGATAGGGACCCTCAGCGGGCCCGAAAGTGTCTTGATGTCCCTGAGCCTTTGCCTCTTGCTCTGCACGGGAAGGATGCGGCTGTTTACCACGGAGGATGTGGTGAAGATTCGCAGCGCTGCGAATGTGAAGGGCTTGGCACAGGGTGTCCCTGACATGAGCTATTCAGTAAATACTCCCCAGACCTCCATATACATTTTTTTAAATACAGATACACTGGCCCTGGCCGGTTTTGCTCAGCAGTTGAAGCATCGGTCTGTGGACCAGAGAGTTCAGGGCTCGGTTCCTGCTTGGGGCACGTACCAAAAAATAAAATAAAATAAAATAAAATAAAATAAATAAATAAATAAATAAATAAATACAGATACACTATATTTTGTGAAAAATTTCTATTGTTATGAATCTCTATCCAGATGTCTAGCCCACAAAACATTGATGCGGTAAAAGGCTTTTTATATGTACATATTTAAATTCTGTAATGCAAGTTTTTATTGAAATTTAATTGACATAGAACACTATATTAGTTTCACGTGTAAAACATAATGGTTTAATATTTATATATATTGCAAAATGATCACCACAATAAGTCTGGTTAATATCTTTCACCATAAGTAGTTACAATTTCTGTTTATTTTATTTTTTAATCCTCGCCCAAGGATATTTTTCTATTTGTTTTCAGAGAGAGTGGGAGGGAGGGAGAGAGAGAGAAACATCAATGTGAGAGGGACACATTGACTGGTTGCCTCCCACATGACCCTGACCAGGGCCGGGGTGAACCACAACCGAGGCACGTGCCCTTGACCAGAATGAAACCCGCAACTCATTGGTCCATGGGCTGGTGCTCTAACCACTGAGAAAAACTGGCCAGGGCCAATGTTTTTGTCTTGTGATAAGAACTTTTAAGATCTATTCTCTTAGCAACTCTCAATATACAATGCAGTGTTATTAAGTATACTCATTATGCTGTACATCACACCTCTCAGATTTACCTATTTTATAACTGAAGTCTGTACTCTTCGACCATCTTCACCCATTTTGCCCACGCCCTACCCTCCACCTCTAGCACCTTCAATATTTCCCGAGACCCCACATTTTCTTAACAACCCCATCTGACCGAAAAGGTACCTGATGCTGGTAAGTCATACACCTGGTAAATGTTAGAACCAAAATGCAAACACTGGTTTTCTGATGATAAATCTCACCTTTTGCTACTAACCCATGAAAATCTTGCATATTAATTCCATGTTTTTAGAAGCATAAAATCAGAGTGCTATGGGAGTATGCGAAGCATTTTGAATCACAGTTCACAAATAACATTTTGGAAAAGTTTAGTATTTTTTTAATTTATTGATTGATTTGAGAGAGAAGAAGGAGAGAGAGAAAGAAATATCAACTTGTTGTTCTACTTATTTGTGCATTCTTTCGTTGTGTATGCCCTGACAGGAGATCAAACCCGCAACCTTGGTGTATTGGGACGACACTCTAACCGACTGAGCTACCTGGACAGGGCTTGGAAAGTTTAATTGGAGTGACTCTGAACTACCAGTTTGGAGTCAGGAAGTGAGAGGACAAATGCAGAAATCTGAACATGTGGTCCCAAAATATATTATATATTTGCCCAGATGTAATTGTTTTACGAAGAAGTAAGGAATATGTAAAAATAGTTTATTCTTCACTGTCACAGATAAACATTCAAGCAATATGCAATTAATCAGAAGCCATTTCTCATGAAAATATTATTTCAATGTGAAATCATTTCCATAAGTACAACTGTGAAATCCTTCAGGAAATTGAAACAGAACACAGTTCAACTGTTACAAGTGTGCCTTATTTTCTAGATAGTTTTCATAAGAGCTGAATTTTCAAATTTGGTTTCTCATTGACTTTTATTACAAAATTATAGATACTTTTCCATTTTTTCAAGTAACACATGTTTTCAGTTACAGACTGTGTAACAGTATGAATGGCACTATTTATCACTCTACACAAAGGAACATAACCTGACCCATTTTATAATTAAAGACAAGAAACATCACAGTGTTTTTAATAGTGACTATTCTATTATGGTGATTAAATGTAAAAGTAACACTAGCTGAGTGACATTAAGTTATTTAAACTCTTTCAGCCTTAATTTCCTTAACTGTAAAATGGGGAAAATACCTACTTAATGGCATGATTGTGATTATAACATGAAATGATAGATACTAGATGCTTCATCCAGTAAATGCTCAATAAGTAGTAACAGTGGAAATGCAAGGGACAGTGGCAGGGGTAGTCATTGAAGCAGTAACACAGCAGTAATAGTAGCAGTAACAGAAATAATCAGAATCAAGGAGACCACTGGTAAAAGGTGAGACCCTGAACTCATGAACAATGAGAGGAACTTTGAGGATTCCCCTATAAGGAATGAAAGGGGAGGGATGGGAGAACAAAAACAAGGTGAAGACTTGAGCCATTCAGGGGTAAAGGCAACATGAGAAACCCCCTGTGGTGGGGCAAGCAAAAGACATTTAAAAACAAAATTTCTAATTTGTTTTCTGTTGAATTTGGCCAAGCAGTATGCACAGTGGGATCACTCCTGGTGACCCCTAAATGCTGAAGAAAGTCCAGTTCATGACTAAATTCTTTGTGTGAGCAGATTTTGTAGACATCGAGGGAAGGGCAGAGTTTTACAGGGAAAGCAAGCACAAAGCCAAGGACCAGCCTAGAGAGCTTGAGGTAGACTTTGCACTTCTGCAGGAAGGGGAATGGGCACCGGAGTTCATCCTAACCAGATCTTAGTGGAAGGGAGATGTCGCTGACATGTGTTAGATGTTTGCTACCTAAATTCTTTTCACTTCCCATTCATCACCATCACCACCAAATCTGAATTCCCCTGGTTAACTCCTCTTCACTGTTCCGATTGTTACTGTTCCAAAGTCCATGTGTCCAACACTATAAAAGACCAAAACTCAAAACGTCAGAGTTTGGAGTAAGGAAATGTTCATTGATTGAGAAGATGACAATTGAGAAGATGAGAGATCTAATGGTGCCTTTAATCAGCTTCAGAAAGTACAGAGTTCAGGCTCCTTTCTTGTCAAAAGAAGGAATAATGGGAGGGACAAAAGGTGTTTGACAGCCAAAGACATTTGGGCATCAGTGGGAGTCTGAGGAAGAAACCTCTAAATCTCTTTGTTCCCAGTAGGTTAACTCCAGCTGATCTGAGTGGCTTGTGGCTTGTGGCTCCTGCAAATCTTTGATAAACAATCATTTTTTTTTTTTTATTGATTAATTTTTGTTACAAATGATTCTCCTTTTCCCCCCACTGATTCCCCCCTCCCCCTTCCCTCCCTGCCCCTTCCCCTGATTGTTGTCCATGTCCACTGTTCATGCCTCCATGCATTTAAGTTCTGTTGTTCATCCCTCTCTCAGCTCCCCACTCCTTAGGGGATTGTCCTCAAACTGTTATGTTCATTATATTCCAGAAATCAGTGAGATCATATGAAATTTGTCTTTCTCTGCTTGGCTTGTTTCACTTAGGATGATACTTTCCAGGTCCCTCCATGTAGTCTCAAAGGATAAGAGATCTTTCTTTCTTACCGCTGCGTAGTACTCCATTGTGTATATGTACCACAGCTTTTTAATCCATTCGTCTACTGATGGGCACTTGGGCTGCTTCCAGATCTTAGCGATTGTAAATAGTGCTGCTACAAAGATGGGGGTACATATATTCTTTCTGATTGGTGTTTCAGGCTTCTTAGGGTATATTCCTAGAAGTGGGATCACTGGGTCAAATGGGAGTTCAATTTTTAATTTTTTGAGGTGACACCATATTGTTTTCCATAGTGGCTGCACCAGTCTGCATTCCCACCAACAGTGTACTAGAGTCCCCTTTTCTCCACACCCTCGCCAACACTTGTTGTTTGATGATTTGTTGATGGCGGCCATTCTGACAGGTGTGAGGTGATACCTCATTGTTGTTTTGATTTGCATCTCTCTGATGATTAGTGATGATGAACATTTCTTCATATGTCTCTTAGCCATTTGTATGTCCTGTTTGGAGAGGTGTCTATTTAGTTCCTCTGCCCATTTTTTAATTGGATTCTTTGTCTTCCTTTTGTGGAGTTGTATGAGCACTCTATATGTATTGGAAATTAACCCCTTATCTGATATATCATTGGCAATTATGCTCTCCCATACAGTGGGTAGCCTTTCCGTTTTGATGATTGTATCTTTCGCTGTGCAGAAGCTTTTGAGTTTGATGTAGTCCCATGTGTTCATTTTCTCCTTTGTTTCTATTGCCTTAGGTGATGTGTCAGTAAAAATTCTGCTGCGTATGATGTCTGAGATTTTGTTGCCCACAGTCTCCTCTAGGATTTTTATGGATTCATGAGTTACATTTAAGTCTTTTATCCATTTTGAGTTTATTTTGGTGTAGGGTGTAAGTTGATGGTCTAGTTTCATTTTTCGGCAAGTAGCTGTCCAATTTTCCCAGCACCATTTATTAAAGAGGCTGTCCTTACTCCACTGAATGCTCTTGCCACCTTTGTCAAATAGTAATTGAGCATATTGCCTAGGGTCCATTTCTGGGTTCTCTATTCTGTTCCACTGGTCTATATACCTGTTCTTGTGCCAGTACCAGGCTGTTTTGATTATGGTGGCTGTGTAGTATAACCTGAAATCTGGTATTGTGATCCCTCCAACTTTGTTCTTCCTTTTCAAGATTGCTGTGGCTATTCGAGGCCTTTTTTGGTTCCATATGAACTTTTGAAGTAATTGTTCTAATTCTTTGAAGTATGCCGTTGGTATTTTGATGGGGATTGCGTTGAATCTATAGATTGCTTTGGGTAATATGGACATTTTAATGATGTTAATTCTCCCAATCCATGAACAGGGTATGTTCTTCCACTTTTTTACATCTTGCTCTATTTCTTTTTTCAAAAACCTGTAGTTTTCTGCGAATAGGTCCTTTATCTCTTTGGTTAAGTTTATTCCTAGGTATCTTAATTTTTTTGCCGCAATGGTAAATGGGATTGTTTGCTTAGTTTCTCTTTCTGGGAGTTCATCATTGGTGTATAAGAATGCCATCGATTTCTTGACGTTAATTTTGTATCCTGCTACTTTGCCAAATTGATTTATTAAGTCTAGTAAGCTTTTGGTGGAGTCTTTGGGATTTTCTATGTACAGTATCATGTCATCTGCAAATAATGACAATTTCACTTCCTCCTTTCCAATTTGGATCCCTTTTATTTTTTCTTCCTGTCTGATTGCTGTGGCTAAGACTTCCAGTACTATGTTAAATAGGAGTGGCGAAAGTGGGCATCCTTGCCTTGTTCCTGTTCTTAAGGGAAATGCTTATAGTTTTTGCCCATTGAGTATGATGTTGGCTGTAGGTCTTTCATATATGGCCTTTATTATGTCGAGATATGATCCCTCTATTCCCACACTGCTGAGCGTTTTTATCAGAAATGGATGCTGGATTTTGTCAAAGGCTTTTTCGGCATCTATTGATATGATCATGTGGTTTTTATTCTTCAATTTATTTATGTGGTGTATCACATTTATGGATTTGCGAATATTGTACCGGCCTTGCATCCCTGGGATGAATCCCACCTGGTCATGGTGGATAATTTTTTTGGTGTATTGCTGGATTCGATTTGCTAGTATTTTGTTCAGGATTTTGGCATCTATGTTCATCAGGGATATTGGCCTGTAGTTTTCTTTCTTTGTTGTGTCTTTTTCTGGTTTTGGAATTAGAGTTATGCTGGCTTCATAAAACGAGTTTGCAAGTCTTCCTTCTTCTTGAATTTTTTGAAATAGTTTGAGGAGAATGGGTATTAGTTCTTCTTTGAATGTTTGGTAAAACTCCCCTGTGAAGCCATCCGGGCCTGGGCTTTTGTTTGCTGGAAGAGTCTTGATTACATCTTCAATTTCTTCTGTTGTTATTGGTCTGTTCAAGTTTTCAATCTCTATCTGATCCAATTTTGGGAGACTATGTGTTTCTAGAAATTTGTCCATTTCGCCTAGATTTTCGAATTTGTTGCCGTATAATTTTTCATAGTAGTTGTTAACGATCTTTTGTATTTCTGTAGGGTCAGTTGTTATCTCTCCTGTTTCATTTCTGATTTTATGTATTTGGGTTCTCTCTCTTTGTTTCTTGGTGAGTCTAGCTAAGGGTCCATCAATCTTGTTTATCTTTTCGAAAAACCAGCTCTTTGTTTTATTGATCCTCTGGATTGTTTTTTTGGTCTCTATGTCGTTTATTTCTGCTCTGATTCTTACTATTTCTTTTCTTCTACTTGCTCTGGGGTTTTCTTTTTGTTTACTCTCTAGTTCTTTAAGTTGTGAGGTTAGGTAGTCTATTAGAGATTTTTCTTCTTTTTTGAGGTAGGCCTGTAGTGCTATAAACTTCCCTCTCAGAACTGCTTTTGCTGCATCCCATAGATTTTGTATTGTTGTGTCCTCATTTTCATTGGTTTCCAGGAAGTTTTTGATTTCTTCCTTGATTTCCTCGGTGACCCATTCATTGTTTAATAACATTCTATTTAGCTTCCATGTGTTAAAATGTCTTTGCATGTTCTTCTTGCAATTGATTTCTAGTTTCATACCATTGTGGTCTGAGAAGATGCTTGTTATAATTTCAATCTTCTTGAACTTGTAGAGACTTAGTTTGTGCCCTAACATGTGGTCTATCTTTGAGAATGTCCATGTGCACTTGAGAAGAATGTGAATTCTGTAGTTTTGGGGTGTAGTTCTCTGTAGATATCTATTAAATCCATTTGGTCTAGTGCTTCATTTAGAGTCTCTGTTTCCTTGCTAATTTTTTGTCTAGAGGATCTATCCAGTGATGTGAGCGGGGTGTTGAAGTCCCCTGTTATGATTGTATTACTATCGATTTCTCCTTGGAAGTCCTCCAGAAGATTTTTAATATATTTTGGTGCTCCTATATTGGGTGCATATATGTTTATCAAGGTTATATCTTCCTGTTGGATAGATCCTTTCAATATTATGTAGTGGGCTTCTTTGTCTCTAGTTATGGCCTTCAATCTGAAGTCTATTTTATCAGATATCAGTATTGCTACCCCAGCTTTTTTTTCTTTTCCATTTGCTTGAAAGATTTTTTTCCATCCCTTCACTTTCAATCTATGTGAGTCTTTTGTTGTGAGGTGGGTTTCTTGTAAACAGCATATAGATGAGTCTTGCTTTCTTATCCAGTCAGCTACTCTGTGTCTTTTTATGGGAGCATTCAGTCCATTTACATTTAAGGTGGTTATTGATATGTACTTATTTATTGCCATTTTTGTTTAGTGTGGTTCTATTTTTCTTCCCATTTCTCCTGGTAATTACAGCAGTCCTTTTAACATTTCTTGCAGTGCTGGTTTGGTGCTAATGTACTCCCTTAGCCTTATTTTGTCTGGGAAGCTCTTTATTTGGCCTTCTATTTTGAACGATAGCCTTGCTGGGTAGAGTAGTCTTGGATTCAGATCCTTGTTTTTCATGACCTTGATTACTTCATGCCATTCCCTTCGAGCCTGTAATGTTTCTTGTGAGAAGTCAGCTGAGAGCCTTATGGGGGTTCCTTTGTAGGTAACCTGTTGCTTATCTCTTGCTGCTTTTAGGATTCTCTCTTTGTCTTGAATTTTTGGCAGTTTGATTACTATGTGTCTTGGTGTGGGCCTGTTTGGGTTCTTCTTACTTGGGGCTCTCTGAGCTTCTTGAACTTGAATGCCTTCTTCCTTCACCAAATTAGGGAAGTTTTCTGTCACTATTTCTTTGAATATATTCTCTAGCCCTCGCTTACTTTCTTCTTCTTCAGGGACTCCTATGATACGAATATTATTACGTTTCCAGTTGTCCCACAATTCTCTTAAGCTCTCTTCTTGTTTTTTAATCTTTTTTTCCTTTTGGTTTTCTGATTGGTTGATTTCTTCTAGCCTGTCTTCTAATTCACTGATCCGGTCCTCAGCTTCCCCTACTCTGCTTTTTAGACCTTCCAGTGTGTTTTTCATTTCTGATATGTCATTCTTCATTTCTTCCTGTTGGTTTTTCATTTCCAGATGGTTTATTTTCAACATTTCTATGTCTTTACTAATGTTGCTCATGTCCTTACACATGCTGTTGAGCTTCCGCAACATCATGGCTCTAAATTCTAGTTCTGTTAACTTGCTTAACTGCACCTCATTTATTTCATCTTCTGTAGAGGTCTCTTGATCTTTCATTTGGCTTTTGTTTCTGTTTCTCACCATTTTCGTTATCACAGTGGGCTTTGGAGTCTGCCAAGTTTTCCCAGTGGGTGTTGGTGTTTTGCTGTTTGTGGCTCCCTCTCCTGGGTTTGGATGCACCAGGGAGGACCCACTTTAATCCCGCCAAGTCCCCTGTTCTCCGGGAGTCTGTGTGGCTCCAGCGGGGAGTTTAGCAGGCTATAGCGTTAGGAGGACCCATGCAGGGTGGCAAGGGAGGCGGTGGGAATAATTTCCCACCGAGTTCCCTGGTCCTGCCCAGTTCCCTGGGGGCCAGGAGTCTGTGAAGCTTCAGTGGAGAGTTTAGCCCGCTACAGAGTTTCCAGGGCCGTGCACGGCGGGAAGGGAGACAGTAGAGTTCACTTTCCACCGCGTTCCCCGGTCCCACTGAGTTGCCTGGGGTCTGCGAGTCTGTGCGGCTTCAGGGGCAACAGGGTTTCCAGGCCGTGCAAGGCGGGGAGGGAGGCGGTAGAATTAACTTTCCACCGTGTTTCCCGGTCCCGCCGGGTTCCCTGGGGGCCAGGAGTCTGTGCGGCTTCAGCGGCTACAGGGCCTTGCACGGCGGGAGGGGAGGCAGTAGAATTAACTTTCCGCCTAGTTCCCCGGTTCCTCTGAGTTCCCTGGTCCCGCCCAGTTCCCTGGGGGCCAGGAGTCTGTGCGGCTTCAGCGGAGAGCCTAGCCTAGCCGGCTACAGAGTTTCCAGGGCCGTGCACGGTGGGAAGAAAGGTGGTGGAATTAACTTCCCCTCTAGTTCCCTGGCCCCTGCCCAGGCCGCTGCGGACCCTGGGCTCTAGGTCCCCTCTCCGGTCCTCGCAAGCCTACCAGGACTGAGTGGGTGTTTCTGGTTAAGTGGTCCTCCAAGGTGTCCTTCCGCTGCCCTTTCCTGAAAGTTTGCCTTTGTTTTCCTTGTAAATCCAGTTTGGTCTTGGGAGACGGTCTGGTTCCCTCCATTCACTTCGCCGCCATTTTCCAATATATCCCAATCATTATTTTTGTACATATTTCCCTCACCCCCCTAGAGAGATATCTTCCAGCAAGAGGCTGTTTTTGTAAAAGCTCAAGCTACAAAAGAATTACTCTAATGATTAGCCTATCTATATGCAAGAACACAAGCTTGAACAAGATGGGGTCGGAGAGGCTGAGCATTTCACTGTACAAGATCTCAATTTTCAAGTTACCGAAGGTCTGCCCATACCCTCCTATGTCCAGATTAGGTATCACTGCTTGGCTCTACAATAGCACCCGGTACATATCCCCTGTCATAGCACTTTTCACCTTATAATACATGAATCATTGACTCTCCCCCCATAGACTTTAAACTCTATGAAGACAAGAACAATGTCTTTTTGTGTACACCATTCTATTCCTAACACAGAGCGCTACACTCAATAGGAACTCAGTAAATCTTCTTTAAAAGGGAAATCAAGCTGAAGAAGGAAGGTGGACGCAAAGCTTGAAGAAAAAGTAAAGCAGTGACCAAAGCATGACACACTCACCTTTTTTTTTAAAAGGATAGCCCAGTTTGATTGGCCATGGCAGGGGAGAACCTGAAATCCAAATACTGGCCCAAAGCAAAGGGTGTTCATGGCACTCTCATTCCCTGTCCAGGACTGAGCTCTCAGAGCCAGGGCCATTGGGAGGGAAAGTTGCAGGAGGCTGTCCATGGTTTCTAAGGAATGTACTTTTTTCCAACTTTGATCTCTAGATTAATCAGTTGCTCTAGGGACAAAGACACTAGAAAATTTAGTTTAAGACTAAGAAGGCAAAGAAATGTTTCCCCCACTGTGTTTTTCCTTCCCCTTACTGAGGGTTGGCTTAGCCTGGTGATGATCAGGATCTCTTGTGTTACAGGGCTAAAATGAGATGGGGTGTGTGTGTGTGTGTGTGTGTGTGTGTGTGGTGTGTGTGTCCCCAAGATGAGAGCAACGACAAATATGAAAACCATAGTAGAGCCGCAGTTGAGACTGTCAAGAACAGAGCCCAAGAGTACTCATTCTGAGTATACAGCTGTATTGCTACCCAGAAGACCAGAGTATGGAGCAGACTCTCAGGGAGGGGAAAGGAGCACACTATTTAAATATTATTAGTGGATATTGTTTAAAATATGCAGCTACTTCAATCCATAGCATGTGCAGCTTACTTTTGGGAGCCAGTCCCAGTGTGGTGTGTGGGCAAGTCTGTCCAGTTTCAAGTACTGAGGATGGTCTGAATAATCACTACTCTTTGCTCAGCTCTTCATTCCCAACAGCTGTCGGCATAGGCTCCCCTGAAGACAGTCCTTGAGTAGAAGGGATTCTAACGAAACTCTCTCGTGTCAGACAAAGGTGATGATGCTTGCACTGGAAGCTGGGGAAACATTCCAGGGAAGATTAAGAAGAAAACTCACCTCTCCACTTGAAAAGCAGGGGCAAGGGAGAGGGTGCCCAGCCCCTGGGCTAAGAAAAAGATGCATAGGATTCCCGGTGGTGGTTATTAGTAAATGGGAACCCAGAAATCAAACTGACTACCTAAGGGAGTTGCATTGCCAGAAATAACAAACAAACCAACAAACAAAAACAGAAAGAAAAGTCTCGGGACTAGTGAAGAAGGACCCACAAGTCTTAGTCTTTGAAGCAATCCAAAGCCCAAGTGTTTGTATCAACAGAAAATGGGCTGCTTTGAAGATGCCCACATCATCCCTAGTGGGACTCTCACATAGTGCTGAAAGGCCCAGGGTGAGGGCAGTTCAGCGCTCAGCACCTGAGACCAACTGACCAGATCACCGCACTCCACCGCCTGCAGCGAGGGATCAATGAATGTGCATGAGAATCGGGGACCCGGTAATATATCAGTAATAGAAGGCATGAGCTCTGAACTTATTACCAGTGGTAGCTCTTCTCCTTTCTCTATTATATAAGTAGGAGGGTTTTGTTTTTTTTCTTTTCTGTTTTTGTTTTCTAATCCTCACCCAAGGATATTTTTCTACTTATCTTCAGATAGAGTGGGAGGGAGAGAAGGAGGAAGGGAGACAGGAAGAGAGAGGGAGAGAGAGAGGAGAGAGAGAGAGAGAGAGAGAGAGAGAGAGAGAGAGAGAGAGAGAGAGAGAGAGAGAGAGAGAGAGAGAGAGAGAGAGAGACTGGAGAACGCGCGCGCGCCCTGGCTGGTTTGGCTCAGCAGTTAGAGCGTCGGCCTGTGGTCTGGAGAGACCCAGGTTCGGTTCCCGCTAAGGGCATGTACCTCGGTTGCAGTTTGTCCCCGGCCCTGGTTGGTCGTGTGGGTGGCAGCCACTCGATGTGTCCCTTTCACGTCGATGTTTCTCTCTCTCCCTCTCTTCCTCTCTCTCCCTCCCACTTTATCTGAACAAAAAATAGAAAAATGTCCTCAGGTGAGGATAAAAAAGAGAGAGAGAGAGAGAGAGAGATCAATGTGAGAGATACACAGTAACTCCCCGACCAAGGCCGGGACGGAATTGCAACCAAGGTATGTGCCCTTGACCGGAATCAAACTTGAGACTCTTTGAGCCGAGAGCTGACACTCTTAACCACTGAGCCAAACTGGCCAACGCCTAAGTAGGAGGTTTTATTGAGGTTATTCCAATTTTTCCTCCATCATTTTGTACCAGATATGTAAGAAGTGTCTACCTTTAAAAAGTCCATGGGATGCAAGATAGTGAGATATCACATTTAGACAATAGGAATGGAATTCTCCCAGAAATACCGTGCTCTAAGGCTGAATAATACGTCCATAAAAAACTCTTGAATGCAGTGGTACAATGTGACTTTGGGGTATCCTGCAGTAGGAAGGGGTGTATACTTTTGGAAATGTAATTTTTATGATACAGTTAGATCATCTTAGGTGGGGAATCTTTAACGGCACAAGAAAAAAGGAAAGATGACCGTTTCTCTATGGCAGGGGAGGGGTTCTTGTAGTTCTCCCGGCTCAAACCCATTTACCCAGCTCTGGGAATGCCCTGTCTGCACCCTCATGCCAATGCACCCTCATGGCCAGAGGAGCAGGATTCCTGGCAGCCATTTTTGTACAATGTCACTGCTCTTCCAAACCATACTCGCTTGTACCAACAGCATATACCTGTCCTGAGCTGAGCCAATACACCCCTTCCCAGAGGAAACTGGAAACGCAATCAAAAGAGTCTCACTTCAGACAACAGAAGACCCGGGATCTGCCCACAGCCACTCCGTCACGGAGAATACGAAGCAATGGAAACCAGAACGAGGGGTGAGAAAGCCAGCACGGAGATCTGCGGCAGACTCCCATCCCTGGGCTCCGGTTCAAGCCATCGGCTGTGTCCCTGGCCTGGGACTTTGAGACAATCCCTTACCTTTAAATAAAATCCCCAAGTTCCCTACTGTTTACTTAAGTTACTTCAAATCAGTTTCTGTTACATGTAATCAGTGGAGTCACAAGTACAGTAATGAAGAGACTCAGCCCAGGACATTCTTTTTTCGCCTAGATGACCTCCATTTCAAGACTTTTCTTGCGATTGTGAACACAGACGGACTGAAGAGACTGAATGAGCAACTGGATCACGAGTTCATCCTGATCTCTGTCTTTATCCTAGTCTATTTCCGCCCTGGAATACAATTCCCTGACGCAGTCACACTGTGAGTGTTGTCAGCGGAAGTGGTGTTCCTGGGGTGCTGTGAGGAAAAGAATTTCCTGAGGCTCCCACAGGACGATGCAGTGTTGTGGAAAGCTTTACTGATGATGTAAAATTAAGGGGGTTCCCCTCCAAGAGCCCATGTCTGTCTGTCCCGCTGTGGAAAAAGTCCAGTCTTATCTTCACCAGGGCTAACATTAAGGCCACTGCTCAGAATTTCGGCTCCATATTAAAGTCCAGTCCAGTCCGGCTAGCTCAGCTTGTGTTCCCAGATGCAGTCCATTGCATGTGGGGTCACATGTGGCTCAAGGCCACAGGCTATGGAGAGAGAGTAGAACACACAGGCAAGAGAACACACGTGTGGGTCATGGAGCAAGAGAGAACAGGGGAGAGGGAACTGTCTGCGGTTTCAACTTTCTAACGTTTTGCACATTTCTGATGGGGTCTACCCCCCAGCAAAATCCACTGTTCCCCAGCTAGACTGATCAGCAAACACCTTCGCTACTCACCCCAAATTCACTTCACATGCACCCATCTCCTTTTTTGTTTGATCCCTTCCCCCAGTGATCTGAAGGGAATGGGCCAGTGGTTCCCTGGGGAGCGTGAAGCTGTAGCTTCCTGATAAAGCTGCCAGATGACCACGCTTATAATGTCTGGCCTCCCCTTTACTCTCTCCCTATTATTAATATTAATAAACTAGCTAATCATGATAATAACAAAAGTGGGTCTGAATTGCCCCCCAAACTACCTTCCTTAGTGCTGACATAAGAAATGAGTGCAACTTTGATGGACAGGAATAGACAGCTTGGGTTTCACACAGCCAAAACCTCAGTCAGCTCTTCATTGATGTTCTGAGCAAGTCTGCCTGCTTCAGAACTGGAATTTTTGTGCTCAGTCTGATGAGGTCAGCGTCGGACTACTGCTCAACATGACAGAAAACCTGCTTGATCTTTATCAAGTGATGACATAAACAATATATAGACTGTATGTTTCCTTTTTATTTGGGGGTGTTTTCTTCTTTTTTTATATTTATCTTATTTGTTATTGGATGTTTCATTTTTAAATAATTTTAATCTAGTAATTGTGTGTTGAAGGAACTAGTGAAGTTTAATTATTGAAGCACAGAGCTCATTTTAAAAATAATTTTGATTCAGTTATCATGAATTTGAGGAATTGATAGAGTACAGGTGTTGAAGTGTTTAGTAATAATCGTTTTTTGATTCAAGGAAAAATGAAATAAATAAATGAGTCAAAATTAATTACAAAATTAAAATTAGATTTGTTTTTAAACATTGCCTGTAAATAGTATAATACTGAAATTGAAATACAAATGTGCATGGGCCTTCACAGTTATTTCCATCTATTTACCTGATAAATACTGACTCAAGAAATTGATATGCTGACTTCAACCAATTATCTTTAGATCATCGAGTGACAGTTTAATTGTCCTTGTGTGGCTTTCGTTTTTGAGTGCAAACACTGTACTCAGTTTCCCACACAGCACACTACTAGCATATGGTACAGAGCATGGGGTACCACTGAAAGCTGCTTGCAAAGGAGGTCTGCAGAATGGAGATTTCTCAGACGTCTGCGAGGAGTCTTCTGCTTCTGCTGTTAAAACATATTGTGTAGATTTAAAATATATTTATGGAACCAGATCTTCGGACTTTTCATCATCGATGACTGGATTTTTCAGTGTGCCAAGTATTTTTTATGTTGCTCATTTTAGTAAACCTTTTTGTATCCCCGAGTTCTCAATACAATGACACCCTGACCATCTGTTCTGTCTCTCTCTTCTGTAAGTTCCCTGCTATGTTGCCAAGGCAACACTACCTGCTACAACATCATAATGAATAGTTATCCCTTCACTAAACTTCTGATATCAAATGCAACTCTTGGCTTTCAAAACCATGGTATTTTATCCTTAGGGTTCAGGTTTCTTCTCTAGGAGATACATGCCTAGTAAGGCTGAAGGCATTCTTAGGGTCATCTTTCCACTCTTTCCTTGGCCAAGAGTTTCCTTTCACAGTTAGGAAGCCATTATTACCCCATCTTTCACCCTACCAGACTCAATCACTCATGAAAGCATGTAGAATTGCTCAGGATAAGAAAACCACAGGCAGGAATGGCATATTTCACAGAATTATAACAAATAATCCAAAAATGTATATCAAGTCACAAAAGACCCCTAATAGCAACAGCAATCTTGAGAAAGAACAAAGTTGGAGGACTCACATTTACCTGATATTAAACCATACTACAGGGCTATAGTAATGAAAACAGCATGGTACTGGCATGAAAACAGACACATAGATCAATAGAACAAAATAGATCCCAGAAACAAACCCACGCCTTAATGGTCAACTAATATTTGACAAATAAGGCAAAAACATTTAATGGGGTAAAGATAGTCTATTCAATAAATGGTATTGGGAAAATTGGACAGATATGTGCAAAAAAATAAAAATAAAACTAGAACGTCTTCTCACACCATTTACAAGAATAATCTCAGCACACTCTCCCTCTGGGGAGCATGCCCACACCTTTCCCTTCCCCCTCTTATTTCTCCACAGGCATGTATCTCCTAAATTCTAGGGACCCACAAGATGTGCAACCAGGGGAGTAGTGGGAAGCAGCAGCTCATCCTGGGATAAACCCCTGAACCTGTTTCCAAGGTCCCCTTTTTTCTAACTTTCCAGTGATCTGGCAGCAGCCCCACTGTGGCTCACTTCTTTCACTGGGACTTCTGTTTCTCAGTGAGCCAAAGCAGCCCCACCTAGGCACCTGGGCTCTCTGCTGGTGCATCTTCTGTCCTAAGACCTTCCTTGTTTCACTGTCCCCAGCTTAATAGACTCACTCTCAAAATAAGAAGAAGAAGGAGAATAAACTCAAAACAGATTAAAGACTTAAATGTTAGACTTGAAATCAATAAAATCCTGGAAGAAAACAAAGGCAGTAAAATCTCGGACATCTCTTATAGCAACATTTTTTATGATATATCTCGTTGGGCAAGGGAAACAAAAGAAAATAGACCAATGGGACTACATCAAACTAAAAAGTCTTTGCATAGCAAAGGAAACCATCAACAAAATGAAAAGACAACCCACTGTATGGAAGAACATATTAGTCAATGATATCTGAAAAAGGAGTTAAAATTTATAAAGAACGTATAAAACTCAGCACCAAAAAAATCCAAAGACACCAATTAAAAAATGGACAAAGGACTTGAATAGACACTTTTTCAAAGAGAACATACAGATGGCTCAAAATCACTAATCGTAAGATAAATGCAAATTTAAACCACAATAAGATAACACCTCACACCTGTCAGACCTTAGGAAAAGTGACCTAGATTTTCTAAATCAGGAGGCACAGAATCAGATGGTTAAACAATGTTTTTGTGTGTATAGGACTTTAGTTACCTGAATCAGCATTGCTGGGATATTTTATTGAAATGCAGATTCCTGGGTCCCACCTCCTAAATCAGAATCTGAGCATAGGGTCTAGATATCTGTATTTTAACAAGCATGCAATGCAATTGTGATGACACTAGAGAGACCAACCAGATCAAATCCCAGCTCTGCCACCTAAATAATTACAACACATTAAAAAACTTCTCTGTATCTGTTTTATCTATAAAAATAAGGGTGATAATATGTACCTTATAAATGAATTGCACACATGCAATTAACATAAGCCATGCATTTTGGGCTATTTCTGAATTAAGCATGGTACAGCCAGAGGGGATATTTAATAGAGTTAGACAAAAACACCCTGTAGTCTGGCCATTATTTCTGAGCAATGATGGACTCTTATTAAGGACAAACAAGGGGGTAATTTCTTCCAATCAAAAGTCATGTTATAAAACTCCAGCACAGTTTTGAAAGACAGAGCAAAGGGCCACAAAAGTGAAGATGTAAATTCAATCATTTTAAGAATCTACCAATCCAGAAAATATTTTCTATTTCATAAAAACCTGGATATGGGATGGTGTTGCATATATATAATCCCAGAAGGGAGAAAATTAAAGAACCACCTTGCAGAATGGTGCTGTGACACATTGTCTTCCTGTCTGCATTGCTCCACCAGCAGGATATTTCTGGACTTAAGAGGAAGAAAACCTCTCTCTATCCGACTCTTGTTTCCTGAGTCAAATTAAAGATCTTTCTCCAGCAGTCTCTGAACTTCTGGGTTTCCAAGACACTTTCATAATGATGCACCCGTAATGAAGAATGACAATTACTCCCAGGAGGCTTGCATTGGCCATCTCACAGATTTGGATGTGCATAGTCAAGGCTATCTGGAGTTAGGGTAGAAGCAAAGCATAGCATTCCAATTTCTCTCTTTCTGATTTTAGTGTGGCAAGGTCTTGCTCAGGTGAAGGTGGCTGTTCATTTCTAAATGGCCCTCTGAAAATGAACAACTCACAGATAAAAGACTCCTCAAACGTAGCAGGGGTGACCTTAAACACCCATAACACTTCCCACTGATCAACCTCCTCAGTTTGAGGTGCATGGAGAACAGAGAGCCTGATGTTGAGAGTAACATTAGGAAGACAATTAAACAATTGGAAAATAAAACCTTTGGGGAAGGGCTAAAGGAAACATGATATTTAGCCTGAAGCAAAGAAGGCTGAGGAATGACCTAATTATAGGCTTCAAGTACATGAAGAATTAATCTATAACAGATGGTGACCAGCTGTTTTCAATTCCCATCAAATACAGTACAACAGAAAATTGGCTTAGAGGGTAAGTAGAGGATTTAAGATAGATAAAAGAAGGAATTTACTGGTTTTTGAGGGTCACAAAGGCTAAGAGGAGATGGGCTCTATTAGTTAGGGAGACGACAGCCACTCCTTCTTTGAGTTTCCTGGTTTGGATTGGTTTGTTGAAGTGCACTGAGGGGAAAAGAGAGCTTTCTTCTGTTTCGTGAAGGTCAGACCCATTCTGTGGTTGTTCATCACACCTGTGCCTTTTATTCATATACCTTCTCGTGGTTGTATTTTTGTTTTGCATAAGTCATTATGATCACTCCCAGTGGCATTACCAAGTGCCAAGTGTATGGCAAGCATGGGGAAAGAAAACTACTAGACTAGCTTCCACTCTTTATCCTTCAAACATTTGCCATTTGACCAATAAACGCATTTACTGAGTACCTTTTGAGTGTCAGGCACTGTTTCAGGAAAAAAGAGCATTCCAGATTAATAAAATATAGTTTTTCTCAACAGCAGTGGGAAGGGCGTGTGTGTGTTTGTAGCAAGGAAGGTATGTTATAATCAGAAATTTTAAAAACACACATATGAGCCTGGCCAGTGTGGCTCAGTTGGTTGAGCATTGTCCCATACACCAAAGGTCACTGATTCAATTCCTGGTCAGGGCATGTGTCCACGTTGCAAGTTTGGTCCCCAGCCAGGGTGCATACAGGAGACAGCCGATCTATGTTTCTTTCTCACCTCAATATTTCTCTCTCTCTTTCTCTCTAAAATAATAAAAATGTATTTAAAAAGAAAACACACACAAATGATATTCCTTTAGTGGCATGTCATTATGATACATTCTACCAAATCATACTCATCATCTGCAATTTGAGAACCCCCTTTTTATACTACAAAATGTAATAACAAATACCTTTTAAACTGTGACACAGTGTACATTCACATACATGTATACATATACATTCATACACACATGGATGAAAAAAGATGTCAGAGAATAGTCCTTTACTACCACTTGTATATTTTTTATTTTATTCATTTTTAATGCTGGTCAACTCCAATACATTGATTTTACAATTCTCGAATTGGCTATGACCCAGAGTTTGGAATACACTAATATGAGGAAGTTTTGCTGGGGCCTGTGGGACAATAACTCACACTTTCATTCCTCACTCACAGGGCAAAATGTAGGGTGTAGGTCTAGACTAGACTAAGAGATATAAGGTAAGGGTCCCCAATCCTCTCCA
The DNA here is from genome assembly GCA_037176705.1 of Molossus alvarezi. Classification (NCBI taxonomy): domain Eukaryota; kingdom Metazoa; phylum Chordata; class Mammalia; order Chiroptera; family Molossidae; genus Molossus; species Molossus alvarezi. The sequence continues at coordinate 19,742,054 of CM073899.1, forward strand.
AACTTTAAACTAACAGGGTATATATGTTCCAGTCCAGGTCACCAAGGTGAAAGAGTATGGGGACAAGAGTCCCAAGGGGTAATAAAGCCCACTGAGGTAAGGCTTGGTGGAATTGTCCCTTATGCTGCATATCCATCGGGGTTCTGGGGGCAAGGGGAGTTGACTAAGAGGGTAAAGGAGATTCAGGGTCCTAACAGACAAGGCATATTTCACGTGAAGAAGACACCAAGACTAGCAGGAGCCTCGTGATATGGAGAAGGTCCCTCATGTGACAAAGCAGAAGAATCAGCTGCAAAGGACCACAGGTGCCTCCAGCCCCAGTGACTGCTACAGCTCAAAGATCATTCTCCCTCAGCACAGAGTGAGGGAATGACTCAAGTCTACTAGTCACTCTGACTGACACAGTGACACAATCAGGCAGCTTTGTCTGCTACTATCTGAGGAGCCTTCCATTTATTTAAAAAAATTTTTTCCTTTATTGATTTGAGAGAGAGAGGAAGTGAGAGGGAGAGAGAGAGAAACATTGATGAGAGAGAACATTGATTGGTCACCTCCTGCATGACCCCCACTGGGGATTGGGCCGACAACCTCTGGCATGTACCCTGACCAGGAATTGAACTGGCAACCTCTTGGTGCATGGGTTGATGCTTAACCACTGAGCAACATTGTCTGGACAAGGAGGAGCCTTCCATTTAAAAGTGTGACTTAAAGCTGAGTATAGAGCTTTTATGGGTGGAAGCAAGAGCAAAATCTAGGTTAAAAGGCCCAAATGATTATCCATCTGTGAGCTTCAGAGAAAGAATATAAGCCTCAACTTCCTCATCTGTAAAATGGAGATAATTGTACGTATAGGAAGAAAAGCAGACTCTGCTCACAGCTGGGCCAGTCAATCACACAAGGCCAGTATGTATAATGTCAAGAACCTGCTTTGTTTTACTATACCTGCTGAGTGGTACCTGATAGGGCAGAGGATGGGGAAAAGAACATGGCTGTGGAGGCTGGGTGGTCCAATAGGGAAAAGATATAAATATAAATACGCGCGCGCGCACACACACACATATACACACACACATACATGTATACTAATGTATTCAAATGAGATAATACACTCAGAGGAATCATGATTCCTACCCTCAGAGAAGTCACAGGTTAGTAGAAAGAGACAGAGGTGGACATGAATAACTGAAACAAAGTATCCTGCAGGCCATGATAGAAATATGAGTAATATCCTGGGAGGGGGAACCTGGGAAGAGAGATTGAACAACAACAAGAGGAACTCATGGACACAGATAACAGTGTGGTGATTTTGGTGCAGAGAGGGGTGGGTGGAGGTGGAAGAGGGTATGGGGAATAAATGGTGATGAAAAAATAAATAAAATAAAGGGGGGAAAAGAAAAAAGAAACAAACAGAAAAAGAAAGATGAGTAATAAAAATGGGAGCATCTGATTCCCTGATCACAGCCTCCTCCATCTCCAGTTTACTTCCTCTAACACTGGTACTCAGTTGGGCGCTGCACTGCACCTTCCCTCCAAAGGGACATTTGGAAATGTGTTGCATATCCTTTTGCACACTGTTGAAGTTCTCACGAAGTTCCTTGAGCATCCTTATAACCATTGTTTTGAACTCTGTATCTGATAGTTTGTTGGTCTCCATTTCATTTAGTTCTTTTTCTGGAGATTTCTACTGTTTTGTTTTGTTTTTTCATTTAGAACCTGTTTCTTTGTCTCCACAGTTTGGCTGCTTCCCTAAGTTTGTTTGTATGTATTAGGTAGAGCTGCTATAGCTCCTGAACTTGGTAGAGTGGCCTTGTGTAGTAAGTATCCTATAGGGTCCAGTGGCACAACCTCCCCAGTCACCTGAGCTGGGCACTCCAGTTACACCTCTGTGTGAGCTGTGTGTACTGTCCTTTTGTAGTTGAGCCTTGATTGATCTTGATGTCACTGGTAGGGATTGACCCCCAGGCAGATTGGATATAGAAATCATAAAAAAGAACCAGTCAGAAATGAAAGATACACTAACCAAAATGAAGAATAAGTTACAGGGAATCAATAGTAGAGTAGATGAAGCCAAGAATCAAATCAACAATTTGGAATATAAGGGAGAAAAAAGACCCAATCAGAATAGCAAAAAGAAAAAGGAGCCCAGCCAATGTGGCCCAGTGGATTGAGCGTCATCCCATAGACTGAGAGGTCCCAGTTTGATTCCCAGTCAGGGTAAATGTCCAGGTTGTAGCCTCAATCCTCAGTGTGCAGGAGGCAAATGGTCAATGTTTCTCACATCGATGTTTCTATCTCTCTCACCCTCCCCTAAAAAAATCAATGAAAACATATTTTTAAAAAAGAAAAAAAAAAACAAAAGGAATACTGCCCTGGGCAGTTTTGCTCATCAGTTAGAGCTTCAGCCCGAGGACCAGGGAATCATGGTTTGGATTCCAGTCAAGGGCATGTACCTGGGTTGCAGTTCTATCACTAGCCCTGGTTGGGATCATGTGGGAGGCAACCAGTCAATATGTCTCTCTCACATCTCTCTCTCTCTCTCTCTCTCTCTCTCTCTCTCTCTGTCTTCCATTCTATTTGAAGATAAATGGAAAAATATCCTTGGGTGAGGATTTAAAAAAAAAGAAAAAAAAAGAAAAAAAATGAATATAGTGTAAGGAGCCACTGGGACAATTTCAAGTGTACCAACATTCGCAACATGGGTGTGCGGGAAGTAGAAGAGAGAGGCATTATTTGACAAACAATGACAGAGAACTTCCCTAATCTGGTAAAAGAAATAGACATACAAATCCAGGAAACAAAAAGAGTCCCAAACAAGTTGAACCCAAAGAGGCCCATGCCAAGATATATCATAATTAAAATACCAAAGTTTAAAGACGAAGAGATAATCTTAAAAGCAGCAAGAGAATAGCAGTTAGTTAACCACAAGGGAGCTCCCATAAGACTGTCAGCTGATTTCTCAACAGAGACTTTGCAGGCCAGAGGGGAGCAGCAAGAAATATTCAAAGTGATCAAAAGTGAGGACCTACAACCAAAATTACTCTGCCCAGCAAAGCTATCATTTAGAGTCAAAGGACAGATAAAGAGCATCCCAGACAAGAAAAAACTAACAGAGTTCATCACCACCAAACCAGTATTACATAAAATGTTAAAGGGTCTTCTAGAAGAAGAAGAAGAAGAAGAAGAAGAAGAAGAAGAAGAAGAAGAAGAAGAAGAAGAAGAAGACGACGACATAACAATAGCTCTGGTTGGTGTTGCTCAGTGGTTAGAGCATCAGCCCAAACACCAAAGGGTCTTGGGTTTGATTCCCATTTAGGGCACATACAATCTCTGGTCAGGGCACAGGAGGCAACTGATTGATATTACTCTCTCACATTGATGTTTTTTCCTCTCACTCTTTCTCCTATCTTTCTCAAGAAAAAAAATTAATTAAAAAAAAAAAATGTGCTGAAGGAAGATGAGGGTAGGCGTGACCAGAGTGAAGGTGACTGTGTGAGAGTGCGAGCAAGTGTGAAAGAGTGTGAGTGGATGTGAGTGTGAAAGAACAACCTTGAGCAGTACAGAAAGGTGGGGTAGAGGGTTTCTGTACTGTGGATGGGGAGAAGCACTATGCGGTAAGTGGCTCATCTGGGTGCTTCTCCCTGTGCAGCTGGAAGGCCCTGCCATTTTGGAAGATACCCGGTCTTTTCCGGGAGGAAGCAGCAGGGAGCAGCTAGGGCCAAGCAACCTGAGTTCACCAGTGCACCTTGCACAATCGGACCAGTGGACCCCGCTGTGTAAACCCAGACCAGTGCACAGTAGCGGTGCTATCAAGGTGCCTGATGCAGAAGCCCAACCAGTCATGAGCTGAGTACCACCCTCTACAGCAGCAGCCTGATCAGAGCTAAGACACACCCCCAGCAGCAGAAGCTCCAGAGTAGACATCCATCCTCAGGCACCAGCAGCAAAGATCAGTGGCTGAGACCCATCCCCAACACATCACCAGAGGCTTATCAGGAGCTGAGCCTCATCAGGAAGCAGCACAACCCAGCAACACACTGGGGCATGTGTAACCCAGCAGCCGGTACACTGGCAAAACCCATTAGACACAGCAGTGCCTACTGCAACAGTTCAATACCAGCAGCCAGTAGTCAATCCTTCAGAACCCACAGCAGGCAAAAGGTGTAACACATCAAATAATTCTGGGAGTCACAGCAACCTTATTTGATACATACCAACCTGCCTACACATCTCAATATCCCTCACTGGGCCTAGAACTACCAGTTGGCTAAAATGGTGAGACAAAAAAACACCTGGATGAAAGAAAAGGAGGAATCACCTGAAAAGGAACTATATAAAAGGAAGAAAGCAATTTGTCATATAAAGAATTCAAAGCAAAAAAGAAATTCAAAGCAATGATTTTAAGGGTTCTCAAACAATTCAACGAGAACTGCAAGCAACTTAATGAGAATTATAAAGAGCTCAGTGGGAACTACATCAGCTTAAACAAAAAAGATGTAGAAACTATAAATAAAAATCAAGAGAAAATTAAGAATGACATACCTAGTATGAAAAATACCTTAGAAGTATTCAATAGTAGATTAGAAGAAGTAGAAGACCAAATCAGTGAGTTAGAAGACAAGGTAGAAAAAAATGCCCAAATAGAGTAGCAAATAGGGAGAAAAATTAAAAAACAGGAAGATACTTTAAGGAAGCTTTGGGACAATACAAGACATAACAACATTTGCATTAGAGGGGTACCAGAAGGAGAAGAATCAAAGAAAGGAATAAAGAACCTGTTTGAAAAAAAAATGACAGAAAACTTCCCTAATCTGGTGAAAGAAAACGTCACACAAGTCCAGGAAACACAAAGAGTCTCAAGCAAGATGAACCCAAAAAGACCTACAGCTAGACACATCATAATTAAAAGGGCAAACATTAAAGACAAAGAAAGAATCTTAAAGGAAGCAAGAGAGAGACAAAAAGTTACCTACAAGGGAGCTCCCATTAGACTGTCAGCTGATTTCTCAATAGAAACACTGCAGGCCAGAAGGGAGTGGCATAAAGTGTACAAAGTAATGAAAGGCAAGGTTCTGAATTCAAGACTACTCTATCCATCAAGGCTAACATTCAAAATTGAAAGTGAAATAAAGAGCTTCACAGACAAAAAAAAAGCTAAAGGAATTTACTACCACTAAACCAGCACTGCAAGAAATGCTAAAGGAAATGCTGGAAGAAGAAGAAAGAAGGAAGAAGGAAGAAGGAAGAAGGAAGAAGGAAGAAGGAAGAAAGAAGAAGCAAGAAGCAAGAAGGAAAGAAGGAAAGAAGGAAAGAAGGAAAGAAGGAAAGAAGGAAAGAAGGAAAGAAAGGAAGGAAGGAAGGAAGGAAGGAAGGAAGGAAGGAAGAAAGGAAGGAAGGAAGGAAGGAAGGAAGGAAGGAAGGAAGGAAGGAAGAAAGAAAGAAAGAAAGAAAGAAAGAAAGAAAGAAAGAAAGAAAGAAGAAAGAAAGAAAGAAAGGGGGGGAACACGGGTATCAAATTAAAAGGGCAGCTAATTAGTATCTATCAATAATAACCTTAAGCCCTGGCCAGTTTGGCTCAGTGGTTGAGCGTCGGCCTGCGGACCAGAGAGTCCTGGGTTCGGTTCCCATTAGGGGCACATACCACCAAAAAAAAAAAAAAAAAAAAAAATCAGTAATAACCTTAAGTGTAAATGGCTTAAATGCTCCAATCAAAAGACATAGGGTAGCTAATTGGATAAGAAAACATGACCCATATGTATGTTGTCTACAAGAGACCCACCTCACAACAAAAGACTCACACAGGATGAAAGTGAAGGGATGAAAAAAAATTTTCCAAACAAATGAAAATGAAAAAAAAAAGCTGGTGTAGCAATACTCATTTCTGATAAGATAGACTTCAAAGTAAAGGCCATAAGAGACAAAGAAGGTCACTACATAATATTAAAAAGATCAATCTATGAAGAGGATATAACCCTGGTAAACCTATAAACACCAAATACAGGAACACCACAATATATTAAAAACTTCTGGAGGACTTCAAGGGAGAGATCGATAGCAATGCAATCATAGTGGGTGACTTTCATATTCTATTAATACCACTGGATAGATCTTCTACACAAAAAATTAACAAGGATACAAAGAACTTAAATGACAAACTAGACCAGTTGGACTTAATTGATATTTACAGAACATTTCACACCAAAGCTGCAGAATGTACATTCTTCTCAAGTGCGCATAGGACATTCCTAAAGATATATAGACCACGTCAGGACACAAAGTAAGACTCTAAAAATTCAAGAAGATTAAAATCATATCAAGCATCTTCTCAGATCACAATGGCATAAAACTAAAAATCAATTACAACAAAAAACACACAAAAACGTTCAAACACATGGAGGCTAAATACCATGTTATTTATTAAACAACAAATGGGTTAACAAGAAGATCAAGGAAAAAATTAAAAACTTCCTGGAAACCAATGAAAATGAACACACAACAACACAAAATCTATGGGATGCAGTAAAAGCAGTCCTGAATGGGAAGTTCATAGCAATACAGGCCTACCTCAAGAAACAAGAAAAATTCTTAATTAACTTTCTAACTCTACAACTTAAAGAACTAGAAAGTAAACAAAAAGAAAAACCTAGAGCAAGTAGAAGGAACGAAATAGTAAAGGTCAGAGCAGAAATAAATGACATAGAGACTAAAAAAAGAATTCAAAAGATCAATAAAACAAAGAGCTGGTTCTTTGAAAAAATAAACAAGATTGATGAACCCTTAGCCAGACTCACCAAGAAACAAAAAGAGAGGACCCAAATAAACAAAATCAGAAATGAAAGAGAAGTAACAATTGACACCACAAAGTGAAATACACAGGATCATTAAAACATACTATGAAGAATGATATGCCACCAAATTGGACAATCTAGGCAAAATGGACAAATTTCTAGAAATACACAGTCTCCAAAAACTGAAATGGAAAACAATAGAAAACTTGAACAGACCAATAACAACTAAGAAAATTGAAGATGTAATCAAGAAACTCCCCGCAAACAAAAGCCCAGGCCTAGACAGCTTCACAGAGGAGTTTTACCAAATATTCAAAGAAGGTCTAATACCCACTCTCCTTAAACTATTCCAAAAAAATCCAAAAAGATTGCAGACTTTCCAACTCATTTTATAAGGCCAGAATAATTCTAATTCCAAACCAGATAAAGATGCTACAAAGAAAGAAAAGTACAGGCCAATATCCCTGATGAACACAAATGTCAAAATCCTTAACAAAGTATTAGCAAATCGGATCCAGCAATACATTAAAAAAATTACTCATCATGCCCAAGTGGGATTCATTCCAGGGATGCAAGGATGGTACAATATTCCCAAATCAATAAATGTGACACATCATATAAACAAAATGAAAAATTAAAACCATATGATCATTTCAATAGATGCTGAAAAAGCATTTGTCAAAATCCAGCACCCATTTCTGATAAAAATGCTCAGCGATGTGGGAGTAGAGGGATCATATCTTGACATGATAAAGGTCTTATATGAAAAACTTACAGCCAACATTATATTCAATGGGCTAATATAAAAAGCATTTCCCTTAAGAACAGGAACAAAACAGAGATGCCACTCTTATGCAACATAGTACTGGAATCTTAGCCACAGCAATTAGACATGAAGAAAACATAAAAGGGATCCAAACTGAAAAGAAGAAAGTGAAACTGTCATTATTTGCAGATGACATGATACTGTACATAGAAAACCCTAAAGACTCCATCAAAAATTTACTATATTTTATAAATGAATTTGGCAAAGTAGCAGGATACAAATTTACACCCAGCCCTGGCTAGTTTGGCTCAGTGGTTAGAGTATTGGCCTGTGGACCAAAGAGTCCCAGGTTCGATTCTAGCCAAGAATACGGACCTCAGTTGCAGTTTGTCTCCAGCTCCAGTTGGGTTCCTACTGGTCGCAACCAATTGATCTGGCTCTCTCACATGGATGTTTCTCTCTCTCTCTTTTTCCTTCCTTTTCACTCTGTCTGAAGATAAATGTAAAAATATCTTCGGGTAAGGGTTAAAAAAGAATTAATGTCAAGAAATCGACAGCATTCTTATACACCAACAATGAACTCAAAACAAGAGAAACTAAAAAAGCAATCCCATTTACTGTTGTGGCAAAAAAAATTAAGATGCCTAGGAATAAACTTAACCAAATAAGTAAAGGACCTATTCGCAGAAAACTGCAGGTCATTGAAAAAAAGAAGTAGAGGAAGACATAAAAAAGTGGAAGCATATGCCTTGTTCATGGATTGGAAAAATTAACATCATTAAAATGTCCATACCACCCAAAAGCAATCTACGGATACAATGCAATCCCTTTCAAACTACCACTGCCATATTCCACAGAACTAGAACAAATACTCCAAAAGTTTATACAGAACCAAAAAAGACCCAAAATAGCTATAGCAGTCTTGAAAAAAAAAAAGAACAAAGTAGGAGGGATCACAATACCAGATATCAGGTTATACTACAAAATAGCCTGGTATTGGCACAAGAACAGGCATATCGACCAGTGGAACAGAACAGAGAACCTGGAAATTGACCCAAGACACTATGCCCAATTAATATTTGACAAAGGTGGCAAGAGCATGCAATGGAGTAAGGACAGCCTCTTTAATAAATGGTGTTGGGAAAATTGGACAGCTACACGCAGAAAAGTGAAGCTAGACCACCAACTGACACCATACATAAGAATATACTCAAAATGGATAAAACACTTAAATGTGACTCATGAAGCCATAAAAATCCTAGACGAAAATGTAGGCAACAAAATTTTGGACATCATATGCAGCAGAATTTTCACTGACACAACATCTAAAGCAAGAGAAACGAAGGGAAAAATGAACACATGGAACTACATCAAACTAAAAGCTTCTGCATAGCAAAAGAAACAAGCATCAAAATGGAAAAGGAACCCACTATATGGGAGAGCATAATTGCCAATGATATATGAGATAAGGGGTTAATTTCCAAAATATATAGAGTACTCATACAACTTAATAAAAGAAAGCAAGGAACCCAATTAAAAAATGGGTAGAGGACCTAAATAGACACCTCTCCAAACAGGATATACAAATGGCCAAGAGACTTATGAAAAAATGCTCAATGTCACTAATTATCAGAGATGCAAATTAAAACAACTATGAGGGATCACCTCACACTCGCCAGAATTGCTGTCATCAATAAATCATCAAACAACAAGTGTTGGTGAGGCTGTAGAGAAAAGGGGACTCTAGTACACTGCTGGTGGGAAAGCCGACTAATGCAGCCACTATGAAAAACAATATGGTGTTACCTCAAAAAATTAAAAATTGATCTGCCATTTGACCAAGTGATCCCACTTCTTGGAATATCCCCTAAGAAGCCTGAAACACCAATCAGAAAGGATATATGTACCCCTGTGTTCATAGCAGCACTATTTACAATAGCTAAGATCTGGAAACAGCCCAAGTATCAATCAAAAGATGAGTGGATAAAAAAAGCTATGTTTCACATATACAATGGAATACTATGCAGCTGTAAAAAAGAAAGATCTCTCATCCTTTGAGACAAAATGGAGGGACCTAGAGAATATTATCCTAAGTGAAACAAGCCAATCAGAGAAAGACAAATACCACATGATCTCGTTTATTTGTGGAATATGATGAACACGACAACTGAGGAACAAAATAGAATGAGAGACATGTAAATGGGTGCAGACTGACAAACCTCAGAAGAGGTGGATGGGTGGGGAGGGAAGAGATAAACCACAGAACTTATATTCATGTACGCATAAACAATAACATAGACAGTAATGATGGGGCAGGTGGGGTTGGGAGGAGGGTGTCAATGGGGGGAAAAGGAGAAACACGTGTCACAAAAATAAATAAATAAATATTAAAAAATAAAATGAAATAAATGGAAGTAAAAAATATAAATACCTTCAGGTGAGAATTTAAAACTAAATAAATAAATGAGCAGAAAAGCAAAACAGAAACAGACTCGATAGATACAGAGAACATTTTGACTGTTGCCAGATAGGAGGGAGTTCGGGGAGAGGGGTGTGTGAAAAAGGTGAAGGGAATAAAGTACATCATAGGGAGTATAGTAAATGATATGTCAGTAACTACGCATGGGCTCAGATGGGTACTAGATTTACTGAGTTAATCATATAGTATGTTATATAATGTCTAATCACTGGGGTACACCAAAAATTAATATAATATTGTATGTCAACTCTAACTAAAATATTTTAAAAGATAAATGGCTTAAAAATAAAGGGCCTGGCCAGTGTGGCTCAGTGGTTGAGCATCGACCCATGTACCAAGAGGTTGCCAGTTGGATTCCCAGGTTGTGGGCCAAATCCCCAGTGCGGGGCATGCAAGAGGCAGCCAATAGATGTTCTCTCTCATCGATGTTATTTTTTCTCTCTCTCTAAAAAAAAAATTAATAAAGAAGAAAAGTTAAAAAAACAAACAAAGGAAAAGAAATGTGTTGCATAATTTTGGTTGTCAGATGTTGTAGTTCATTCGGGCTGTCACAACAAAACACCACAGATTGCATAGTTTACAAGCAACAGAAGTTTATTTGTCACGGTTCTGGAAGCTGGAAGTCCAAGATCAGAGTGACAGCATGACCAGATGAGGGCCCTCACCTGGTCACAGGCTTCTCACTGTGTGTTTACATGGCAAAAGGAACTCGGGAGCTCTGTGGGGCCCTACTAAACATTTAAGGAAACAATAATACGAATTCTACAGAAATTTCTTCAGAATTTTTAAGTGAAGGAAATCCTTGCTCAATGAGACTACTATTTCATTGATAATAAAATCAGACACAGACATTATAAAAAAAGGAAACAACAGATCAGTGTCCTTTATGACTAAGTGTGCAAAAAAAATGTTGTTGTTAATCCTCACCCAAGAATATTTTTCCATTGATTTTCAGATAAAGTGGAAGGGAGGGAGGAAGAGAGAGACAGTGAAACATCCATGTGAGAAAAACACATTGATTGGTTGCCTCCCCTTGACCCTGACCAGGGCCAGAATCAAACCTGTGACCCTTTCGTCCATGGGGCCAGTGCTCTAACTGCTGAGCCAAACTGGTCAGGGCTGTACAAAAATTCTTAACAAAAGTTTAGTAAATGAAATCTAGCAGTGTAAAAAATAATTTCAACTGTCTTGATTCACAGATGACATCATTTAAGTAGAAAATCTACTAGAAAAAGCTACTAGAACTAATAAGTGAATGGAACAAGGTTGAAAGATATAAGATCAATACACAATATAATGGTAGTTTAATTTTAGCAATAGTCTGAAATTGAATTTTTAAAATACCATTTACAAAGCATTAAAATATATGAAATACTTGGATATAAAAATATAAGACCTATAAAAAATATGGAAGACTTACATAAAGAAAACCACAAATCACTACAGTGGGAAATTATTAAAAAATCAAATAAATGGAGCGAGATATCTTGTTCATGAACATAAAAATTAATATTAAAATGGCAATTCTCTCCAGAATTGATCTATAGATTCAAACAATCTCAATCAAACCCAGCAGTCTTCTTTTGGTATAAATTAATGAGCTGATTCTAAAATTCATATGGAAATGCAAACCACCTAGAATAGCAAAGGTGATTTTTAAAAAACAGAATCAAAAACAAACTTTGAGGGCTAATCCTATGTGATTTCAAGGCTTATTATAAAACTATATTAGTCAAGACAGTTTACTATTGACATAAAGATAAGCAAACGAATCGATAAAATAGACAAGAGATTCAAGAAATAAACAAAGACCCTGGCCAGTTTGACTCAGTGGTTAGAGTGTTGGCCCGCGGACCAGCGGACCAGAGAGGCCCAGGTTCGGTTTCCGCTAGGGGCACGTACCTCGGTTGCAGTTTGACCCCAGCCCTGATTGGGGTCCTGTGGGTGGCAACCACTAGATGTGTCTCTCTCATGTCGGATGTTTCTTTCTCTCTCTCTTCCTCCCTCTCCCTCCCGCTCTATCTGAATATAAATGCAAAAAAAATGTCCTCGGGTAAGGATAAAAAAAAAGAAAGAAATAAACAAAGGTACAAAGGCATTTGTTTTATAGTAAATTTTGAATAAATATTTGTAATAGTGATAATAGTATCTTGCACTTCTAAACAGTTGGAAAGGAATGAGTAAAACTGACTTTGTCTGTGGACCACATGATTGGGTTTGTGGACATCCATTAATTAAGACTGGTACTACTTTGTGATGGAGATGTCATAGGCAAGGCAGCTCTCTCAGGGACTGGGACAGAAACCCCTTCTTCCTCAGGCAAGCTGGGGCAGCACAACAGAGGCCACTAAGGGTGAACAAGCAGTAGTAGAGTGACAGAAAGCTTTGTGCCAAGTGCCCCAAATGTAGAGGACACACCACATTAATGATTTTATAAATGTTAGTACCTATTCAGTAAGAATGACTGGATAAAATTACAAAGTTGACTTGAGAGAAGTTTTGTACTTTTAGCCCAAGTGTCAAAACTGCTAGGGCTCTGCTTGAGGGCGATTTTTGTGGTTGTGTCCCATGGGAATCCTGAGTGAGTCATCCATATCAGCAATCTGGAACCTGGCTACCAATTTCAAGGGGGTAAAGATGAGCCAGCCTGAGGTATTTATGATCCCCAAGGCTGGAGAGTAATAGCCAGCCCTGAGGGCATATGGGTCCCTCCAGCAAGGTTGTCTTTATCTGGATTGACAAATGTTTAGACAGATAATGAGCTTAATCTTTCTGGATGTAATTTACAGATCTTGTGATTTCTGGGGAAAACAACAGATATCCTCACAGCATGGGGTTGTAGGTGGGAGGAATAAAACCATAAGTTTAGTATTAGAATGAGCACACCAAGGTAAAATAAGAATGTCTTTCCTTCACCTTCCAGGCTTGTCATTACCCATGAATCACAGCAGTTGGCAGTGAAAGGTTATTAATCATGAGAGCAATTTTAAAAGCTCTTGGTAGGAGACAGGCTCAGAAGAAATGAACTTGTATGAGTAGAGAATAAACAGCATTGTTACTGGAAATATATGAAGCAGTGATTGGTCAAAACTACAGGTGGGAAAAATATTCAACTGATGAACAAGTAAGGCATATAGTGAATAATTCTTAAGACTTTCAAAGTTCATGCATTAATCTCCAACTGAAAAGGTGTTTGGCAACAGAACCACTCAGAAGTGAAAAAGGATTCACCGGATGACTCATAAAACCATGAACCTGTGGCTTCAATATTTAGAATGCATTCTATTTAAGACAAAGTGTCTAATGTAACAGGTTTTTGTTGGTATATAGGTAGGTTTGGTTTTTTGTTTTTTTAATCAGAAAAATCCAAGGACCTATATTCTCAAGTTTTCATATAATTATACATGACTGTACTTATAACTTTGCTCACTCAATTCAAATACTTGAATTCAAGAAATATAAAGTCAGTACTGTCAATTTTTTAGGGTATGTTATAGAATAGGGATAATTCAGAAAAAGTAGAGAAGACTATAGTTAAGGGTTATTTGCAGTCAGACAGACCTGGGTTCATTTCTCAGCTCTGCCACTTGCTACGTGGCTTTAGGCAAATTCCTTAATGTGTCTGAGCCAATTTGCTCATCTGTAAATAGATCCAGAAAGAGTACCTATCATGTAGGGTTATCACAGGTATTAAATGAGACAACACAAGACAAATGGTTAGCACAGAGCCCAGGAAACAGTATCTGTCCACTAAATAGTAGCTGCTGATGCTCTTATTTTGTTATTGTGCCGCTGTTGTTATGGTAATATCTAAGCCTAAATGTAAGACCCCTAGAAGAAAGGGGACATGCTGACCCATGCTTCAAGAGGAAAGTGTTCTTTAACCTTTCAGAGAAATAATGTTATAAGGAAAAGGAATTAAAACAAAGTTTAGTTGAAAACCTCACTTTTTCTTTTCATCTTCTTTCTTTCCTAATGGTTGAGTGAAAGGAAGCTCAAGTGCAGGGTTCTTCTTAAATAACTGATCTACTCCAATGCCTAGTACAGATCAGAAAATCCAGCTGCTACCCAGGGTTTCTGACTAAACATCAATGGGAGGGCAGCCTCATTTTCATGTATTGCAGGGGAGGGGTACAAGTTGGCAAATTGTGTGCCATAGAGGCTCATATCAGCTCCGCTACTAGCTGACTTCTGTTTACCCAGGGTTTTTCCTTTCATACACTTCGGACTGGCAGGATGGAGATCTGTATTACTTTTGCAGTGTAAGTTACCCTTCACCAGAATTCTTGGAGGACTCCAAACCTTTTGACATCAGCACACATGAATTATTGGTACTATAAAATAAATATTGATGCCTTGGCCTGTTGATTCAGTCGGTTGGAGCATCGTCCTGATATGACAAGGTTAAGGGTTCAATCTCCAGTCAGGGCACATACAAGAATCAACCAATGAGTCCGGGTGGTGTGGCTCACTGGTTAAGCGTCGACCCATGCACCAAGAGGTCGCCAGTTCAATCTCTGGTCAGGACACATGCCCAGATTGTAGGCCTGATCACCAGTGGGAGGCATGCAGGAGGCGGCCAATCGATGTTCTCTGTCATTGATGTTTCTATCTCTCTCTCCCTTTAACTTCCTCTCTCCCTAAAATCAATAAAAAGAAAAAAAAAAAGGATCAATTGATTGCATACATATGTGGAACAATGAATCGATGTTTCTCTCTCTCTCTCTCTCTCTCTCTCTCATCAATAAATTTCAAAAAGGAGAAGGAAAATAAATATTGATAACAAATACTTTTTGGAGAGGCTCATGACAGTCACAGTATAATCTGCATGCCAGTTCTGTCATCATTTGCTGTTTTTATTACTTCCTTTCCAGCAAATCTTAAAGCAACCAGAACTGCAAGAGGGTTAATGACTTGTCCAAGATAAATTAACTCCAGGTTGAGTCAGGAGTAGACTCACGTAATTAAACTCCTAGAACAATGTTTTATCTTTTTCTCTAGTTTTATTGAAATGTTACTGACAAAGAAAATTGTAAGGTGCTTAAAGTATACATTGTGATCATATGATATACATATATATTGTGAAAGGAACCTTTCAATCTAGTAATGAACACATTCATCACTTCACATATTTATACATTTTTTTGTGTGTGTGAGGGAATATTTGAGTTCTATGCTCAGCAAATTTCAATAACGCAAGAGAGTGCTATCACCATAGTCACCATGTCATATATTAGAGCCTCAGACCTTACTTAAAACAATGTTCTTTCCACCATAATTAATTTATTTATTTAATCAACAGGCACAATCACACATCTATACTATATGTCAGACTCTGTGCTCCGAATTAATTTTTCACTTTTCTCTCTCCCTTTCTCCCCCTCTCTCCATACACACACACACAATTATCATATATATATACACAGAGTGAGAGAGAGAGAGAGAGGTATTTTAAGGAATTGGCACATGGCACATATTATTGTGAAGGCTGATGACTCCACAATCTGCAGGGTAGGCTGAGAGACTGGAGACCCCGGCAAGAGTTACTGATACAGCTTGAGTCCAAAGGCAGTCTGCTAACAGAATTCTCTCTTCATTTGAGGAGATCAATCTTTTTTCTATTAAGGTCTTCAACTGATTAGATGAGACCCACCTACATTATGAAGGTAATTTGCTTTACCCCAAATCTACTGATTTAAGCATTAATCTTATTTTAAAAATACCTTCACAGAAACATCTAGAATTATGTTTCACAAAACATCTGGGTCCTGTGGTCTAGGTAAGTTGACATACAAAATTGACCATCACAGGTAGGAAGGGAACAAATTAAAAAAGAAGAGAGTCAAAGAAAGAACCCTAATGGACACAACACTGAAGAGCCATGCAAAGCAAGGGAGGGCCAAGGCAGAGAGGAACAAGGACAGCAACCACAGAGATATCAGGAGAATTTCAGAAATGGTGCCATGGAAGCAAAAAAAAATAAATAAAATAGTCAATAGTGTTCAATGATATAGAGAAATCAAGAAGATGAAAGGTAAAAGAATTCACTGGATTTGGGAAACAGGTATTTGGTGATGTGCCATGAAGTTTCAGTGACAAAGTGGAGGTAGAAACTTGACTGAAGCTAAATTGAGAAGAAATCACTAAAAAACAAAAGCAAAAATGACAAAAATTGGTGCAAATGGAGGGGATGCTCATGTACTGTCAGAAGAAGTATAACTAATATGAATTTTTCTACCAAAAGACTTTAATATAATTATACAATTTAGCAAAGCTATTCTACATCTAGAAAGTTATCCCAAGTAAATGAACATATACCTACTTTTTTAAAAAGAAAGACTTTAACAACAATGAGGTATCACCTCACACCTGTCAGAATGGCCATCATCAACAAATCATCAAACAACAAGTGTTGGCGAGGGTGTGGAGAAAAGGGGACTCTAGTACACTGCTGGTGGGAATGCAGACTGGAGAAGCCACTATGAAAAACGATATGGTGTTACCTCAAAAAATTAAAAATTGAACTTCCATTTGACCCAGTGATCCCACTTCTAGGAATATACCCTAAGAAGCCTGAAATTGGAAAGAATATATGTACCCCTGTGTTCATAGTAGATGAGTGGATCCAAAAGCTGTGGTACATATACACAATGGAGTACTATGCAGCGATAAGAAAGAAAGATCTCTTATCTTTTGAGACGACATGGAGGGACCTGGAAAGTATTATCCTAAGTGAAACAAGCCAAGCAGAAAAAGACAAATACCACATGATCTCACTTATATATGGAATATAATGAACATAACAGTCTGAGGAATAAGGTAGACCCAGAAACATGGAAGCAGGGTACAGACTGACAACCCTCAGAAGAGGGGCTGGTGGGAGGTGGGAAGAGATAAACCACAGAACTTATATGCATGTATGCATGACCAATGGACATGGACAACAAAGCCAGGGATGGGGTGGTGGGGTGGGGAGGAGGGTGCCAATGGGGTAAAGAATGAAGAAACATCTGTAACAAAAATAAAATTAAAGAAAGAAAGAAAGAAAGAAAGAAAGAAAGAAAGAAAGAAAGAAAGAAAGAAAGAAAGAAAGAAAGAAAGAATTTAAATGCACAATAATAGGGTAAACCAATTATGTTTTATCCAGGGCAGATTTACTGAGAAGATAATTCAAGTTAAGCTTTGGAATTTTCACTGGCGTGGACTCCTTCAAAACAGTGGGGTAGGTTCTCATATTTTGTATAAATAATTTTATAGTATTTTCCTCAAATAGGGCTCTCCAGATTGGATCATCTTAAGTCCCCCCCAAAACTGAGTCCCTTCTGGGTGTATTCATATAGTTAAAAAAATAATGCTGTGCTTAATAAAACAAACAACTCCCCCCCCCCAATGGGCAAATGATTTGAACAGGGATTTCACTGCAGAAGATATATAGATGGCATAGGGAAATGCAAAATATCACTTCTGGCCCAGCTGGAGTGGCTCAGTAGGTTGAACATCACCCCATGCATCAAGAGGTCATTGGTTTAATTCCTGGTCAGGGAGCATGCCCAGGTTTTGGGTTCAATCCCTAGTAGGGGGCAGTGTGCAGGAGGCAGCCAATCATCATTTCTCTCTCTCCCTCTCCTTTCCTTTCTCTCTAAAAACAAAAAAAAAGGAAGAAAAAAATGACCACTTCTGACCTACTAGCATGGTTAAATTTTTTTTCATGCTGCTGAAGATGCAGAGCAAATAGAGCTCTACTGCATTGTTGTTGTGAATGCAAAATGGTAGCAAACTACTTTGGAAAGCAATTTGGCAGCTTCTTTTAAAGTTAAACATATACTTGTATATGACTCAGCAATATCACTCCTAGGAATTTACGCAAGAGAAATGAAAATGTGGGTCCACACAAAGACCAGTACACAAATGTTTATAGCAGCTTTATTAAAGATTACCAAAGACTGGAGGCAACTCAAAGGTCCATCAATTGGCCCTAGCCGGTTTGGCTCAGCAGGTAGAGCATCAGCCCGCAGACCAGAGAAACCCGGGTTTGGTTCCCGCTAAGGGCGTGTACCTCAGTTGCAGTTTGTCCTCGGCCCCAGTTGGGGTCGTGTAGGTGGCAACCACTCGATGTGTCTCTCTCCCATCAATGTTTCTCTCTGTCTTCCTTCCTCTCTCCCTCCTTATTTTTGAAGATAAATGCAAAAATGTCCTTGGGTGAGGATTAAAAAAAAAAAAGACCATCAATTGTTGTCTAGATAAATAATCTGTGGTATATTCAGGTATTTTAAGCTAAATTGGACTTTATTAAAATAAAAATCTGCAACTATTTGAAAGACATTGCTAAGAAAATGAAAAGATAAGTTATACATTAGGAGAAAATATTCACAATACATATATTTTACAAATAACTTGCATCTAGAATATATAAAGATTTTTATAAATCAATAAATTCCATAGAAATGGGCAAAATATTTGAACAGATATTTAACCAAAGAAAAGATTTTAACAACAAACAAGCCGACATAAACGTGTTCAACATCATTAGGAAAATGCAAATTAAAACCACTGAACACCTAGAATGGCTAACGTAAAAGAACAAATAAACAGAATAAATTCAGCAGTAAAGAGAAATAAACTACTGACACAACAACCTGAATGAATCTTAAAATCCTATTTTAAGTGAAAAAAACCCAGATACAACACACACAAAACACTACCTATTGTATGATTCCATTTATATAACATTCTGGAAAAGATAAAACTACAGGAATAGAAATCAGATCTATAGTTGCCAGGGACTGGGAGTTGGGAAAGAAATCTGGGGATGACAGAAATGTTCTAATTCCTGGTTTTGGTAGGGTTTATATGACTGTATATATTTTTCAAGAACATCAAACTGAGCACTTTAAAAAGGGTAAGTTTTACTGAATGTAAAGTATATCTTAATAAACCTGACCTTAAAAAATGAAATTGTAGAAAAAAATTTTTTTAATTTTATTTATTGATTTATTGAGAGGAAAGGACAGAGTGTAAGAGAGAAACATTGATTTATTGTTCCATTCATTTATGCATTTATTGGTAGATTGTTTTATGTGCCCTGACCAGGGATTGAACCTGCAATCTTAGCATATTGGATTACGCTCTAACCAACTGAGCTACCTGGCCAGGGTTAGAAAAATATTTAATTACATGAAATGGTGACCATGTAATATTACTAAAGGAAGATAGCAGATTATAAAAGAATCTATATTTATTTTTTATTGATTTTTAGATAAAGAGAGAGGGAGAGAGAAACATGAACTTGAGACCAACTGCCTCCTGCACACTCCCCACTGGGGATCCACACCATAACCCAGGCATGTGCCCTGACTGGGAATCGAACCGACAACCTTTTAGTACACAGGACAATGCTCAACCTATTGAGCCACACCGGCCAGGGCAATCTACAGTATATTCATTTTTTTATATCAAGCACTTTATGTAAAAATAGATAATACATAAATTCATGTACAAAGGAAAGAACATACACCAATATTTCAACTATGGTTGCTTTGGAGGCTCAAGGGTAGATTTTAATTTTATACTTGTGGACATATGCATTTTCTCTAATAAGGTACGTATAACATGTAATTTTTTAAAAGTGAGTTTTTGTTGATAGTGGGGTTAGGGTTTTTAAAGAACATATAGAAATTGGGGATCAAGACAGAGATTCTAGTCTATTGTGACAGGCTTGGGTATTTAGGGAGTTATTAGAAAGAGACTCAGCTCAAGCAAAGGAGTTTTTGTTTCGTTTTGTTTTTTATTTTAAAATGAGACTTTTCTCTATGCGAAGAGTGAGAGCAAGATGCCCTTGCAATCAAGCACTGACTTGATACTCCCCGGGAGACAGTCATGAAACAGTGTTGGGAGCAAGACTCAATTATGCTCAAAAGCCTTGATGATTCACCTTTCCCTGAAAAACGCTTTTTTTCCTTGATACCCACCCACATATACTCTGTGCTCTAACCAAGAGTTACCTCATCATTCCCAACCACAGCCTGGACTCCTGCTTCATGCCTCTACACTGCTCTTCTATCTAGAATGCTCACCCATCCCTCTTCTCAAATGGGAAGTAACAGTTAATTCCGTGCTCTCTACAAGAAGCCTGTACCTCTGACACTGTTACCTAACTCTACTGTCTTACAGTTTCTCCCTCATTAATCTTAACTTTTCAGGCTCCTTATATCCTACACAACATGGAACACAGTGCCTTACAAATATTTTATTG
This sequence comes from Molossus alvarezi, assembly GCA_037176705.1. NCBI lineage: Eukaryota > Metazoa > Chordata > Mammalia > Chiroptera > Molossidae > Molossus > Molossus alvarezi. The sequence goes on from CM073899.1 coordinate 19,762,336, forward strand.
AAGATGGCATCAGATTGAGGGTGTCAAATTATGGTACATCCATAAACTGAAATGCTTATACAATGAGCTGATTACTAAGATCAGTCTAGATTTGGACCAGCTACGGGAAAGAAACCATACTGATGGGCTATCCCAGATTCTAAGTCCTTGCACCTTGGAGTTAATAAGGGGTGTGATGCAGAAATGGTCTGCCAACCCAGAACCCAAGTATAAATACTATAACAAAATTAACAAAAATTGTTATGTAACAAAAGTAGGATTAATTTAAACAATGTTCACAGTCTATTTCTTTTGCTTTTTCAGCAAGCTGTTCTTTCACATCTATATCTGTTTTTAAGTACTTTTTCAGGGACCACTACCAGCTTATTTTTACTATTGAATATCAAGTTCATATGCTCAGTGAGAAAGGGTCTGGCTGGATACTGTGTTTATAGGAATGAGTGCCGTGAATCATGAGTTGGCTGATTGACTATAAAAGTGTAATTGTACGATGAAAAAAAATACAAACTGTGAATATGCCTCCTATAGCTGAGTGACCTGGAAATCACTAAATGCAGGTGTTACTGTGAAAGATTTTAAATGTTCATGTAAATTATTCCTGTTCATGCAGATAGTCAGCCTTCCCACATCTTTTGGATACTTTTCTGATCTATGTCCCAGGTCATCCTACGATGTCATTCATGGAGGTTATACCTGAGGGTTGCCATGAATGTGGTGCAGTCGGGTGGAAGCAGAAGACTCTCAGGAAAGCCCTGCAAGTAAGACCCAACCACCTTCAGGACAAAACTTGTGGCTCTGCCCATGGGTGGGCGAACACAAAGCCGGTTCAGACACATTCCACAGGTGTTGTAAAGGCTTCTTGGCCATGTGAGTCAGAATATTAGGGTAGTAATCTTTAGAGATTTGGTCAATCATCAGCCTTAAGGTGGTGACTAAAGTCATAAGAGCAAATATGATTGTCATGGGCAAGAAAGAAAAGGAAGTGGATGTTCAAATAATGGGACAAAAAAGATACCATTGAAGGAGACTAGAAAAAGCCCTGGCTGAGTAGCTCAGTTGGTTAGAGCATGATACCAGTACGCTAAGGTTGCGTGTTCAATATCCAGTCAGAGCACATACAAGAATCAACTAATAAATGCATAAATAAGTGGAACAACAAATGGATGTTTCTCTCTCTCTTTTTCCCTTTCTCTCTAAAATCAATAAATGAAGGAGACTAGAGAAGAATCATCAGTGGACAAAGAAAGACCAAGGATCATCATATCTTATCTCTTGTGGTGAGTGTCAAATGCCAAAGCGAAGATGAGGCAGATTAAAAATGGCCAATTAGCCCTGATCAGTTTGGTTCAGCAGTTAGAATGTCAGTCCATGGTCCAGAGAGACCTGGGTTTGGTTCCTGCTAAGGGCACACACCTCAGTTGCAGTTTGTCGCTGGCCCCGACTGGGGTCGTGTGGGTGGCAGCCAGTCAATGTGTCTCTCTCACATCAATGTTTCTCTCTCGTTCTTTCTATCTGAAGATGAATGCAAGAGTGTCTTCGGGTGAGAATTAAAAAAAAAAGGTCAATTATTTGATACTCCTTCCATTAAGAAGTGGGTTTCTATGTCCCTTCCCCTTAAGTCTGGGTGGGTTTTGTGACTGTTTTGCCCAATAGAATACAGTGAAAGTGATGCTCTGCCCATTTTCAGGCATAAGAGACTGGCAGCTAATATTATCTGTCCTTTGGAATGCTCCACAGGGAGAAGCCAGGCACCATATAAGAAGTCTCACTACCCAGAGATTACCACACTGTGAGAAAGCTCAAACTAGCCATAAGAGATAGATGTCCAGCCAGCCTTGGCTGTTCCAGTCATCCAAGCCCAGGTACTATCTTCCCAGGTCTCAGCTGCCATCTTACTACATTTGCACATGACGCCTCAGGTGAGGACCAATCAACTAAAAACAGTCAACCTGCAGAATTATGAGAACAGTGAGAGGGAGGAGGAGAGGGGAGAGAGGGAGGGATTCACTGATTATGAAAAATTGGCTCATATGATTATAAAGATTCAGAAGTCCTATGATCTGCCATCTGTAAGCTGGAAGCCCAGGAAAACCAATGGTATAAATTTCAGTCCAAATCAGAAGACCTGAGAACCAGGGAAACTGTTGATATAAGTCTTAGTCCAAGTGCAAAAGACCAAGTCCCAGCTCATAAATTTAAGCAGGGAGAGTGAATTCTCCCTTCCTCCACCTCTTTATTCTATTCAGTCCTCAAAGGATGGGATGATGCCCACCCACATGGTGGTGGTGATGGGGGAGGGGGGGTCTGTTTCACTCACTCTACCAATTCAAATGCTAATCTCATCCAAAAACACCCCCATAGACACAACCAAAAATAATGTTTAGCCAAGTATCTGGGCACCCCATGTCCTAGTCAGGTTGACACAAAATTAACCATCACACTGAGGTCTAGTGTATCCCATGCCTGAGTGAGACAGAGGCATAAAGTCCAGCTTCCACCCAAAGAGAGACCATACTAATTGATAACCTTTGTTCCAGGGTCCCTGTAGGGTATCTGAGGCCACAGTGCAACTTTCCATCTGCCTAATACTGCTTCCTCCCCCTTTCTTTCATAGGTGTTGATTCCTATTCAATATCTTGTACCCCAAACTTGGTCTCCATGTCTACTTCTGAAGGCATGTGTCTTTTCTATGTGTCTTCTCTATGTCTTCCTGTGGAAGGACACACATTTTGAAGACAGACCTAGGTTCAAAACACAATTCTGCTACTTATTAGTTTTGTGATATTGAACAAGTAATTAAACTTCACTTAGTTTTCTCATTTGTAAAACCTGAATGAAACCTACCTACTTTGCAGGGTCTGATGTCCACAAACAACCCTGGTGCCTGCCAATGATGGAATGTTAACAGGGATGGTGCATCAAAATCCAAGGGATGGTCACATCTTAAATTCTCCAAATAGTTTTTGAACCCCTCTCAGTTGACTTCAGGTGAGAGAGAAGCCCCCCTCCCCTCAGCCATACTGGGGAAGGAGCACAGAACACCTGCAAATCTCTCCAAAACAGTGTGGAAGTGGGTGATTAACTAGCAATAGCCAGGTTATTTTTGGACCAATCTCTTTTGCAAGACCTGCATAGTGGCACCTATTAGTTTCTCAGTCCCTTGGGCTTCTCCAAAACCTTTAACTTTCATTTAAAGTTCTATTCCACAATGATTAGCAAAAAACATAACAATCTCTATTTTCATGGATTTTAGAGTCTACTGAGAAAGAGAAAATAACACATAAAATATGGAATTGCATACAATGATGAGTACTATGAAGGAAAGTTTCACTGGATGTAGTTGACCATGCCTCCTAATATTCTGCCCTTGTGTAATCCCTATGTTGACACTAATTTGGTCACAAAATTAATTTTGACTACTGGGACATTATATACATGGCTCAAGCAAAGGTTTGATGAACACTTGCACAATGGGATTATACCTCCTCGAATGCACTTTCTTAGAATCCAGTTATCATTCTGTGAAGAAGCTCACCAGCCATGTGGTCCATGTGGAGGATAACCCTGGTCAACAACCCCAGCTGAGCTCCCAGGAGGAGGCCAGCTATATGCCAGGCTTGTGACCTTCCAGCTATCTCAGCAACTCAGTGAAGACCACGTGAAGAAGAACCACATGATCAATCATAAAATTATGGGAAATAATAGCATTAGTATTTAAACCAATGAATTTAGAGTGGTTAATAACATAGCAATCGATAGTAAAAACTCAAGGCTATGACAGCAAAATAAGAAAAGTCCTATCTAAGCTGAGAAATTGAGAGGTTTTCCAGAGAAACTGGTGATTTACATGGTGAATCTGAGAAAAAAGTAGGAGTTATTTTCCAGACAGAGAGAGCCTTATGCACAAAAGCCTGTGTTTGAAGGGAAGAAAATGCACTTAAAACCAGAACGATAGTCATTTTCTTATTCACCCTCACCTAATTATGAAACATATAGAAAGGCAAACATATGTATGCATACATATTTTTATTTTATACAGAAATAGTATATTTAAGAAGGAGATGAAAGCCCAAAGGTACAACTGATATGCCTATTCTTGCCTATTACTCCAGATTTGCTATTATGAACCATCTGTGACATGAACACATTGTGCTGGGACCACTGTAATGTTCCTAATCTAATTGTTTAAATGATGGCTGATGCTACTAGAGGATATTAGCACCTCAAAAAATATTTGCTGGAAATACCAAGGTACTGATCTCTTCAGTTTCTAGCACGTGACTATACTGTAAACTAATGCATAAAAGAGCAGGAAGAAAGAAACTAATACTCACTGAGTCCCTTCTATGGACCAGGACATTTACATTGTCTCATTAATCCTCTCAGTAATCTCATGAGATAGGTATCATTATTCCAGGTATACTTATTAAACAAAATAAGGCCTTTAAGGATTCATTAACTTGCTCAAGATCATAAGGCTCCAAAGTGGCAGAGCCAGGATGTAAACGCCAGGCCATCTGCTTCTAAGATCTATGTCTATAGTAGCTGTTGTTGGTTGCCTCCCTTGTACCCACAAGTTCCTGCCTTCCACATTTTTGTTCAGATATTCCTGTCCTCCTGAGGTGTTTTCCAAACCCCCAAGCAATTCTCCAATTCTCGGTGTACACTGACTGTGTGTCCAAAAATTTAACTCAGCTCTGACCCTATCTACTTGGTGACAGTATCAGATCCCACAGCTTCAGGGCTCAGTCCCACCAGACTGCTTCCACTTTAGATGACAATCATAAGTCTGAGGGGCCACCTATACTGCTTGCTGACTGACTGACTATAAATTGGAGTTCCCAGGACCCTCACCTCAGGTCTGGTAATTTGCTAGACTGTCTCACAAAGCTCAGGGAAACATTTACTTACATTAACCTGTTTATTATAAAAAGATACAACTCAGGGACAGCCAGATGGAAAAGCACTCTCCAGGCACACCACCCTCGCAGCACCTCCATGTGTTCACCAACTCCGAAGTTCATCAAATCCCTCATTGTCCAAGAGTTTTTTTTGTTGTTGTTGTTGTTTTTGTGGTTTTTTTTATCCTCACCTGAGGATATTTTTCCATTTTTTGTACAGATAGAGTGGGAGGGAGAGAGAGGAAGGGAGAGAGAGACAGAAACATCGATGTGAAGGGACACATCGAGTGGCTGCCACCCGCACGACCAACCAGGGCCGGGGACAAACTGCAACCGAGGTACGCGCCCTTAGCGGGAACCGAACCTGGGTCTCTACGGACCGCAGGCCGACGCTCTAACCGCTGAGCCAAACCGGCCAGGGCTGTCCAAGAGTTTTTATAGAGCTTAATCTGCAGCAACCTTTCCCTTTCCTAGAAGTTGGTTGGGACTGTAACTAGCCTGATGCTACACTGGACCCAGTTCCACCATGGAATGGAAACTGTGGACACTAACTTTGCTTCTAGCTCTGCTGAATCCTCAGCTGCACATTTTCCAGGACTGGTTTAAGGGTAATGGGACTATGCAAACCCAGAAGTGTAATTCCATGCAAATAAAAATCCCTCATTTTCCATGAGAGTCTCAGAAAATTCTTTTTCTCAAGATATCCTGAAGACCTAAAGATCCATGGGGAAGGGATTTCCCACTTCCACGAGTGGACACCCCAATTCCACTATTAAGAGTCAGACTGATGAAATGAGAGAGTTAATGAGATGACAAAAGTCATTGTGAGTCAGATTTTCTTCCCTGGAAAGATTATTTCAAAAATGAGATGGATGCTTTATGTTCTCTTAACCTAAAGCCATTAAATATTTCCATACACTTTACTTTTATCCAGGGTAAGAAAAAGAGAATTGTATGGATTTTACATATTCCTCTCTCTTAGACCATGATTTCTCATTGCAATCAGCTTCTAAAAGTCGGACTCATAAACTAGGTGAATGCAAATCCATTCCTGAAAGATGGATTCACTCCAGCTGTAAAGAGAAATCAGGTTGCTATATATACCATCCTGTGAGTTCTCTTGGGAGACTCAATATATCCCTTTTGCATGAACATAAAGTCCATCACTTCCTATTGAAGGGCAAATACATTTTTCTCATGTGTTACATGCTGATGATGTCTAAATTTGTATATGAAGGTCAAAACTCTCATTAGACCCATATACGCAGCTTCTAGCACTGGCATTTAGCTGTCATGACATGAAAAATTATTTAATCTCTTTAAGCCTCATATTCTTTCTCTATAAAATATTTTAAATTTAGCCCTGGCCAGTTTTGCTCAGTGGTTAGAGCGTTGGCCTGTGGTGTGGAGAGACCTAGGTTTGATTCCTGCTAAGGGCATGTACCTTGGTTGTGCTTTGTCCCGGGCCCTGGTTGGGTCATGCGGGCGGCAGCCACTCGATGCGTCCCTTTCACATCGATGTTTCTCTCTCCCTCTCTCTCCCTCTCTCTCCCTCCCACTGAACAAAAAAATTGAAAAAATGTCTTTGGGTGAGGATTATATATATATATATATAAATAAATATATTTAATTATATATATATATATTTTTTAATCTAAAAATACCTGTATCAGATTTGTTGTGAAGTTTAGATGATTGGGGGTATTATATATTCGCAGTTGTATTCAACTTCTAGAAGATTTTAATAATTGTTAGGGACTCAATAGATAAATAGGTAATGGATACAAATATATAATCTATATATAAATAGAGGAACTATTATCAGTAGCAGTGAAGTATCTACCAGTGCAAGTAGGGTATGTCCTTCCCCACTGGGTACTTGGGATTAGTCCTTACAATATCTTCAGATAAAGAATTTTCTGAGACTTGCACAGAAGGATTCGTGATTTTAATGTGCATGGAATTATATCCCTTGGTTTCTAAAGTCCCAAATCCCTTAATCCAGTCCTGGAAGAGGTGCAGCTGGGGATTCAGTAGAGATAGAAGCAAAGCCAGTGTCCAGAGTTTCTGTTCCATGGTGGATCTGGGTCTGGTATAGCATCAGGCTAGTTTCAGTCCATTAGTCCATTGTGTGGGGTCCACATGACTGTGAGCCATGTGAAAAAATGCAGGAGTGTGAGAGTACAGCCCCCTGCAACGTGAGTTCCAAGAGAGCAAGAGCGAGAACTTCTTTGTTTAGGAACTTAAGTATCTTCAATCTTCCTGTGCTTGCAGTGGCCATGTCTGCTCTGGCCAATGACCTATTCCAAGGTGTGACTGACAGACAAGTACCTTCCCTATGTCACCCAGACTTTACTGGGCATGCATCTGTTCTTTCCCTGCCCAATCCCTTCCCCCAAGGATCTGTGGGGAATAGACTGGTGGCTTTGCAGTTTCTTGGCAAAGCTGTACAAACGGCATGCCTATGTCATTTGGCCTTCCCTTTGCGCCTTTCCTTTTATTCATAACTAGGTTTATTATAACTGTATCAGAACCATAAACATCTATAAGTTACTTGAAAAAAACAATTGGCCCCAACAATACCAGCTATATGGTATTCTACCTCTAGTTCAGACCACTCCCCCAACCTTCAGATTCAAACATTCAACTGCTCATTTGACATCTCTACTTGGATATCTATGGGCATCTCAATTCACCTGCCCAAAACAGAATCTTTGATTCTCTCTCTTTCTCACACACCTGGTCTTCTCATAGCTCAATTAATTACACATATACATTACACTTATGCACTTATACATTGTTCATCAGGCAAAATAATCTGCTTGATCTCCTTCCTAGTCCTTCCATATACATCACCAAGCTGGCCTGCCTAGCCCATGGATCTTGAGTACTGCCTGTACCCACCCAGAAGCCAGAGGCGAGTATCATGATTAAGTTCCTCAGAGAGTCAGAATGGGCACATACTCTCCCTTTTTCCTCACAAAACAATCCCATCCTTTCTGGAATTTCACTTCTCAAAACTACACCAGCAGAGTAGAAGAGAGAAGAGAGCAAGTGTTAGGAACCCTGATCTGCCTAGACACCCACCTGGGTGATTTGGAATGCGCTGGGTTCATTTTCTTCCTAACTCCACAAATTACCTTTTCCTCTGGCCTCAAAATAAGATCCCCTCACCCATCCCCATCTCATAATTTCTGGTCCTCCTCTGCTGGTACCAAACTTTCAGGAACCTCTACTATGAAGTCAAAATAAAAGCTAACTATCTCTGGGCTTCTTATTTGTGATGTGCAAGGGGCTGAAAATTGCAGGGTTATGGGGGGGCCCCTCACGTCTGAGTCCAACATAGGCCCTGAGTCTGCTTATACTTCTTTTCAAAATGTAGTTCTTCCTTGTAATAGTTTTGGTGTATTCTGTAAAGGCTTTTGTTGTAATTTAGTTCTCTATGACAGAATAATTTATCATCTTTATTGTTTTTATTGCATATTCTAATTTTTATGAACTCTTTGTTTTTAATAAATAAATTAGGAGTCCAAAATTTCTCATTAGTTTATTATTATTTGATTTTAGAGAGAGAGAGAAAGGGGTGAAAAAAAAACATTGATTTGTTGTCCCACTTATTTATACATTCACTGCTTGCTCCTTATATGTGTCCTTACCCAGGATCAAACCTGCAACCTTGCCATATGGGGATGACGCTCTAACCAACAGAGCTACCTGGCTAGGGTTCTCATTAGTTTTCATAAAAACATTGCAGTTACAATGTTTGAGTTATGTCAGCTTTTAAAATAAATAAATTTCCACTTCATGATTTTCTTCAAAGTCTTGGAAGATATATATCCTGAGTTGAAAAGCTCATAACAGGTATACCTCATAGTTCTGCATAAACAGAAATCTAGTGTGGTTGGCAGAAATCTAAGATGGCCCCCAAGATCGCCACTCCCTGGTATACATATACTTCTCCCAGTTGTTTAAACAAATGCTAATTTAGACGCTTATGGAGATTTTGAAGATGCAATTACTGTCCCAAATCAAATGACTTCAAGGTAGGAAGATTGTTCTGGTGGGCCAGACCTAATCAATTAAGTTTCTAAAAGAGATGGAACACTTTGCCAGGCTTGTGTGGCTCAGTGGTTGAGCATCGACCCATACACCAAGAGGTCGCCGGGCACATCCCCAGGTTGTGGGCCCAATCCTCAGTGTGGGACATGTAGAAGTCAGCCAATAGATGTTCTCTCACATCGATGTTTCTCTCTCTTTCTCTCTTCCCCCCTCTCTCTCCCGCTCTATCTAAAGATAAATGCAAAAAATGTCCTTAGGTGAGGATAAAAAAAAATAATAAAAATAAATAAATAAAAGAGATGGAACACTTCAGGACAAAGAGATTCAAAGCATGAGGAATTAAAAATGAGAGAGATTCTCTATTGTTGGCTTTGAAGATGGATACAGTCATGTGACAAGGAATGCAGGTAGCCTCTAGTTGCTGACAGCAGCTCCTGACCAATAGCCAGCAAGGAAATAGGGACCTCAGTCCTTCAACTGCAAGAAGCCAAATCCTGCCACACCACATGAGCCTGAAAAAGGGTTCCATACTGCAGATGATAATGCAGCTAAGGCAATGCTTTGATTTTAACCTTGCGAGACCAGGAGTAGAGAGTCCATTCACACCATGCCAGACTTCTGTCCTACAGATCAGTGAGATAAAAAATGGGTTAATTGCCCTGGCCAGTTTGGCTCAGCAGTTAGAGTGTCAGCCTGTGGTCCAGAGATACCTGGGTTTGGTTCCCACTAGGGGCGTGTGCCTTGGTTGCAGTTTGTCCCCGGCCCTGGTTGGTTGTGCGGGTGGTAGCCGCTCCATGTGTCCCTTTCACATCGATGTTTCTCTCTCTCTCTCTCTCTTCCTCTCTCTCCCTCCCACTCTATCTGAGCAAAAAATGGAAAAATGTCCTCAGGTGAGGATAAAAAAAAAAGAAACAATGGGTTAAGCAAAAAACAAAAACCTCATAGACACAAAGAACAGTACGATAATTATCAGAGGGAAAGGGCGGGGGAGTTGAAGAGGGTATGGGGGGACAAATGGCGATGGAACTAGACTTGACTTGGGGTGGTGAACCCACAATATAAATACAGATTATGAAAAAAAAATGTAAGCCCTGGCCAGTTTGACTCAGCGGTTACAGCATCGGCCCACAGACCAGAGAGTCCCAGGTTCAGTTTCCGCTAAGGGCACGTACCTTGGTTACAGTTTGTCCCTGGCCCTGGTTGGGGTCGTGTAGGGGGCAACCAGTCAATGTATCTCTCTCGCATTGATGCTTTGCTCTCTCCCTCCCGCTCTATCTGAAGATAAATGCAAAAATGTCCTCCGGTGAAGATAAAAAACAAAACAGATGATAAATGATAATATTATACACATGAAACCTATATAATTTTTCCCCAATTTTTATTAATTTATTTTTGTTGAAACCTATATAATTTTATTAACCAATGTCACCCCAATAAATTCAATTAAAATTGTTTTAATTAAAAGTTTGTAAAAATAGGGTTTTTTGTGGGTTTTTTGCCCCTAAGTCTGTTGTCTTCTGTCACACAGCAATAGAAAACTAATCCAGTAGGACATGCTTACATTGAGCTGTGACCTCTACACCATATGTGGTGTGTATAGCAGGGATTGCAGTATTCCTGGAAGTCTTTTCTATACTGTACACATTTCAATAATTCAACTATACACGAGTGACTGAATACTTATTTTTTTTCTTTTTCTTTTTTCTCCATACAAGGAATTTTACCTGTTGTGCAGAGATGGCTATTTGGCTCTGCAGAAGGTTCTGGGCTCCATTAAGACTGTCCACTTCACAATTCTAACTCCAGTTCTTCTTAGAGATTAAGAGCTCCGAAGGCCTATAATCATGGGCACTGATGAGGGCAACCTACCTTTTGGCTCCAGTTAAATCTCTGATGTTTGAGGTGTGTGCTAGCTGTGGATGCTTGCTTCCTGGTCCTGCCACAGCTTCTGAAGTAGCTGGTTTAGGAATATATGGTTGTCAGGGGTGGGAGGCAGTTCCCTTTAGTCCAGATCACTGCTTTCTTGGCCCAATCCTGTTGATTCCAATTGGGTATCTGAAGCATTCCCCCATAACCCCCATTCTGAAACTTCACACACAGGGGCCAGTACTTGAAACAGCTTTGGGATCAAGTCTTTCTCTGTGGGTCAGAAGTCAGCCATGCATATGGCTCATCTGTTGGTTGTCACCCAGCTTCCCATAGTCAGTGGGCTTTCTCAGCGTAGGCCCTCATCTCATCCACACATGCCCATGACTCCTCAATGTGTTCCTGTCACACTAGTTCCATAAGCGAGTTGCACAATAGGTGGGCCTGGGGACAAAGGCCCAGGCAGTGGAATAGCGGCCATGGGAGAAGGTGGTGGTAACTGACAGCAGCTTGTCGCATAAATATTTCTTATAAAGCTAAATATGTCCCCAACTCAACTCTTCCTTAATCAGTACAAAAACCAAAAAAATCTATGAACACTCTAGCACCTCCCAAGACAAGTGGAAGTGTAACAGGAAGTCTGAGCGAGGAGAAACAACAGTATTCATAAATTAAAGTTTAAATATTTAACTTTTGCAAATTTTACAAAGAAAGAAAAGAAAATTGACTATGTGAACATACTTGCCTTGGAATGGGTTCATGCAAGTGAGGGACCCTGAGCTTGAGCTTCATTAGCTTCATGTTAAATCTCTCTCTACATCTATCCTTAGCACCTGGCATATGAATGGTAGTTCTCAATTCCTTCTTACACAGCTACATTAAATAAATCATTGAACAGTTGTTTACTTCAGTGATTTAGTGACTTCAAAATTTTCTTAAGTGAATTAATATTAACTGAAGGAGGCCTGGATACTGAGCCCACTTTCAATAAAAAAGTGGCTCACTTATATGAAGACATGTTATATATTTGTTTCCTCATCTCTGCTTGTTTCCAAGAAAGAAAACGTAAATAGTTCAGTTTTTGTGTTTCGAATAGTAATTCAAGAACCTCCTTCTGTTCTTTTATAAATAAGTAAAATAGCTTATCTCAGGGTTCAGAGGAGACAATCTCACACTTGGAGTTTGCATTTAGTATCTTTTGGAGTGAAGCGAAAGGAGAACCGTCCAGATATGCATTCAGTCAATTCAAAGAGAGGAAGCAGGATCTAGTTCTAAAGAGGTTTTTGTCTATAATTGATTTTTCTAAAGGAAAAATGAACAAAAAGTATAGTATATCAATGCTGAATAATATACTCTTTCTAACAGATGCTTTTGTATTATAATCTGTATCAAATACAGATTCAAGAAAATTAAAATATCCGTTTACTAAGAGTAACAAATGTTCTCCATTAAGTCTAGTAATGAAAACTTTAAGATAAGATTCTAAAAATGACATAAGCCTGCAGTTCTTCTAATAAAGGTTACTATACTGTAGTACCAGAAAAGACTACTTTTAGGGAATAAGATGACAGTCAAACTTCTTGTTTGTACCTTAAACTTGCTTAATTAAAGGCAGTATGTCCCCTGTCTCCATTTAATGTATAGATTTTTTTTAACCTGAAACTTAAAATGCATAATCAACTATTATATTTTGATATAAGAGTTTTCTTAGGTGAAAAATATTGAGGTCCCATAAAGTTAATGAAAAAGTAGAAATAAGTTGTTTACTCTGTTGAACCACATGAATCCTTAAGGACCTAGGATGGAAACAAACACTCTTAAAAAAATTTTTTTGTTGTTTTTTATGTTCTCACCCAAGGATATGTTAATTGATCCTAGAGAGAGAGGAAGGGAGAGAGAAACATCGATTGGTTGCCTCCATCATGTCCTGACTAGGGACTGAACCTGCAACCTTTTTGGTGCACAGGACAATGCTCCAACCAAATGAGCCACCTGAACGGAGTGCTTTAAAAAATCATTTTAAGGAACTATATTGTCATTGTATTCTATCCTCAAAACAATTAGTTTTAAGTATAATTTTTAAAACTGAAAAGTGTTCTCCTTTTGCAACTGTAAAATAATTATTTTTCAGATCATTTATCTAAAATATTTTTAGAAGTACACAAAACCAAAACTACAATAAGCATTTTTTTTTTTTTAACAATCCTCACCTGAGGATATGTCTTTATTAATTTTTGGAGAGAGAGGAAGGGAGACAGGGGTGGAGAGAGAGAGAGAGAGAAAGAAATAGAGAGAGAAACATTGATGTGAGATACTGACATGAAACAGAAACATCAACTGGTTGCCTCCTGTACATGCTCTGACCAGGTATTGAACCTGAATCCTAGATATGTGCCCTGACTGGGAACTGAACCCACAATGATCTAACCAGCTGAGCCACCAGGTCAGTGCTTACAATAAGCTTCTTTTATTTTTTTAATTGAGCTTAGAAAGAGGAAGGGATGGGGAGAGAGGGATGGAGGGACAGAGAGAGAAACATTGATGTGAGATATCAGTTGCCTCCCATACATGCCCTGACCAGGGATTGAATCCTCAAGCTGGGTATGTGTCCAGAATGGGAATTGAACCAACCACCCTTTGGTGAATGGGACAACGCTCCAACCAATTAAGCCACACTGGCCAGGGCACAATAAGTTTTACATACTAATCTACTTACAGCAAAATTGTATTATAGCTAGATAGGTTAAATTAACCTGATTTGATTCAAAATGTATCTAATTTCAGATGGTTAGACATTTATTAGATCCCTGTTTTACTTTTTGATCTCTTTAGGTTATAGTCAGCTTCTAAGATGACCTCCAATGATCCCTGACTCTTGTATTAATACCTTTGTGTAGTCCCTTCCTACAATTTACCATAGTGGGTCTGTGGGACCAAAAGAATACAGAAGTGATGGTATATGACTTCCACAGACAGATCATAAAAGATTTCTCTCATATCACTCACTCTGGTAGAAATCAAGTTCCATGGACACTCAAGCAGTCCCATGGGAGGTCCAAGTGGTAAAGAACTAAGGTATTTGCCAATAGCCATGTGAACGAGCCATTGTGGAAGTGGATCCTCCTGCCCCAGTCAAGCGTTCAGATGACTGCAGCCCTGGCTGAAAGATTAACTACAACCCCATGAAAGGCCCCAAGCCAGAACCACCCAGCTAAGTTGCTCCTAGATTTCTGATGCACAAAAATTGTGTAAGAATAAATGTTGATTGCTGTTTTAAGGTTGTACTATACTTTCTCATAACTTGTTCATTTGAAGAAGTTATTGAGAATTGACCCCTAGATTCCCTAAACTGAGAAATTTAAAAGAGCAGAAGTGTGCAACAATTCTTGGAAAAAATATAAATTAGCCTTGCAGATTTTAAAATGTGAGCCTTTAGATATAATCTTAATTTTTAAAAAATGATTTTTTATTGACTTTTTTTAGAGTGAGGAAGAGAGAAGGGGAAAGAGAAACATTGATGTGAGAGTGAAACATCATCTGGCTGCCTCCTGGCACACCCCCTACCAGGCACTGAACCAGCAGCCTTTCAGTGTACAGATAATGCCCAACCAGCTGAGCCACACCGGCCAGGGCTGTAAACTCAATTTTTGAAGAACAGATTTATTCTTTTCATAACCTAACTTTTATTTTTAACAATAAGAAAATTTGGGAAAGCAGACTCCTATTTTCTCCATATTAGAAGTAAAATGTGATTGTGTGGTGGTCATTTCCCTCTGTCTCACTCCATATATTAAAAATTCTGATAATGAGATTGTTAGAGGCAGAGATAAGATTAGATAGGGAGAGGAGATAGAAGAAGGTTAAAATGTGATCTCACAATGTCCTGCACCACTTCTTTTCTAAGATTCTGTCTCACATATAAGACAGTGACAGCCCTCGCCGGTTTGGATCAGCAGTTGGAGTGTCGCCTGTGGACCAGAGAGTCCTGGGTTCAGTTCCCGCTAAGGGCATGTACCTTGGTTGCGGTTTGTCCCTGGCCCAGTTGGGGTTGTGTGGGTGGCAACCAGTTGATGTGTCTCTCTCACATTGATGTTTCTCTCTCTCCCTTCCTCCCTTTCTCCCTCCTGTTCTGTCTGAAGATAAATGCAAAAATGTCCTCGGGTGAGAATAAAAAAAAAAAAAAGGCAGTGACAGAAGGTTTTCTCTGCCCATACCTCTCAATGGGACAGAGCTAGGTTACCATTTCCTCAAAAAGGGAGAGAAAATGTAAAATTTAAAGACCTGTAGGGGTTAAGGTTGAAATAAATTGAAGCACTTATATAGAAGTTGTAAATAGTTCTCGCTTCAGCACAATTTTAAGAATACTCCCCATATCTTCAAACAACAAGTGCTGGCAAGGGTATGCAGAAAAGAGGACTCTAGCACGTTGCTGGTGGGAATGCAGACTGGTGCAGCCACTAGGAAAAATAGTATGGTGTTTCCTCAAAAAATTTAAAAAGGAACTGCCATCTGACCCAGTGATCCCACTTCTTCGAATACATCCTAAGAAGCCTGAAACACCAATCAGAAAGAATATATGCACCCCTTTGTTCATAGCAGTGCTATTTACAATAGCTTAGATCTGGAAAAAGCCTAATTGCCCATCAGTAGATGAGTGGATAAAAAAGCCATGGTACACTGCAGTTGTAAGAAAGAGAGATCTCTTACCATTTGAGACAACATGGAGGGACCTGGAAAGTATTATGCTAAGCAAAATAAGCCAGTCAGAGAAAGACAAATACCACATGATCTCACTTATTTGTAAAACATAAGGCACAAAATAAGCTGTCAACCAAAAGAGATCCAGAACCATGGAAATAGGAATAGACTGATAAACCTCAGAGGGAAGGGGGTGGGGGTGGGGGTGAGGGGAGAAACCAAAGAATTTATATGTATATATGCAGGACTAATGGACAGGGACCCTAGGCTGGGAAATGTAGGAAGGAGGTAGAAGTGGGAAGGAGGGGGTCAATGGGGAAAAAAGGGGGACATCTGTAATACTTTTAACAATAAATATACTGCCAAAAAAAAAAAAAAAAAAGAATACTCCTCATGCATCCCCATTTTCATTCAAATCCCAATTTTTCCAAAACAAGGAACACCTACCAATTAACACAAGACAAATGGAGAGGAGTGTTTGAAGAAACTGCATGGTGTAGTCTCTGCTGACACACAAAAAAGCAGATAATAAAATATTACTGATGTTACACAGTTGGTTTTTTAATATATTTTGATACATGTGCAGAAAATCACTCACAATTTACTATATGTACCCTCTCCTTGTAATAATGTACTTTTCTTTTCTTTTTTTTTTGCACAGATAGAGTGGGAGGGAGAGAGAGGAAGAGAGAAGGAGAGAGAAACATCGATGTGAAAGAGACACATTGAGTGGCTGCCACCCGCACGACCAACCAGGGCCGGGGACAAACTGCAACCGAGGTACATGCCCTTAGCTGGAACCGAACCCGGGTCTCTCCGGACCACAGGCCGATGCTCTAACTGCTGAGCCAAACCGGCCAGGGCGTACTTTTCTAAGTGTTCTCAGCTCTGGCCGGGTTGGCTCAGCAGTTAGAGTGTCCACCTGCGACCCGGAGAGATCCGGGTTCGGTTCCCGCTAAGGGCACCTACCTCGGTTGTAGTTTGTACCCGGCCCTGGTTGGATTGTGTGGGTGGCAACCACTCGATATGTCCCGTTCACATCGAAGTTTCTCTCTCTCTCCCTCCCTCCCACTCTATCTGAACAAAATATGGAAAAATGTCCTCGGGTGAGGATAAAAACAAAAAATATCTACCTCCCAGCAATTCTATTATATAATCACAGGAATTATTATCTCTATTGAACATATGACAAAGAGTTTGAAGATAATTTTCTCAAAGCAGCTACGTAGCGGCAGGGAAGAGACTATAACTCAGGCCTTTTGGAATCCAATATTGGGCCTTTCTCCAGACTACTTTCTCTATTGAAAGCACTATATAAATGTTAAGTTCTTAGAAAAGTAGTTAATTTAAAAACATTATTCTGGTTTTACAAAGAGTTTTTAACTCTTTTACATTTTTTATTAATTATTAATTCAAAATATCTTATGTAGTTATATTTTTAATCCATTATTTTTATAAAATAAGCTTATTATTCCAATATTCACTGTTTCTCTGGTCCATGCACCCATGTAGGTCCCGTGTATTACTAATGATCAGTCTATTGGCAAAAAGAATAGCCTACATATAAAAAGAAAGTTTCTTCTGCCATTGACATACCTGTTGACTATGGATGTAAATATGTGATCATTCGCTTTTGACTCTTCAAGTAAGCTTGTGAAGGATGAACAGATTGGATGGAAGAGAAAAAACAGTCATATCTGGCTTTGACAAGTGGTCAAAAATAGGTTATGCATAGAAAAGTAAAACAGGGAATACTAACTGAGTTACCCTACTAGAATAGAAATGGCAGATCAGGTGGATAAGGTGAATAAATGAACAACAGAGAGGGCTGAAGCAATTGGAATGACTAGGTTAAAGCAATAACTGTGAAAGATAACGCCCATAAATACTTAGCTTAAATAGGTTTCCTTCCATAAAATCTACCCTCATTTCCCGAAACAAAATTCTGTTCTCTAAAATAACACAGTTCTCCTGTAGCCTTGGCCAGGCCGAAGCAACTCCTGTGACTCAGCACAAGGAGATTCTAATCTCCTTTAAGGCAGGGCCTTTACTGGCCTCATTTAACACCTACAGTTCTTAGTGACAAGCTGGAGGTAGAGAACAAGATGAAAGGAAGAGGGAAGTGACTTCAATGTTTATTTAATGTCTACTGTGCGCTTCACATTGTGCTAGATGCTTTACTTATGTCATCTCATGAAAATAACTAAGGCTTAGAGAGTTTAGCAATTCATCCAAGATCAGTCAGTTGATAGGTGGGAAATTCAGGACTTGAAACTAGTTCTATTTTCCTCCAGAATTGGTACTGAGCTTGTATTTGCTGAAAAATTAGTTCTGTCACAATATTTAGAAATGGCTAAAGAGGCCATTTCACAGTGATTCTTAATTATTTCTGGGTCATGGATCCACACGAGAATCTTTCCCATAAAATTTCATGTATGCAAATACATACATTTTACATACCATCTCTGGAGGATCAGAGGTCCCAAAGTTCATTCACATGCCCTGGTGGGTTTGGTTCAGAGGTTGGAGCGTCGGCCCACAGACAGAAGAGTCTCGGGTTCGATTCCAGTCAAGGGCATGTACCTTGGTTGCAGTTCAGTCTCCGGCCCTGGTCTCCCCGGCCCTGGTTGGGGTCCAGCAGGAGGCAAGCAATCGATGTGTGTCTCTCTCTTCCCCTCCCACTCTATCTGAAGATAAATGAAAAAATATATATATCCTCAGGTGAGGATTAAAAACAAAAAACAAAACTGGCTAAAGAAACCAAAGTAAGAGCCTATGGATTACAGTATTTCAAGCCACCCTTCTCCCAACCCATCCCACCTTACCTTTCTTCCCATATCTCAGAGCAATCGAAACCAGAGAAAATGTAAACACATGAAAAGTATGGCTAAGCAGTAAATGCAAAATTCCAGTATTATACTGTACTTTAAGATGCCATGGAGAACTTGAATAAGGAAAGAGATGAGGTTGTTGGACTTCATCCCCAAAGGGGTGAAATAGCTAAAAATCAAACTGAATGGAAAACCCAGGAAGTATCCTACCACTTAAGGGAAGAGAAGCTTATTTCTGTCATTTTGCCTGAACAATCTTTCTCGAAAAATGTTTTTTAATTTTTGGGGTAAATATTTTAAATGAAGTTTCTGTGGTTACCCTGTATTGTTTCAAAAAAGGTTTTAAGACAGCATGTAGGATTAGAGAAAATATTATAAAGTGCATGTAGGCGAAAAAACAGACATAGAGATAGGAATAGAGCTAATTGTAAAACATGAATTTATATTGTGACTAGGTCTTCACTCCCTCAACGTAATTTAAAAAAAGTATGCAACACTAAGAGTTTTATATATTATGTATTTTTCAAAATTCACAAAATATCTTCACATACATTATCTCATTTGATCCTAAATTTATTTTGTGAGATAGTTATTAATCTACATTGTCCAGATAAGGAAACTGAGGCTCAGGGAAAGACTCAAAAATTGAGTCCTTGCTCTTTTGAGATTACACTGCTCTGAAGCAATTACAATTTCTGTGCACAAATAAGTAATGCATCGTGATTCTGTGCAAGAGCAATATACATTTAACTCCTATGGCCCTGACATTTAAATGAGAGGATTACTACCTATTTTACAAATGGCTTTAGATCTGAAGGTTGGATAGGCATCAAACTGAAGGACTTCAGACTTGGAACAGCCCTCTTAGGTATCACTTAACTCCTTCACTTTATAGATTAGTGCACTGTTCAAATCATTTGTTACAATTATCCAATCAGTTAGTGGCAGGGCCAAAATCAAAAGCCAGTTCTTTTCTTTTTTCTCTCTTGTTGAATTTATCGGGGTGACAGTAGTTAATAAAAGTAGTTAATACAAGTCTATAATACACCATTGGCATATTGTATTATGTGTTCACTACCCTATCCTCTTTACCGGGCATTGCCTCTATAGCATTATGTCCATTTCTATGATTTCTCACATACCCAATTCTGACCTTTCTCTTCAGTTTCACTTGTGTCCACTGGGTATAGTTCTATGTGCATACTGACATGGCTACAAGACCCTGCAAGACCTGGCACTGGTGACTTCTCCAGCTACTCACCTCTTCTAACAGTATGGGAATGTTCCGAACTCATTAGGATGCTAGGCTTTTGTGCAACATCCTGATAGAGCTGTCCTGTTGGGGCCATACTTCTGAGAGTAGTAGAAAATTGGGTTTCTCTTGGAAAGAAGGGACATTCTTGATGTCTATCACCAGAAAAGCAGAGTGAAGGCACTCAGATGGGAGGGACAAATGGACTCTGGAACCTGGAGGCCTTGCACAGCGACCTCCCCTCCCTGAAGTGAAGATGAGTGAATTAGATCATGAAATTCCAGGTAACTTTTCAAGTCAAATTCTTGTATGCTGAACCTTTAGTAAAATCCCCTCCAAATACTCCAGGGAAAACGCCTGTGAGTTCACACTTGGCAAGGCTAATCAAACCATGTAGCACCCAACCACTGCCAGCCAAGCATGAAGCTGTTAGCAGAATTACATAATGAGATCCCAAATGAGAGAATATTAGGCAACAGACACCAGGCCACTAAATTCCAGTCACTTCTCCCCTTTACACAACTTTAAATTCCCAGAACAGATCCATGAACTTTGCACATTCTGTTTCTTGCGCCTAAAACTTCAGTTTCTTTGCCTAAACTTTTGTCCTTTTGTTCTTATTCATAATTCATACGCCTGTTTCTGACATCGTCGTCTTCTAGTTTCATGTAACCTATCCTAACACTACTCTGTCCTACATTCCCTCTTCCAAAATGTGTGCTTCTTTACAACAGGGTCTGCCTTTCCTTGCAATTCCTAAGGGTGCAGGAAACAAAATATGTACTAAGTATTATTTGAATGAACAAAAAGTTATTAGTTTATTCCCTTAACTGTATTTTTCAATAGGTAATGCATGAACACTGCAAAAAAATTTCAAACTGCACATGAATAATTCAGAGAAACATCTCTCTCTTCCAATCACACAGCTCACCTGGGGCCAGTTGTTTCCTGTCCGGCTGACTATACACATATGGGTATTTACGTAGATTGGTCATTTTGGTTTACACAGTGGTAAAAACATGTATTTATATTGATATAACAACGAAATATAATTTATATATTATTTGTTATATATTATAAATAATTGCTTACATATAAGTAATATGTGTACGATAGGTATACATTTATATACTGAGTCTTGTGCTTCATTTTCGCTTACCATAAGTCAGGCTTTTTATATTTTTTAGTTAGGGGCCGGGTAGGGGCATACCATGATTTACTTCACATTCCCTTATTTACGGTTTCGAATACACAAATAATTTCATTTTCACTGTCAAGTCCGGGTCTCCAAATTCAGAAACGTCATCGCACTCCAACCCACCTCACACGGGCTCCTGCCTTTTCAAACACCTTTTCACGAGCCCAGGGCAGGCACCGGCGCGGAACGCGAGCTTCCAAACCACGGGCCTCGAGCCCCCGCGCGTGGCTGCGAAGGAACCGAACCCCCCTCCCCGCCCCCACCTTCTCCGGGCCGCCCCGGTCGCCGGCTCCAATTTGCCGCGACCGTAGGCGCCGCGCCTCGCCCGCCTCAGGAAGGACAGGGCGCGGCCGCGCGGCGCTGGGCGGGGCTCCGGGCGGCCGACGCTCTGGTTGGGCGGGGCAGAGCCCTGGCTGGGCGGGGCAGAGCCCTGGCTGGGCGGGACACCGGTCGACCAGCGCAGCTGGCGTGCGGACTCCTCCCCTTTACTCCGGCGGCGCCGGCGGCCGAAGCCCTTCCGGGTCGGCGCGGAGGCGGGGCGGAGGCGCCACGGTAGCTGTTATTGTTCGACTGAGCTCGGCCGGGTGCTGTCTCCTTCGGCCCCGCGGTGTCAGTTTGTCCAGCTTCTTCTCAGCTCCTCACTCACGGCTGCTGACAGCGGCGGGCGGGGCCTGGCGTTCCGAGGCCGAGCGGCGGCAGATTAAAGGGCGCGGAGGAGGAGGAGCAGTGCAGGAGGAGGAGCCGTGTGCCCTGGCACGGAGCGGCCGCGGCCATGGCGTACGCCTATCTCTTCAAGTACATCATCATCGGCGACACAGGTGAGGGTCCGGGGGGCTGTCAGCGGCCTGAGGGCCCGGGCCGAGGGGCAAACGGTGTCTGGCCGGGGCGCCGTCGCCAGCGGACGCCTCCCTCCAGGCCGCGCCGCTCCGTTTCCGCAGTGGTAGAGCTGGTGACGTGGGCACTGCGAGCGGCCGCGGCCTGGCCGCCCGGCCCGCGGCCCTCGCCCTGAGCAGCCCTGCAGCTGGGGGCCGTGGCCGCCGTTCGCGATGGTCGGTCAGGAAGTGTGTGACAGCAGGGGCCGCGCAGCCCAGGGCCGTCCGGCTCACACGGTTGCTTCTCACTTTGGGGCCTCCTCGCCGCCCCGAGAAAGAAAAGGGATGGTACAGGAGAGCAGAAGGTGATGGATGGGAGGAGGGTCTTGGGTTTCCTGAACAGTCCCGCCTTCTCTGACCTTCCTGCATCTGCCTAGGCCTGGGCAAAGCACTCCCTGGTGTGGGACAGCCAGCTGAGGAACAGACAAGGAGACCTTTAAAGAAATTTTTTGCAGTCTACAAATATTGAAAATTTATCGTGTGTTTTTTCCTAACACCTCCAATTACAAAGTCAGAATAAATCACATCCCATAACTTGACGCCTGAGAAATCCCTTCTGAGGTCATTAAAGCATAAAATAGTTCTGTAGCCTTTTGCCACGTGTAAACTCGGGTGCAAGGCCTTCTTCACTGTTCTGGGTGTGTGCATGTGTGTTAGTATGTTGGGGACACTCTGATTTTTTTCGATATATCAAATCCAGGTCACCACTGCCAATTTTCGGGTGACCTGATGTCTGTTTGAAACAGAAAGAAATTCAGTTATTCTCACTTAAAATAACATCCGAGTATATTTCACAGATAAGTAAACATGTAAAATATTTCTTAATACCTGTGATTTTGGTAATATTTGCTATCTAATAATAAAACGGGCTTCATCAGTTGTTATATCTATTTTTTATATATTTTTTTCTTTATTGATTTTTTTTTTTTTTTTTATGATTCTGCAGAGGCCTTTACTGGATGGTTCCAGAGCAGGAGACGAAGGTCCACACAACTGTGGGCAGGCATTGCTTCCGGCTACCCACACTTCTGTGAAAGAAACTCTGGCCAGATACTGCCATGGTCCACACGGTCACTTCTCCAGGGCCACATTGTTGAGCAGCTTCTTGATCAGGTCCATGTGAGCCAGCAACATTTGGGGAGGCAGCAGTAGCGTTTCAGTCCCAGTGCGTCCAAGGCATCCTCCTCTGTATACTTGGACTGCAGCAGCCCCAGGTAGGCCTCCCACTTGTTGCCCATGATCTTGCTGCACTTGAAGCAGCGCACGGGGATGATCATGGCCACAGCAGCTCGGCGACTCTTTATTGATTTTTTTTTTTAGAGAGAGAGACTGATAGAGACATCGATGAGCGGGAACTTCAATTGGCCGCCTCCTGCATGCCCCCAACTGGGGATTTGGCCCACAACCTGGGCATGTGCCCTGACCAGAATTGAACTGGCCACCTCTTGGTGCATGGGTGGACGCTCAACCACTGAGCCACACAGGCCAGGCTGTTGTAACTATTAATATACCAGAATCCTATTTCACTGGTGACTCATGCTCAATTTTGGACCCTTTACACAACTTTGGAAATGTAAGGTGCAACTTGTGGTTACACTAGTGATGTAGTAGCTTCAATAGGTAACACTAGAAAGATGTTGATTGCTGCCTAAAAGAAAACTTTCTGCCATAAATAAGATTTTTCAGCTAGGTTTTTTGGTTTGTGTCTATATGGAAACTGGATAATTTTCTACAGAAAATCCCAGTGAGACCAAATGTGGTTTGCAAATGTTTAGTAGCAAATTTATATACTTCAAAAAAAATGCTGTGGCATATTTTGAAGGAAAAGGAAGTGGGGTTCTAAAGCCTACTAGCAAATTTTGATTTAGGCTGTAAAACCCAAGACGAAAAGAACTTCACCTTAACTGTAATATGAATGGTAGAGAGAAAAGCGATTGTGGACATGTACAGTAGTGAAGATTCAAATTAATGTTTGCAGGTTTCCTTCTCTCAGCTTATTTATTGAGCATTTACTATGGGTAAAGCATTGTATTAGGAGTAGTGGGGCTACAAATGTTAACATGTTGGTGCTGTTTTCTTGGATTTTGCTCTCATTCAAAAACAATCCCCAGGCAGTTCAAAAGGAACGCACACCTTTGTTGCCATTAGTGCTGTTACCACCTAGTTCAGGCACTGAATACTTGACACTGGACCTATACTGCAGTACTTTCTTCCCACACCAGTTCATCCTGTATAGTTTACCGTCAGGTTAATCTTCCTGAAACATGGTTGTTAGGAGGCTCTTCCTCTGTCCACATTGTTTTGTTTGATCTTGAAGGAACTCCATATTTTAGCCTCATTTACTTTTCATTATTCCCATCCTTTCTTCTGCCAGTGAGGCCCAGTGGCTTTTTTTCTGATCCCTGCTGCTCCCTCTGCTTAAAGTGCCTTCCCTGTGGAAATTCTGTTAGTCTTTCAGAGCCTAACCTTGCCATAATGCTTTCAGAGTCAACATGTATGTGTCAGGTTTTTCCTGGTATGCTGGCTGACTACTCCTTCTCTGGATGTATCTCATTTTCTATCATCTTTCTGATATCCCCTCCCAGGGGGTACACCATTCTCAGATGTGGAGTGAAAGCTCCTATTCCATCTCCCTGTTCCAAAAGTCCATGTAATATATTGTTCTCAAGTATAGATATCTGTTCTATCAGTGTCATATATGCTCTTAGTCAAAAGGCTGAGAAGTGACTTATCGTTCTGATATTAATCGCAGAATATTTTATAGATACTTGTGTAGGCATCTATATTTGATTATGTACTTCTTGAGGGCAGAAAAAATGTTTTGTATGGTTTTGTATTTCAGGAAGAGCCTATTGGTAGGGAGACCCTATACATTTAATTAAATTAATAAAAGAATAGCCAAACAAGCCACTGTGTTTCTTTTTTTTTTGTGGTATGTGCCCCTAGCAGGAACCGAACCCAGGACTCTCTGGTCCACAGGCTGACGCTCCAACTGCTGAGCCAAACCCGCCAGGGCCTGTGTTTCTATTAATATATGTTACTAACTTGACAGAATTTTTTTAGCCGGATTCTGCCACTTACTTTTTTTTTTTTAATTTGTATTTTTTTTTAAGAGCCAGAGAGGAAGGGAGAGAAAGAGAGAAAGAAACATCGATTTGTTCCACTTACTTACGCAGTCATTGGTTGATTCTTATATGTGCTCTGATTGGGGGTCAAATGCACAACCTTGGCATATCAAGACGATGCTCTAACCAACTGAGCCACCTGGCCAGGGCTGCCCCTTTCTTACTATTGACTTTGGCCGAAATGCTTTACCATACTTCCTTAATTCAAAAATATACCCATAGTATAAGATATACTTACCATGGCCCTCCCCACAGAAGTTGATATTAAATCAGTAGTGTCAGATCCATCTTGATTTTTTTAAAAGTCGGTGTGAAAAATATACATCTTAGAATGAAAATCACTACTTTTCCTGTTTCTCACTTTCCCTAGTCTATAAAATAGTCATTAGCCTTCCTGACCCTCAGTAGTGAGATAAAATGAGGACAAATGTGAAAGTAGCATGCTCCTTTTTCTTTTCAGAATTCCTTCTTTCATAGAAGAGGGTGTGTGTGTGTGTGAGATTAATTTCGAAGTATGTTAAGTAAAACTGGGGACAGTGAAAAAAGGAAGGGCCTTGGATAGGAGAAGCAACAGGAGAGAGACTAGGTGGGGCTGCTTTGGCTCCTTAGGAACCTTAGTGGAAAGAAGTGAGCCAAGGTGGGGCTGCTGTCATCTCACTGACAAATTAGAGAAAAGGGGGCCTTGGAAACAGGTCACGGGTTTAGTCCAGGATGAGCTGTGGCTTCCCATTGCTCCCCTGGTTGCAAGCCATGTCGGGTTCTTTGCACAAGATGTATGCCTGTGGGGGAGGAAAAGGGGGAAAGGAAGGGGCTGGCATGCTCCTTGGAGGGAGGGAGCAGGCTAAAGGACTTTTCTTATTATGGTTTATTTATTTATTTAGGTTAATTAATTTATTTTCGTTAATCTTCACCTCAGGATATATGGAGATATGTATATGTATATGTATTTTGGTTAATCCTCACCTGAGGATATTTTTTTCCATTGATTTTTAGAGAAAGTAGAGGGGGGATAGAGGAAGGGAAACATCAACATGAGAGAGACATACAGATTGTTTGCCTTCCTTACATGCCCCAACTGAGGCCAGAGAGTGAATCTGCAACCCAGGTACGTGCCCTTCTTGGGAATCAAATCTGTGACTCTAATTACTGAGCCATACTGGCCAGGGCTAGAAAAGTTTTTAAAAACTTTTTACATGTTTGTGATGATACTGTTGAAATGTTTGTTTTCTAACTCTATGACCAAATGCAGTTAATTTATAGCTGTAAAATTTTTCATTAGTAGTGTTTTATTCCTGAAAAATCATGCAGGAAAATGGGTCAGCCCTGGCTGTGTAGCTGTGTTGGTTAGAGTGTCGTCCCCATATACCAAGGTTTCGGGCCAGGGTTTTGAGTTTGATCTCCAGTAAGGACAAATACAAGAAACAACCAGTGAATGCATAAATAAATAGAACAACAGATCATTTTTTCTCTCTCTCCCTTCCTTCCTCTCTCTAAAATGTATCAATAAATAAAAATGTGTCATTTAAATCTAGATATAAAGTTGAAATAGGTTTTTTAACAAGCCTAGTCTAATATCATAGGCAGATAATTATCAAGTATAGAGGGAGAGAAAAATTGTAATAATTCTATAATTGTTGCTCCTAAAATCTGGCATCTGCCTATGATTTTAATCTCATCACTAATCTTCCTTCCTCTTCCCTGCACTCAACTAGGCACACAAAAGCACATCCCAGTCATGTTCTATATGAAATGTTCCTTCTTGCTATGTACCGCCCCCACCCCCCCAAAAAGGTTAGGTTAAAATTTTTTTCCTTTGACCAATTCCTATTCATTCATTCTTTTAAGATGATAAGAAGCCCCACCACTCATTATTTCATTTTACTGGTCCCTTTCACTCTTCAATCTTTTGAGAACAAGTGCTATGTAAGAAAATAAACAAGACCAGCCTGGTTATACATTATTGTATCATCTGAATGTATGATGATACAGTGTTATATGTCAATTATATCAATTAAAATTGATAATTACTGTATTAACTAATAACTAATAAGAACTGTATTAGTTTCATGTGTACAACATAATGATTTGATATATGTATATATTGCAAAATGATTAGCACTGTAAATTTAGTTAATATTTATTGCCACAAATACAAAATTTTTTTTCTTGCAGCGATAACTTTTATTTATTATTTGAGAGAGGAAGGGAGAGAGAAACATCAATGTGAGAGAGAAATGTTAATTGGTTGCCTCCCACACGCACTCCAACTGGGGATTGAACCCCATAACCTGGGTATGTGCCCTGACTGGGAATCGAACCTGCCACCTTTTGGTGTACAGGATGATGCTTCAATGAACTTAGCCACACAGGCTAGGGCACAATAAGAATTTTTAAAAATGTACTCTTGGCAACTTTCAGCCATATAGTATTGTTAACTATACCTTTCATGCTGTTCTTTATACCCCCAAGACTTACTTTTCTTATAACCAGAATTTTGTACCTTTGACTACCTTCACCATATACACTGTAAATCTTATTTTTGTTGCTTCTCTGGAAAGCTTTTGACTTTGTCTCAAATGCAGAGGTAGACCTTTCAGTGTGAGAATTTTAAATAGGTAAGTGGATGAACCCTTGGTGGGGGAGGTTTAGTAAGACTTTATAGTTGGCCTTCGTTTCTTGTGGTCAGTCAGTTCCAGACTCTACAGTGATAAACGGATTTCCGCGAAGTAGAATTCTTTATTTATACAGTCCTCCCTTGCCACTTATCCACTTTCGCGGCTTCATGCTATCGCGGTTTTTTCAACTACTGTGCTATACTATACGATATTTGAAAAAACCGCGAAAGTCGAAGCGTGAAGTGGCGAGGGATGACTACCTGGAAGGTGATATTTAAGCTGCTGTTGGAATGGTGAGTTAGGGATATACCAGGTGGGCAAGTAGAAATGTGTTGTAGGTGGTTGGAAGTACCCGTTTGCAGCTTAGTGGATCAATCTCTCATATACCACTGTTGGTTTTAAAAAAGAGATAGTGGGAAGTTAAAAGTAGAGCCATTTTGTTAAAGACTTGGAGTGTGAAAAAGAAGGAAAGAATGAGAAGTTCAGAGCTGGTTTTAAGATCAGGTTGGCTGGTGTGTATGTGTGTTAAGATAGGGCACACTGAGGTTGAAAATACAAGAGCGAGGGCAGGAGCAAAGTCCTAGAGGATTCTCTAGTGCTTTAGAGCTATAATAAAAGGACACCCTCTTTCTGTGGGAGACTCAAACTTGAGTTTCTTTAGTTCTTGTGAATCACCTAGGGTGTTTGTTTGTTTTTGTAAAAAAAAGATTCAGATATTTTGAGAAGTTTGTTAGATTATCTTCAGAAAACAAACAGTGACAAAACAAACTGGCAATTACTGGAATAGACCTAGGGAGTATTATGCTAAGTGAAATAAATCAGACAGAGAAAGACAGATACCATATGATTTCACTTATATGTGGAATATAAAAAACAGAATAAATGAAGAAACAAACAAAGTCATAGATACAAAGAACAAATTGAGACTTCCGGTCAAGATGGCAGCGTAGGTAAATGCTGAATCGCGTCCTCCCACAACCACATCAAAGTTACAACTAAACTACAGAACAACCATCATTCAAAACCACCTGAAATCAAGCTGAATGGAAGTCCTACAAATACGGAATTAAAGCAGCAGCCACATCCAGACTGGTAGGAGGGACGAAAGCGGATGTGCTGGTCCCATACCCACATGTGGTGGATAAAAATCAGGAGGATACCTCGGCTGGGAGGGTCCTCCCTGAGGACTGAGGGGTCCCCATCCCACACCAGATGCCCTGCTCAGGGTTCCATTGCCAGGAAGAGAAGTCCCCATAACTTCTGGCTAGAAAAACCAGCAGGAACTGAGGCTCAGGGAAGCTGACAGGGTTGGAACCCCAGGCAGTTCCTCTCAAAGGGCCCACGCACGGAGTTGTCGGACTCACTCCCTCTCAGCTTGTAGGGGAGGCAGCTTGAGGGGTACCAGAGACATACAGGGAAGAACTGAGCTGTTTGGCACTGGAGCGAGGGCGGGAGAGGGGGCTTTCTCCAGGACAGACCTGCTGTCAGAGGCCTTTGTTCCTTTGATGAGCCCTTCCCGGGGGTGGCAGACAGCCACCATATCTGGGACTCCAGCAACCTGGCTCACACTGGTTGCCCTGCCCTGGTGACTCCCTGAGGCCCTGCCACACCACGCCCCACCCCACCCAACTTTCAGGCCCATCCTAGCTGTAGTCAGTTGCTTAACTATAGGATTGGCTTCTCTTGGATCCTGCTTCAGGTTTTCCTAAATTCTTTCAAACAAGCAGCATCTGGTCTCAGATCGCCCCATACCTCTTGTTAAGTAATACACAGAAACAAACACAAAGAGGCAGCGAAAATGAGGAGACAAAGAAACAGGTCCCAAATGAAAGAACAGAACAAAACCCCAAGAAAAGAACTAAGCGAAATGGAGATAAGCAACCTAACAGATGCTGAGTTCAAAATACTGCTTATAAGGATGCTCAATGAACTTAGTGAGGGCCTCAAGAGCATAAAAAAGGACCAGTCAGAAATGATGGATACACAGTCAGAAATGAAGGAGGCATTAATTGAAATAAAGAATAATTTACACAGATTCAATAGTAGAGTATGTAAATCCAAGAAGCAAACCATCGATTTGGAATATAAGGAAGCCAAAAAATGCCCAATCAGAACAGCAAAAAGAAAAAAGAACCCCCAAAAGTGAGGATAGTGTAAGGAGGCTCTGGGACAACTTCAAGCGTGCCAACATTCACATCTTAGGGGTGCCAGAAGGAGGAGAGAGAGAACAAGAAATTGAAAACCTGTTTGAAACATTAATGACAGAAAACTTTCCTAACTTGGTGAAGGAAACAGACATACAAGTCCAGAAAACACAGAGAGTCCCAAACAAGATGAACCCCAAGAGGCCCACACCAGACACATCATCATCAAAATGCAAAAGGTTCAAGACAAAGAAAGGATCTTAAAAGCAGCAAGAGAAAATCAGTTAGTTACCTACAAGGGAGTTCCCATAAGGCTGTTAGATGATTTCTCAAAAGAAACTTTGCAGGCCAGTAGGGAGTGGCAAGAAATATTCAGAGTGATGAAAAGCAAGAACCTACAACCAAGATTACTCTATCCTGCAAAGCTGTCATTTAGAATCAATGGCCATATAAAGAGTTTCCCAGACAAGAAAAAGTTAAAGGAGTTCATCACCACCAAACCGTTATTATATGAAATGATGAAGGGTCTTTTTGAAGAAAAGGATAAAATATATGAACAAACAAAATGGCAATGAATACATATCTATCGACAATGGAATCTACAAACAAAATGAACAGGTAGAACAGAAACATTCTCATAGATACAGAGAACATTTTGTTGGTTGCCAGGTGGGAGGGGGCTTGGGGGAATGGGTGAAAAAGGTGAAGAGATTAAGAAGTACAAATTCATTGCTAGACTGACAAACCTCAAAGGGAAAGGGGTTGGGGAGTGGGAAGAAATAAACCAAAGAACTTATATGCATAACCAATGGACACAGACGATAGTGTGGGAAAAGGTGGGAGGGGTGGGAGTGGAGAGGAGGGGGTCAATGGGGGAAAAATGAGGAACATCTGTAATACATTTAACAGTAAAGATTTAAAAAATAAAAAAATAATAATTAAAAAAACAAACAAACAACAAAGGACAAATTGATGGTTGCCAGATGGGAAGGAGGGTTTGTGGGATGGGTGAAAAGGGGAAGGGATTAAGATATACAAATTGGTCCGGCCGGTGTGGCTCAGTGGTTGAGTATCGACCTATGCGTCAAGGTGTCACAGGTTTGATTCCCAGCCAGGACACATGCCCAGATTCTGTGCCCAACCCCCAGTGGGGGGCATGGGGGAGGCAGCCAATCAGTGTTCTCTCTCATTGATGTTTCTGTCTCTCCCTTTTACTTCCTCTCTCTCTAAAATAAATAAAGGAAAACAAAAAAAAGATGTACAAATTGTCTTATATAGAAACAGTCATGGGGATATAAAGTACGGCATAGGGAATATAGTCAGTAATGTTGTGATAAGTATTATGGTGTAAGATGGGTACTAGACTTATTGAGGTTATCACTTCATAAGTTATAGAAAATTCTGATTACTATGTTGGACGCCTGAAACGAATATAATAGTGTATTGTATGTCAACTATAACTGAAAAATAGAAAAATCTTTTAAAAATGGTTAAGCCCTGGCCAGGTAGCTCAGTTGGTTAGCATGGTTTCCAATATGCTATGGTTGTGGGTTCGATCTCTGGTCAGGGCACATAAAGAATCAACCAGTGAATGCATAAATAAGTGGAACAGCAAATTGCCATTTCTCTTTCCCTCTTTCTCCCCCCTCCCCTTTCTTCCTCTCTCTCTAAAAATAATGATAAATAAAAATTTTAAAAAAACAAAAAATGGTGAATTCAGAGGTAGAAAAATTCCATTTAAGTTTTAGTTATGAAATATGAATATTTTAGATATATAACAGATTCATAATTTAATAGTTTTGAAGAATAGCACTAAATGAAACACCCAAGCTAAAGAAATAGAGATTCTCATCAAATACCTCTACTTCTCTCCCAAGCTTCCACTAGCCTGAGGTCTGTATTAATCCTTCCCTTCATAGTTGTGTCACTTATGCATCTCTAAACTTTGTTGTTTAGTTTGTTTTTAAATGTTTAGTAGTTTTATTAAATGAGAGCGAAAACATGTCTGAAAATACCTGTTAACAACATCTAAAATTTAAACAATATACTTCTGTTATACTTAAGTTTTTACTTTATGCATGTTATTTGTAGTCTTTCAATATTTTTGACCAGCCTTTTCCTTTTCTTTCTCTCCTAACTAGTTTATTTGCTGCTTGTTTCCCCTAATATTTATATTGTTCCTAAGACTTTATATTGAACCATAGAGGCGTGTATTCTCATTCTTTTTACTTTCTTTCTAGTGAACCCACCTACTCATCCCAAATAATACTCTTATCTCTTTCTCAGTTCTCTTGTCCTTTTTGTCCCCACCCCATTCCTGCTTCTGCTCCAACATGAAATTAATTTTCTCCTTTATTGTCCCCACTGCTCCCCTGCATTTTATCTTGCCAGCTTTCCTCTTAGAGTCGCCAGTAATTTGCTATTTTATTTGAGCAGATCCTAATTTTGCCAGCTCAGCTGTCTTTCCCTCTCACTCTGGCCCAGGTATGCTTGCTCCATTTTGATATTCTCTGCTTATCCTTCGTCTTGGAGACTGTGTCCTTTGCTACAAAAGATGCAGCCACATCCTGACCTCCCTTGCTCCCCTTTCTAACTTTTCATTTTTTACATGAAACTTTCCCACTTGATTTCATCAGCCTCATTTATTTGCAAGACTTTAAATATTCTATATTCTAGCTGTTATCCCTCATTTGTAAGTGAAGGACACCTGGCAAGAAGATGCTAGGTTCCCTTTCCTATCATACAGATGGAGTCACCCCCCTTAAATTCCTGCAGTGTTTGTTAACTCAGATGACTTGGGTCTCATCCTTGGAGATCCTGCTTTAGTAGACCTGCAGTGAGTCCTGGATATCAATATTTTTTTAAAACATTTTTCATGGTCATAGTACCATGCATTCCCCTCTACTTGTCAGTCTTGGGTCATTTTTGCTTGCCTTTTTTTCTAAAGTTGATTTATTTCATTGCCAGATTTTCTGCTTTCTGGGATTTTATTTAAGTCATGCCTAAGATATATCCAGGCTGAATTTATATAGAATTGTGTACCAATGTAGAACTAGCCTTTGGCACTATGTCTATGTAGTAGATTCTTATAAGGAAGTCTCTACACTTTTTATAGTTCATACACAATATCAAAAGCTTTTTATTTTTTAATCCTTGAACAGATATGTGAGGTTACCATTTTAT
This sequence comes from Molossus alvarezi, assembly GCA_037176705.1. NCBI lineage: Eukaryota > Metazoa > Chordata > Mammalia > Chiroptera > Molossidae > Molossus > Molossus alvarezi. Next base: position 19,795,080 of record CM073899.1, read on the forward strand.
AGATGAAGAAACTGACATGTCATTTGGGGCAAATTATTTACTTATTTCTTCCCTCCTCTTACCCCCACCCATTATAAGTTTTTACTCTTTCTTTCTTTCTTTCTTTCTTTCTTTCTTTCTTTCTTTCTTTCTTTCTTTCTTTCTTTCTTTCTTTCTTTCTTTCATAGAGTAGAAGGGAAGGAAGGAGAGAGAGAGAAGCATCAATGTGAGAGAGACACATCAATTGGTTGCCTCCTTTTGGATTCCAACTTGGGCCAGGGATCAAACCTGCAACCCAAGTACATGCCCTTGATCAGGAATTAAACCCACAACCCTTTGGTCCATGGGCCAACGCTTTAACCACTCAGCCAAACCAGTCAGGGCATAAATTTTTATTTTACATAGCTATGATGTGATGTAGCCCTTTAAATTTCTCCCAGTTTTCTCTTCAAAATATTCCCATTTTTAGGTGTAGTTGACAGTTAACTGTGTTGCTGGTCAAATCTGAGGCAGAAAGGAAGATACTTGGTTGATGCATGCTGCAGCAAAATTCTTGAAAGCAAGAACATGTCTGGCACAGAGTTAGTGCTTCAGAAAGCCATGAATGTGTGCCAGGTGGCCTCTGCTGGGTAGGCTACATGCACTGACCAATTTATTTCCCCTGCTGAAGAAGGATTAAGGCACTTATATAAAATAAGTGGAGGGTCCTTGCTCATTTATGGTGTTGTTAGAATATAGTTCCCTGCCAGTTGTAGGGCTGAGATTTCCATTGTCTTCCTGTCTGTCATCTGAGGGCTGTTTCCACCTTCCAGAGTCCACTCATATACCCACATTCTTTGGCACATGACCCCTTTCCCCACCTTCAAAGCCAACAACAAGGAATCAAATCCTTCTATTGTCAAATCTTTCTGACTCTTCTTGGATCATCACATCTGAAGCTGGGAAAGGTTTTCTGCTTTTATGACTCGTAATTAGATTGGGTTTGCCTGGATAATCCAGGATAATCTCTCAAAGTCTGTAATCTTAGTCACATCTGTAAAGTCCCCTCCTAGAGCAACATATTCACAAATTCTGGGGATTATGGCTTGTATATCTTTGTGTGGTGGTGGTGGTGGTAGGGAGGGGGCATTATCCTGCCTAGCCAGAGGGCTCGGGAGAAATATAAGATAGAAACAATAAGTGGAAGTCAGAAGCAACATTAATATTTCACAGTGATTGTTGTGTACCCCTTTAAAAGTGTTAACTTTATTGATTGATTTTAGAGAGAGAGAAATATCGATTTGTTCCACTTGTTTATGCATTCATTGGTTGATTCTTGTATGTGCCCGATTGGGAATCAATCCTGCAACCTTGGCATATGAGGATGACGCTCTAACCAACCTAGCTACCTGTCCAGAACCATGTATAGAAGGAAGTGAACACTGTATTTAGCACCAAACAGTGTAAACTGAAAACCCTGCTTGTTTATCCTAATTATGTTATCTCATGCTTTTTTAAAAGTGCATGCATTCATGTACTTAATTATAAATAACGGGTCTTAATATATTGAAAAATGTAAATATATAATTGGTATATTTATATTACATATATGGCCTTTTCTAATGGTTCAACTTATTGAATCTGAACAGTAATATCCACAAGGAAGACTACATTTTGCAGGTGAGGAAAGGGAGACTAATTGTCACATCACATAGCTAGTAACTGACCAAGCTGGAATTTGAGCCCAGGTCTTTCTGACTTCAAAGTCCACATGCTCTCTTCCATGTCATGTCATACATATCTCTTGATTCCCTCAAATTCCATACCAGACCTCTTCCGTTGGCTTATCAACTGCTTTGTCTGTTGAGTGGCTGTGGGAGTACATAGTCTCTCAGTTCCCTTTACTAAAACCAGATAACCAACTCCACTCATGCAAAATAGGGCAAAACTGTCCTCCTTAAAGCAAGGATAAAAGTCTTTTCTCTGCTCCTGAGCAGCTATGTGAGCTTGAGCAACCTCTTGAATCTCGCTGAGTCTCAGTGTCCTCATCTATAAAATGGAATAAATGCATGAGATAATATGTGTAACACTGTCATCAGTAAGAAATGGTTAATATTTCTTCTTTTTATTCTTTGAATGTTTCTATTCTTTCTCCATATGCATTTGAAAAACTAACCCAAACTTAACCAGTAACGTATAGTAATGCTGTTCATAACAAAAATTATTTCTTTTGCCCTTCATGTGTCCCCCAGGTTAATCCCCCCCCCCAACCACATCGCTGCTTAGCTTGCTCATTGGGAGCCAGCTATTGCTTTGAGGAATCTGCTATCCTTGACTGTAATTGTTTCCTAGCTTATGTTAGTGTTTCTGGTATTTAGCTTATTTGTTTGCATCTAGATGTTTATGGATGTTTTATGGAAAGTTCCTGAGTTTATCAGCATTGTTTTAACAAGATTCAACATTTTTTATTAAGATTCATTTTATTTCAGCTGTATATATGCAGTCTTGCTTCATTTAGTCTATGACCATTAGTCCACTAAAGATTTAGAAAGACTTTAGGATAAATAATAAAATAAAATAAAATAGACTCTAGGAATTTGTTCTAGGTAGGACCCTTTTTTTTTTTTTTTAATTTTTTATTTATTTTTTTGTTACAGATATTTTACCTTTTTTACCCCATTGGCACCCCCCCTCCCCACCCCACCCCTGCCCTGTCCCCGGCTTAGTTGTCCATGTCCATTGGTCATGCATACATGCATATAAGTTCTGGGGTTTATCTCTTCCCACCCCCCCCACCCCCTCTTCTGAGGGATGTCAATCTGTGCCCTACTTCCATGTTTCGGGGTCTACCGTATTCCTCAGACTGTTACGTTCATTATTTTCCGTATATAAGTGAGATCATGTGGTATTTGTCTTTTTCTGCTTGGCTTATTTCACTTAGGATAACACTTTCCAGGTCCCTCCATGTCGTCTCAAAGGATAAGAGATCTTTCTTTCTTATCGCTGCATAGTATTCCATTGTGTATATGTACCCTTAGCGGGAACCGAACCCAGGTCTCTCTGGACCACAGGCCAACACTATTCGCTGAGCCAGACCGGCCAGGGCTTCTTCTTTTATTTAAACAATCTTTTCATTATTGATTTCTAACTTTATGTCACTTAGGTAAGAGAAAATAGACTATGTGTATTGATTCTTCAGTGTTTGAGGCTAATTTTGTAGCCGAGTACTTGGTTAGTGTTTGTACATATTCCATGTATGCTTGGTAGTGTAGTTTTTGGTATTCAAGTGTTTGACACTACTTTTGAATTTTAACTTTTCGTTCATATTTGCCTAGCATGTGTTTTTTTTTTAAATCCTAACCCTTGGATATGTTTTTATGGATTTTAGAGAGAGTGGAAGGGAAAGGGAGAGAAACATCGGTTGTCTCCCAGACATACCCAAACCCGCAACCTGGGTATGTGCTCTGACCAGAAATCAAACCCACGACCTTACAGTGGATGGAATGACACTCCAACCAATTGGGCCAAACCAGCCATGACATGGTTCAATACTTTTTCATCTTCTCTTCTGTTTTCTTGGAATCTGCATATTTTGGTTTCGTTTAGAAAACAAACATTACACATATATTTGAAGCCCCTTCTATATTCTTTTACCTTGACCTCTCTTCATCCCTGTAGGTAACTGTCTCCTGAATTTGGTGTTGATTATTTCTTTGAAAGTTTCCAAATGATTACTACATATGCACATATGTATTTGTAAACAGTGTACAATATTTTATGTATTTTCAAAGGATTTCATATTAATGGAATTCGCTTACTCTGAAACTTTTTGTTGATATCAATTGCTTGATTGGTTTAATTTTAATTCTGTTGTCTGACTATACTAGGATTTTCACATTCTTTTTACTTAAGAACATTTTGGGATGGGTTGTTTGTTGTATTTTAGAAGACAGTATTGCATGGATTATTCATGTGCATGCCTATTTGCATACATGTGCTAGAGTTCTGGAGATATACCTTGAAGTGGAATTGTGGGTGGAGGTATTGCCAGTGTTACCAGCTAATCTAAATCACTCTCTGGAGTAATTATCAGTTAACTTTCATTATTCTTTCAACTCTACTGTTTCACCTTTTTTTTTTTTAAAAGGTCTGTATTTTTCATATAACCCATTGCTACATTTTTAAAAAATTCAATATGAGAGGCTGTCTTTTATCAGGGGAATTTAATAATAGATAAAGTTAATTTATTTTTATCAGGTATCAACTTGGTTCAGTCACATGGGGAGCGATCAAGACATAGATCACAGGTATGCCCATTTGCCATGGCTTTTGGATAAGTCATGCCACACAGACAGCAATATGGTGGTCATGTTTCCCAAGCATGTATAGTGTCACTTGTTTTTTGTAGGACAATGTAGAAAGAGTAATGGAAAGTGGATTCCTTCCACTAACTCTTATTTTTGCAAATTAACAATTCATTTAAATCCCTGAGTTTTCTATTTATAAAATGTGTATAGTACCTGCCTAGTGCACCTTATAGGGTTGTTCAACAATGCTGTAGGTTAGGTTCTTTCTGATTATTTCAGCTTACAGCACACTTGAAAAATTTCTAACAGCCTAGTAATTAGAATATCTTGATTAGGGTAGGGGCCCCTCTGCTTACTTGTTATCTTGGTAAAGTCCAAACTGCTTTAATTCCAGTTTTCTCATCTGGAAAAAAAAATAGTAGAAATGCTTGGCCTATCTACCTCAGACGATTTTCATGAGTTTGAAGTAAACAATGTGTACAGGTGCCTTCTAAGCTACAAAAGTGCTTTATTAATAGTAATATCTTAGAGATAATTTTTATAACCTGTTGAGCATCCTAAAATTAAGTTACAGGGTGGAGTGGGAAGGTCTTGCTTGTAAAAAAAAGCTATTCACTGTGCTGACTCCAAAATAATTACTTGAGTTGAAGGAAACAAGATCACAAAATAGCAAAGTCTGCAAAATAGCAGTTCTTTGATCCTGAAATTCTCTCTCAATTCCATAAAAGAATAAGTCTTCTATCTCAGATATCCTTATAGCCCATTTCAGATTGAGAAGGATATCAAGTAGGAGATGCTCTTTTTCATTAGTCTTCAGGAAAGAGGTGATAAGGCCAGTATGTAGTTATTTTATAACTTGATTTCTTCTACACCCACTTTTGGTATCTTCTGATATGTCCTGAATGATTTCTCTCAGTTTTGAACCCCTCTGGAAAGAGGTAGTTTTTTAGATCTATGAAAGTCTTCAGTGTAAATGAATCTGTTGATCAAAGGTTATCTTATCTCTTTGGACAAAGTATTTTTAGTTCAGTTTTAGTTTAGTGCAGGTGTCAAAAATCACTTATGCTCAGAGTTTTACTTGATGCAAAAATTAATAGGGAAATGAGTTATTAGTTACACATTAAAGCAGTAATAATTGTATGCTTGGTTAGTTGATTCACTGGTACTTTAAAGGTATTTGTTACACTTTTCCACGATAACATTTGGTATGAGGTAAAAAAAATTTTCTGGTTTCACAGCTAAGTGGATTTTTAATTGGTTGAATTGCTGTATCCATAAAGTGCTGAGATATCGGCAAGCTGGAGAGAGCATGCTGCTACATTCAGTCCTAAATTTTTTTTTAATGTGTTATATTAGCAACAAATTGGATAAAATCCAATTTGGTTGAAAGAGCTAATGTGTAGAGTATACCAGACAGAATCCGAAATGACTTTGACAAGTAGAATGATTGGCTAAATTTAGCAAAATGGAATTTAATAAAATATAGTTTAAGCCCTATGTTTTACTTTTATTATTTTTATTTTAATACTAAGCCAAGGATATGCTTATTGATTTTAGAGAGAGGGGAAGGGAGGGACAGACATACACGCAGATGTGAGAGAAAACATTGAATGGTTGCCTTCCGTATGTTCCCCGACTGGGGATTGAACCCAAAACCTAGGTATGTGCCCTGACAGGGAATCAAACCCACAGTCTTTCAGTATACAGGACAGCACTCCACCAACTGAGCCACACCATCTAGGGCCCTGTATTTACTTTTAAAAACAACCATACAAATACAAGATGTAGGTCAGCTGATTAAATAACAGCCTATTTTAGCCCCCGGCTGGTGTGGCTCAGTGGTAGAGTGTCGACCTATACACCAAGGGGTCACCAGTTAGATTCTTGGTCAGGGCACATGCCCAGATTGTGTGCCAGATCCCCAGTGGGTGGGCATGCAGGCTGCGGCCAATCAATGTTCTCTTTCATTGATGTTTCTATCTCTCCCTCTCCCTTTCTTTCTCTAAAATCAATTAAGAAAAAAATTTTTTTAATAGCATATTCTTTAAAACTTAGTTTTACATGACATGGTTCAGTATGAGTCAGATGAGTGAGAAAGCTAACAAAGTAGTAAATGTGCTACTGTGTTAGGAAAACTATAATGTACAGACAAGGCAGGTAATAGTTCTACTCTGGTCAGGACTCAACTATAATTCAGTTATGGAAACTCTTGTTTCAGAGGGACATCTACACATTGGAGTCTGCTCAGGGGACCGTAGGGTGGTATGAAAGTTCTGTCAACCATGGCATTTTAGGAACAGTTGAAATAACTGAAACATTTTAACCCATAAAGAAAGAGAAGACTTAAAGGAAGAAATAATAATGACTTTTAAATACTTAGGTGACTCATATAAAAGAGGGCTTAAACAGACTTTGTGGCTTTTCACAGACAGAACTAGGACTGTGAGTAGAGGAGAGATAGATTTGGACTCCCTATGAAATGGAAAGAGCTTGTTAAGTGGTGAGTTGGTTTGTTACTGGAGCTGTTCTAGCAGGAGTTTGGTTGGTACATACAAGGTTTGGTGATGGAATTTATACAGAGTAGAGGATTGGATTGGATTTTTTCCCATTTTCTTTTTTTAATCCTCATCTGAGGATATGTTTGTTGATTTTTTTTTTTTTTTTTTTAAGAGAGAGGGAGAGAGACATCAATGTGAGAAACATCAATTGGTTGCCTCCTGTACACTCCTGGATTGGGGATTGACCAGGGATCACACCCAAAACCTGGGTATGTGCCCTGACCGGGAATCGAACCTGAAACAGCTAAGTGAATGGGACTGACCCATCAATCAACTGAGCAACATTGGCCAGAGCAGATTTTTTTTTCTTTTTAAAGAAGTTTAGCCCTGGCCGGTTTGGCTCAGCGGTTAGAGCGTTGGTCTGCGCTTTGGAGAGACCCCGGTTCGGTTCCGGCTAAGGGCACATACGTCGGTTGCAGTTTTTCCCCAGCCCTGATTGGGTCATATGGGTGGCGACCACTCGATGTGTCCCTTTCACGTCGATGTTTCTCTCTCCCTCTCTCCCTCCCACTCTATCTGAACAAAATATCAAAAAATGTCTTCGAGTGAGGATTAAAAAATAAATAAAGAAAGAAGTTTAAATTACTTTGTGGGCAGTCCCTGTGCTGCAGTTAGAAAAATGAACATGACTGTTCTACCCTAAAGAGGAAACCAGTTTGCTACAATAAATTACAAGGTAGTGCAGTAGAGATATGTACTGAGTAGTAAAGGAGCATGGAAAGGATTAATTGTAAGTGGAGTGAATCACTCAGAATGGATTCAAATTTTTGGTAAACATTTATTGAACACCTGCTGTAAGCTGAGTGCTTTGCTCTGACTCATATATGTTCTCATAGTAATCCTGTTGACCCCACTTTACAAATGATAAACCAGGCATGACATGATCAGACTTGGTCTCATTGTTTCACTGATTCCCCACTACATAATCCTGTAGAAGCAGTTTGTGCTTTTGCTCCTTTTTGTTATCTGTGGAGAACAGAATTGAGCTGAGCTGCTCACAGTCTTTTATTTCACCGAGGTTGGATGACCTTATACCAGCAATGTTATACAGAGTGTGGCAGTATAGGGTTTTTGCCAGCATTTTGTAGGGGCTTAATTAAGACTAACGGAGTCTTGGGACCATACTGTAAAGAACATTGTGTGGCATATCGAGTTTTTACCCTCTGGATAACTTCAAAGAAAGAGCCTTATTCCTCATCTTTAAACAGGATAAATTTCTACCCTTAACTCACTTTTCTGACATTAATTAATGAGCCCTTTCCATCATTTAGCGATTTTTTTCTTTCTTGGTCCCCCCCCCCCCCCCATCCTCTCTGGCTTGACATTTCCTTTCTTGGAGAATTTACCTGAGAAATGGAAATATGTTGGATTAAAGTGTGAATATGTGAATTTTCAACCTTAGTCATGAGTACATCTTGTTAAAAGGTTCTACTGATTCGTTAGTGCTTTTAGGAGTTTAAAAAGGAAATCAAAGTCTTTTATTTCACAACTCATTATTTTACTTGCAGGCTTCCTTGTAATTTCTTAGCACACCAACATTTAGAGTAACTATTTTTGGTCACACTAGAAGTTTTGGTAGTTATTTAAATACCACATCACTATGGAGGTTGTTGAATGAGACCCGTAAAAGTATTGCTTACATAGTGTTTGATCCTAAAACATATCCACACACACACACACACACACATGTATATATATATGTGGTGAAAGTATAAGTATTCGTGGTAAAAAATGAAAATTAAATTATCTACCACTTTACATAAATATGTTAAACAGTGGTTTCTGTGTCTTTCCAGAAATTTTCTATACATCTATAATTTTTTGTTGTTGTTAGTACAGATGTTTCTCCTTGTTCCCCCATTGACACCCTCGTTCCGATCCCACCGCCCCCCTCCCTACTTTGCATATTGTTGTCTATGTCCATTGGCTATACATATAAGTTCTGTAGTTTATCTCTTCCCTCCCCTCCTACCTCCCTATTCTGAGGTTTGTCAGTCTGTACCCTACTTCTATGTCTCTGGGTCTGTTTTGTTCATCAGCTTATTTTGTTCATTATATTCCACAAATAAATGAGACCATATGATATTTGTCTTTCTCTGATTGGCTTATTTTGCTTAGCATAATACTCTCCAGGTCCCTCCATGTCATCTCAAAGGATAAGAGATCTTTCTTTCTTACAGCTACATAGGATTCCACTGTGTATATGTACCACAGCTTTTTTTTTTAATCTTCACCCGAGGACACTTTTGCATTTATCTTCAAATAGAGTGGGAAGGAGAGGGGGGGAAGAGAGAGAGAGAGACATAGACACGAGAGAGACACATCGAGTAGTTGCCACCCACACGACCCTAACCGGGGCGGGGATAAACCAAAACCGAGGTATATGCTGTTAGCGGTAATCAAGCCCAGGACTCTGGTCCGTGGGCAATGTTCTAACCGCTGAGCCAAACCAGCCAGGGCTCTACCACAGCTTTTTTATCTATTCATCTATTGATGGACACTTGGGCTGATTCCATATTTTAGCAATTGTCAATAGTACTGCTATGAACATAGTGGGTTACTTATTCTTTCTGATTGGTGTTTCAGGCTTTTTAGGATATATTCCTAGAAGTGGGATCACTGGGTCAAATGGCAGTTCAGTTTTTAATTTTTTGAGGAAACACACCACCATGTTGTTTCCCATAGTGGATACATCAGTCTGCATTTCCACCAGCAGTGTACTAGAATCCCCTAGATGCATGCCATTGTGATCTGAGGAGATGCTTGATATGATTTCATTGTTCTAGAACTTGTAGAGACTTAGTTTGTGTTGTGTCCTAACATGTGATCTGTCTTTGTGGATGTCCCATGTGCACTTGAGAAGAATATGAATTCTGCTGTTTTGGGGTGTAATTCTCTGTAGATATTTATTAAGTCCATTTGATCTAGTGCTTCATTTAGAGTCTCTGTTTCCTTGCTAATTTTTTGTCTAGAGGATCTATCCAGTGATGTGAGCGGGGTGTTGAAGTCCCCTGCTGTGCTTGTATTGCTGTTGATTTCTCCTTTGAAGTCTTCCAGAAGTCTGTTAATGTAGTTTGGTGCTCCTATATTGGGTGCATATATGTTTACCAAGGTTATGTCCTTCTGTTAGATCGATCCTTTTAATAGACTCTTTTGTCTCTATTTATGGCCTTCATTTTAAAGTCTATTTTTACCAGATATGAGTATTGCTACCCCAACTTATTTTATTTTTCCGTTTGCTTGAAAATTTTTTTTCTATCCCTTCACTTTCAACTTGTGTGAGTCTTTTGTTGTGAGGTGTGTCTCTTGTAAACAACATGTATATGAGTCATGCTTTCTTATCCATTCAGCTACTTTCTGTCTTTTGATCAGAGTATTTAATTCATTTACATTTAAGGTTATTATTGATATGTACTTATTGCCATTTTTGTTCATTATAGTTATGTTTTTCTTCCTATTTCTTCTACTAATTACAGCAGTCTTTTAACATATCCTGCAGTGCTGGTTTGGTGCTAATATATTCCCTTAGCCTTCTTTTGTGTGGGGAGCTCTTTATTTCACCTTCTGTTTTAAATGATAGCCTTGCTGAATTGAGTAGTCTTAGATTCAGATCCTTGTTTTTCATTACCCTGATTAGTTCATGCCAGTCCCTTCTGGCCTGTAGTGTTTCTCTTGAGAAGTCAGCTTATAACCTTATGGGGGTTTTTTGTAGATAACCTCTTGCTTATCTCTTACTGCTGTCAGCATTCTCTCTTTGTTGTTAATTTTTTACTTTTTAATTATTATGTGTCTTGGTATGGGCCTGTTTGGGTTCTTCTTACTTGGAGCTCTCTATGCTTCTTGAACTTGTAAGCCTTTTTCCAAGTTAAGGAAGGTTTCTGTCACTATTTCTTCAAATATATTCTCTAATGCTTGCTCATTTTCTTCTTCTGGCACTCATGTGATGTGGATGTTGTTTCATGTTGTCCCACAGTTCTCTAAGGCTGTCTTTCTGTTTTTAAATGTTTTTTTCTTTTTGGTTCTCTGTTTGGGTGATTTTTGTCTACCGTCTTCTAATTTACTGATCTAATCCTCAGCTTCCTCTACTCTGCTGTTTATTCCTTCCAGTGTGTTCTTTTTTTTTTTTTTTTTTTTTTTTTTTTCTTTTTTTTTTTTATTTATTTATTTATTTATTTATTTATTTATTTTTTATTTTTGCTACAGATATTTTACCTTTTTACCCCATTGGCACCCCCACCCTACCCCCCCTCCACCCTTTCCCCGGCTTAGTTGTCCATGTCCATTGGTCATGCATACATGCATATAAGTTCTGTGGTTTATCTCTTCCCACCCCCCACCCCCCATCCCCTCTTCTGAGGGATGTCAGTCTGTGCCCTACTTCCATGTGTCTGGGTCTACTGTATTCCTCAGACTGTTATGTTCATTATATTCCGTATATAAGTGAGATCATGTGGTATTTGTCTTTTTCTGCTTGGCTTCTTTCACTTAGGATAATACTTTCCAGGTCCCTCCATGTCGTCTCAAAGGATAAGAGATCTTTCTTTCTTACCGCTGCATAGTACTCCATTGTGTATATGTACCACAGCTTTTTTATCCATTCGTCTACTGGTGGACACTTGGGCTGTTTCCAGATCTTAGCTATTGTAAATAGTGCTGCTATGAACATGGGGGTACATATATTCTTCCTGATTGGTGTTTCAGGCTTCTTAGGGTATATTCCCAGCAGTGGGATCACTGGGTCAAATGGAAGTTCAATTTTTAATTTCTTGAGGTAGCACCATATTGTTTTCCATAGCGGCTGCACCAGTCTGCATTCCCACCAGCAGTGTATTAGAGTCCCCTTTTCTCCACACCCTCGCCAACACTTGTTGTTTGATGATTTGTTGATGGCGGCCATTCTGACAGGTGTGAGGTGATACCTCATTGTTGTTTTAATTTGCATCTCTCTGATGATTAGTGATGTTGAGCATTTCTTCATATGTCTTTTGGCCATTTGTATGTCCTGTTTGGAGAGGTGTCTATTCAGCTCCTCTGCCCATTTTTTAATTGGGTTCTTTGTCTTCCTTTTGTGGAGTTGTATGAGCACTCTATATATACTGGAAATTAACCCCTTATCTGATACATCATTGGCAATGATGTTCTCCCATACAGTGGGTTGCCTTTCCATTTTGATGATTGTTTCTTTTGCTGTGCAGAAGCTTTTTAGTTTGATGTAGTCCCATGTGTTCATTTTCTCCTTTATTTCTGTTGCCTTAGGTGATGTATCAGTGAAAATTCTGCTCCGTATGATGTCCGAAATTTTGTTGCCTACATTTTCTTCTAGAATTTTTATGGATTCACGGGTCACATTTAAGTCTTTTATCCATTTTGAGTTTATTTTTGTGTATGGTGTAAGTTGATGGTCTAGTTTCATTTTTTTGCATGTAGCTGTCCAATTTTCCCAACACCATTTATTAAAGAGGCTGTCTTTACTCCACTGTATGCTCTTGCCACCTTTGTCAAATATTAATTGAGCGTATTGCCTTGGGTCCATTTCTGGGTTTTCAGTTCTGTTCCACTGGTCTATATGCCTGTTCTTGTGCCAGTACCAGGCTGTTTTGGTTACAGTCGCTTTGTAGTATAACCTGAAATCTGGTATTGTGATCCCACCTACTTTGTTCTTCTTTTTCAAGATTGCTGTGGCTATTCGGGGTCTTTTTTGGTTCCATATGAACTTTTGAAGTATTTGTTCTAGTTCTATGAAATATGTCGTTGGTACTTTGATGGGGATTGCATTGAATCTATAGATTGCTTTGGGTAGTATGGACATTTTAATTATGTTAATTCTTCCAATCCATGAACAGGGTATGTGCTTCCACTTTTTTATATCTTCCTCTATTTCTTTTTTCAATGACCTGTAGTTTTCTGCATATAGGTCCTTTACTTCTTTGGTTAAGTTTATTCCTAGGTATCGTAATTTTTTTGGAGCGATGGTAAATGGGATTGTTTTTTCAGTTTCTCTTTCTGTGAGTTCATCATTGATGTACAAGAATGCCGTCGATTTCTTGACGTTAATTTTGTATCCTGCTACTTTGCCAAATTCATTTATTAAGTCTAATATATTTTTGATGGAGTCTTTAGGGTTTTCTATGTACAATATCATGTCATCTGCAAATAATGACAGTTTCACTTCCTCCTTTCCAATTTGGATCCCTTTTATTTTTTCTTCATGTCTGATTGCTGTGGCTAAGACTTCCAGTACAATGTTAAATAAGAGTGGCGAAAGTGGACATCCCTGTCTTGTTCCTGTTCTTAATGGAAATGTTTTTAGTTTCTGTCCATTGAGTATGATGTTGGCTGTAGGTCTTTCATATATGGCCTTTATTATGTCGAGATATGATCCCTCTATTCCCACATTGCTGAGCGTTTTTATCAGAAATGGATGCTGGATTTTGTCGAATGCTTTTTCAGCATCTATTGATATGATCATGTGGTTTTTATTCTTCATTTTGTTTATGTGGTGTATCACATTTATTGATTTGCGAATATTGTACCAGCCTTGCATCCCTGGAATGAATCCCACTTGGTCATGGTGAATAATTTTTTTGATGTATTTCTGGATCCGATTTGCTAATATTTTGTTCAGGATTTTGGCGTCTATGTTCATCAGGGATATTGGCCTGTAGTTTTCTTTCTTTGTAGTGTCTTTTTCTGGTTTTGGAATTAGAATTATGCTGGCCTCATAGAACGTGTTTGGAAGTCTTCCTTCTTCTTGAATTTTTTGAAATAGTTTGAGGAGAATGGGTGTTAGTTCTTTTTGGAATGTTCGGTAAAACTCCCCCGTGAAACCATCTGGGCCTGGGCTTTTGTTTGCTGGAAGAGTCTTGATTACCTCTTCAATTTCCTTAGTTGTTATTGGTCTGTTCAAGTTTTCTATCTCTTCCGGGAATAGTTTTGGGAGACTGTGTGTTTCTAGAAATTTGTCCATTTCGCTTAGATTGTCGAATTTGTTGCCATATAGTTGTTCGTAGTAGTTGTTAACGATCTTTTGTATTTCCGTGGTGTTGGTTGTTACTTCTCCTCTTTCATTTCTAATTTTGTGTATTTGGGTTCTCTCTCTTTGTTTCTTGGTGAGTCTAGCTAAGGGTCCATCAATCTTGTTTATCTTTTCGAAAAACCAGCTCTTTGTTTCATTGATCCTTTGAATTGTTTTTTTGGTCTCTATGTCATTTATTTCTGCTCTGATCTTTACTATTTCCTTCCTTCTACTTGCTCTGGGGTTTTCTTTTTGTTTGCTTTCTAATTCTTTAAGTTGTGAGGTTAGACAGTCAATTAGAAATTTTTCTTGTTTTTTGAGGTAGGCCTGTAGTGCTATGAACTTCCCTCTCAGAACTGCTTTCGCTGCATCCCATAGATTTTGTGTTGTTGTGTGTTCATTTTCATTGGTTTCCAGGAAGTTTTTAATTTCTTCCTTGATCTCCTCGGTGACCCATTCATTGTTTAATAACATGCTATTTAGCCTCCATGTGTTGAAATGTCTTTGCATGTTCTTGTTGCAATTGATTTCTAGTTTCATGCCACTGTGATCTGAGAAGATGCTTGATATGATTTCAATCTTCTTGAACTTGTAGAGATTTAGTTTGTGTCCTATCATGTGGTCTATCTTTGAGAATGTCCCATGTGCACTTGAGAAGAATGTGTATTCTGTAGTTTTGGGGTGTAATTCTCTGTAGATATCTATTAAATCCATTTGGTCTAGTGCTTCATTTAGAGTCTCTGTTTCCTTGCTAATTTTTTGCCTAGAGGATCTATCTAGTGCTGTCAACGGGGTGTTGAAGTCCCCTGCTATGATTGTATTGTTGTCGATTTCTCCTTGGAAGTCCTCCAGAAGATTTTTAATATATTTTGGTGCTCCTATATTGGGTGCATATATGTTTATCAAGGTTATATCTTCCTGTTGGATAGATCCTTTCAATATTATGTAGTGGCCGTCTTTGTCTCTAGTTATGGTCTTCATTTTGAAATCTATTTTATCAGATATGAGAATTGCTACCCCAGCTTTTTTTTGCTTTCCATTTGCTTGGAAAATTTTTTTCCATCCCTTCACTTTCAACCTATGTGAGTCTTTTGTTGAGAGGTGGGTCTCTTGTAAACAACATATAGATGAGTCATGCTTTCTTATCCAATCAGCTACTCTGTGTCTCTTTATGGGAGCATTCAATCCATTTACGTTTAAGGTGATTATTGATATGTACTTATTTATTGCCATTTTTGTTTAGTGTGGTTCTATTTTTCTTCCCACTTCTCCTGCTAATTACAGCAGTCCTTTTAACATTTCTTGCAGTGCTGGTTTGGTGCTAATGTATTCCCTTAGCTTTTTTTTGTCTGGGAAGCTCTTTATTTGATCTTCTATTTTGAATGATAGCCTTGCTGGGTAGAGTAGTCTTGGATTCAGATTCTTGTTTTTCATGACTTTGATTACTTCATGCCATTCTCTTCTGGCCTGTAGTGTTTCTTGTGAGAAGTCAGCTGAGAGCCTTATGGGGTTCCCTTTGTAGGTAACCTGTTGCTTATCTCTTGCTGCTTTTAGGATTCTCTCTTTGTCTTTAATTTGTGGCATTTTAATTACTATGTGTCTTGGTGTGGGCCTGTTTGGGTTCTTCTTACTTGGGACTCTCTGTGCTTCTTGAACTTGAATGCCTTCTTCCTTCACCAAATTAGGGAAGTTTTCTCTCACTATTTTTTTGAATATATTCTCTATCCCTTGCTCCTTTTCTTCTTCTTCGGGGACTCCTATGATGCGAATATTATTACGTTTCCAGTTGTCCCACAATTCTCTTAAGCTGTCTTCCTGTTTTTTAATAGTTTTTTCCTTTTGTTTTTCTGATTGGTTGATTTTTTCTACCCTGTCTTCTAATTCACTGATCCGGTCCTCAGCTTCCCCTACTCTGCTTTTTAAACCTTCCAATGTGTTTTTCATTTCGGATATGTCATTTTTTATCTCTTCTTGTTGGTTTTTAATTTCCATTTGGCTTATTTTCAGTGTCTCTATGTCCTTACTCATGCTGTTCAGCTTCCTCAAGATCATGGCTCTGAATTCTAGCTCTGTTAACATGCCTAATTGTTCCACATTGATCTCATCTTCGGTGGAGGTGTCTTGCTCTTTCATTTGGCTTCTGTTTCTGTGTTTCACCATTTTGGCTATCACTGTGGGCTTTGGAGCCTGTCAAGTTCTCCCTGTGGGTGTTGGTGTTCTGCTATTTGTGGCTCCCTCTCCTGTGTTTAGATGAGCGAGGGAAGACCCACGTTGAACACCTCTGTCAAGTCTTACTTTCCTGGTTAAAGTTGCCAGTCCAGGAAAGGTACTGTTATCCTCTAGCTTTTTGCCTGGATGCTAGCAGTCTAGGTTACTTGATGAGTTTTGGGTTGTCAGTTGATTGAAAAACTCCCTCTGGTGCTCAGCCAAGGGGCTTTCACGAGGGTGGGGCAGATGCTGGTTGTTAGTGAGCCTCAATTAGCACTTCAATGGCCCACAGGGTGGGGTTGGATCTCCGAGGGAGGGGCTGCTGCCTCTCCTCAGAGCCCTGGGAAGGAGCAATGTGGCCACAGTCCTGTGTGGCTGTACTCAGCCAAAGCTCTGAGCGCCCTCCAAACCCCGAGTGTCCCGACACAGTTCCAGTCCAGTCTGCCCTCCCTCTGCCGGAGCCCAAGGTGAGTGGCTGTGGCTGTTTCAGCCTCTGTCCCGGCTGCGCTGTGGAGCCGCCTGGGAGTGTAACCCGCGGGCGCCGCTCCCAGCTAAGGCCGCTGCCGAGCTGCCGACCGTGGGCTCCCAGCCCCGTCTCGCGCCTTCGCAAGCCTACCGGGATCGAGTCGGTGTCCCTCGTTGTATGGTCCTCGCAAGCTGCTTTTCTGTTGCTTTTTCCCGTCGATTTGTCTGTGTTATAGTTGTAATTCCAGTTTGGTTCTGGGAGACAGTCTGTGTAGCTCCGTTCACTCCGCCGCCATTTTTTTTCTCCCCCAGTGTGTTCTTTATTTCTGCTATGTCATTCTTCGTTTACAGTTGGTTGATTTTCAATGTTTCTATATCTTTACTCATGCTATTGAGTTTCCTCATAATTATTACTCTGAACTCTACCTCTGATATCTTGCTTAATTCCATTTCATTTATCTCATCTTCGATAGAGTTCTCTTGATCTTTCATTTGGAATTTTTTTCTTTGTTTTATTGTTCTGGCTTTCTCAGTGGGTTTTGGAGCCTGCCAAATTTTCTCTGTTGGTGTTGATGTTCTGCTGATTGTGGCTTCTTTTACTGGGTTTGGATGAGTTTGGGAGGACCCATTTTAAACACCACAGTCAAGTCTTACTTTCCTGGATAGATTTGTAGGCCAAAGATAGGTTCAGTTATCTTCTAGCTTTGGCCTGGAGGCTGTAAGTCTGTTACTTGATCAGCCTCGATTTTTAGCCCTCCACTGAATGGAAAATCCCTCGGGTGTAAGAGGATTTCCAGTGGGTTGGGCATTTGCTTGCTGTCAGACTCTATATATTAATGAGCCTTAATTTCCATTTCTCTTCCCTGGCCTAGAAGTCTTGAATTTCTTCAGGAGGGCCGTTGCTTCTCTCCAGGGCTCTGGGAAGGGGTTCTTTGAGTAAGATGGCCACTGTCCTATGAGGGAGTGATTTAGCACAAAAATCCCTATGTCCTCTCCTCCAGCTCTCTCCTGAGCCAGGAGCCCCAGACTCTCTCCACACCCTTCCAGTTCATTCTGCCCTCCCTCTGCCAAAGCCCAAGGTGAGTGGCTGTAGCTGATTTGGTGCTTTTTAAAACCCCTGCTTTCTCAACGGGAACTGTTCACATCTAAAGCAGCCCACAGTTGCTGTCCATGGGCTCCCAGTCCGCCCCCTCGGGCCTCCACAGTTCCTACCAGGCTTGATTTAGTGTCTTTATCCTGTCCCTGGCTATACAGGTCCTCTCCAGCTGCTTTGCTGTTGGTTTTTCCCAGTGATTTGTCTTTATTTTAGTTGTAATTCCAGTTTGGTCCTGGGAGATGGTCTGTGTAGCTTCCATTCACTCTGCTGCCATTTTTCCTCTCCCCATCTTATAAGTCTTTGTGCCTGTGTGTCCCAATCCTGCCAGTAGGATTATACAATTTGTACTGTTTGTCCAGTGCCTTTTTTGTTTTATTTACTTAAGGGTGAATCTTGGGTGTCTTAACATTTTATCACATATAAATGTGTCTCATTCTTTTTAAACACCTGCCTAGCTGAACCATAGTTTAGTCAGTTCCTGATTCTGTTATTCCGGCCTGTGGTTCCAAACAGCAGAAATCTACTGTGGCTAAATTAAGCATAAGATTTTATTGGAAAGATCAGAAGCTCCACAGAATCAGAAGGAGCTATGATCAGAAGGCAGAATTATTGAGCTTGAAAATGGCAAAACCAAGGAAGACATAAGGCATAGCCAAATTCCTGCTGTCAGTATAGCCTTCTGAAGAAGATGCTGGGCACATGTCAGTGGTCTCTCATCTCCACTGTAACCTCCGTGGAGTCTCTCTTGATATGGTCCCTGATACTGGAGCAGGCCTTCAAGAGGCTATATCCTGGACAAGAGAATCTGATTGGCTTAGCCTAGGTCACATTTCTATGCCCTAGCTGCTAGGGAGCTCAAAGAAGGGTTCTGTGATGCTGGGTTGTTAGAAACAGCAAAATGCCCACCTTACCTGTTGATGAATATTATGCACAGTTCTGTGGTAAGCATTCTTGTGCATTTGTGTAACAAGTAAAGTTTGTGGGTCAACTAGAATTTATATTTTACGTTTTGATAAATACTGCCAAATCACCTTCCATTAAAAAATATTAGAAAATGTTTGATTTTGAACTTGGTATGTATTTCATGTACTTCAATTCAGTAGGCTACTCTCAACATTAATTGTGTTGATTGATGCTAAGTCTAAGTTGGGGAATTTAATAGTTTGATTTAGTAACTGTTAACATGTACTTCTTGGCAACTGCATGAAATAGTTTTTTTGCTTACAGCCTTAATTCTGATACCCATTTGTATCATAACATACTACTTTAGACATGTACAATAAATTTATTGCACAATGATTATAGTGGACATTTGCATTCAAACACCTTCCTTCCATAGCATTCTGAGAAAAAAATCCTCTTCAATCCTACTTCATTGAAATGTATTTCTGAGATGTGTACCTCTTATTGGCATCTTTGCTTATGAAATAATTAGGAAAATGGTCAGATTAAAGAGTGCTAATAGACCTGATATTAACTGGAACATTATTGTTTGGGGTAAAGTCAATGTCAAATAAATTGTATTCACTTTTTTAAACCTTCTCTCCTCATTAAATTTTTGCCCTGTCAGAGTCATTTAGCTTATAAATGTTCTCTCCTCCTTCTTAGTATTGCTTTTAATACCTGGAAAGTATGATAAAATTCTTTTTAATTAGGAGAAGTATTGGTTATGAATAGTAATAAGTAACTGAGAAGAACAAATTCAGGAGATTGGATGTTATGATGGAAAATATGATTTAGAATCAAAAAACCCAATTTTGAGTTTCAGTTTTGCCTGTTTATCATTAACTTGAGGCATATCACTTAAGCCTCAGTTTCTTCTTCTTTAAAATAAGGTTGTTGCCCTGGCTGGTTTGGCTCAGCGGTTAGAGTGTCAGCCTGTGGACCAGAGAGTCCTGGGTTTGGTTCCCACTAAGGGCATATACCTCAGTTGCCGCTTGTCCCCGGCCTGGTTGGGGTCGTGTGGGTGGCAACTAGTTGATGTGTCTCTCATTTCGATGTTTCTCTCTCTCTCTTCCTCCCTCTCCCTCCTGCTCTATCTGAAGGTAAATGCAAAAATGTCCTCGGGTGAGGATAAAAATAATAATAATAAAATAAAGTTGTCATGCCTGGCCAGTGTGGCTCAATGGTTGAGCGTCAACCCATGCACCAAGAGTTCGCCGGTTCGATTCTTGGTCAGGGCATATGCCCAGATTGTGGGCCCAATCCTCAGTGGAAGGCATGCAGGAGGCGGCCAGTTGATATTCTCTCTCATCAATTTTTCTCTCTCTCTATCCCTCTCCCTCCCTTTCTGTCTCAATTCAATAAAGAAAAAAAGAAAGAATAAGGTTGTCATTCCCATTTTACTGATTTCACAGACTTACTGTTTTGGTCAGGTAAGATTGTGTATGAAGAGAGCATATTTTCACCTTCACATAGTCAAAGGCCATGCAGATATTTTAAATAAGACAAGAGTACATTAGCATAAACTTGACTATAGGACTTCATAGATACGATAAAAATGAAATGTCCATATTGAAGTGGTTCCTTGGAAGGCAGCTATACCGTCAATGCTCCAAAGTGGTTCTTTGATTATTTTACAGGTAGCATGTAGTCCAGCTATTTCAAGATGGGTAATTGCCAAAGATACTAAGTTGAAACCAAGATAATCATGTTTTGAACTTCACCTGTACAGTGGTAAAACATATCTCCAGCATTTTCAGTTATTTATCTGTTATACTAAGCATGTAGTGGCTTCATATTGGTTGTAGCTGGAAAACTAAACTGAAGAGGATTGGACATTGAAACTAGCATTTTAATTGGTTGTGTCTAGGGTAGTGGTTCTCAAACTTGACTGCCCATCAGAATCACCTGGAGAGCGTGGTAAACCACAGATTGCAGAGCTCTACCCCAAAGATTCTGATTCAGTACCTCTGGGATGGGCCTAGTAATTTACATTCTAACAAGTTTCCAGATAATGCTGATGCTGCCGGTCTGACACTTTGAGAGTTAGTGTTTTAGGGAAACCATGTAACATATCTTCCAAGCAGATCCATACTTTATCCGAACAACAGGAGTAACTGAGCCTACCCCTGGCAAACCAGGATATAGGGCCATCCTAATTTTACCTAATGGAAAAATCTTTTTACAAAGAGGTTTGTGTAACAGAATTGTCAACTGGTGGATAAGTCATGAGACCCAAGTTGTATTTATTTTATTATGTTAAATTGCTAGCAGATGATTTACTCAGATTTCCCCCTTGATACCTATCCTTGTAAATGTTCATTAAAAGAGAATAGAGCCCTGGCCGGTTTGGCTCAGCGGTTAGAACGTTGGCCTTCAGTCCAGAGAGACCTGGGTTCGGTTCCTGCTGAGGGCACGTACTTCGGTTGCAGTTTGTTCCCGGCCCTAGTTCGGTTGTGCGGGTGGCAGCCACTCGATGTGTCCCTTTCACGTCGATGTTTCTTTCTCTCTCTCTCCCTTCCTCTCTTTCCCTCCTGCTCTGTCTGAATAAAAACTGGAAAAATGTCCTCGGGTGAGGATAAAAAAAGAGAGAGAATAGAAGTATTCTAGATTGTTTTTAATTTTTTTTTCTTCATTGATTTTAGAGAGAGAAGAAGGGAGAGGGAGATAGAAACATCAATGAGAGAGAACATCGATTGGCCATATCCTGCATGACCCCCCCCTCCACCCTGGGCATTGAGCCCACAGCCTGAGCATGTGCCCTGACTAGGAATCGAACCTGCATCCTCTTGGTGCTTGGGTCAGTGTTCAACCACTGAGCCACAGAAGTATTCTAAATTCTTTAGTTGATTTATTTTGCCATGAATACTAGCAAAATTATTGTAGACTGAGGCAGAGTATGGAAAGAAGGAATAAATCCGGTACCCAGACTTCCTTGGAGGGGCATGGCTGAGGCCCACTGAGTAACACAGGATTTCATTGAGGGTTCAAAAACATGAAATGGAAAGTTCCAGAATAACTTAATAAACAATTCATAAGTTTAAACTGTGAGTATCGTGATGACATCTCATGCTTTCCCACTGTATCCTGCCAGACATGAATCATCCCTTTGTCCAGTGTCTCCACGCTGTAGACACTTGCTGCCAGTTTGTTTCCTAGTAGCCATTTTGGTTATCAGATCAACTGTGACAGTATCACAGTGCTTGTATTCAAGTAACCTTTTTAAAAAATTTACTAATGGCCCCAAAGCACGAGAGTAATGATGCTGGCAATTCGGATATGCCAAAAAAGAAGCCATTAAGTGTGTTTGTTTGTTTGTTTAAGTGAAAAGGTGAAAGTTCTCAACTTAATAAAAAAAATCATGTGCTGAGATTGCTGGGATCTATGCTAAGAACAGATCTGTCCGTGAAATTGTGAAGAAGGAAACAGAAAGTTGTGCTAGTTTTGCTGTGCTTCAAACTGCATAAGTTACAGGTACAATTCATAAGTGCTTAGGTAAAATGAAAAAGACTTTAAGTTTGTAGGTGGAAGGTCAGAGCAGAAAATATGTTACAATTGACAGCAATGTGTTGTACCAGAAAGCATTGTACCTCTACAAAGATTTCAGCAAGGGATCCCCTGAAATGAGTGACCATGGTCACATAACTTATATTACAGTATGTTGTTACAATGTTTCTATTTTATTATTAGTTATTGCTAATCTCTCACTTTGCCTAGTTTATAAATTAAACTTTATCATCGGTATGTACATATGGGGAAAACCACAGTGTAAACAGGGTTCAGTACTATTTGCAGTTTCAGGCGTCCACTGGGGGTGTTAGAACATACCTCCCAGATAAAGGGAACTACTGTACAAAAAGATGAAAGTTAACTGTTGTTAAGGGAGGAAAATGGATGTATAAACTGAAAATAAAAATATATTGTGATAAGTGTTTAATACAGTATGTATAGAATACTCTGGCCTTAGCATGGAATAAAGTGTCAGCCTGCCTTTAGGCATTGGGGAACGAAAAAGAAGCAGCTATAGTATCACTTTTATTCTCCACATGCTAACTGTGGTATTCCTCACAGTAACCTTATGAATAAGGTAGATGGTCATATGATAACCATTATACAATTAAGCAAACAAGGCCTAGAGACCTGAAACAACTTTTTCTACCCGTGTCATACACAGAATCCAAATGTAATCGAGTACAGTCAGCCCTCGTTTATCGCAGTCAATCAGTTCCAGACTCTACCGCGATAAACGAATTTCCACGAAATAGGATTCTTGATAAATATACAGTCGTCCCTTGCCACTTTGCGCTTCGACTTTTGTGGCTTCACCAACAGTAAAGTTTACCAAATGTAAAACACAGGACTAGGTAGTGCTATGAAGGATTTAAAAAGTGGCCCCGGCTGGGTGGCTCAGTTGGTTGGAGCACCAAAAATGTTGTGGGTTTGATTCCCAGTCAAGGTACATACTGAGGTTGCAGGTTTGATCCCTGGTCAGGGTGCATATGGGAAGCAACAGATTGATGTTTCTCACATTGATGTTTCTCTTTCTCTCTCTAAAATCAATAAACATATCCTCAAATGAGGATTTAAAAAAAGAATTAGATATATCTCAGCCATTAAGAGGTTTATAATCTAGCAGTGCTGATAGAATGCGGTAAGGGCTCTGACCGAAATACTAGAAAAAGTTTAGAAATGGTAAATGATCAAAATGTAAAAATAAGAAAAAACAGAAACGTAGTTGTCACTTATTGCATATCTGCTAAGTGCCACAACGTATACCTTCCTTGGTATAAATCATCCAGTTTAATTCTAGTAGAGACCTTGTGTCAGACGGTTATTGGAAATAAGGCTGAAAAGATAAATTCATTAAACATGTTGGACCTAGGTAGGTACTAGGTTGTGACAGGTTAAGTAGAGTTTGAACTTTGTTCTCTGGACAGTAAAAAAGATAGACATTTAAAATTTTTTTAATCCTCACCCGAGGATACTTTTGCATTCATCTTCAGATAGAGGTAGAGGAAGAGAGAAATAGAAACATCGATGAGCGAGAGACACATTGAGTGGTTACCGCCCACACGACCCCAACCGGGGCCAGGGACAAACTGCAACCAAGGTAAGTGCCCTTAGCAGGAACCGAACCCCGGTCTCTCTGGACCACAAGCCGATGCTCTAACCGCTCAGCCAAACCAGCCAGGGCAAGATAGACATTTTTAGAAGAAAGACTACAGAACTAGAGTTATGATTAAATTAGGGATACATATATACATAAATGCATATGTACATACATATTCGTATTGTAGTACAATGGCAGAGACTAGATGTTAAATGTAATCCTTGTCATCTTTCTTTTCTCATCCATTCCTGGTGCAGTCATATGTAGGACAGATAAAAAAGCTGGGGTGTAATTAGATGGTTATTACAATGGTTCAGGTAGGAGGTAACAAAAAAAAGGTCTAAGGCAATGGTAATGAAGGTGAAGAGAATGTTACTAATGAAAGCTAGAATCAACAGGGTTTAGGGTAGGGTATTATAGGGAGTGAAAAAATTAAAGATGAAGGTAATTTTCAGGCACTTTCCATTTCAGAAGAGTGCATACTTCAAATACGGGCTCTTTTTCATTCAATTATTTTTTTATATAAAAGTAATAAAATGTGTCAGTGTTAAAACACTGGAAGGGCAGAAGATTGGATATTGGGGTGGAGGTTGACAGATGACATCAAACAAAGAGAAACAGGTCAGGGGAAATAACAGAGGTTAAAACTTCGGTAAGGTCCACTCTCCAAAAGAGTGGGCTAGACATAGTGATTCCTTCCAAAGAGTATATTATGGAAAGAGAAGGGAGAAAAAAAGTTATCTTGCAGTGGAGAAACCTGGAAAAGCTACCTCAGCAAGGTGATCAAGGTTAACATCAGCAGTAATCAGCTGATATGTTGATAGTATATACCCTTGTTTTGATGTGATGAAAATTATACTGTCTGTGATCTTCTTCCCGAACACCCATAACTTCATCAATTATGGGGGGAAAAATCAGACAAACCCCAATTAAGGGACATTCTGTAGTACTCCTCAAAACTGTTAAGATCATCAAAAACAAGGAAAGTGAGAAAATATCACAGCCAAGAGGAGCCTAAGGACACATGACAGTCCAATGTAATGCATCCTGGGTGGGATCCTGGACAGAAAAAGGATATTATGTAAAAATGAAGGTGGGGGGGAATCAAAACTTTGGGGAAGGTAAAAGTAAAAAGGTTTCATAAAGAATTCAGGGTAGCCCTGGCCGGTTTGGCTCAGCGGTTAGAGCGTCGGCCTGCGGTACAGAGAGACCCGGGTTCGGTTCCCGCTAAGGGCTCGTACTTTGGTTGCAGTTTGTCCCCGGCTCTGGTTGGTCGTGCGGGTGGCAGCCACTCGATGTGTCCCTTCACATCGATGTTTCTCTCTCTCTCTCTTCCTCCCCCCCCCCCACTCTGTCTGAACAACAACAAAAAAAAATGCAAAAAAAAAAGAATGCAGGGTAGCCCTGACCAGTGTGGCTCAGTTTCTTAGGCATTGTCCCATGCACCAGGAGGTTGTTGGTTTGATTCCTGGTCAGATTCTGGGTCAAGGGCACATGCTGGGGTTGCTGGCCCAATTCCTGGTGGGGCGCATGCAGGAAGCAGATTGATGTTTCTCTCTTTGAAAGTGGATAAACAATTCTTTAAAAAAAAAAAAAAAAAGGAATGCAGGTTAAGTAGTAAAGTTAAGGCATACTGCTCAAGTTAAGGCATCTCCACTCAGTATTATGTGTCCACAGGTGCTCAGCAAATAGTGGCTAAGTAAATACTGTGGTTGGAGCTCTTCCTAAGTTTGTTTTTAAAATGAATTTTACCCCTCAGTGAGGTCTGACTTCTTTATCTGTTGTTCTGAGCTCAGGTCTAGAGGCCATGCCACACCTAGTGTAGGTAAGATCATCTCAGACTCACTTTGCAAAGGTAGGTGTGTATTATGGAAGCTTCTTAGAGGTTATATGGCACTTGAGTTAAGTTTTAAAGTTAAGTAGCTGTTAGCTAAGTGGACAGGAAGTCACTGAGTAATGGAGAAAGAACAATTGAAGTATGCTAATAAATATGTATCAAAAGCCCAGTGTGTAAGAAATATTGGGAATCAGAGACTTCAGCTGAGGTTATCTGCTTTACTCATTTTCATGGTTTTGGTCTCATCCCAGAAGACATGTTTGAGTACATTAATACTGTGAAACAAAGATACAGACATAGTATATGGTTTTCATGAAAGGAAGGGGGATTGGTTCTCCACATCTTCCTATTTATTTCCTTTTCATCTTATTGATTCTTTAGTAACTCTTTCAGCCTTGTCAGCATACTCTTTTCTATACCTTTTAGTGTCAGGTAAAAGGTATCTTACATTCATTCTTAAAGCCACATCCTTTTGGGAACTTTATTTAATTTCTTTATTTTTATTACTAAGCTCAGTGCCTGGACTTTTAAGTACTCAATAAATATTTTTTGAATGACTATCTCTTACCTTCTCTCTCAGCCTTCCGTGGCAGATTTCTCAAACAAATGCCCTGTATTCTCTATTTCCTTTCTCCTTTATCACTCACTATTAATATTTCTGGTGTTTGAGTCACTTTACTGATTACATTAGGAATTGCAGACAGTCAAAAAGACTGGGAAACTAACAACTTAAAAGTCTTAAGGAAAAAGGAATGAAAGATGATTTGTCATAGATAAGTGTATTAGTTTCCTAGGGCTTTGTAACAAATTATCACCAACTTGTTTTTGGGCTTAAAACAAAAAAAAAAACAACCCTAACCTCTCACAGTTGTGGAGGTCAGAAGTGGGAAATCCAGGTATTGGGAGGGCCATGCTTCCTTTGAAGTCTCCAGGGAAAATCTTTCCTTGCCTTTTCCAGCTTCTGGTGGCTCCAGGTGTTCCTTGGCTTGTGGCAGCATAACTCCAGTCTCTCTGCCTCTGTCTTCAGATGGCCTTCTCCCCTGTGTATCTGCATTTTTCTTTTAAGGACATGTGTCATTGGATTTAAGCCCCAACCTAAATCCAGGCTGATCTCTTCTTGAAATCCTTAATTACATCAACAAAGATCCTTTTGTTGCACATTAAGTCACGATCACAGGTTCTAGAGGTTAGGACCTCGCCACTTTTCAACCCACTACAGTAGGCTGCCACTTCAGTGACTAATTGAAGTAATTGAGAAGATTGCTATCTTAGATGTAAGGGGATGATGTGTGGAAAATTAATAGCATGAAAACAACTCTTAAGTCATATTATTCAAAAGAAAAATTTAAGTTGTGAATGTTTTCTTCAATTAATTTTAGAAAATATATTTAAATATTTAAACTCAAGATCAGATGGGTTTTGAGATTTTGCTCCTCAGGTGTATTTAATTTTTATTTATTTATTCTTTTATCCTCACCCGAGGATAATTCTCCATACTTTGTTCAGATAGAGTGAGAGGGAGGGGGAGAGAGAGAAACATCAACACGAAAGGGACACATCCAGTGGTTGCCACCAAATGACCCAACCAGGGCCGGGGACAAACTGCAACTGAGGTATGTGCCCTTAGTGGCAACTGAACTCGGGTCTCTGTGGACCGCAGGCCTACGCTCTAACCACTGAGCAAACCGGCCAGGGCTTATCTTAAAGAATCCTCAACCAACATTTTTAAAACTTGAATTTGCAAAATTCAGAATTCTTGCATTTGAGCCTCATGATATTTATTTGAAGTAGGAATGCTGTTTTCTTTTTCCTGTTTTACACATGTGGAAATGGATTTCAGTTTCTGTAATTTGTCCAAAGTCACAGGTTAGGAAATAACACAAGTAGATTTTTTTGAAACTTAAAAAAAAATTTTTAAATATATTTTACTTTTTATCCTCCACCCAAGGATATGCTTTTATTGATTTTAGAGAGAGAGAAAGAGAGAAACTGAGCCACACTGACCTGGACAATGCAGGTAGATTTGAATACTGTTAAGAACTGTAAAGCTTGCTGAGTTATGAATATTTAATTTAAAAAGAGCAGACTATTGTTTGTCATGGTTCATATGCTTTTCAGTTTGGAATATTAACACAGAAGAATAAAGTTTTCTGTGTTTGCAAAATAAGTTACTAATATTTAAACAAACATATCTCTGTATGATCTGTGTTTGAGGTCTGTAGGTTCTTTGATAAGACTACAAAACATAGTTCTTTAGCGGATCACATTTAATCATGAAATAGGTTGTTCATTCATGGAACTTTTGTTAACTTTTTTCTTTTAGGACCTAGTGTAGTATATGACAATATGCAGCTGTGATTTCAGGATGATAATTGAACAAAATTTTTCTTCAGTGGTTAGTAATAGGCCCTTCTACTTCTCTAACCTTTGCTTTTTCATACTTTTATGTATTTTAAATTATTTTTTAATTTTTCAATTATAGTTGACGCTTTTTCTTTCAGATCTTAAATTAAAGCTGTCTTATAAGTTAAAAAATAGAGTCATCACCAGTTTTTAAAAATTACTTTGTTCCAGCCCTGGCTGGTTTGGCTCAACGGTTAGAGCGTTGGCCCACAGACCAGACAGGCCGGGGTTGGTTCCTGCAAAGGGCACATACCTCAGTTGCAGTTTGTCCCCGGCCCTAGTTGGGGTTGTGTGGGTGGTGACCAGTCGATTTGTCTCCCTCACATTGATGTTTCCCTTTCTCTCTCTTCCTCCCTCTCTCCCTCCCGCTCTATTTGAGGTTCATGCCCTTTGAATGGAATTGAACCTGTGACTCATTGATCTGCAGACCAATGCTCTAACCACTGAGCAAAACCGTCCAGGGTCATTTTGACAGTCTATAATATTTGGCAGTAGGGCCAGTCCTTCAGCAAAATTAAGTGCCTTCTCTCTTATAAGACAAGATATTCATTGTCCTTCTCTCATGAGTTTATAATCTTGAAGACATTGAACAGCTTAGGTTAAGTGTCACTTCCTCAGAAAGATCTTCAGCCCTTCAGTCTAAATTAAATCTCTTCTGTTACTCATCCTAATAAGTTACACTTTATTTTCTTCTTTCAAATGGTGGTTATTATAATTTTTCAAATTACAGTTCATATAGATTATATGGGCATCCATCCTGTTTCTCTACCTGTATTAGACTATAAAGAAGGAAGTATAGTAATTTTCCACACAGTTGTTATCTTCAAGTCCCTAGCACAGTGAATAGTTAGCATTCAATACAGACTTTTGGAGTAAATGAATGAATGTGAATGAATAATTGATGTTTGCCTTTTGAGTTTTGTAGAAGTACAGGATGTTATCAAGTAAGTGGACTTGGTCTAGTGTGAGAATAAAGGCCTGAAAATGAATAGGAAGGTGGTGGTGATGTTCAATATACAATTCTCATTAGAGGGCAAGTAGGACAAATAGAAAATAGACCTTCGGTTTAGGAATGTGGAAGTTATTCATAACCTTAATGCAGTGAAATTTGGTGGTAGAGTGAAGGAATGCAATTCAGATTAGAGTTGATCCTGAAATGTATTAGAAAATACAACAAGCATCTTTTTCCAAACACTGCTAGCATATTTGTTTATTTGTAGAAAAGAAGATAAGCTGCCAAAAGAGGAAATTGTTTTTAAATATTTTTACTACTACACAAAAAAGGAAACATGTGAACACTTAACTGCGTATGATAATGTTCTAGGAGCTACTAAGGGAACCTCAGTTATCCTCTAGGAGTTACTGCCACTTTTCATCTTTCAGACTGTAGTGTTGAATGAATAAGAATGGATGAAAAGGGTGTTCTAGATTGGTTAACATCTTCCATCCAAATTCTAAGGTCCTCTAATTTCTCAAGAAATTAGAGCACTGAGAAATTGTAATAGATTGTTCACAGAGCACCAGAAACTCTGCCTGGCTGCCTGTTTTCCATGTGCCTTCGTAAAATTTCTTAATTTCTGTGAGTTTTGTGTCTCTATTTATTTATTTTTAACTTTCAGGTGTTGGTAAATCATGCTTATTGCTACAGTTTACAGACAAGAGGTTTCAACCAGTGCATGACCCTATTATCGGTAAGTTTTATAAAAGACATGAGAAGCATTCAAAAGTTTTGGGTAGTGGAAATGGAATATGCTAAGAGGGATCCAATCTATTAGTAATTAATCAAAAAAAAAATCGGTGAAACTCGACTTGTTCAGTCTCCGTCGCTTTTTAAAATATAAGTATAATAAAAATATTACCCAACTTTGTAAAAGTGATTGGAATGTAGCAAAACATTAATATCTTTTATTTTATTTAATAATGAAACAAATGAGAGGCAATATAACATAAGGTAAGAGTAGAGACTCTTCCACCAGCTTGCCAGAGTCAAATTAAGGCGCTGCCACTAACTAGCTGGGCAAGCCACTTGACCACTCCATTAGTGTTCTTGTCTATAAAATGAGAATAATAGTAATACCAGCATCACAAACTTATTGTGAACAGTAAATGCGTTAACAAATATGAAGCATTCAAACAGTGCTTGGCAGCATGATAAGTGTTCTTGGCTTACCTATAATTACTTAAAAAGAAAAACTATTATCAAGCATTTTTTAGTTTCCTCAGTTGTGAAGAATAAATGAGACAGTTACTGGAAATGAGTTGTCAGCAAATATTTGCTATTATTATTAGTGATATTTCTCATTAATATGTAAAAGTATAAAATTAAAATGAGTGAAAAACTAAAACCTTGAAATAAGAATACTGTTTCAGGGTTGCATTTGTTTAAAAATAAAATAAGTATATTTATACCTTAAAAGCTAAAGAATCTAGCTGTATTATTCCCCTATGGCTGTAGCCCATTAACACGTAGAAATTAGTCAACTATGAAAAAATAAGGTAGTTGGTAATCTGGTTAGAGTTTACAACTGATAGCTTAATGTATCTTTTTAGCCAGTGACTGCTTGTTCTCAGTATGTATTAATTCACAATTGCTAGCAAATTGATTCTCATGTCTTGTGTATTTTTAAAATACCAAATCAAAGATAAAAGTTTTATGAATCAAATTACTAAACCAATTAATATTTTCAAGCCACATGTATTTTGTGAATATATTGAAATTTTTCCTAAGTAGCAACTGTTAGTAAGAATATTCAAATTCCATTTTTATTTTGATAGTTTTAAGTATATACAGTAATGATTGGTAAAACAGTACTACTATTTCTGGTCCTCATCACACAGTTTAACTTTGGTGAGCTCATATCTGTGTAGAATCTGCTCTTTGCTCAATAAGTCTGAACCTTGGTACCCATCTCTTAGGCATGACTCAGTCCTGAGGCAATTAGCCAGTATAGGATACTAAACAAAAGTGACTTTCTTTTCATTGCAATTTTCCTTTAAATTTCTAAATTGTTATGGCATGCCTGATGGAGAGGATATGCCTGAGCCTGTTGTCAGAAATTGGTATAGGTTATATTTGTGAAGAGAGAAGGGAGTAGACCAAAGGGAGTTGTTTGGAAAACTGTAACTTGTATAACTATACCAGCTGGCTCCCTTCTGGGTTTGCTGATGGGAGGCACCTGGAGATAGAAGGCTAAAAGCAAAGAGAAGCCAAGGATCTTCTCTTCTCTCTCTGCATGGGTTAGCTGTTATGTCATCCATGGCTCTAGCTCAAGCCCATGGTGATCTGGCTTCTGAGCTCTGGAAACCCTGATTTCTCTCTTTTCCCCAAAGCCAATGGATGGTAGCAGCTTCCTGCTTTGCTAATATCTGGGTTGCTTTACCATCTCTTCTTTGGGCTTCTCAGCTCTTCCTTTACTGTAATCAGTTCTCAACATTAAATTCTCTCTGTTTTAAATATTTGATTCTGCCGCATACTTGCCTTTGCCTGAAAGGTGAAAAGTTATGGTTGGGTCATGACTAAGAAGTATTAATTAAATGGTAGAAAAGAAGAAATAGCCCTGGCCGGTTTGGCTCAGCGGTTAGAGCGTCGGCCTGCGGTCCAGAGAGACCCGGGTTCGGTTCCCGCTAAGGGCACGTACCTTGGTTGCAGTTTGTCCCCGGCCCTGGTTGGGTTGTGTGGGTGGCAGCCTCTCGATGTGTCCCTTACACGTCAATGTTTCTCTCTCTCTTCCTCTCTTTCCCTCCCACTCTATCTGAACAAAAAAAATGGAAAAATGTCCTCAGGTGAGGATAAAAAAAAAAAAAAGAAAAGAAGAAATAAAAGGTGGGCCAAGACTGAGATTTTCCTTACCCTTTGACTACTATCTTAGTGAAAATTGTTATGATAGGGATCAAAGAAGCAGTTTATAAATAATTTCCTGGATACAATTACATCGAAGGTCCAGAGTAGAGCCTTGCTGCTCAAAGGCTATTGAAGGACTATTGCACTGGACCAACGACATCAGTATCATGGGGAGCTTGTTAAAGAATTTACTGAATCGGATTGTGCATTTGAAAAGGATCTCCAAGTGATTCATACAAACATTAAAGTTTGAAAAGCATTGAAGCAATGGCTTTTAAATATTAATTACCCAGCTAAAAATATATTTTGTAATGTTGACCATGTACGCACAGTTGAGCACACCCCCACAAACATCCTGGCCACTCAGTTCCTTTACTTTCTCTCCTGTGATCTTACTTCCAGAGTATATCAGCTATCATAGTTACACCCAGGACCTTGTCATTACCATTATCTACAGCTACTTCAGAATTTTATTTTCATTCATCTGACTGTTTGATTATATTCCTCCCACCCCTTTAGCCAACACCCTCTAATTCCTAACCCTAACAATTTAGTTACCTCATCAAACCTGTAATTTATTGATCCTACCATCTTTTCACTCTCACCTCTCTCTCATAACTTCCCTCCAAACCCGGTTTTAATTCTAACCATTATAATTGTCATTATAGTCACTCCTGCATACACTCTCCCATCCGCTTGTCTTGTTTCATCACACTCTTGTAGTTAATCCATGGGTTAAATTTAACTATCTATACTTCATGCCTGCATGGAGAAAAACACAGAACCGTGCTAACTAGTGTCATATTAATTTAATTTCTTGGACACTAACTTCGAACTGCCTTACAATTACACTTTATTTCCAGTCCATTTATTCTCTACTTTCCTGTATAACTATAGTATACCTTCTTGTTCTTTAAACATGCAGCACCTTTTCTGTCTTCGCTCTCAGGTCATAACTTTGGTTACTATTTCACTCAGAAATAGAGGCAAGTATTGTAGAAAAGATTTTCACAGGTTTCTACCACTACATAGGCCCATCTACCTGCATGTGCCCATAAACTCTCCCTTCTCCTTGTTACTGTGGATGAACTCTTAAGTTGCTAGCAAGGCCCACTTAAGAACACTGCTTCAGCAGTTTTTTTCTTCCAGCTGTCATTAATTTTTCCCTTTTTTGATGGTTATTTTTCATGGCTATTTTCTTTTCTAGTTTTTAATCCTTTCC
Organism: Molossus alvarezi; assembly: GCA_037176705.1. NCBI lineage: Eukaryota > Metazoa > Chordata > Mammalia > Chiroptera > Molossidae > Molossus > Molossus alvarezi. The sequence goes on from CM073899.1 coordinate 19,828,042, forward strand.
TCTCCATTTAGCAAAAGATCTCAGAAAGAATAGACCATATTTTCTATTTCTAATTTGTTTCCATTCAGTCTTCTTTTTTAATCCTCAACCGAGGACATTTTTGCATTTATCTTCAGATAGAGCGGAAGGGAGAGAGGGGAGAAGAGAGAGAGAGAGAAACATTGACGTGAGAGAGACACATTGAGTGGTTGCCACCCACACGACCCCAACCTGCGTGGGGACAAATTGCAAGTGAGGTACGTGCCCTTAGCGGGAACCGAACCCAGGACTCTCTGGTCCGCAGGCTGACGCTCTAACTGCTGAGCCACACCAGCCAGGGCTCCATTCATTCTTGAACCCACTTTAACTAGGGCTCTTTCCTCTCTATACACATATTTAGCTGTTTATACAATATCTCCACTCTTGGGTATCTAATAGGCATCTCAAAATTTACATATCCCAAATAGCTCTTGATTATTTTCCTCCCAGATCTTCATAGGTGTACATGTACACACACTCAACGCTCATTCTTGCTCCTAGATTTCTTTTTCTCCTTAACTTTCTTTTTCTTCTTTTTTTTAAGAGTATGTTTATTAAAGCTGGGGACAGTGAAACAAAGGAAGGGCTTAGGATAGAAGAAGCAACAGGAGAGTCTAGGCAGTGCTCTGCTGTAGCCCTCTAGAAATGTTACAGGACAGAAGAGAGCCATGGCTGGGCTGCTGTTAGCTCACCGTAAAGTCAGAGAAAAGGAGGTCTTGGAAGCAGGTTCAGGGGGTTAACCCTGGATGAGCTGCCGCTGCCCATTACTCCCCTAGTTGCAAATCTCTTGGGGACCCTAGAATTTAGGAGAGAGAAGTAAAGCTGCATGCCTGAGAGGGAAGAAAGGTGTGAGCCTACTCCAGAGAGGGCCTACCTCTCCTTAACTTTTTATACAACTAAATGTAAGTGAACATTGTCTCCCACCTGTATAAAGTTTTGCAGCAGAATTATCTATTTTGTTCTTTGCTGTATCTCTGGCACCTGGTACATATATAAGGACTCTATAAATATTTGCTAAATTAATTACTGTCCATCTGGTGGGGGAGAGCTTCAAAAGCAACATTTAACTTTATATAGTGCTTAATACATGCATTTCTTTTTTTTCTTTTTTTTTATCCTCACCTGAGTACATTTTTCCATTTTTTGTTCAGGTAGAATGGGAGGGAGAGAGAGGAACAGAGAGAGAGAGAGAAACATCGATGTGAAAGGAACACATCGAGTGCTTGCCACCCACACAACCCACCAGGGCCGGGGACAAACTGCAACCGAGGTATGTGCCCTTAGCGGGAACCGAACCCGGGTCTCTCAGGACTGCAGGCCGAAGCTCTAACCGCTGAGCCAAACCGGCCAGGGCAGTACATGCATTTCTTTAATGTTATTCAGTTATATTGTTTACAAATGACTCTGTTATAGCCCACTAATTCCCACTACATTTATTTCACTACCTGTTAATAAACAGTTTGACAAATACTGGTCTAGTAGGCCATTGTATGTTGATTCTACCTTCCTGCTTATCTCCCCCATTTCCTTAAACCATTCAACCTATAAGAAATGACTGCTGGAAGTGAAAGTATACTTCTGGGAGAAAGGTGGTAGAATTGAAGCATCATTTCTATCAGGCTCCCCACAGTCTATCAGTTAAAAAGACACCTCATTTATTTGGCGTTCCATTTTCTGATAACTTGAGTTACTTAGAATAATACTGCCAAGAACTAGGAAGATAATATAAAAGACGTCTTGTGAGCATCTAATTTAGATCTCACAAAGCTTATGTACCTGTATTTTAAAATTTAAATATTTTCCTGACAGGGTGTGATTACTATGAAAACATAAACATGCAGAGAAAGTAAAATTTCCTGCATAACTTGCCGTTTGCCTTCCAGCAACCACTGTGAAGAGTTTGGCATGTGTATCACCTTCTAGAGTTTTAAAATATATTCATAAATACTCAGAAAGCTTTTCTAATTTGCACTTCTTCCACTGGTGTACTAAAATACTTGATTCTGTTCACCCTTGCCTCTGTTGTACTTATTACTGTTTTTACTGTTTGTGAATAGGATAGTGAAGAATGGTTAATTTACTTTTCAGTTCTTTATTTTTTAGTGAGTCTGAGCATTTTTGTTTATATGTTTAAGAACCACTTTTATGTCTTCTCTTTGAATTATGTGTTTGTATCTTTGCGCCTTCTACTCCTGTTTTTTTTTGTCAAATCCATTGATGTTTTTTTCATGGTTTCAAACCTTACTGAAGAAGCCTCCCCAGTGCAAAAACTCCAGTCATATTCTCTTATATATTCTTCTGATATGATAAATTTGTATTCCGTTTGGTATTTGGTCGTGTAATATGATTTTCTTTATTCCCTATATAATTTGTGGTCCCACACTATAAGTTAAATAAGCCAGTCTTTCTTTTTTCCTATTTGAACAATCACCGTTGTCATATGTTACCTCTCTGAATATAAGTGAGTCTGTTTGGAGACTCTCAAATATATTGCATTTAATGTTTTTCTGCTATTTCATGAGGTAGTATCACACGGGGTGTTTGTAGTATCTTTGTGGTATACTTAATATGTGATTGACATTTTTTTCTTTTAAGTGTTCTTAATCTATGCATCTATTCTTCCAGATAAACTTTAGTCTGTTTCCCAAGTTGCAAAGGTTTTAGTGAGGCTTTTAAAATTTGATAAGAATTTTATTAATTTTATCAGTTAATTTGGAGACAGTTTGTTTTTATTGTATTACCTATTTATTCACAATATGTGTTTTTATTTATTCCAACTTTTTAAATGCTCTTCAGTAAAGTTTTACAGTTTTCTTCATATTGGCCTTGTGTGTTTTTCTTAAGTTCATTTTGGTATTTATATGTTTTGTTGCGATTGTGAATAGGATTTTTTAATTGTTATTAAATTAATTTTTTTGCATATTCTTGGTACATGCTTTGGTCTTATGTGGAAGTCACAATTTTTTCCTTACCTAATACTTTTCTACCTTTTTGTTTTGCTGCTATAAGTTAAATTGAGGGCATTATAATCTTTTTCTCGGTGTAATTTGAATTCCTCTAGTGTTTTTCCTTTAAATATGATATTTGCTCTTTATTTTTCATAGAAAATTGAGAAAATTATTTTTTTTATATATTGTTTCCTCTTTGTTTCTACAATTAGGAAAGTCTTCCCAAGTTCAATTTTGAACCTCTGCAATGTCTGGGTTTCAGGTACAGGCCCATATGTTCTCATGCTGGTCTAAGGAAGGCTCAACCTGACTTCTTGTTTGATACCTAGTTTGCTCTCTGCTTTGGCAGCCCTACCTGGGAGAAGGAGTCATGTTTTGCCTCTGGACCTTTACACTCACCTGGCTATGACAGGTGGCCCTTGCTCATAGGGAGTATCATCATTTGTCATGTGAGTGGTGGTTTAGAAATTTTGCCGTACAATATGGAATAATAATAGCTCACATACTGAATACTTTGTGTCAGTCACTGTTCTATTTGGTATGTAATAATTCTTTTAATCTTGGAAAAAATGTTATGAGATGGGTATCATTAACACCACCTTATAGATAAGAAAACTGAGACACAGAAGTGATTTTAATAACTTGCCCAGGGAAACACAATAAGTAGATAGATATTGATTGTTGAATGTTCAATAAATGGTTACTATGCAAGGATGCAAGTACTTATTATGCAAGCATGATAATGATTGAGAGACAATTAGAAAATGTGTTTTTACCTTCTGAGTATTTTGTTTTGGAAGGTTAGAAGTGAGTAGCATTTGAAAAAATAAGCATCACTCCCTGACAATGTCAGGTAAATGAGACCTTACCTTTGGTTCCACAGACAGTATCTTTGGCAGCCAAATTGTCTGTTAATTGAAAATATACCTGGGAAGATAGCCTCAAGGGCATAGAGGATGATGGTTTAGTCTATTTAAAAAAAAAAAAAAAAAAGGAAGCTTTTCTAAATAGAATTATCAAGCGTGGTGTGTGTTTAAGGAAAAAAGATTTAAAAGTTTTAACAATCCATTAGAGAAATAAGGTTTCTTGGTGTTTTGCTTGTTTGCTGCTAAAATTCCTAGGACACTTTAGGTTTCTGTATTTTCTTTTGCCACATAGCATAGAAGAGTTATGTTTCTGAAGCTAAAATGGAATTCTGTCTATTTTTGTTTCATTTGATAGGAAAACAGACTTCCCTTCTATCATTGTTCTTTATCTTATTCCTGGGTGGGTAGTACAGTAACCTTTTAACTAGTTTCTCTGCCTCTTGGTGATTTTGTTTTTTGTTAATTATCTGTCCTAACCCTATTGATAAAGGAAGTTAAAACATCAATTTTATTCTGACATTTCCCTACTTTAGAAACAATCCTGATTTTTGTGTAACATTTTTTAATAATTGGATATATTTTTAGAGGCAAAATCTTTGTTTAAACACTTTAAGCTTCAACAACGTCTATCTGCTTTCTTTGAATAAAGAGTTATATATACATGGAAACCCAATTATGGCTAAGTTAAGTAAAAGGAATATATTAGACTATCTGGAGTTTTATAAAGAACCCACATGAGGGTGGAGACTTAGACTTGGAAATGGCCAGGAATGAAATGAAGCATCTTAGAGCCCTGGAAACAGGAACCATAACAGTGGTCTTGCAGCAGAGGCTGTCTCAGCCTTTCATCTGCTAGGATGGAATGGTTGCCATTCAGTTTTAGTATCATTATCCCTCTGCTCAGTGTGTCAGCTCCAGAGAAGCATCTGCTTGCCCCTGCCTACCTTGTCTGCCCACCCTTGGTAACAGTCAAGGGCCCGTTTCTAATTTATAGTTGGTTTTTTTTTTGTGCCAAATTTTATATTGTGCATTGGATTGAAGAAATCTGGAATGCCAAGGAGCAATGCAGATTTTTTTTGTATTTGGTTAAAAGCCTATTCATGACAATGGAAGGAAAGGATTTCTCTCTTCATTTGTGGCTGAAAACAGTAGATTCATGAAAAGGCTTTCATTTGTCAAATATCTTGCTGGTATGTAGTAGTTTGTATTTTAGTACATTCCTTTAAAATACTGGATATTTCATAAAACATTTGTACCACTGTTTTTTTTTTCCCCCTCAACTCTCATTTGGTTGTATTGTGTGCCCTCTTACCTTGTGGCATAGCATGTATATTACTATGTATATACGTGCTTTTTTCCTAAACATTATTTTAAATCTTCACCCGAGGATTTGTTTTTATTGATTGGAGAGAGAAAGGGGGGCGGGGGGGAATCCGTGTGATCAATTCATTGCCTCCCGTTTATGCCTTGACCGGTAATCAAACCCGCAACCTCTGGTATGTGCCCTGACCGGTAATTCGGATGACACTCCAACCATCTGAGCCATACCAGCCAGGGCCATATATATTTTTAAGTGAATGTATGTGTATATATAGGTAGGTAGACTTGTAAACACTGTAATGATTTTATATGGCATAATTTTAAAATTTTGCATTTTTCATTCTACTGCATCATGACTTCTAGGTCTCTTTTCTCTAGCTTTCTTATATTTTTAAGTCTGAGAAACATACCATTAGTTTCTTGGTGTTGAGTATGCTGCTAGGATGGAATAACTGTCAAAATGTGGAGTAAAAACTCCATCAAGTTATCATGGGAGGACAAATTACCTTTTTATTTCACCCTACTAATCACAGTTGGGGGAATGAAAGGAGATGCTGAAATGGAATTCTGACACTGGGCAGTATGCCGTTTCCTGGGCAACTAGAGGCTCTTTTCCTGCCAGGAAGACATCTGGTTTCTGGGGATCCTGTGTCTCTTTCCTTCACCCTGACTGCTCTAAATACTGATAGAACACACTCCAAGCAGTAACGATTTGGTGTGATACAAGTGATAGACTTATTTCAAAATTGTCTTCACAGCTGTTTGCTCTTCTGAAACCATTCCCTCTTTTTCTCCTTTTTTGATGATTGAATTAGTACTTTTAAAAGAGATGATAAATGCCAGGGGAAAAGCCAAATTAGTAAACTTGTAAATATAAAGTTTATATTCTCTTTGACCTGCAATTTGTGTAAAATCATAATCATAAGCTGAAAATGTATGCAGAAAATTTTATATATTTACTATTGGCAAAGATATTTGCCATGGAATAAAGCTTATGATATATTATTGACTGAAAAGAAATTGCAGAACAGTACTTATATATTCCCTTTTACATAAAATTGTATACTTCTTTGTGTGTGTGTTTCTGTTCATGGAGCAGTGTCTGGAAATATGTTTTAACAGTGGTTATCTCTAAAGTACAGATTTGGAGATTTTTTTCCTGATTGGTAGCCCATACTGGGAACCAAGACTGTTCTTGGTTGAAATTTTTCTATCCCTTTTAGTGATTTTTTTATATGACATTGTTTTTAAGAGATTTTAATATTTGTTACTAATAATTATGGTTCTTAAATCTCATTTCTGGCTGTTTTTATATTGCTGAGCCTGTGAAATGTGAAGATGACAGTTGGTTTTTTGACTACACTAGCTTCGACTATCAGTGTTTTAATTAAGGCTTTAGCTTCTGTCATTAGTACCTCTGCCTTAGCTTATGCATTTACTAAGGATAGGAGCTGTGTTTGTTAAAGTTCATCTGTATATCACCTGGCATAGCATGTCCTGGAACTAAACATCTTTTTTTTTGTTTTGTTTTAACCCTTAAATGTGAAATTATTCCCACTAGATTGTGTAACAAATCATTTTCTACTCTATTCAGGTGTAGAGTTTGGTGTGACAATGATAACTATTGATGGGAAACAAGTAAAACTTCAGATATGGGATACGGTAAGTATAGCAAAAGTACATTGTGTGTTTATTTTTTTTTTTCCACATTATTTTATGCCTGTTAGTATTTGTTAAACACTAATACCCCTGCAGCCATGAGATGAAATGTGGTACCAGAAAAGATTAGTTTTTCTTTATTATTATTCTTTTTAATCCTCACCCAAGGATATGTTTATTGATTTTAGAGAGAGGAGGGAGAGAGAGAGGCAGAGGCAGAAAGAGAGAAACATCAGTGTGAGAGAGAAACATCCATCAGTTGCTTCTCCTACAGGGAATCATATTCACAACCGAGGTGTGTGCCCTGTCTGGGAATAGAACCCAAGACCTCTTGGTGTATGGGACAACACTCCAACCACTAAGCCACACTGGCAAGGGCAAGATCAGTTTTTCTTATGTAGTGTTTTCAACAGATGTACCCCAGTTATTGGATGTTGGTGAACATATCTGAGTGAATGCTCAGGCTGTGGTCTAAGCATAAAGACTGCTGAAACTGTGTTTTTAAGAAAAAACAGCAATGTTTGAAGTACACATGTGAGGTAAAAGATGAATGTCAATACCATAGAGTCTTGATCTGACAGTTCATTAATTAATTTTTTTTCTTTATTGATTTTGGAGAGAGAGGGAGAAAGAGACAGAAACATTGATTGGCCGCCTCCTGAATGCCCCCTCTGGGGATTTGACCCACAACCTGGGCATGTGCCCTGACTGGAAATTGAACTGGCGACTTCTTGGTGCATGGGTCAACTCTCAACCACTGAGCCACACTGGCCGGGCCATTAATTAATTTTAAAAGTTTGATTTAGTCCCAACCATTTGAAGCCACCTTGCTTTCGATCCTAATTCTGTGATTCACTTATTGAATGTCTATTACTTGCTATATAATTTTTTCAATTTTTATTGAACTTATTGGGATGACATGGGTTAATAATATTATATAGGTTACAGGTGTACAATTTTCTAATACATCATCTGTATATTGTATTGTGTTTTCACCACTCCAAGTCAAGTCTCCTTTCACCACTATTTATTCCCTCCTCTTCTACCTCCCCAATCCCTCTTTCCCTCTGGTTGTCTGTGTCTATGAGTTTTTTGTTTTTTCGTTTGCTTAATTCCTTCACATTTTTTATCCAGCCCCCAGCTCCTCCTCTCTGACAGCTGTCATTCTATTCTCTGTATCTATGAGTCTGTTTCTATTTTGTTATTTTGTATGATTCCACATATAAGTGAAATCAAAAGGTGTTTGTCTTTCTTTGACTGGTTTATTTCACTTAGCATAATACTCTCCATGTCTATCCATGCTGTCATAAAAGGTAAGATTTTCATTTTTTAGTCGAGTAATATTTCATTGTGTAAATATATCATACCTTTTTTATTCCTCATCTACTGATGGACACTTGGGCTGCTTCCAGATCTTGTCTATTGTAAATAATGCCACAGTGAACATAAGTGGGCATGTATTATTTTGAATTAGTATTTGGGGTTTCTTAAGGTATACTCCCAGAAGTGGAATCACTGGGTAATAAGGCAGTTCCATTTTTAATTATTTGAGATAACTCCATACTGCGTTCCACAGTGGCTACACCAACCTGCATTCCCGCCAGCAGTACACAAGGGTTCCCTTTTTTCCACATCCTCGCCAATGCTTGCTGTTTGTTGATTTTTTATTATTATTATTTTGTTAGCACGTGCCCCTAGCGGGAACTGAACCCAGGACTCTCCGGTCTGCAGGCCGATGTTCCAGCTGCAGAGCCAAACAGGCCAGGGCTGTTGATTTTTTGATGATAGTCATTGTAACAGGTGTAAGGTGATATCTCATTTAATTAGCATCTCTGATGATTAGTGACATTGAACATCTTTTCATGTCTGTTGGTCATCTGTATGTCCTCTTTGAAGAAGTGTCTATTTAGGTCCTTTGACCTCTTTAATTTTATCCTCACCTGAAGACTTTTTTTTTTTTTGCATTTATCTTCAGATGGAGCGGGAGGGAGAGTGGGAGGAAGACAGAGAGCGAGAGAGAAACATCAACATGAAAGAGACACATGGACTGGCTGCCACCCACAGGAGCCCAACCCTAACCCCACCCGGGCCCGGGGACAAACCACAGCTGAGATACGTGCCTTTAGTGGGAACCAAACCTGGGACTCTGGTCCGCAAGCTGAACTGCTGAGCCAAACCGGCCAGGGCCCTTTGACCATTTTTTAATTGGATTGTTTGCCTTCCTGGTATGGAGTTTTATAGTTCTTTATAAATTTTGGATATTAACCCCTTATCAGATGATCATTGGCAGCAAATATGTTCTCCCATTCAGTGGATTGTCTTCATTTTGTTGATGATTTCCTTTACTGTGCAAAAACTTTCTGGTTTGGCCCGGCCAGAGTGGCTCAGTGGTTGAGTGCACCAAGAGGTCTCCGGTTCGATTCCCAGTCAGGACACATGCCCATGTTGTGAGCCAAATCCCCAGTGGGGGGCATGCAGGAGGCGGCCACTCAATGTTCTCTCTCATCAGTGTTACTCTTTCTACCTTTCCCTTCCTCTCTCTCTAAAAAAAAATCAATAAAGAAAAAAAAATTTAAAACAAAACTTTTTAGTTTGATGTAGTCCCATGTGTTTATTGTTTCTTTAGTTTCCCTTGCCTAAGGTTATATATCAGAAAAAATATTGCTATGAGAAATGTCTGAGATTTTACTGCCTATGTATTCTTCTAGGATTTTTATGGTTTTGAGTCTGAATTTTAAGTCATTCATCTATTTTGAGTTTATTCTTGTGTATGGTGTAAAAGGTGGTCTAGTTTCACTTTTTTTGCACATATCTGTCCACATTTCCTAACACCATTTATTGAATAGATTGTCTTTATCCAACTGTATGTTTGCCTCCTTTGTTGACTATTAATTAACCATAAAGGCGTGGGTTTATTCTGGGTTCTTTATTCTGTTGCATTGATCTATATGCCATTACCATGCTGTTTTGATTACTGTGGCTTTGTAGATTGTATAGTTTGATAGGTAGCATGATTCCTTTAACCTTGTTCTTCTTTCTCAAGATTGCTGTGGCTGTTCGGGGTCTTTTGTGGTTCCATATAAATTTTTGAAATATTTGTTTTAGTTTTGTGAAATGCGCCATTGGTATCTTGATAGGAATTACATTGAATCTATAGAGTCCTTTGGGTAGTATGGACATTTTAATTATGTTAATTCTTCCTATGCATGAACATGGTATATGCTTCCACTCTTCAATTTCTTTCTTTAGTGTCTTACAATTTTTCAAATACAGATGGGTCTTTTATCTCATTGGTTAAATTTATTTTTAGGTTCATTTTTGTTGTTTGTTTTCTTGGAGGGGTTGGTATAATTGTAAATAGGATTGCTTTCTTAGTTTCCCTTTCTCTCCTTTTTTTTGTTATCCTCACCCAAGGATATTTTTCCATCGATTTTTAGAGAAGGTGAAAGGGGGAGAGGGAGAGAGAGAAACATAGGTGTAAGAGAGAGACACATTGATTGATTGCCTCCCGTATAACCCAACCGGGGCTGGAAATCGAACCTGAGACCCTTCAGTCTGAGAGCTGACACTGTAACTGCTGAGCCAAACCAGCCAGGGCTTAGTTTCCCTTTCTGATAGTTCAGTATTGCTGTATAAGAAATGAAATTGGTTTTTAGATATTTAATTTGTAGTCTACTGAATTCATTTATCAGTTTTAGTTTTTTGGTGGAATCTTTAGGGTTCTCTGTTTACAGTATAATGTCAATCCGTCATGCTATATAATTTTTAATGGCAATTTCTCATCTGAAGCGCAGAACATGATTTGAGTAACTATTTTCTCTATTTTCCCATTTTAGATGCATAAAACAGTAGTTACTTTATTATATACAATGGATGTCTTAGGGAAGCAGTTCTCGAATTTTTTGATCTCAGAATCCCTTTATACTATTAAAAATTTGCTTATGTGGCTTATTTATAACTCTCAGTATTTACATATTACAAACTAAAACTGAGAAACTTATTAAATATTCAATTAATTCACTTAGAAATAACTATAATTAAATCATATGTTGGTATAATGCAATATTTATGGAAATTATGTTTTTTCCAAGCCAAATATATATAATAGTATATTTTCTTTCTAGTGAGAAGAGTATCATTTTGTTCCATTTTGAAAAAACTCTTTACTGACTTCTTTTCATATATGTTTCTCCATTGAGTCTTATGTGTGTTGTTTAGTTGAAATATATGAAGAAAATACAACCTCACACAAATAGTTAGTTGGGAAATGGATGACCTCATGGACTCTGAAAATTTCTCAGGACTATCCAGGAGTCTTAAGATCATACTTAGAGAAAAACTGTTTTGTAGCAATTAGGACTTAGTTCTTGGTGGAACCTCAGTTGAGAAGAACCAAAAGGTCTCTTACTATGTATGACAAAGAGCATATTATGTAAACTAGTAAATGGAATATAAAATATGGGGAATTTTATCATCATGTATTCCTGGTCTTTGTCTAGTTATATAATCTTAGTTTCTCACCTGTCACTTGCGATAGTGAATGAAGGAAGGAACCGTGAAGAAATAGAGTCTCAGACTAGATTCCCAAGACCAAGCAAGTTGCTGAAGGCCACTGTGAGACCTAGGTTTCCTAATGCTTCTTGTGTATCACGCGCCATCGTCCCTGCACTGGAAAACCCTAAATCTCTGCTTTGCTCTGCCCTAGAGCTATACATTAGGCTCTATGTTTTTATTCTTTCTTATCTCCTTTTTCTCATTGAAGATTTATCCTTTCACTATTTTTTAGGGTTTTTCCCTCCTGAGCCTATAGCATCTCATAAGTGTTTTGATTTATATTCTCTCAAGTAACATGATTTCCAAACTGCAACAAAAAGAGAAAAATAAAATATGCAAAGTCCCTTTTTCCTAGAGATTTAAAATTATCTTCAACCAAAAAGAAGTGTTTTCCACTTCTGCATTAAAAGTTTGTTTTGAAAACTGATTTCTTTTTTACCTAAATTAGGTTGCTTTCTTAGCTAATAAAGTTATATATCACACATCCTTCTGTAGTGTAGTGTGAAACAAACTACTTGATATTTTTTCATACATGTTTTCATGCCTTATATTTTACATAAGTAATTGCTTTGATTGAAATACTTTTTCCTCCTTTCCATTTAAGCCCAGCTCTTTATCATCTCTTGTGGAGCCTTTCTGACCCCTATGGGATAGCTCTTTCTCCTTATAATATTTTATGTATATTCGTGTTATGGTCCTGATCCTGTTGTTATCATAGTTCTTTGTTCACTTATCTATCTAGCCATAGAATAAGTAAGCATCATGAGGTAAAGGTATCTTATTCAAGTTTGTATCTTGTATTCTTAGTTTACTGACTAATACAGTGTTTGGTAAGTTTTATTTAATGAATGAATAAAGCGTTTCATTTTGTCTAAGCAACTTATAGGATTGTTGGATGTGTTCAAGAACCAGCATCTAGTAAGATACATAATTTCAAAAGACAAGATTGATATAGTAATGAAAATTGTGATATTTTAGGCACAAACCACCTCATTGGTTTATTTTAGTTGCCTTGTTCTTCTTTCCTTAAGATGTTCCCTTACACAATCTCTCTCCCTTCCCCTGGGCTTTTTTTTTTTCTATTTGTTTTTGAGAGAGAGAGAGGAAGGAGGGGGGGGAGGGAGAAATAGAAACAGAAACATCCATGTGAAAGAAAAACATCCATTGGCTGCCTCCTGCACCGCCTTGACTGGGGATTGAGGCTACAACCCAGGCATGTGCCCTGACCAGATACCAAATCTGTGACCTTCTGGTGTGTGGGATGATGCTCAACCAACTAAGCCACACTGGCCAAGGCCCTTCCCCTGGGCTTTTTGTAACTTGAACAAGTCATTCATTAACTAGCTATTTCTTTTGTAAGTTAACTAGCCTTCTTTTGATAGGCGTCTTTTTTTTTTCTTAGCATGTGAGTAGATCGTTTTATACTGCAGTGATCTTTCAAAAGAAATCTGTAATATGTTAGATAATGTGAAAGAGAAAAAGAAAAAAGAACTCTTGTTCACACTTCCTTTAGAAGAGGTAGTTTTCTTTTCTCTGTGTCTAAAAGAGAGAGATTGTGGTGCGTTTGAAGACATCATGACCTCTCCTCCAAAAGACTACCAGAGTTTCCAATGGAGGGTGCTAGGATTCAGTGGCTTGTTCCAGAATTTAAGAAATGTTCCCGAAAAGTCTGATAGCTTACTACTTTTGACTGTTGTTTTTTGAGTCTCTGCCTTATAGTCTATTCTCTTATTGTCATTGTTTTCTTACTTTCATACCTGATTTCCAAAACTCTTTAATGTATGTTATCATTCAGGTTGGTTTCACACTCAATTTATGCTAAGTGAAACAGTTTCCCATATTGCTGTTTTGTAGTGTGTCTATACGTTGGATAGCAAACTACACCTTTAGCAGGGATCATGTCTGTTCTTGGCCCGAGAGATTTACAAAGCTAATCTGAAACCTTCAGGGAAAATTTTGCCAAAGGTTATGGTTAATTTCATCAGCCTTAAAGAAATGATTTTTCCCCCATGACTAAGTCTCAATATCTTAGTATATTTGTCATCTATTGTATATCCATTTCCATTTACAAAAATAAAAATAAGGCATTTCCCTTTAAAATATCCACATCTACCATCTTTGCTTTCTTTTCAAAATAGGAAGTGCGACCAGCAGATACCCCTGGAGGCCTTGCTGGAAGCAGGGATAACAGATCTGTGCCTCCCTTAAAGCAGTTTCCCTTGTTCCTGTGTCACTTTTTATCTTTTATCAGAAGTCAAATGTGTGATATTCTTCATCTCTGTCACAGTAAGTCAATGAAGAACATAAATTACACCCATTTCCTATTCATTAACTGATGGCAGAAGGGCATAAGAAGTCTGTGACTCTTAGACCCTCATTTAGTCCTTACCACCTCCTCTTTCTATTCTTGTCTTTTGTTTTCTGTCATTTTTTTTAGTCACCTTCCAAATAAATTTTATTCTCCCACAAAATTTCTAATACAGATGTTTTAAGTCTATGTATCTACTCAATTTCCTTATATTTTTATTTTATATTTACAAATAGTTGACATCACATAAGAGTTAGTGAAACTATATAAAAAAAAAATCATGTGAAATGTACCTGCTAAAAATACCTTTTCAGCAAATCACAGATTTTTTTGAGTCCTTTGTAGAACATGTCAGTTTATACCCAGCTCCTCACCCCGAAAATGAATATTTTTTGTGAATCAGTGAAGCACTAAGTTGGATGGCCAGAATTCTGTGGGGCGAGGGGAAGGGCCTGGAACCAAGCACTGGGAAACAATTCTGCCTCCGTCACTCCTGTCCAACTCCAGGAGTTGAGAGGCTTTCGGAGGCGCACCTGTTTTGCCTCCTTCGGCAGCTATTCATCAACCTTTTATTGAACAACCACAGGGACAGGAAGCTATCTCAGACATTTCAGTTTACTCTAATATTTACTTCCCACCTATGTTCTCTGTTTTCTCTTAAATGGCAGAATTGAAATAATCTGGAGTTGGCAGTCACATCCTCTAAGTCTTATTTACAACTCTTGTTTCTCTTAGGATCTACTTGAGTTTTTATAGGAGACTCTCTTAAAAGCTCTAGAGCTATAGTCCAGGTTGACTTTCCTCCATCCTTTCTGTGGACACTGAGGCAGCCTAAATGTCACTTTGATTCTTACTAATGTCACTGTTGTCCAAAACAGACGTTTTATTTATGCATGTAGATCTCAATGCATGAAATTCTCAATTTCCTCGATGATACCAGTTTCTTAATCACTGGTTTAGATTTTTAAGTTGAGTCTGTTTAACGAAGTGCCTGAGATCACATGCTTGGGCACTGGACAACTTATTTGGCTACTTAGAAATCCTTTTTTTTTTCTTTTTTCTCTTTTTCGTTCTTGGCCAGGGTTTGATAACTGGAATTATTAAATAAATGACTAAAAATGACAGTAAGAGGTACTACTGTAATATTGATTCTCACAGATCTTAATTTTCTAACTTTATTGGCTCTTTGGGATCAATCAAGATAACATTTTAGTGCCTGCTATAAATATACTTACCTGTTTTGTAAGGCTATCCCTCAAGAACTAAAGAGGGAAAAAAGATAAGCATTTGAGCAGTGTGTTGGTTTTATCCAATCAGTAGTGTTAGAACTAAATGACCACATGAAAGCGCTTTTGGATTTGTTTGAAGAAAAGGATAACTGTGGACTGTGGTAGACGAGCTTACTAGCTTTTGAGAGAATTGGGGGCTTGAACTGGTTATCCAAGGGAATAGAAATTGGATAGGTGGAGGGAGGAGAAAATGGTTTTTCAGTCAGAAAGGGAAACAGATACAAAAGCAGGAATAATCAGAGTATATAGGCAGGATATCAGACAAAAAATTAGTTGTATGAACAGTACTTTCATTTATGAAGATAAAATTCTAAGAAACAAATAGAGATCAACTTCCTAAGAGCTTCAGGGTATTTAGAGAGTTTTGAGCAGTAGCTTAATATACGTAAAGTTGGGTGTTATAGAGGTAATAGGAGAGGAAGAAGAGTTAAGTTGCCAATGAAGAATTAAGTTACTATGAAACTTACTATCAACAGAACAACTCAGGCACATGGGGAAGCCAATTTGGGGGAATCTATATAGCAATTGGAAGTAAATTTTAAAGGTATGGAGAAAAGAATCAAGTTTGTTTGATTTAGCGATTCTTACATGAAAAATGCAGGTCTATAAAGCTTCTTTTTCACAAATGTTCTATGACTCTGATTTTAATCCTAAACATCACTAAAAATGGAACTTGCCCATTATCTCTCAAGGCAAATTTGCTCTATTATACTTTGTGGATATCTAGGTATCTTTGCTGATGTTTTACACAAATCAACAGCTGTATTGTCTACTCTAGCCACCAGGTTATTCTGGTGCTATTCACTTAGCTAGTCATCCTCATTTCATTAAATGCATTTTTCTTTATACCCTTAGCTTATATTAGCGATCCCTGACGACAGAGAATTCTATATCCTGTTCTGTTTCAAGCTTCTAAAATCTCTTTAACCCAACGCTTTTTAGTGAGGAGGATAAAAAAAAAAAAACCTCTCTTTGTAGAGTGCTTCAGTGCAGATCTGGCCAAGTTCAAGAACCACACCACACACGACCAGTCCCTAAAATGGCACAGAAATGGCATCAAGAAACCCCAGTCACAAAGATAAGAATCTCTTAAGGGTGTAGACCCCAAGTTCCTAAGGAGCATGCATTTTGCCAAGAAGCACAACAAGAAAGGCCTGAAGAAGATGCAGGCCAACAACGCCAAGGCTATGAAGGCCCTCGTAAAGCCCAAGGAGGTCAAGCCCAAGATCCCAAAGGGCAGCAGCCTCAAGGTTGAGAAACTTGCTTGTGCCCACATTGCCCCGAGGGTCTCGGGCTTTGCTGGCCAAAGTCCAAGGCCAAGGCCCAAACCAAGCCCTAGGTTATTGCTGCAGCTCAGGCTCTCGAAGGTACCCAGACCCCCCCAAAGGCTCCACAGTAGAGCTCTCCCCCTGCCAATGTGAGGACAGAAGGACTGGTGTGACTCCTGGGCTGCTGTCTGCATGGAGCTGGTGTCCTTCCTCCTGTGCTATTTGTTCAAATAAATCTGAAGCCGGGAAAAAAATATTTCCTAAGTTGACATTCTTTTTCATTTAAAACAACGTAGGTCAGTTGCAGTTTGGACAAGTTTATATTGGAAGTACTTTTTAAAAACTAGATTAGTTAACCATTGGGCTAGCTTTATGCAGTTAGCTATTGTTTGTTTATATTTGGATAAGCCATAATAAAACACTTATTGGCGCAAGATTTTTTTCAAGGTTACCAGTGCCATTGACAAAAAGATTGGATTCAGAGTCATAGGATGTTTTTCCTATAAGTCATATCTCAAGAATTTGGAAACTACTGAGTACTGATCTTTGCTTATTGTGTAATGAGAGATTTTAAGATGCACAGTGACGATCATAGTCCTCACTTGGAATGTGTGGTTTTTTTAATGCGTTTTTGTTTGACTTTTATAATGGTGGGCAAAATCCAGATTCGATGGATTCAGCATAAGGTGATGCATTATATGTTATTTCCATATTGCAACATGTTTGTTCTTGGTAAAATAATCTGGGAGAAATGGGAATGGTATGTAAATGTATGTTTTCCCTCCTCTTTTGGCTGTAAACACTGAAGTTTTAGCTCTGTAGTGGTGTTCCTTTGGTAGTGTATTTATTTTAACTTGTCCCACAGAATGTCCCTGCAAGAATATTTTAAAAGGGGACTACCTTGCTCAGTGTTTAGGCATAGCTGATACAAGAACTCTAAACCTGATTTTTATTTTAAACTCATAAAATATTTATCTTTTTTATGTTATTTACCACAGAGTCCTTTCTTGTTATATATAATTCACAGTGAAATGAATCTCTTAAAAATCTAATCCTTAGTTTTTCCATGCTAAGCAGTTAAAGGAGGAATTCCCATGATGCTTGCTTGCATTTTGAACTTTAATTTGAAAGGACTTTTTTGAAAGATACAGTCCAATAAATTATATTTGCATGATTTTAATTTTATGCTTCCAACTAGTATCATCTCATGTTTTAGCCTTAATCTATGTGAAATGAGTTGGCAATTTTTACAGCCCTTTTATATGTGGCTTTCTCAGTATCTCATTTAGCATAACATTATTCTAAGTGCCAGAATTGCTCATAAATTACCAAGAGAGGGTCTAATCTTTAGTTTCTGCATAGAAGTTATTTTTACTGAATCTTAGCATATTAGGATTTACTGATGTTTACTTATTTATGTGGGACACAGTAATGACCATTTTGTACATTTGACTAAGATCAGGATTAATTTTTTCATCAGCAGGCTTTCTCTGAATGTTGTGTGCCAGAGCCGGTGCTAGGCACTGGGAGTGGGGCATGGGGAAGAGGGAGTATAGTAGAAGAGCCAAGAAGAACAAGGAATTATAAAGTGTTGTGTGTTCGAACAGCACAGAACCTGAGCTATCTGTTTGTGTACTGAGAGTGAGAGGGGCTTAATACTTACCTCAGAAGATCAGAATTCAGAACATGCAAACGTGAATATGTTTCAAGAAGTTAGTAGATTTTGAATATAAAAATAGTGAAAACTGGCTATGTTTACTTAATTTACATATTTCTTCTCAAAGGTAGAAAAGAAGTGATTAAAAATAAAAAAGTATCCAGATCTTAGCTATTGTAAATAGTGCTGCTATAACCTTGGGGATACATATATTCTTTCTGATTGATGTTTCAGGCTTCTTAGGGTATATTCCTAGAAGCGGGATCACTGGGTCAAATGGAAGTTCAATTTTTAATTTTTTGAGGTAACACCATATTGTTTTCCATAGTGGCTGCACCAGTCTGCATTACCACCAGCAGTGTACTAGAGTCCCCTTTTCTCCACAGCCTCGCCATCACTTGTTGTTTGATGATTTGTTGATGGTGGCGGCCATTCTGACAGGTGTGAGGTGATACCTCATTGTTGTTTTAATTTGCATCCCTCTGGTGATTAGTGATGTTGAGCATTTCTTCATACGTGTCTTAGCCATTTGTATGTCCTGTTTGGAGAGGTGTCTATTTAGTTCCTCTGCCCATTTTTTAATTGGGTCCTTTGTCTTCCTTTTGTTGGGTTGTATGAGCACTCAATATATATTGGAAATTAACCCCTTATCTGATATCTCATTGGCAATTATGCTCTCTGATACGGTGGATTGCCTTTCCATTTTTAATGATTGTATCTTTGCTGTGCAGAAGCTTTTGAGTTTGATGTAGTCCCATGTGTTCATTTTCTCCTTTGTTTCTGTTGCCTTAGGTGATGTATCAGTGAAAATTCTGCTGCATGAGTAAACGAATGGATAAAAAAGCTGTGGTACATATACACAATGGAGTACTATGCAACTGTAAGAAAGAAAGATCTCTTATCCTTTGAGACGACATAGAGGGACCTGGAAAGTGTCATCCTAAGTGAAACAAGCCAAACAGAGAAAGACAAGTATCATATGATCTCAGTTATTTGTGGAATATAATGAAAATAACAGTCTGTGGAATGGGTTAGTCCCAGAGACATGGAGGTGGGATACAGACTGACAATCCCCAGAAGAGGGGGTGGTGGGAGAGAGATACACCATAGAACTTGTATGCATGTATGCATGAACAATGGACATGGACAACAATCTGGGGAAAGGGCAGGGAGGGAGGGGGAGGGGGGAATCAGTGGGGGGAAAAGGAGAAACATCTGTAATAAAAGAAATTAATTAATTAAATAAAAGAAATAAAATAAAAATTTTAAAAATGAAAAAGTATTTTTGATAGAAACTGAGGGAAATAGGCATATTCCTCACCAGCCTTTCTTAAAATCACAAAATATTAGTGCCACCAGGAAAAGAGAAATTAACTTATTTTGCATAATCTCTGAAGTCTTTTTTCACAAATGAATATAAAGATGACTTTTACATCCTGTTGCTTTTTGACAGCATTATATATCAAATACTGAGAAAATTAAGTGTGGAGAAAAATTATATAAATTACATTCAGTACCATTTTCTGTTTTTCATAATAAAATGATTACTCAGAATTCCATCTGATGACTATTGAAAGCTCACTGCAGTTTGTGATATAACTGATAAAATCTGCATCCTTGGCCTTCCAACAACCTTTACACCAGCAGATGGTGGGCGTAAAGATGTCATTCATCATTTATTTACAATGGACTTTATTTATTCTAGTGTCAACAGCTGCCCCAGGGAGTGGGTTATTGAATTCAAATGTGAGGCTCTGGGTTATTTGCTTCCTTTCAAATTTGTCTTCAGAGCTTAGTTGCTAGGAGTCCATTCTGTGCTCTAATAGTGATTCCTGTATTGTGAAGCCATTCAGTCAATTGGGTTGTCAGGGATTGCCAAAAAGGGTTTAGAGGTCTTGGGGATGGGGGGGTGGGGAGAAATGCATGTGCGTCTGGTTGTCTGGTTGACGAGAAATAGTAGTATTATGTGACTTTTTCCTAAGATTGGTGAAGTTAGGTTTTCTACTTTTCCTTTAGGTACTCATTCCTTACCTGCCCATATTCTACATATGAATAATAAGGAAATGAAGAGAACAATTTATTAAAGGAAACTCTCAACCTTTTCTTTCCTCACAGGCAGGGCAGGAGTCCTTTCCTTCCATCACAAGGTCATATTACAGAGGTGCAGCAGGGGCTTTACTAGTATATGACATTACAAGGTGAGAACTGAGAAATTTTTTTCAGTTCAGTGGTCAATGCAGAGGATTTTTCTAAATAACTATGGTTACCATTAATAAAAGTATAGCTTTGCCTTTGTTTCCTGGCTATTTGCCTTTAAAACTTGTATGTCTTAAATGAAATATAAATTTACTACAAAAATTTGCAACTAAATTATTTTCTTATATAAAAAGAAAGTAGTACCGCGAGGGAGTCGCCACCGCCCGCGCATGCCCGCTCCTGCTCGCTTGCTCCCAAGGCCCTTGCTGGCCTCGCAGCAGGCAGTTTGGGGCCTACAACTCCCCATCCCCCGCCAGCCACCAAATACTTGACCGTTTAACGAGCCCAACTCCCCCCGAACGCCACCCGCAGCTCGCCATGGATGCCAGTGTGACTGAAAGTGTACTAAATGTGACTCTCATCATTCGGCTGCTTATGCACGGAAAGGAAGTGGGCAGCATCATTGGGAAGAAAGGGGAGTCGGTTAAGAGGATCCTCGAGGAGAGTGGCGCATGGACCAACACCTAGGAGGGGAATTGTCAGGAGAGAATCATCACTGTGACCCGCCCCACCAATGCCATCTTTAAGGCCTTCGCTATGATCATCGACAAGCTGGAAGAAGATATCAACAGCTCCATGACCAACAGCACGGCGGTCAGCAGGCCCCCGGTCACCCAGTTCGGCGTCCTGATTGGGAAAGGCAGGTGTAAGATCAAAGAGATCCGCCAGAGTACATACCGGGCCCAGGTCCAGGTGGCAGGGGATATGCTGCCCAACTCCACCCAGCGCGGGTCATCACCATTGCTGGCGTGCCGCATGCTGTCTGTCACCGAGTGTGTCAAGCAGATCTACCTGGTCATGCTGGAGACGCTCTCCCAGTCTCGCAAGGAAGAGTCATGACCATTCCATACCAGCCCATGCCAGCCAGCTCTTCAGTCATCTGAGCCGGCGGCCAAGATCAGTGCAGCGACGCTGCGGTCTACCCCTATGCCACCCATGACCTGGAGGGACCACCTCTAGATGCCTACTGGATTCAAGGACAACACACCATTTCTCCGCTCCATCTGGCCACGCTGAACCAGGTGGCAAGACAACAGTCTCACTTTGCCATGATGCATGGTGGGACCGGATTCGCTGGAATTGACTCCAGCTCTCCATAGGTGAAAGGCTATTGGGCAAGTTTGGATGATGCATCTACTCAAACTACCCATGAAACTCACCATTCCAAATAACTTAATTGGCTGCATAATTGGGTGCCAAGGAGCCAACATTAATGAGATCCGCCAGATGTTTGGGGGCCAGATTAAAATTGCCAATCCAGTGGCAGGCTCTCCTGGTAGGCAGATTACTATCACTGGTTCTGCTGCCAGTTTTAGTCTGGCCCAGTATCTAATCAATGCCAGGCTTTCCTCTGAGAAGGGCATGGGGTGCAGCTAGAACAGTGTAGGTCCACTCATAACCTCTTTCTGCTGTTTTCCCATGATCCAAATGTGTAATTTCTGGTCAGTGATTCCAGGTTTTAAATAACTTGTAAGTGTTCAGTTTCTACACAACTTTATCATCTGCTAAGAATTTAAAAATCACATTCTTTGTCCAGCTGTTAATACTGGGATCCATATTTAGTTTTATAAGCTTTTCCCTGTTTTTAGTTTTATTTTGGGTTTTTGGCTCATGAATTTTATTTCTGTTGATAAGAAATGTAAGCGTGGAATGTTAATAAATTTCAGTTTAGTTCTGTAACGTCAAGAATTTAAAATTAAAAAGTGGATTGGTTAAAAAAAAAAACCCAGATTGATCAGTTTGTTAATATTATTTATATATGTTGGAATTTAATAAAATGCTATTACATTTAATTTCTAAACTGAACTGTAATCAGTGGACTCTAAATCCAGATATCTGTTGTCATTACATAAGTGGATATGGCTAAAATTAGTTATCTTTAATGGAATATGTACTGTTCATTGTACTTTGCTAGGGGAAATCCTTTGACAGTAGTAATCAAATTATCATTTATGCTTAGGAGAGATACATTCAACCACTTGACCACCTGGTTAGAAGATGCCTGCCAGCATTCCAATTCCAACATGGTCATTATGCTTATTGGAAATAAAAAGGTAAGAATAATTTAAAGCTTTTTTGCATTAATTATGACAATTGTGGATAGCTGTTTATATGATCACTGTTAAAGCTCTTATCTCGTACATTTGTTCAAATGTAAGTTAGTAGTTTCTTTTTTTTTTTTTTTAATTCTCACCTGAGGATATTTTTCTATTTGTCTTCAGATAGAGTGGGAGGGAGGGAGAGAGAGAAACATCCACATGAGAAGGACACATCAAATGGTTGCCTCCCCCACAACCCCGATCAGGGCCGGACAAGCCACAACTAAGGTACGTGCCCTTAACCGGAATCAAACCCGCGACTCATTGGTCCATGGACCTATGCTCTAACCATTCCACTGAGCCAAATCAGCCAGGGCAGTTAGTAGTTTCTTAAATTATAAAAACTTGAAAATCCTAAGATGTTTTATATTTTTTATTTTTTTAAATTTATATATTTTTATATTTTGGTTACTCTTCATCCAAGGATATTTTCCCATCTTTTTTTTTTTTTTAGATAGAGTGGAAGGGAGAGAGGGAGAGAGAGAGAAATATCATTGTGAGAGAGATACATTGATTGGTTGCCTCCTGCACGACCCCAACCGGGGCCGGGGATTGAACCTGCAACGCAGGTACATGCCCTTGACCAGGACGTCGACCCTTCAGTCCGCAGGCTGATTCTCTAACTGCTGAACCAAACCGGCCAGGTCTCTCTCTCTCTCTCTCACTCTCTCTCTCTCTCTCTCTCTCTCTCTGTGTCTTTCTTTCTTTCTTTCCTTTTTTTTTTTTTTAAATAAACTGAGGTGACATTGGTTAATAGGATCATATACATTTCAGGTGTACATTTCTATGATATATGATCTGTATATTGCATTGTGTGCCCACCACCCAAAGTCAAATAATCTATTGTGACTGTATATTTGACCTCCTTTACCCTTTCCTCCCTTTTTACCCCTCCACCCCACCCACTTTTCTCTGGTAACCACCAACGCTGTTGTCTGTGTCTATGAGTTTCAGTTTTATATTGCACATAATGAGTGAAATAATTTGGTTTCTAAAGTACAGATAATAAACTTTGTTGAAAATTATTATTCAAATAGTTTTTGTTGGAAGGTATACTTTAAAGAATAATTTGAAAGTTTTATCTGATTAGTAATTTAAAATAAAACCCACTGATTTATTTGGGGGCTAAGTCACTGTTAAATATTATCCAAATTGTTTTAAATACTTGGCAGTAAAAATGAGTATCTGTCAGAACTAAAAAAAAAAAATTTTTTCCTTTTTCATCACAATGTATATTTTATGAGTTAATATAACACAGTGATTAAGCCAATGTATTTCTACTTAATATCCTGAAACACTTTTAAAATTGTTCAGTAGGTAATCACATTAGTACTTTTAAACTTACCTCTAAGGTTTTATATTGGTGTCATATTAATGTGTGTTTTTTTCTATCTTATTTTATATTTCTAGGGAGCATTATCTGCAGTGAATGTCCTTGTGCTCTATGTTCAAAAAGATAGTACATTGTGCCGGGCTGGTGTGGCTCAGTGGTTGAGCACTGACCCATGCACTAAGAGGTCACTGGTTCGATTCCCTGTCAGGGCACATGCCCAGGTTGTGGGCCAAATCTCCAGTGGGGGACATGCAGGAGGCGGCCAGTCGTTGTTCTCTCTCGTTGATGTTTCTATCTCTCTAAAATTAATAAAGAAAAAAAATTTTTTTTAAAGATAGCACATTGGACAAACGTGTTCTTTCCAGTAGTCTGCATAAACTTGCAAGAGTGCAGAAAGTTACCAATTTTAGTAGAAAATTACAGTGATAAGAAATGAATTAGTATTTCTAAAATGCTAGACACAGTTCGTTAGTTTTTTAGGTTTATAAAATAGTCTTAACAGATAATGTTTTTAGAAAGATAAAATCATTGTCATATGATATGAACACATCAAAGCTTTTATCTCATTAATTAATGAGGGAACCAGTAAGATGTTACAGTTGATTTAAAAGAAAACTCAGAATACCACATTTAAAATCAAGTAAGAAATGCTGAAGTGAATTTACAAATAAATGCAAAACTGAACAATATGCACAGGCTGATAAATGCAGCCTGCATTTCTATGAACCACATTATTTGCATCATTATCTGTTTTACAGAAGTTATTTTTTGTCTATACAATCTGAAAATTTGTGTGATGTAGTTAAAGCAGTGCTAAAAAAGGAAATTAACACTAAACACTTTTATTAGGAAAAAGTTTCAAATCAGTAACCTAAATTTTCACTTGAAGACTAAAAACTAGAAAGGTAAGAGCAAATTAAATCCAAGGTAAGCAAAAAAGAAAAAAGAGGTAATAAGAAAACCAATGAAACCGAAAGTTAGTTCTTGAGAAGATAAATAAAATAGATACTGATCTGAAAAAAGAAGACACATTACCAATATCAGGAATAAAAGAGTAAACCGCTACAGATCCTTCAGATAGTATAGGGATAGTAAGAGAATACTGTAAACAAAATAAACAGATTGGGGAGATGTTGGTCAAAGGGTACAAACTTGCAGTAAGAAGATGAATAAGTTCTGGAGATCTGATGCACAGCATTGTGATTGTGGTTACCAGTACTGTGTTACATACTTCAAAGTTGCTAAAAGACTAGATCTTAAATGTTCTTACCAGAGAATGAAATAATTGTGTGATGTGATGGAGGTGTTAGCTGAAGCTATGTTGATAATCATACTGTGCTATGTAAATATATCAAATCAACAGGTTGTACACCTTAAACGTACACAGTATTATGTGTCAGTTATATCTCAGTAAGAAATTTCCTAAATAATTTTTTAAAAACTATTTTCTTCACAGCTCTCTGATTCTTCAACTCTAACCTTGGTGTTCCTAAAATTCCTATATTAAATGACTACTTTCTCATCTTCTGAGTCCTTAAGTCCAAAATTAAAATAATTAAATAAATAAATAAATAAATGGAGAGAGAAACTGTGTTTATGGATAGAAACTGAATATTTTTAAGATGTCCGTTCTTCCAAGATTGATCTAAAGATTCATGTAATCTCAAAATTCATCAGACATTTTTAGGAGGTAGAAGTTGACCAGCTGATCTTAAAATTAATATGAAAATACAAAATTGGAGGATTCACTGGTTTCACTAATACTGATTTCAAGATTTATTATGCTGTTATAATCAGTTTAGTCTGATAATGGCATACATGGACATAGATCAGTGGAATAGAGTGAAAGGTCCAGAAGTAGATCCATACATATATGGTCGTTTAATTTTTTGACTAAGGTGCCAAAGCAGTTCAGTAGTAGAAAGGGTAATCTTTTCATCAAATGGTGGTATAACTGAGTGGCCATGTGCCAGAAAGTGAACCTTGACCCTTACCTCACACCATGTATAAAAATTAACTGGAAGTGGATCATAGACCTAAATGTAAGAGCTAAAAGTATAAAAAAAAAAAAATTCTAGAAGAAAACAAAATTTTAATGTCTCCTGTATTGTGAAGCATTTCTTCAATAGGACAGAAAAAATAAAAGGGGAAAAATAAATTATAATTCAAAAAAAAAATTTTTTGCTCTTCAAAAGACAGTTCCAAAAATGAAAAGGCAAGCTACAGTCTAGGAGAAAGTATATGCAGAACATATAGCCAACAAGATTTGAATCTAGAATAAATGTAGAATTGTTACAATTCATTAATAAAAAGACAACCCAGTTTTTAAAAATAAGCAAAAGATCTGAACCAGCACTTCACCAAAGAAGACACACAGATGGCAAGTAAGCACATGAAAAATATTTAACACTACTAATCATGAAGGAAATGCAGGTGAAAACCTCAGTGATGTACTATTGCACACTCACTGAAATAGCTAAAATTAAAAAGATGAATATACCAAGTGTTGGCAAAGAGGTAGAGGAACTGAAATTCATATACAGCTGGTGGGAATCTAAAGTGTTATAAACTTTTTTAAACAATTTGGTGGTTGCTTTAGAAAGTAAACATGCATCTGCCATACCACCTAACCATTTTACTGCTAGGTTTTTACCCAGTATAAGCATGTTTTATAGGTCCACTCAAAGAATTATATACAAGTCTTCATAGCAGCTTTTTTATTTTTGATTTTTTTAGAGGAAGGAAGCGGGAGAGAGATAGAAACATTGATGAGAGAGAACATTGATTGGCCACCTTCTACATGCACCACACTGGGGATTTGGCCCAAAACCTGGGCATGTGCCCTGACCAGGAACTGAACCGGTGATCTCTTGGTGAATGGGTCAACGCTCAACCAATGAGCCACACCGGCGGGGCTTCATAGCAGCTTCATTTGTAACAGCCCAAGACTGGAAACAGTTCACATTTTAATTAACTGGTAAATGAATAAATTGTGTTATAGCCATACAATGAATACCACTTAGTAATAAAGAGGAATGAACTATTGTTATATACAATGAAGTAGATGAATCTCAACATGATTATGCTGAGTGAAAAATACAGACAAAAAAGAAGACATAGTGTGTGATCCCATTTATATAAATCCTAGAAATACAGACTAATCTATAGTGGCAGAAAGCAGATCATTAGTTGCTTAGGGTACAGGGGGAGGAAAGGATGTATTACAGTGGGGTATGAGGAAACACTGGGGAGGTTGATGGCTTCACAGGTCATCAAACTTTATATTAAATGTCGTTTCTTTTATGTCAGTTATGCTGTTAAAAGATAAGAGCAAATAACAGTATACTGTATAAATTTGATTATAGAAAGTATTGTTTTAATAGAAATCTCAGTTGGTTGTTAAGAGAAAATATTACTTAAGTAATACTTTCATTGTAAAAGGCCTTTTTTTTTTTTCTGGTGCATCGTTCCCAGAGGTAATGTAATACCAGGTCGATGCGTGGAGCGGACAGAGCAAGCTCCTATTCCATCTCCCTGTTCCAAAAATACATAGGTCCCAGATAGAGGATCTATCAGATATTAAACTAATAAGAACAGATACTACAGTTGATCTTAGCCAAAAGGCCAAGAAGCAATAAAAAAAAAAAAAAAGCCAATTTTTTATTATTTTGTAGCTATGTATATGTATTATCTTGGCTTTTACTCAAGGGCTTTCTTGCTATCCTTTGCTCATTTAAATCACTTCATTAAACCATTTAAGATTAAGGCTATTGGAAGGAAGTTTTAATCTTTGTAATATGGAAGTATTAATACTATCATTCAATGGTAATATATGAAGTAATAAGAATATTTGGAGAAGAAAGAGAATTTTTATATATTTTCAGTGTTTGTGTGTGTGTGTGTGTGTGTGTCTGAAACTGGTGGGTTGCAGCTTACTAGTGGTTTAGGTTTGGTTGCTGCCCTGAGGAGCTTATAGTCCAAATGTGAGAAGGAAAATCAAAGAGTAGTATATGCAAGAGATGTTTCTAAGGACTGTGGATGGGTGGCCCTTATAATGAGGGGATAGTAGCTGTAGAAAGTCATTTTAAGGAAGAAGATAGAAGAAAGTAAAAAAGAATGTATGACATGCAAAGAGTGAATGGAAATGAGCAGAGATAAATGAGGTGATTATTATTAGATGAGATGAATTGAGGTAAACAGGGAATAAGGAATTTTTGAATTAGTTGCATTAAGCACTAGGGAGCCAGTGAAGGGATTTGAGAAGGGAAGTGACCTAGTCAGAGTGACAGATAACACAGATTTTTATTACTATGTCATTTTAAATTGGTTATGCAAGAAATAGAAAGCAAAATCTACATAGATGAAAGGTTTTAGTAGCTAAAGGATTATCATACAAACCTTAAACTAAAAGTGGGCATAATAAGAGAATGATTTAGGAAAGAATTAAGTAATAAGAGCTGTTTAAATGGGATTGATGGAATGAAAAGTCAGAGACAACAATATGCTTTTTTGCCTGGAAAACTGAGGAAGTGACCAAATTAGAATGATAAAACTAACACCATGAAAAATAAAGTGTCCCTTCCTTTTCTTTAAGTGACTGTGCTGTAAGTGATTGTGCTGACCCAAACCAGCCAGGGCTGGATCTGAAATTTTTTAAACATGCAAAAAAAAAAAACCCTTCTCTACATGAGTATAAATATAAAAGTACCATGAGAATAAAAATGCCAAGTACAGAGTGGTGGTTACCTTCAAGGTAAGAGGGAAAAGAATGAGATCAGGAACAATCCCTCGAATGACTAGGTTCTTAACCCTCTTTGCTAAAATAACATTTCAAAGTGCAAACATAATCAGATACTGGTAGTGGAAAACTGAGAGTAACTTTATATATCCCCTAAGTAAGAGATTGCTTAAATAAAACATGGCATACGCTTAAAATGGGGAAGAGGGTAGTTAAGGGAAAGGTATTTTCTTGAAGATGTGTAATTCCATGCTAATTTTCCCTTAAGAATGATTGTCAGATAAATGGGCTGAATTTCAGGAGCCTGTGTCCCAGTCCCATTCCCCATGTCTCTCCTGTCTTCCGTTTTTAATTCCTATTAAGAGTGTAAGCTCCATAGGTCCACGTGGGGGCGAGGGAGGTTGGATTTTTGTCTGTTTTGTTGAGTGGTCTGTCCTCAGATCCAGGAAGGGTCTTGACTCACAGGAGGCCCTCATATTATAGTTGGATAAATTATCCTTGCCTACTTAATGTAGCTATAATATTTGAAAACTTAGGTTGCCTATTTTTTATGTCCTCATCTTACCATTAATATTTTATAGCACAGTCACTTAAATTAACAGTATGGCATATACTTGCTGTTCCCTTTATAGTATCTTATAACAGACTTCTTTCCAACATTTCAGATTTTTAGGAATGTTTTTCAGCACTGTTCTACTGAAGGAATGCTTAGAAGGCATTTAATAAATCATAAAATATTTCTCAAGTGTAACAACTGTGAAGGTCACAAAACAGTCACCAGAATCAGTCACAGAAGTTTCGATCACAGAAACAGCAGTGACAGATAGTGGCAGATATGGCAATTTTGTAAACATAACTGACAGCTTATCCAGTTAGCCAGCTTTGAAATGACAAAATGCAGCAGGAATTTTGTAAAGTTGAAACATTGATATTACTGTACATTAGGTGAGTGAGACTTTAACATCTTTGTTTTGTTTGTATTATTCCTAATTTGTGTAATGTGAATTTGTATAAAATACTACCAATTTTTACTGTGCACTCAAGTAAAAATAATATTGTAAAGGACTGCAAAAATGACATGGAAAAATGATCCATGATATAGTAAATTACAATAAAAGCAAATTACAATGCATAGTGGATACGAGTATATTCTGGTAGGGAAAAACCAAACAAGTAATATAGAATTATATTCAACAAGATGTTAATTACTTGGGGAAAGTGAAATTATGGGTAATTTTTTCTTTGCATTTTTCCTTATTTGACAAAAGTTCTTCAATATAATTATCAGAAAAGGTAATCATTAAAAAATGTTTTAATTATACCATACAAGTATAACACAGTGGTCTGGATGGAATCACTCTACCAGCTCTTCCTAGAGTGTGAGTTTGGGTGCTTTACTTAACCTTCTGGGTAACTTTGTGCCTCAGTCTCTTGATCTGTCAAGTGGATTAAATGAAATTGTAAATAACGATGTCAGTGGTGAATTGAAAATAAATTACTGCATTCATTCAATAGATTATAATACAACAGTAAGAAATTAAGAAACTAGACCTATATACATTATATATATAAATCTGGAAACCATAATATTGACCAGAATTTAACAAGTTGTAGAATGATACCTGCACCTGAAATTTTTTTTTTTTTTTTAATCCTCACTCGAGGACATTTTTGCATTTATCTTTAGGTAGAGCACGAGGGAGAAAGGAAGGAAGAGAGAGAGAAACATCAATGTGAGACACATTGAGTGGTTGCCACCCATGCGACCCCAACAAGGGCCGGGGACAAACTGCAACTGAGGTATGTGCCCTTAGCGGGAACCAAACCTGGGACTCTTGGTCCACAGGCCAACGCTCTAACCGCTGACCCAAACCAGTCAGGGCTGCATCTGACATTTTTTAAACATGCAAAAAAAAAAAAAAACCTTCTCTACATGATTATAAATAAAAAAGTACCATGAGAATAAAAATGCCAAGTACAGAGTGGTGGTTACCTTCAAGGTAAGAGGGAAAAGAATGTGATCAGGAACAAACAGGCACACAGGAGGCATTTCAGCTGTTTACTGATTTTATTTCTCAACAGAAAAACTGATATAAATCTGTCAAAATACTGTGTCAAGGCTAGATGAAGGTATATGGGTATTATATTCTCTATCCTTCCTTTTGTGCTTAAAATATTTTATAGTAGTGAAGTTTTAAAATGTTTACAATAAAACACACTTGAAGTAGGCTGTTATTTTTACCCCTCTACCTGATACAATTCCAGTATGATAAAAACGAATACCATGCTTTTGTCCCAGATTTCTAGCTTAGTCTTTTGTTTCTCTTTCTCTTGTTTTTTTTTTTTGTTTTTTTTTTTTAATTTTTTTTCTTTATTGATTTTAGGGAGAGAGAGAAACATTGATGAGAGAGAAATTCGTTGGCCATCTCCTGTATGTCCCCCTCTGGGGATCAGGCCCATAACCTGGGCGTGTGCATGAGTCAACGCTCAACCACTGAGCCACACCAGCTGGGCGTGTGACTTATTAATCACATTCATAGAAAGTCAGTCTGGCTGAACGATGAGGAAACTAGTATGGTTTTGCTCTCTCACATTATTACTTTAAGTAAAATGGTTCCTTCTTTGGGAATCAAGTATACTTAAAGGCAGAGTGTTGGGCTCTATGTTCCCTTTAGGTTTCTCCTAGTTTTGGCATTGTAGAACTGTAATTCAGAATCTTTCGTTGGATTGTTAGTTTTTTGAAACTAAGCAGTGTGCTCTAAACACTTTGACCCTCATAATACCCAATATAATGCAGTTGATTACTATGTGTTAAGGATTTTTAATCTTTATTATTGAAAGTATTACAGATGTTCCCCCCTTTTTCCCCTATATGTGTTGAAAATTAATTGAAGGAATGGTCAATACAGTTTTGAAACTTTTGGTACATTTTCTACAGATGCCTCTATTTGTCCTGTATTGGTTAATAACATGGCTTTTTCTTTCCTGTGTTCAGTGATTTAGAATCTAGAAGAGAAGTAAAAAAAGAAGAAGGTGAAGCTTTTGCACGAGAACATGGGCTTATCTTCATGGAAACTTCTGCTAAGACTGCTTCCAATGTAGAAGAGGTACATGAGAGGCCCCTATAAATGTTTGTCATCTTTTTACTTAATACATTTGTTTTATGTACTTTAATTTATTTATTGCTGTATCTTCCATAAGCTTTTTAATCACTTAGTCTTTGAATATCATAAAGTAGGAAAATTTCTTTCCTTTGAAATTACTTGTAATACTCATCTTAGATCAGACTCTTGACTTATATTCTCAGCCTTCTCTGAAAGCCAGAATCCTTTAACATTGTTGTGTACATTCTCCCTAAAATCCTTTTTTATGTTGTATGAGAGGAGGAAAGGGACACTAATGAAGTTTGAAAATATTTCAAAACGCTGAATATTTGTAGCTTATTTATAGCCACTTCTGATTAAATAGGTAAAGTATTATATTAATTGCTGTATAATATTACACAAGGCATGGGAATTCTGCCATCTTTAATAGATAAAATTTGTAGTATCGTAATTATTTCTGTTAGTCAAAGTGAGCTGTTTGAAGTTCTCTGAACATATCATGTTCTTTTATGCTGTATATGTTTGAATATGGTATTAATATACTGTATGTAGATGAGTAGACAGTTAATCATCCATAAGGTAGATATATTGCTATACTCTATTTTACAAAAAGGAGAAATGAGGCTAAAAAGTAGTGTGTCCAGAATAATGCTGTAGTTCCACCTCTGGATAAGACCAGTAAGAGCAGAGAACCCAGAAATGGACCCAAGGCAATATGCTCAATTAATATTTGACAAAGGTGGCAAGAGCATTCAGTGGAGTAAAGACAGCCTCTTTAATAAATGATGATGTTGGGAAAATTGGACAGCTACATGCAAAAAAATGAAACTAGACCATCAACTTACACTATACACAAGAATAAACGGAAAATGGATAAAAGACTTAAATGTGACTCATGAATCCATAAAAATCCTAGAAAAAACTGTAGGCAACAAAATTTCAGACACCATACATAGCAGAATTTTCACTGATACATCACCTGAGACAACAGAAACAGCCCAGGTGGGGTGTGAAACTCGCCCACCGCTGGCTGCAGAGCCTGGAATGGGCAGAGACCCGAAATGGCTGGGGCACGTGCTTCCCTCCATCACAGGACTCCACATATTGCCCATGGGACCACGTCACCAGTGGCAATCACCTGTTCTTGTGACTCGTTTCCTGGTCAGGGAACCAAAATATTATGGAAAAGACTCAGCAAAGAGGTTCCTTTATTTACACCTGCGGACCCAGAGGAGGCAGTCTCCAAATTCTGGGACCCCAGTTGTAGGGTGTGCCTAGCTTTATAGTGGCTGGGCAGGGCATTCTTTTGGCGTGAAAGCCGTAAGCAAATTACAGAAGAAGGAAGTGAAAGGGGTCATGTCATTTCTAAGATGGCTCAATTAAGATGGTGGTTTACGTCCTCTATCAGGATGATTGTGGGAGGACCCATGTTAAACACCACTGTCAAGTCTTACTTTTCTGGATAGATATGCAAGCCCAGGAACGGTTTAGTAAACCCCTAGCTTTTTGCCTGGAGGCTGTTAGGCACTTGAAGAGCCTTGGGTTCTCAGTTGAATGAAAAACTCGCCTCAGGTGTTCAGCATAAGGGGATTTCCCGAGGGTGGGCAGATGCTGATTGTTAATGAGCCTCAATTTGCATTTTAATGGCCCACTTGAATGGGGTTGAATTTCTGAGGGAGGGGCCCTCACCTCTCCCAAGAGTCCAGAAGGAGTAAGATGGCCACCATCCTATGTGACCGAAACTCAGCAAAAGCTCTGAGCGCCCTCCAAATCCCAAGTGTCCCCCCACAGTTCCAGTCCAGTCTGCCCTCCCTCTGCCGGAGCAGAGTGGTGAGGTGAGTGGCTGTGGCTATTTTAGTGCTCTACGCTGTGGAGCAGGCTTGAGATTTTATCCCTGAGGGCACTGCTCACAGCTAAGACCGCTGCTCTCCATGGGCTCCTAGCCCTCTCCTCCAACCTTGCAGTCCTACCTGGATCGATTCAGTGTCCCTGGTATATGGTCCTTGAAAGTTCTTTTTTGTTGCCTTTTCCCAATGATTAGTCTATATTTTAGTTGTAATTTTAGTTTGGTCCTGGGAGATGGTTTGTGTAGCTTCTATTTACTCTGTTACCAGTTTGTAATCTCCCTGGCCATTCATTCTTATTTAAAATTATGTGGGTGTCACTCTTATTTTTTTCAGACATGGTCTGTGACTAGTGGGCACACAATACATCAGTCCTAACAGACATCTGAAGACCCTCCCAGTCACACCCTATTGGCCCCGGCTGTAATCAGAGGAAGAGCAGCTTGAAGGCACTATTCATCGGTGGTTTCCACAGAAGATGCACCAACCCACTGGTGCTGGTGCTGGTGTTGTGGGTGATGGGGGAGCCCCAGGGTCCCAAAGATGGACTGGACTGGCAGTGGAGGTCCAGGACTTTGGGCCAAGTGCTGAGGTGGTGGTCCTTGCTTTTACCCTGGTTGGGGAGTGGTGATCCTTGCCTCCCAGCTGGCCATGGGAGTGGTGGTCTTAATTTTACGCCTGGCCAGGGGACGGGAGATGTATGCTTCCCCGGGTGGGTAGGGGAGTGGTGGTCTCTGCTTCCTGACAGGGTAGGCCAGTGGTGGCCGTCACTTTCCGGCTGGGTAAGGGAGTGGTGGTGGTTACTTCCCGGCTGGGTGGGGGAGTGGCAGTGGTTGCTACCCAGGTGGGTAGGGGAGGGGTGGCCTCTGCTTCCTGGCAGGGTAGGGTAGTGGTGGTGGTGGCTCCAAGGCAGGGTAGGGGCATGGCAGTCTCCACTTCCCAGCTGGGTAGGGCAGTGGTGGTAATCACTTCCCAGCAGGGTAAGGGAGTGGTGGTGGTGGCTTCCAGGCAGGGTAGGGGAGTGGTCGTGGTGGCTCTCTGGCTGGGTAGGGGCATGGTGGTCTCTGCTTCCCCGCTGGGTAGGGCAGTGGTGGTAATCACTTCCCAGCAGGGTAGGGGAGTGGTGATGGTTGCTTCCAGGCTGGGTATAGAAGTGGTAGTAGTTACCGGCCAGCTTACTGGGAAAGTGGTGGTCATTGCTTCCCAACTGGGTAGGGCAGTGGTGGTAGGGGAGGGGAGTGGTGCTTGTGGCATTGGGGCTGGGTAGGGCATTGGTGGTCTCCGCATGCCAGCTACGTAGGGAAGTGGTGGTAATCTCCTCCCAGCAGGGTAGGAGAGTGGTGGTGGTTGCTTCCAGGCAGGGTTGAAGAGTGGTCATGGTGGCTCTCTGGCTGGGTAGGGGTGTGGTGGTCTCTGCTTCCCAGCTCAGTAGGATAGTGATGGTAATCACTTCCCATCAGGGTAGGGGAGTGGTGGTAGTTGCTTCCAGGCTGGGTAAGGAAGTGTTGGTTGTCACTTCCTAGCTGGATAAGGCAATGTGTTCGTCATTTCCTGGCAGAATAGGGAAGTGGGGGTGGTTACTTTCCAGTTGGGTCGGGGAGTAGTGGTCTCATTTCCTGGCAGAATAAGGAAGTGGTGGTGGTTACTTCCCTGTTGGGTAGGGGAGTAGTGGTCTCTGCTTCCCAGCTGGGTAGGGCAGTGGTGGTAATCACTTCCCAGCAGGGTAAGGGAGTGGTGGTGGTGGCTTCCAGGCAGGGTAGGGGAGTGGTCGTGGTGACTCTCTGGCTGGGTAGGGGCGTGGTGGTCTCTGCTTCCCCGCTGGGTAGGGCAGTGGTGGTAATCACTTCCCAGCATGGTAGGGGAGTGGTGATGGTTGCTTCCAGGCTGGGTATAGAAGTGGTAGTAGTTACCAGCCAGCTTACTGGGAAAGTGGTGGTCATTGCTTCCCAACTGGGTAGGGCAGTGGTGGTCATCATGTCCTGGCAGAATAAGGAAGTGGTGGTGGTTACTTCCCTGTTGGGTAGGGGAGTAGTGGTCTCTGCTTCCCGGTAGGGTAGGGGAGTGGTGCTTGTGGCATTGGGGCTGGGTAGGGCATTGGTGGTCTCTGCTTGCCAGCTAGGTAGGGAAGTGGTGGTAATCTCCTCCCAGCAGGGTAGGAGAGTGGTGGTGGTTGCTTCCAGGCAGGGTTGAAGAGTGGTCGTGGTGGCTCTCTGGCTGGGTAGGGACGTGGTGGTCTCTGCTTCCCAGCTCAGTAGGATAGTGATGGTAATCACTTCCCATCAGGGTAGGGGAGTGGTGGTAGTTGCTTCCAGGCTGGGTAAGGAAGTGGTGGTGTCACTTCCTAGCTGGATAAGGCAATGTGTTCGTCATTTCCTGGCAGAATAGGGAAGTGGGGGTGGTTACTTTCCAGTTGGGTAGGGGAGTAGTGGTCTCTGCTTACTGGCATGGTAGGGGAGTGGTGGTGGTGGCATTGGGGCTGGGTAGGCGATTGGTGGTCTCCGCTTGCCAGCTAGGTAGGGAAGTAGCTGTAATCACTTCCCTGCAGGGTAGGAGAGTGGTGGTGGTTGCGTAGAGGCAGCGTAGGGAAGTGGTGGTGGTTACTTCCTGGTTGCATAGGGGAGTGCTGGTCTCTGCTTCCCGGCTGGGTAGGGCATGGTGTTCTCTGCTTTTGGCTAGGTAGGGCAGTAGTGCTAGTTGCTTCCCAGCAGGGTAGGGCAGTGGTCGTGGTGGCTTCCAGGCAGAATAGGACTGTGGTGGTCTCGCTTCCCAGCTGGGTTGGGCAGTGGTGGTAATCACTTACCAGCAGGGTAGCAGAGTGGTGGTGGTTGCTTCCCGGCTGGGTAGAAGTGTGGTGGTCTCTGCCTTCCATCTGGCTGGGGGTGTTTTGTTCTTAGATTCTTTGCTGAATGAGGTACTGCTCATACCTGCTTTCTCGATGACTAGTGGGATATGCTTCTTCCTCACAAGCTGGTGGGGTGCAGGTGTGGGCACCCTCGACCCCAGGCAGGCTGGGGAAATGGCTGGGTGTCTGTCATTCTTCTCTGGTGCCTGAACCCCTTGTTTTGGCAAAAGGTTGATGTTGTGGTCATGGAAGGGGCAAGACCTACCCCTTATGATGCCGCCCTTCGTTTTGGGTGGTGTTTTACCTAAAATTAAATAGGTGGCCATAATGGATCATATTTTTCTTTAGTTACAGATTTCTTTATCTTTTCACTTCAAATTTTATATTGGCCATTATATCAATGATTTTTGGGTTCAGGCCTTCCTGGGCAGGCTTACGGTAGGGCTCAGTTCCTCAGCGGTCCTTTATAATATCTTCTAAGGCTCTCTCGTCAGGGTCGAGAGTCAATAACTTTTTTAAAAGTTCTTGAGAACCAAGTGATAAAAACTCTGGTACAGGGAACCGTCTCCTCAGGATGTTAAACTTGTGTTCTTTATGGTTCTGTGCCTCAAATGGAATTGTAGTTGTTAACATCTGGTAGACAACTACACCTAGACTACAGATATCAACTTTTTTGTTGTGGGGTTTGAACTGCAAAATTAGGGCCATGTAGGGAAAGTGCCACAGAAATTACTCAGTAAATGTCTGTCTCTTTTACGTTGTTTGCTACAACGTAAGTAAGATACCCGCTACTCTTATGTTGTTCATTCTGTCTACCAGTATGTTTTCGGGCTTAAGGTCCGTGTACTATATGGTACTGGTGGCAGTATTGTAGTGCAGAGATTACCTGCCGAAAGTTGTGTCGGGTTTCCTCCTCTGTCATCGGTCCTCTACCCTCAGATGTTGAAATAAGTCTCTGTTGACATGCTCCTGGATGAGATACAGTTCGTCCTTGGTGGTTATCACCTCAAACAAGGTCACGATGTTCGGGTGCTGCAGGAGCTGAAGAGACCGAATTTCTTTAAACGGGTCAGAGGAGTCCTTTTTCTTCACCACTTTTATAGCCACGTCTGCGCCAATGAGTGTCTGCCGAGCCAGCCACACCGAGGAGAAGCTGCCCCAGCCCATGGTGTCCTGGAGGAAGTAATGGCCCACACGGTGCTCCTTGTTGACATAGAGGGCTGCCAACTGATTATACATGGTGGTCAAACAATAAACAACAGAAAAAAAAAGAGGAAAAAGAAAATGAGTGAAAGAAAACAAGCCAACCTGTCCAAATCCAACAGGTTACTAAATCAGCTTCCTGGGCTGTCATGGACAATAACCTTAGCCCAGCCAGGGCCTTAATAAAGGACTGGTTGTCATTCCATCACAGTCATCTTATGAGGTCAGAGCAAGAAAGAACTACCTCGGGTGAAGATAAGAAAAAAAAAATGGTGGTCTCTGTTACCCGGCTCATTAGGGTAGTGGTGGTAACTTCCAGGCTGGGTAGGTCAGTGGTGGTCATCGGTTCCCGGCTGCGTAGGACAGTGGTGGTCATTTCCTGGCAGAATAGGGAAGTGGTGGTGGTTACTTCCTGGTTGGGTAGGGGAGTCGTGGTGTCTCCTTCCTGGCTGAGTAGAAGAGTGGTGGTCTCTGTTTTGGGGCTCATTAGGGTAGTGGTGGTCATCGCTTTTGGACTGGGTAGGAAGTGCTTGTAATAGCTTCCTGGGAGGGTAGTGGAGTGGTGGGGTTGCTTCCTGGTTGGGTAGGTCAGTAGTGGTCTTCACTTCCAGGCAGGTAGGAAAGTGGTGGTGGTCACTTACTGGCTGGGTAGGGCAGTGGTGGTCGTCGCGTCTCGGCAGGATAGGGGAGTGGTGGTGGTTGGTTCCCAGCTTGGTAGGGCATGGTGTTCTCTACTTTTTGGCTAGGTAGGGCAGTAGTGGTAGTTGCTCCCCGGCAGGGTAGGGAGGTGGTGGTGGTTGTTTCCCGGCAGGGTAGAAGAGTAGTGGTGGTCACTTACCGGCTCGGTAGGACAGTGGTGGTCATCGCTTCCCTGCTGGGAAGGGCAGTGGTGGTCGTCATTTCCTGGAAGAATAGGGAAGTGGTGGTGGTTACTTCCCGGTTGGGTAGGGGAGAGGTTGACTCTGCTTCCCAGCAGGGTAGGGGAGTGGTCGTGGTGGCTCCAGGCTAGTAGGGCCTGGTGTTCTCTGCTTCCCACCTTGGTAGGGCAGTGGTGGTCATCATTTCCCGGCTGGGTAAAGCAGTGGTGGTCATTGCTTCCCTGCAAGGTAGGGAAGTGGTGGTGGTCACTTCCCGGCAGGGTAGGGCCGTGGTGGTCATCATTTCCCGGCAGGGTAGGGCAGTAGTGGTCATCGCTTCCCGGCAGGGTACACGAGTGGTGTAGGTTGCTTCTCGGCTTTGTAGGGCAGTGGTGGTCTCTGCTTCACTGCTGGCTAGGGCAGTGGTGGACATCTCTTCTCGGCTGCGTAGGAGTGTGGTGGTCTCCACTTCCCAGCTGGGTAGGGCAGTTGTAATGGTTGCTTCCTGGCTGAGTAGGGGACTGATTGTCTCCGCTTCCCGGCTAGGTAGTACAGTGGTGAATGTCACTTCCCGACTGAATAGGGGGGTGGTGGTGGTTGATTCCCGCCTGGGTAGAGGACTGGTAGTCTCTGCTTCCTGGCTGGGTAGGACAGTGGTGATTGTCACTTCCCGGCTGGGTAGGGTAGTGGTGGTCTCTGCCTCCCATCTGGCTGGGGGTTTTTGGTTTTCAGGTTCTTTACTAGATGAGGTAGTGCTCAGACTTGCTAGTGAGATATACTTTTTCCTCACAAGCTGGTGGGGTGCAGGTGTGGCCACCGTTGACCCCAGGCGTGCTGAGGAAATGGCTGGATGTCTGTCATTCTACCCTGGTGCCTGAACACCTTGTTTTGGCAAAAGGTTGATGTTGTGGTCAGGGAAGGGACAAGACCTAACCCTTATGATGCAGCCCTTCAGTTTGGGTGGTGTTTTACCTAAAATTAAATAGGTGCCCATAATTCAATCATATTTTTGTTGACTTACAGATGTTACTATTTTTTTCTCGTCAAATCCCATATTTGTCATGATGTTAATTACTTGAGGGTTCAGGCCTTCCTGCGCAGGTTCTCGGTAGGGCCTCAGTTCCTCTGCATAGCCCATATTGAGCCAGCGGTCCTTCATGATGTCATTGAAGGCTGGTCTCTCGTCAGGGTCAAGGGTCAATAACTTTTTTAACAGGTCTTGACTTGGGTAACAGGTTTTATGCCCAAGTATAAAAACTCTGGTACAGGGAACTGTCCAGTTAAGATGTTAAATTTTTCTTCTTCACGGTTCTGTGCTTCAAAGGGAATTATTGTTAACATCTGGTAGAGCACTACACTGATACTCCAGATGTCCACCTTTTCATTGTACAGTACGAAGAGCAATATTTCTGGAGCCATGTAGGGAAAAGTGCCTCAGATTTTACTCAGTAAAGGTGTTTCTTGGGTGATCTGGGCACTGAACCCAAAGTCCGCTACTGTTACGTTCTTCCCACTGGCCACCAGAATGTTTTCGGGTTTAAGGTCCCTGTGTACTATATGGTACTGGTGGCAGTATTAGAGTGCAGAGATTACCTGCCGAAAGGTGTCGGGCTTCCTCCTCTGTCATCGGGCCTCTGTCCGTCAGGTGTTGCAGTAAGTCTCCTCCGTTGACATGCTCCTGGACGAGATACAGTTCGTCCTTGGTGGTTATCACCTCAAACAAGGTCACGATGTTCGGGTGCTGCAGGAGCTGAAGAGACCGAATTTCTTTAAATGGGTCAGAGGAGTCCTTTTTCTTCACCACTTTTATTGCCACTTCTGCGCCTGTGAGTGTGTGCCGGGCCAGCCACACCGAGGAGAAGCTGCCCCAGCCAATCTTCTCCAGGAGGATGTAATGTCCCACACGGTGCTCCTCGATGTCAGAGAGGGCTGCCAACTGGTTATACATGGTGGCTCAAAACAATAAACAACTAAGAAAACAAGCCAACTTGTCCGAATCCAACAAGTTACGAAATCAGCTTCCTGGGCTATCGTGGACAATAACCTTAGCCCAGCCAGGGCCTTATATAGGACTGGTTGTCATTCCGTCACAGTCATCTTACGAGGTCAGGGCAAGAAAGGACTAATCAGGGCTGGGGATAAACCACAGTGGTTTTCCCTATTTTTGCTCTCACAAAACTTTTACAATGCAAAAAAAAATAAAAGGATACCCAAAGAATTTTTTGTTTATGTGGAATATTAAAGATTCACACTTACTTTAATAGAATGAAAATCTGTACAATATAAATAAAATAAAAAGTCTGACATGCTGGAGAAGTGTGACTCTCCAGGTCTCAGTTCCAATATCACCTGCTTGGAGAGGGCTCGAATGATCTATACCTTCCTACCCGCCTCACCCAGCCCATCACGTTTGTCATTTTCATAGCACTGGCCACAGTGTAGTTAATACTTTCCTATTTTAAACTTTACTGGAGAATGTGTTTTTTTTGTGGTTGTTGTTTTTTGTTTTTTTAAGGGAGAGAGAGAGAAAGAGGAAGGGAAAGAGAGATAAACCATCCTTTGCAAAAGAAACATTGATCAGTCGCCTCTCTAATGCACCCTCAACCTGAGATCAGTCCCACAACCTGGACATGTGCCCTGACTGGGATTTAAACCGACGTTCAGATGGAGGAGTAGAGAGCTATTTAGAGGACCCAACTCTTCCATGTTTCGTGTGTTCACAGTTCCGTGATTTCTGTAGGACATCTCTGTGTGTCAGGACTTACACACTATGCAGTTCTTATTGGCTCTCTTGGAGCCTTGCTTGCCACAGGAGAACAAAGACCAGGAAAACTTGTTGCTCAGGATATGCTGGACACCAGGAATCCAAGCATGTGAGGAACTAAATCTGCCAAAGGAGCACCCAATTGCACATCCCCTTTTCTGTTGACCCAACCTGCTGCCCAAGGCCACCAACCAAGCCCTAAAAATCCACTGATGATGAAAGATCCCCAACAGGGGACGGGCATATGAGGATGACTCCAGCTCCTAGGGCTGCCATCATCGACCCAGTACTCCTTGACTCCCTGCCATGTAGCCTTTGGATATCCTGATTCCCCATCCATGTTTCTTTAAATAAATCCAATTTTTCTTTATTCACTATTTGGGATTGCTGTTTAACCTCTCAGTACACCATTGTCTTTAACCTCTCAGGGAGCTGGTTAGAAAGGCAGAGTCTCACCTCTGGCTGGTGTGGCTCAGTTGGCTGGGCATCTTCCTGTGCCTTTAAGGAAAGGCAGAATCTCAGGTTCCTCCCCAGACCCACGGAATCAGAATCTACAGTTTAACAAGATGCCAGGGGATTTAAATACCCATTGATTTGAGAAAAATGGCCCCAGTTTTGCCTAAAACACTACTAGGCTACTTACTTCCCTCATGATAAACTCCCAGCCATTGATCCCTCCCTCCCTCTCCCCTCCCTACTTCCCTCCCTCCCCCCTCCCTCCCTCTCTCCCTCCCCCCATTATTGTTACTGAGTGCCAGGCCCTGAACTGGTAATTCTGGGGACATAGCAGGGATGAAGACAGACCCGATTCCTGCCCTCATGGAACTCCCAGACAATTAATAGCTAAGTACCCAAATCCCCATTTTATTCTATGATATTCTATGAATGTGCTTGAGGTGAAGTTGCAGTATGCAAGGAGTGTCAGAGGAAGGGGCATCCAGTAAATAACCCAAGCACAGGAAGAGAACCTGATCAGGGCAGAAAGCCACAAGCAGATGAAATGTCCCACTGCCGGGGAGGGGCTGCTGAGAAACACAGTCACTGGCATGGTCCACTTTCAGGCTTCTGACCAATGAGGATAAACCTGGGGAGTAGGGTTCCAGAAAAAGAGCAAGGGACAGAGCCAGGTGATAGTATCACAGGCACCATGCACACATCTGCCTGCATTTCAGAAATGAGGGGAGAAGAAACAGAAAACATCAGGAAGGTGGCAAAGACTTTCTTTTTAGAACTGATACTGATACTGACCTGAATATATGTTTGGTTCTCACTTTGTCAAAATTGACCCTCACTTTGTCTGCCTGCATCAGTGGTGTCTGTATTCTGAGGACAAGAACTATGAGAATAATTGGTATTGCATCTCACAGAGCATGCAGAAGAAAAAAAAAAGAAAAAAAATGCCTAATTGATTATGTTTCAGTAGCCAACAACTTTTAGTCAGGAAAAAATTTTTCTTAGCACCATCTTTATAATTAATGAAATGTTAAATCTTTCTCCTTTTTTTAAAATTGTTTTTTACAGAGGAAGGGAGAGAGAGAGAGAGAGAGAGAGACATCCATATGAGAACCATTGATCAGCTGCCTCCTTCATGCCCCCTATTGGTGATTGAGCC
The DNA here is from genome assembly GCA_037176705.1 of Molossus alvarezi. Taxonomy (NCBI): domain Eukaryota; kingdom Metazoa; phylum Chordata; class Mammalia; order Chiroptera; family Molossidae; genus Molossus; species Molossus alvarezi. Next base: position 19,870,581 of record CM073899.1, read on the forward strand.
CACAACTCAGGCACCTGCCCTGACCAGGAATCGAACCCGGTCCTCTCAGTCCATGGGACAAATCTCAATCCACTGAGTCTCCCTCACCCTCCTTCAATCACAGTCCACACTGCTAACAGAGTTGTGCTTTCTAAAAAGCACATCTGCTCACAACTCCACTTAACACCTGGTAACATCTTTTACCTTTATGGTAACAGCCAAGTTTCCACCTCCACAGGCTTAGATACCATTTGCCCTTCTGTTCCAGTTATACTGGACTGTCATCATTGTACTCCAACTCTGCTTTCCTCTTCTTGGCCTTCAGAACTTATGTGTTCCCACCATCTAGAACCTAGAACAGACTCTCTATGTACCTCCCCAGCCCTTGCCAAGCTCACATAGAATGTACTGAACTCCTGTTCATCATTCAGAACTTGATGTCCCTTCCACCAGTCACTCTTCCCACACCCCCTGCTGGGCTAGTTGCACCTCTCTGTGATCCTCCATCTCAATGTACCTGCTACTCTCTAACCACAGTGTGTCCTGTATTGTCATGACCTTTTTGTTTGTCATTACCTACTTGATATCCCTGAGAAGTCTACTCAGGGGCAATGGATGGATTATTCACAACCGTGCTGTGCAGGGTCTAGCATAGTGAATGGTTCACATCTTTGTTGAATGTTGCTGTGCTGGTGGGATGGTAGGGACAAAAGTAAGACTCCAGAAATAGTAGGGTCCTAGGCTCATGTAGGGTCCAGACATTTAGCTTATACCCATTTTGTACTTAATTATGTCTAGAGCCTTTTCCTCAACAGGAACAATAAGGGTCATTGAGCAGCCCCCTAAGAAGCCTTCTGCAGGGAACTGCATGCAATAGGGAATCCATATATTTGGTTAGTCATGTGAATCTTACTTCTTTTAAATAATCACCTTCTCAATGGTCTCTTAGCTGGAGGAATGATGCTAAAAGCAGTACGAGTGTCATACTCGAGGTGTGTTTCTAAGTTGTTTTTTTTTTTTTTTAATGTTTTTATTGATATTTTGGAGAGAGGAAGGGACAGAGAGGTAGAAATGTTGATGTGAGAGAGAAACGCTGATCAGCCGGCTGCCTCCTGCCCGCCCCACACTGAGGATTGATCCTGCAATCCAGGCATGTGCCCTGACTGGGAATCAAACTGGGATGTCTCAGTCTGTGGGATGACATTCAGTCCACTGAGCCACACGGGCCGGGCTCCAAGTTCTTCATCACTGTCTCCTGAGTCCTTGTATACCTTACTAGCATTCAGCATACTTTTCAGATACAAAATCTTTCTTGTACATTGCTTTTTTTCTCAGTTGACGATCTTAAATTTGCTATGTCAATTTGGAAATAAGATTTTATTCTTGAGATTATTGTACTCTACTCATTTCATTGATAAAAACAAAAAATTTAAATACCAAGATAAAGAATTAGTTCAGGGTTTGTATCAATACATTTATTTTTAGCCTTTATCTTTTATTTAAAAATAACAAAAAATATATATAAAGAGAAAAAGGAGACTATATTGGCTTTTTCTTACTTAAAATTCTAGATTTGGTTATAAAAGATACCAGTTATATTGTTGACAAGATGTAATATTTTCTGCTAATGAAGTCAAAATAAATCCCTGCTGAATTTATAATTCAAAGCATTTTAATGTAGCTCTTGATGTATACATTAAAAAAAAAATAAGTGGGAATGTTTATTCAGCATGTTCTAGCTGAGGGTATTTTAATCCCTTACAAATATGTACAGACCCCTCAGGAACAGACTCCTTATCCAGGAGTGTCAACTCAAATTTCAGATCCATAAAAGAATAATGTTAGCAATTACAAGATGTGCTCTTTGTGTTTATCACAAAAATGCAAATGTATAATTTGAAACAAACTTCTTTTATTTTCTGTATTTGTGTGTGTGTGTGTGTGTGTGTGTGTGTGTGTGTAGGAATAACATATCTACAATTTTACTGAGAATAACAAAGAAAAGAGACTGAATTATTTTATGTAGCATTATACCTATTGTTTCCACATTGGTTACCTTATATTTTCTCCTAAAAACACATGTGAAAGATGGTTTAAAATTAAACTTTCAACATTAAAAAAGAAGAACTAATTTATAGGTGTAGTAAAAGAAAATGTTTTTCAGAATCCGAGAAAAATTTCTAAACTGAAATAAATATATCCATCTTGAGGAAGACACAGTGGGTTTTAGATGAATGGATATGACATTGTTTCTGTTCTCAAGAAATTTATGACCTAAAGGGAAATTGAGAAAAAAATGTGACTCACTGAAACTGGAAGCTGCATTTTCCTGTTGTAAAGGACAAACACATGCTATGTGAAAGTACAGTACATTTTTTCCCATTAGGCAGACCTTACCCCCTGGACTTTAAGATAATAGCAAGAATGAGCTGCTAGAGTTAGTAGATAACCACTGCATTGTATAGATAACCATTGCTTTGTGTACTGGGAAACTGCTTGCTCCCTCAGGCTTAACAGCTAACTCCAAATATCTGCTTCTGTTTGTGCTTGCTTGATTGCCCAAATTTCTTAACAGGGGTAAGTCATCTATATATGCAACCCACCCCCTGAGCTCTGGGCTGCTCTCTCCTCTGTGTAGGATGGGACAGTCGCTGTGCGGCTAATAAAGCTCTCTTAATTTGAACCCAGTTTGGAGTCGGAGTCTGGTCTGACTCGTTGGTCTACAACACTATGGTCTTTATATAACTAACATGACTATTCCTACTTTAGACAGTGGGGAAAGAGCAGGTTGCTGAAAACATTTGGAAGGGCAAGTTCAGCATGTGAATAACAGAGTTAATATTTGTTACAAATGTCAAGTCCCTATGCCCATGTTCCCCAAATCAAAAACATTATCCTCACCCTGGGATTGAGTCTTGATTACCCAAGTGCCCATGTCCCCCATCCCCCTGGATTGTCTTTAAGTGCTCATTAGCTCCTTTCAGGAAGGGCCAACTGTAAATATTGAAGGGATAACAACTTTTACGTGTGATGATGAGTAAGGTTGTCTACATATTGCCTGTTTCATGGAAAAACTAAAATTGTAACCAATAGCTGAGGAGTAAAATAGAATTTGTTACATTAAACTTTTTCTTCTTCTTGGATTTATGAATTAATTTTGAAAAATAGAATTGTTCGGGTAAAGGTTTTGAAAACTTATTTAGAAGTTAAAAACATCGACAGCCACAGTAGAAGAGTGGAAAACTGGAATGGACAGTTTTCTCCGGCACCCACCATTCTCTAGCACCTCACCTCTGTATGAAACTCTTTGGGAAGTATTTTAGAATCTCCCTTTTCTATGGGACTACATTGTGTTACCAGTGTAAATACAAATGAAATCCTTTACGTTCTTTCTTCCCCCATGTGTATAATTTTATATTTTAGCTAAGACCTCTGTAACATTAGTGTGAACATGAATTTAATTAAGGTTGGACCGGTCTAAAGAGGCAGTGTTTTGGAAATTCTAGAATCAGCGACTGCTGGGATTTGTTTTTCTTATACCTTCTACTTAACCTTGGTTTCCAGAAAATAAATGGTAGAGAGGTACCCACCCCCACCAGCTTCACTGAGATATAGTTAACATATAACATTGTATAAATTTAAGGTATGCATACACTTACATATTGCAATATGATTACCATTATAGCATTAACTAACACCTCTACCACATCACATATTTACCATATATTTTTGTACCGAAGACATTTAAGATTTACTCTCTTAGCAATTTTCAGGTATATAATAAGTACTATTAATGATAACCATGATACTTCTTATTAGGTCCCCAGAATTTATTCATCTTCTAACTGCAAGTTTGTACCTTTGACCGACATCTACCCAAGTCTTTCACTCACCAACCTCCATTCTACTCTCGATTTCTATGAGTTTGACTTTTTTAGATTCCACATATACATGATAACATGTATTTGTCTTTCTCTGTCTGACTCATTTTACTTAGCATTATGCTTTCGAGATCCATTCATGTTGTCCCAAATGGCAGGATTTTCTTCTTTTTCTTGGCTCAATAGTATTCCATTGCATATATAAAACCACATCTTCATAGCCTTTTATCCATTAATGTATGCTTAGGTTGTGTCCATACCTTGACTATTGTGATTAATGTTACAATGAACACAGGAGTATAGATATTTCTTTGAGATCTTGGTTCAGTTCCGTTGGATATGTATACATAGACTATCTTATTTTTACTTGTTTGAGGAAACTCCATACTGTTTTCCATAGTTTCTGTACCAATTTACATTCTCACCAACAGTACACAAAGTTTGAAATGGTCTTCTCAGATGAACTCTTCTCTGGTCTTGAATAGACTGTCTTTCCGGTTTTCGTCTCATTTTCTGCCCTTGGTAGGACACTAGCAATGAAGATCTTAGGTTGCCTTTGCCTCTATCTTATGGAAATCTCAAACCTAGAACATCTCCTTAGCAGCCAGTTATCTCCTTTTTCTCCTACTAGACTGATCCCTCTAGCTCTCCCGTCAAATGTACCACTCAAGCCCTGGCCAGTTTGGCTCAGCAGTTAGAGCGTCGGCCTGCAGTCCAGAGAGACCCGGGTTCTGTTTGCGCTAAGGGCAGTACCTCAGTTGCAGTTTGTCCCCGGCCCTGGTTGGGTCGTGCAGATGGCAGCCACTCAAAGTGTTCCTTTCACGTCATTGTTTCTCTCTCTCTCCCACTCTACCTGAACAAAAAATGGAAAAATGTCCTCGGGTGAGTATAAAAAAAAATAAGTACCACTCAAGTGTGTGTGTCTGTGAAGTAATGGTGTGGAAGGGACAGTGGATCACATGCCAGTAAAGAGAGAGGAAGACCATCTGTTAGAGAATATAAAAAAAGAAATGTGATTTTTAGGGTCCAAAGTCTAACTCGACTGCGCCCAACCACGGTTCCATTGTGCTTCATCATACAGTTTCTTCCCGTCTGGGTAGGAGTGTGGTGGTCATCGCTTCACGGCTGGGTAGGGCAGTGGTGGTAATCACTTCTTGGGAGGGTTGCAGAGTGGTGGGGTTGCTTCCCGGTGGAGTAGGGCAGTCGTGGTCGTCGCTTCCAGGAAGGGTCAGGAAGTGGTGGTGGTTGCTTCACAGCATGGTAAGAAAGTAGTGTTGGTCACTTACTGGCTGGGTAGGGCAATGATGCTTGTCGCTTTGTGGCTGAGTAGGGCAGTGGTGGTGGTTGCTTCCCAGCTGGTAGGGAAGTGGTGTTCTCTGCTTCAGGCTTGGAAGGGGAGTGGTGGTGGTCGCTTCCCGGCTGGGTAGGGGTGTGGTGATCTGTGCTTCCCGGTGAGGTAGAAGAGTGGTGGTCCATGTTTGCTGGCTCATTAGGGTAGTGGTGGTCATCGCCTCCAGGGTAGGTAAGGCTGTGGTCCTAATCACTTCCTGGGACGGAAGTGGAATGGTGGGGTTGCTTCCCAGTGGGGTACGGCAGTAGTGGTTGTTGCTTCCCGGCTTGGTAGGGAAGTGGCGTTAGTTGCTACTCTGCTGGGTAGGGGAGTGGTGGTCTCTGTTTCCCAGCAGGGTAGGGGAGTGGTGGTGGTGGCTTCCAGGCTGTGTAGGGGTGTGGTGGTCTTTGCTTCCCAGCTGCGTAGGGCAGTGGTGGTAATCACTTCCCAGCAGGGTAGGGGAGTGGTGGTGGTTACCTTCAGGTTTGGTGAGGGAGCGGTGTTTGTCGCTTTCTGGCTGGGTAAGGCAGTGGTTTTTGTCATCTCCTGGCAGAATAGGGAAGTGGTGGTGGTTACTTCCCGGTTGAGTAGGGGAGTCTTGGTGTCTGCTTCCCGGCTGAGTATAAGAGTGGTGGTCTATGCATCCCGGATCATTAGGGTAGTGGCGGTCATTGCTTCCTGGCTGGGCAGAAAACTGTTAGTCTCTGTTTCCTAGCTGGGTAGAACAGTGGTGGTCTCCACTTCCCACCTGGTAGGGCAGTGGTGGTCGTCATTTCCAGGCAGAATAAGGAAGTGGTTATGGTTACTTTCCGACTGGGTGGAGGAGCGGTGGTCGTCGGGTCCCGGCTGGGTAGGACAGTGGTGGTCATCGCTTTCGGCATGGTAGGGAAGTGGAGATGGTTGCTACCCTGCTGGGTAGGGGAGCAGTGGTCATCACTTCCTGGCAGAATAGGGAAGTTGTGTTAGTTACTTCCCGGTTAGGTAGAAGAGCGGTGGTCTCTGTTTCCGGGCTCATTAGGGTAGTGGTGGTCATCGCTTTCTGACTGGGTAGGGAGTGGTTGTAATAGCTTCCCAGGAGGGTAGCGAAGTGGTGGGGTGGCTCCTGGTTGGGTAGGTCAGTAGTGGTCGTCGCTTCCAGGCAGGTAGGAAAGTGGTGGTCGTCACTTACCGGCTGGGTAGGGCAGTGGTGGTCATCGCTTTCCAGCTGGGTAGTGGAGTATGGTCGTTGATTTCCAGCTGTTAGAGGAGTAGTGGTCTCTGTTTCCCGGCTCATTGGGGTAGTGGTGGTCATTGCTTCCTGGGTTGGTGGGGACTGTTGGTCTCTGTTTCCTGGCTGGGTTGAACAGTGGTGGTGTCTGCTTCCCGCCTGGTAGGGCAGGGGTTGTCGTCCCTTCCTGGCAGAATAAGGAAGTGGTGGTGGTTACTTCCTGGCTGGGTGGGGGAGCGGTGGTCGTCGGTTCCCAGCTGGCTAGGACAGTGGTGGTCATCGCTTCTGTCAGGGTAGGGGAGTGGAGGTTGTGACTTGTCGGCTGGGTAGGGCAGTGGTGGTGGTTGTTTTTCTGCAGTGTAGGGGAGTAGTGGTGGTCACTTACCGACTGGGTAGGGCAGTGGTAGTAGTCATTTCCTGGCAGAATTGGGAAGTGGTGGTGGTTACTTCCCAGTTGGGTAGGCGAGTGGTGGTCTCTGCTTCCCGGCAGGGTAGGGGAGTGGTGGTAATCACTTCCCAGCAGGGGAGGGGAGTGGTGGTGGTTGCTTCCTGGCTGCATAGGAGTGTGGTGTCTCTGCTTCCTGGCTAGGGAGAAGAGTGGTGGTCTTGCCCTGGCCGGTTTGGCTCAGCGGTTAGAGCATCGGCCTGTGGTCCAGAGATACCTGAGTTCAGTTCCCGCTAAGGGCATGTACCTCGGTTGCAGTTTGTCCCCGGCCCTGGTTGGGTCGTATGGGTGGCAGCCGCTCGATGTGTCCCTTTCACATCGATGTTTCTCTCTCTCTCTCTCTCTCTCTCTCTCTCTCTCTCTCTCTCTCTCCTTCCCACTCTATCTGAACAAAATATCAAAATATGTCCTCGGGTGAGGATAAAAAAAAGTGGTGGTCTCTTACCTGGCTCATTAGGGTAGTGGTGGTCACTTTCAGGCTGGGTAGGGTAGTGGTGGTCATCGGTTCCCGGCTGGGTAGGGCAAGGGTGGTTGTCGCTTCCTGGCTGGGTAGGGCAGTGGTGGTCGTCATTTCCTGGCAGAATAGGGAAGTGGTGGTGGTTACTTTCTGGTTGGGTAAGGGAGTCGTGGTGTCTCCTTCCTGGCTGAGTAGAAGAGTGGTGGGCTCTGTTTTGGGGCTCATTAGGGTAGTGGTGGTCATCGCTTTTTGACTGGGTAGGGAGCGGTTGTAATAGCTTCCTGGGAGGGTAGTGGAGTGGTGGGGTTGCTTCCTGGTTGGGTAGGTCAGTAGTGGTCTTCACTTCCAGGCAGGTAGGAAAGTGGTGGTGGTCACTTACCGGCTGGGTAGGGCAGTGGTGGTCGTTACGTCTCGGCGGGGTAAGAGAGTAGGTCGGTCACTTACCGGCTGGGTAGGGGAGTGTTGGTCTCTGCTTCCCAGCTGGGTAGGACAGTGGTGGTCATCGCTTCCCGGCAGGATAGGGGAGTGGTGGTGGTTGGTTCCCAGCTTGGTAGGGCATGGGGTTCTCTGCTTTTTGGCTAGGTAGGGCAGTAGTTGGTAGTTGCTCCCCGGCAGGGTAGGGAGGTGGTGGTGGTTGTTTCCCGGCTGGGTAGTGGAGTAGTGGTGGTCACTTACCGGCTCGGAAGGACAGTGGTGGTCATCGCTTCCCTGCTGGGAAGGGCAGTGGTGGTCGTCATTTCCTGTAAGAATAGGGAAGTGGTGGTGGTTACTTCTCGGTTGGGTAGGGGAGAGGTTGTCTCTGCTTCCCAGCTAGGTTGAAGAGTGGTGGTCTGTTTCTGGACTCATTAGGGTAGTGGTGGTCATCGCTTTTTGACTGGGTAGGGAGTGGTCGTAATCACTTCCTGGGAGGGTAGGGAAGTGGTGGTGGTCACTTACCGGTGGGGTAGGGCAGTGGTTGTTGTTGCTTCCTGGCAAGGTGGGGGAGTAGTTGTGGTCACTTACCGGCTGGGTAGGGCAGTGGTGGTCATTGCTTTCCGGCTGGGTAGTGAAGTGGTGGTCATTGATTTCCAGCTGGTTAGGGGAGTGGTGGTCTCTGTTTCCCGGCTCATTAGCGTAGTGGTAGTCATTGCTTTCTGGCTGGGTAGGTGACTGATGGTCTCTCTTTCCAGGCTGGGTAGAACAGTGGTGGTCTCCGCTTCCCACCTGGTAGGTCAGTGGTGGTCGTCGCTTCCCGGCAGAATAAGGAAGTGGTGGTGGTTACTTCCTAGCTGGGTGGGGGAGTGATGGTTGTTGGTTCCCGGCAGGGTTGGGGAGTGGAGGTGGTTGCTACCCTGCTGGATAGGGGAGTGGTAATCTCTGCTTCCCAGCCTGGAAGGGCAGTGGTGGTCGTCACTTCCTGGAAGAATAGGGAAGTGGTGTTAGTTACTTCCGGGTTGGTTAGGGGAGTTGTGGTCTCTGCTTCCCAGCTGGGTAGGGGGCGTAGTTTTTGCTCCTGGCTGGATAGGGGGGTCATGGTCTGTTTCCGGGCTCATTAGGGTAGTGGTGGTCATTGTTTCCCAACTGGGTAGGGAGTGGTCGTAATTGCTTCCCTGAGGATAGCAAAGTGGTGGGGTTGCTTCCCAGTTGGGTAGGTCAGTAGTGGTCGTTGCTTCCAAGCAGGGTAGGGAAGTGGTGGTGATCACTTACCTGGTGGGTAGGGCAGTGGTGGTCTCTGCTTCCTGGCTGGGTAGGGGAGTAGTTTGGTCACTCACCTGCTGGGTTAGGGGTGGTTTCTGCTTCCTGGCTGGGTAGAAGAGTGGTGGTCTCTCTTTCCAGGCTCATTAGGGTAGTGGTGGTCATCGCTTCCCAGCTGGGTAGGAAACTGGTGGTCTCCGCTTCCCACCTGGTAGGGGAGTGGTGGTCGTCACTTCCGGCTGAATAAGGCAGTGGTGGTGGTTACTTCCCAGCTGGGTGGTGGAGTGGTGGTCTCTGCTTCCCAGCTGGGTCAAGCAGTGGTGGTCATCATTTCCTGCCTGGGTGGGGCCGTGATGGTCATTGTTTCTCGGCTGGGTAAAGCAGTGGTGGTCATTGCTTCCCTGCAACGTAGGGAAGTGGTGGTGGTCGCTTCCCGGCAGGGTATGCGAGTGTTGGTGGTTGCTACCCTGCTGGGTAAAGCAGTGGTGGTCTCTGCTTCCCGGCAGGGGAGGGGAGTGGTGGTGGTTACTTTCCGGTTGGGCCATTTTGGAATCTCCTCGGCCATCCATTCTTTTAAAAAATTATAAGGCTTTCACTTTTGTCCTTTTGAGACTTGGGTCTGTGACTGTTTGGCCCACAACACCTCAGTTTGAACAGACACCTCAAGAGCCTTCTAGCCACACCCTGTCGGCCCTGGGGGTGGTTAGAGGAAGAGTGTCGGGACCCACCATCAGGAGGAGCAGTGGTTTCCTCAAGGGCTCCACCAACCCTTCTGGTGCTGGTGCTGTGGGTGATGCGGGAGCCTCTAGCATCACAATGGTGGGCTGCGCTGGCAGTGGCAGTCCAGGACTTTGAGCCACGTGCTGAGCTGGTGGTCTTTGCTTCCATCCTGGTTGGGGAAGTGGTCATCATTGCCTCCCAGTTGTCCCGGGGAGTGGTGGTCTTAACGTTCCTCCTGGCCCGAGGAGGGCAGTTGTTTGCTTCCCGGCTGGGTAGGTCCGTGGTGGTCATTGTTCCCCGGCTGGATAGAGCCGTGGTGGTCATCGTTCCCCAGCTGGGTAAAGCAGTGGTGGTCATTGCTTCCCTGCACGGTAGGGAGGTGGTGGTGGTCGCTTCCAGGCAGGGTAAAGCAGTGGTGGTCATTGCTTCCCTGCACGGTAGGGAGGTAGTGGTGGTCGCTTCCCGGCAGGGTAAAGCAGTGGTGGTCATTGCTTCCCTGCACGGTAGGGAGGTGGTGGTGGTCGCTTCCAGGCAGGGTAAAGCAGTGGTGGTCATTGCTTCCCTGCACGGTAGGGAGGTGGTGGTGGTCGCTTCCCGGCAGGGTAAAGCAGTGGTGGTCATTGCTTCCCTGCATGTTAGGGAGGTGGTGGTGGTCCCTTCCCGGCTGGGTAAAGCAGTGGTGGTCATTGCTTCCCTGCACGGTAGGGAGGTGGTGGTGGTCGCTTCCCGGCTGGGTAAAGCAGTGGTGGTCATTGCTTCCCTGCACGGTCGGGAGGTGGTGGTGGTCGCTTCCCGGCAGGGTATGCGAGTGTTGGTGGTTGCTACCCTGCTGGGTAAAGCAGTGGTGGTCTCTGCTTCCCGGCAGGGGAGGGGAGTGGTGGTGGTTACTTTCCGGTTGGGCTATTTTGGAATCTCCTCGGCCATCCATTCTTTTAAAAAATTATAAGGCTTTCACTTTTGTCCTTTTGAGACGTGGTCTGTGACTGTTTGGCCCACAACACATCAGTTTTAACAGACACCTCAAGAGCCTTCTAGCCACACCCTGTCGGCCCTGGGGGTGGTTAGAGGAAGAGTGTCGGGACCCACCATCAGGAGGAGCAGTGGTTTCCTCAAGGGCTCCACCATCCCTTCTGGTGCTGGTGCTGTGGGTGATGCGGGAGCCTCTAGCATCACAATGGTGGGCTGCGCTGGCAGTGGTGGTCTTTGCTTCCATCCTGGTTGGGGAACAGGTCATCATTGCCTCCCAGTTGTCCCGGGGAGTGGTGGTCTTAACTTTCCTCCTGGCCCGAGGAGGGGAATTGTTTGCTTCCCGGCTGGGTAGGGCCGTGGTGGTCATTGTTCCCCGGCTGGGTAGGGCCATGGTGGTCATTGCTTCCCTGCATGTTAGGGAGGTGGTGGCGGTCGCTTCCCGGCAGGGTAAAGCAGTGGTGGTCATTGCTTCCCTGCACGGTAGGGAGGCGGTGGTGGTCGCTTCCCGGCAGGGTAAAGCAGTGGTGGTCATTGCTTCCCTGCATGTTAGGGAGGCGGTGGTGGTCGCTTCCCGGCTGGGTAAAGCAGTGGTGGTCATTGCTTCCCTGCATGGTAGGGAGGTGGTGGTGGTCACTTCCCAGCAGGGTAAAGCAGTGGTGGTCATTGCTTCCCTGCATGTTAGGGAGGTGGTGGTGGTCACTTCCCGGCAGGGTAAAGCAGTGGTGGTCATTGCTTCCCTGCATGGTAGGGAGGTGGTGGTGGTCACTTCCCAGCAGGGTAAAGCAGTGGTGGTCATTGCTTCCCTGCATGTTAGGGAGGTGGTGGTGGTCGCTTCCCGGCAGGGTAAAGCAGTGGTGGTCATTGCTTCCCTGCATGTTAGGGAGGTGGTGGTGGTCACTTCCCGGCTGGGTAAAGCAGTGGTGGTCATTGCTTCCCTGCACGGTCGGGAGGTGGTGGTGGTCCCTTCCCGGCAGGGTAAAGCAGTGGTGGTCATTGCTTCCCTGCATGTTAGGGAGGTGGTGGTGGTCACTTCCCGGCAGGGTAAAGCAGTGGTGGTCATTGCTTCCCTGCATGTTAGGGAGGTGGTGGTGGTCACTTCCCGGCAGGGTAAAGCAGTGGTGGTCATTGCTTCGCTGCACGGTAGGGAGGTGGTGGTGGTCACTTCCCAGCAGGGTACGCGAGTGGTGGTGGTTATTTCTCGGCTTTGTCGGGCAGTGGTGGTCTCTGCTTCCCTGCTGGGTAGGGCCGTGGTGGTCTCCACTTTCTGGTTTGGTAGGGGCGTGGTAGGCTCCACTTCCCGGCTGGCTAGGGCAGTGGTGGTCATCTCTTCTCGGCTGGGTTGGGGACTGGTGGTCTCCGCTTCCCGGCTGGGTAGTACAGTGGTGAATGTCACTTCCCGACTGAAGAGGGGGGTGGTGGTGGCTGCTTCCCGACTGGGTGGTGGACTGGTGCTCTCTGCTTTCTGGCTGGGAAGGACAGTGGTGGTCTCTGCCTCCCATCTGGCTGGGCGTTCTTGGTTTTCAGCTTCTTTGGTGGATGAGGTAGTGCTCATACCTGCTTTCTCGACTGGTGAGATGTGCTTCTTCCTCACAAGCTGGTGGGGTGCAGGTGTGGCCACCATTGACCCCAGGCCAGCTGGGGAAATGGCTGGGTGTCTGTCATTCTTCCCTGGTGCCTGAACCCCTTGTTTTGGCAAAAGGTTGATGTTGTGGTCAGGGAAGGGGCAAGACCTAACCCTTATGATGCAGCCCTTCATTTTGGGTGGTGTTTTACCTAAAATTAAATAGGTGCCCATAACCGGATCGTATTTTTGTTCAGTCACAGATGTTATAATGTTTTCCTTGTCAAAACCCATATTGGCCATGCTGTTAATGATTTGGGGGTTCAGGCCTTCCTGGGCAGGTTCTCGGTAGGGGCTCAATTCGTCTGCATAGCCCATATTGAGCCAGTGGTCCTTCATGATGTCATCGAAGGCTGGTCTCTCGTCAGGGTCGAGGGTCAGTAGCTTTTTTAACAGGTCTTGACACCCAAGTGATAAAAACTCTGGTACAGGGAACCGTCCAGTTAAGATGTTAAATCTGTGCTCTACCCGGTTCTGTGCCTCAAAGGGTATTGTTGTTGTTAACATCTGGTAGAGCACTACCCCGATGCTCCAGACGTCCACCTTTTCATTATAGAGTTCAAAGAGCAACATTTCTGGGGCCATGTATGGAAAAGTGCCGCAGATTTTACTCAGTAAAGGTGTTTCTTGGGTGATCTGGGCACTGAACCCGAAGTCCGCTACTTTCACATTCTTGTCCCTGTCCAGCAGAATGTTTTCAGGTTTAAGGTCCCTGTGTACTATATGGTACTGGTGGCAGTATTGGAGTGCAGAGATTACCTGCCGAAAGGTGTGTCGGGCTTCCTCCTCTGTCATCGGGCCTCTGTCCGTCAGGTGTTGCAGTAAGTCTCCCCCATTGACATGCTCCTGGACGAGATACAGTTCGTCCTTGGTGGTTATCACCTCAAACAAGGTCACGATGTTCGGGTGCTGCAGGAGCTGAAGAGACCGAATTTCTTTAAACGGGTCAGAGGAGTTCTTTTTCTTCACCACTTTTATTGCCACTTCTGCGCCTGTGAGTGTGTGCCGGGCCAGCCACACCGAGGAGAAGCTGCCCCAGCCAATCTTCTCCAGGAGGATGTAATGTCCCACACGGTGCTCCTCGTTGTCAGAGAGGGCTGCCAACTTGTTATACATCGTGGCTCAAAACAATAAACAACTAAGAAAACAAGCCAACTTGTCCAAATCCAACAGGTCACTAAATCAGCTTCCTGGGCTATCATGGACAATAACCTTAGTCTAGCCAGGGCCTTATATAGGACTGGTTGTCGTTCCATCACAATGTCATCTTATGAGGTCAGGGCAAGAAAGGACTAATCAGGGCTGGGGATAAACCACAGTGGTTTTCCCTGTTTTTGCTCTCATAAAACTTTTACAGTGGAAAAAAATAAAAGGATACCCAAAGAATTTTTTGTTTATGTGGAATATTAAAGATTCACACTTACTTAAATAGAAATGAAAATCTGTACAATATAAATAAAACAAAAATTAAAAGTCTGACATGCTGGAGAAGTGTGACGCTCCAGGTCTGTTCCAATATCACCTGCTTGGAGAGGGCTCCGCTGATCTATACCTTCCTACCCGCCTCACCCAGCCCATCACGTTTGTCATTTTCATAGCACTGGCCACAGTGTAGCTACTTCTTTTCTATTTTAATCTTCACTGGAGGATGTGTTTTTTTTTAAGAGAGAGAGAGAGGGGCATGGTCCACTTTCAGGCTTCTGACCAATGAGGATAAACCTGGGGAGTAGGGTTCCAGAAAAAGAGCAAGGGACAGAGCCAGGTGATAGTATCACAGGCACCATGCACACATCTGCCTGCATTTCAGAAATGAGGGGAGAAGAAACAGAAAACATCAGGAAGGTGGCAAAGACTTTCTTTTTAGAACTGATACTGATACTGACCTGAATATATGTTTGGTTCTCACTTTGTCAAAATTGACCCTCACTTTGTCTGCCTGCATCAGTGGTGTCTGTATTCTTAGGACAAGAATTATGAGAATAATTGGTATTGCATCTCACAGAGCATGCAAAAGAAAAGAAAAAAGAAAAGAAAAATGCCTAATTGATTATATTTCAGTAGCCAACAACTTTTAGTCAGGAAAAAATTTTTCTTAGCACCATCTTTATAATTAATGAAATGTTGAATCTTTCTCCTTTTTTTAAAATTGTTTTTTACAGAGGAAGGGAGAGAGAGAGAGAGAGAGAGAGAGAGAGACATCCATATGAGAACCATTGATCAGCTGCCTCCTTCATGCCCCCTATTGGTGATTGAGCCCACAACTCAGGCACCTGCCCTGACCAGGAATCGAACCCGGTCCTCTCAGTCCATGGGACAAATCTCAATCCACTGAGTCTCCCTCACCCTCCTTCAATCACAGTCCACACTGCTAACAGAGTTGTGCTTTCTAAAAAGCACATCTGCTCACAACTCCCCTTAACACCTGGTAACACCCTTTACCTTTATGGTAACAGCCAAGTTTCCGCCTCCACAGGCTTAGATACCATTTGCCCTTCTGTTCCAGTTACACTGAACTGTCATCATTGTACTCCAACTCTGCTTTCCTCTTCTTGGCCTTCAGAACTTATGTGTTCCCACCATCTAGAACCTAGAACAGACTCTCTGTGTACCTCCCCAGCCCTTGCCAAGCTCACATAGAATGTACTGAACTCCTGTTCATCATTCAGAACTTGATGTCCCTTCCACCAGTCACTCTTCCCACACCCCCTGCTGGGCTAGTTGCACCTCTCTGTGATCCTCCATCTCAATGTACCTGCTACTCTCTAACCACAGTGTGTCCTGTATTGTCATGACCTTTTTGTTTGTCAAACCAACTTGATATCCCTGAGAAGTCTACTCAGGGGCAATGGATGAATTATTCACAACCGTGCTTTGCAGGGTCTAGCATAGTGAATGGCTCACATCTTTGTTGAATGTTGCTGTGCTGGTGGGATGGTAGGGACCAAAGTTAGACTCCAGAAATAGTAGGATCCTAGGCTCATGTAGGGTCCAGACATTTAGCTTATACCCATTTTGTACTTAATTATGTCTAGAGCCTTTTCCTCAACAGGAACAATAAGGGTCATTGAGCAGCCCCCTAAGAAGCCTTCTGCAGGGACCTGCATGCAATAGGGAATCCATATATTTGGTTAGTCATGTGAATCTTACTTCTTTTAAATAATCACCTTCTCAATGGTCTCTTAGCTGGAGGAATGATGCTAAAAGCAGTACGAGTGTCATACTCGAGGTGTGCTTCTAAGTTTTTTTTTAAAATGTTTTTATTGATATTTTGGAGAGAGGAAGGGACAGAGAGGTAGAAATGTTGATGTGAGAGAGAAACGCTGATCAGCCGGCTGCCTCCTGCCCGCCCCACACTGAGGATTGATCCTGCAACCCAGGCATGTGCCCTGACTGGGAATCAAACTGGGACGTCTCAGTCTGTGGGATGATGGTCAGTCCACTGAGCCACATGGGCCAGGCTCCAAGTTCTTCATCACTGTCTCCTGAGTCCTTGTATACCTTACTGGCATTCAGCATACTTTTCAGATACAAAATCTTTCTTGTACATTGCTTTTTTTCTCAGTTGACGATCTAAATTTGCTATGTCAATTTGGAAATAAGATTTTATTCTTGAGATTATTGTACTCTACTCATTTCATTGATAAAAACAAAATATTCAAATACCAAGATAAAGAATTAGTTCAGAGTTCATATCAATAAATTTATTTTTAACCTTTATCTTTTATTAAAAGATAATAAAAAATATATAAAAAGAGAAAAAGGAGACTATATTGGCTTTTTCTTACTTAAAATTCTAGATTTGGTTATAAAAGATACCAGTTATATTGTTGACAAGATGTAATATTTTCTGCTAATGAAGTCAAAATAAATCCCTGCTGAATTTATAATTCAAAGCATTTTAATGTAGCTCTTGATGTATACATTAAAAAAAAAATAAGTGGGAATGTTTATTCAGCATGTTCTAGCTGAGGGTATTTTAATCCCTTACAAATATGTACAGACCCCTCAGGAACAGATTCCTTATCCAGAAGTGTCAACTCAAATTTCAGATCCATGAAAGAGTTGTGTTAGCAATTACAAGATGTGCTCTTTGTGTTTATCACAAAAATGCAAATGTATAATTTGAAACAAACTTCTTTTATTTTCTGTATTTCTCTGTGTGTGTCTGTGTGTAGGAATAAAATATCTAAGATTTTACTGAGAACAACAAAGAAAAGAGACTGAGTATTTTATGTAGCATTATACCTATTGTTTCCTCCTTGGTTATCTTATATTTTCTCCTAAAAACACATGTAAAAGATGGTTTAAAATTAAATTTTCTCCCAACATTAAAAAAGAAGAACTAATTTATAGGTGTAGTAAAAGAAAATGTTTTTCAGAATCTGAGAAAATTCCTAAACTGAAATAAATATATCCATCTTGAGGAAGACACAGTGGCTTTTAGAGTAGTGAAAATGACATTGTTTCTGTTCTCAAGGAATTTATGACCTAAAGGGAAATTGAAAAAAAATGTGACTGTCACTGAAACTCAAAGCTGCATTTTCCTATGGTCTTTATATAAGGAACCTGACTATTTGTACTTTTGACAATGGGGAAAGAGCAGGTTGTTGAAAACATTTGGAAGGGCAAGTTCAGCATGTGAATAACAGAGTTAATATTTGTTACAAATGTCTAGTCCCTATGCCCATGTTCCCCAAATCAAAAACATTATCCTCACCCTGGGATTGAGTCTTGATTACCCAATGTCAATATTCCTCCCAAGTGACCATTTGCCCCATCCCCCTGGATTGTTTTTAATTGCTCATTAGCTCCTTTCAGGAAGGGCCAACTGTAAATATTGAAGGGATAACAACTTTTACGTGTGATTATGAGTAAAGTTGTCTACATATTGCCTGTTTCATGGAAAAACTAAAATTGTAACCAATAGCTGAGGAGTAAAATAGAATTTGTTACATTAAACTCTCTTTCTTCTTGGATTTATGAATTAATTTTGAAAAATAGAATTGTTCGGGTAAAAGTTTTGAAAACATATTTAGATGTTGTGGGCCACTGGGTCACACAGGCCCCACGGAGCCCCAGGTCCTGCTGCTGGTGGCTGAGGAGCTCTGCTGCCTAGTGGCGCTCAGCTCCTGCTCAGCCTTTGCTGTAATTTTTGGGGATGGTTGTCTGCTGCTGGTCTGTGCTTCTGTTGCCTGGCAATGGATGTCTGCTCCCCAGCCTCTCTTGCTGGGGGTATATCTTGACTCTGATTGGGCTGCTACTGTGGGGGATGGTGCTGGGCTCCTAGGCCAGCTTTTTTTGGTTTCCACAACCAGTACCTTGACAGCTCCAGTACTGTGCACTAGTCTGTGTTGACACAGTGTCCACTAGACGGATGATGCCAGGTGCACTGGTAGGCTCAGGTTGCTGGTCCCTAGCCACTCCCACTACCTCCTCCCAGGGAAGACCTGGAATATTTACATTACCATTCTTGAGAAAAGACAGAAAATGATTTTTTGTCCTCTAACATTAAGGTGGCTTGGTGATAAAATAAATTGGAAAAGAATATTCACATCATTTCAATTTATTTTGTTTAAATGTCTAAATATGATCACTGATATGTATTTTTTAACTTGAAGAACTGAACATTCATTCTTCTAATTAGGTGTAATATAAGTTTTAAAATTTGGGGGAAATAGACTTTTTTTTTCTATTATTATTTGTCACAAATATCTCCTCGATCACCAGTATCAATAAATCACTAAAGACTATATTATGACTGCTTTTAGCTCAGATTATTTTATTGCTATTTAAAAGTAATGTATTTTTAACAACTCTTGCTCATAATTCTGAATAGCCATACATGTTACCTGTCCCCCTTTTAAAGCAACTATCCACATATGTGGTACCTATGCCAGGAAATAAAACCAACCTTATCCTACCTGTGTTATGGCTAAATCTCTTTTGATGCTGAAATAACAAATGTGGGGATGGATTTTATTTAATTACCACTAAACAGTTATTTTTCAATCTCTGTTTATTATTTTTCATTTTCTTCATTTACAAGAAATCAAAAAAGAAAATCAACAATTAAACAGAAAAAAATTCTTCAAATTTTAAAAACTGTAACTTAAGAAATTTCCTGAAGTAAACGATAGCCTGAATTCACTTATTAAAAGAGCCTACCACATTTCTTAGAGAAGCCAACACAATGGCTACAGTATGCAGCCTCCTAAATGGCTCCCAATGATTTCTACCTCTTAGTATTCATGCACTTGCTTGTTTCCCTCCTTTTGAGTGCAGGTTGGATCTAATGAGATCTTTCCAATGAATAGAACAATCGCCAGGATTACATTTTTAAAATACTGTGACTTCCATCTGGTTCTCACCCCATTTCTTTCTCTCGCCCCCTGCCCCCCCCCCCTTCTTTGAAGGAAGCAACTTGCCAAATTATCTACAGTCCTATATAGAGGCTTCTTTCTGGAAGGAACCAGTGTCTCCAGCCAATAGCCAGAGAGAAACTAAGAACTGCCAATAGCCATGTGAATGAGCTAGGAATTGGGTCTTCTGACACCAACAGCCATGTGAGAGGCTGGGAAGTGGACAATACCTAGTCAAGCACTGGGATGACTATAACCCCAGCAATGCTTTGATTAAAGCCTTGTAAGAGATCCTGAGTGAGAATCACTCCATCAAGCTGAATTTGAATTATGACTTTCTAACTCATAGAAACTGTGAGATAAATGTTTGCTGTTTTAAACTGCTAAGGTAGAGGTAACTAATGTAATAAATAATAACAAAACATATGCTGGTAAAATTATTGAGCATCCAGGAAAATCATACTAAGTGAGTTAAAAAAGAAATCAGATTGCCACATTACCTATGAATGTGATGTCCAGGTCATCAGGAAATATTTTTCTTTTAAGACTTTTCTAAGGAATCTACTAATGAGTTTACCTTCAGACAATCAAAATGATGAGTAAAACAATGGCATAAGGACTCATGCAGAAGATTCACATTTCACTGCACAAAAATGTTCTGCTCCAACCTGACTTTTCTATTCCCATACTGTAATTCAAAACTGTCCAGTTATCTCCTGGGACCTTTATCCACGTGTGTCGATAGTTTTTGCCTTCCACAAGAGGTGTGGGGTTGTTACTTGGTTTTTAAATCAATGAGGTAAAATATAAAGAAAGCAAGTGAAAACGTTTTTTAAAAATGAAGACATGATTTTCCTACTGAAGTGGAAAAAATCACGTAAACACTCAAAAGTATTTTACCTCTGTGGTAAGGAATATTATCATTAAATTGAGACTGTTTTGGTCCCACCAAACAAATCTTCATATTAAGAACTGATAAGATCAAATGGTTTCTAAATAACTTGTCCCAGAACAAAACTCAAGAACATTTGTAGTTATACAAAAATTTCCAGCATCCAACAAGGTAAAATTCACAAGTTTCTGTCATTGAATCAAAGATTATCAGGCATGAAGTATGGAAACACAACCCATGATAAAGAGAAAAGCTAATCCACTAAAACTGATTGAGGACTGACACAGGTGTTAGAATTAGCAGGTGAAGACATTAAAACACTATAACTATAGTTATACGTGCAAAATTTAATTAGAAACCTGGAAAAGTTTTTAAAAGCTACAAATTAATCACCCAGAGATAGGAACTATGATGTATGAGATGAAAATACACTGTTTATAATTAAGTGCCAATTAGACATTGCAGAATAAAAAGTTAATGAAATTGAAAACATGGAACAGTATATCCTAAGATGAAGCACAAAGGAAAGGAAAATTAAGAAAAATAATCAGAGCATTTATAATCTGTGGAATATCTTCAAGAATTACACCAAAATATTTAAGAAGAAAACTACTCAGAATTAATGATAATAAGAAAAATCATATTATAAGCAGGCAGAAAAAAAGGCACATCACATACAGAGTGACAATGATAAGAACTATAACATAAATTTTGTTAGAAAAAATTCAAGTTACATGACATTAGAGAAATAACTTTCAAGTACTAAAAGAAAAAAACAGTCAACCTAAAATTTTATACCCAGAAAAAAAAGTATTTAAAAAATGAAGGTGAAATGATTCTTCTATTCATACTGAAGCTGAAAGAGTCCATCACGGAGACTGGCACTACTGTACTGTGGAAGGAAGTCCTATGATAGAAAAAATGTATTACATGGATATATAATGATAACTATGTACAATAATTTTATTAATTAAAACTTTTCAAAAGATAATTTCAGGGTCCTATAACATATGTAAAAGTAAAATGTATGCGAATAATAGCACAAGTATCAGGAGGAGAGTAATAGAAATATACTATTGTAAAGGTCTAGTACTGTGAGTTAAATTACATAATGTCACTTGAAAGACTGTCAAAAGTTAAAAATGTTTATTATGAATACTAAAACAATCACTAAAGTAACAAAACAAAGAATTATTGCTAATAAGCTAACAAAGGAGTTAAAATAGAGTCTGTGATGCTTAATTTTGCATTTCAATTGGACTAGGCCATAGTACCCAAATGTTTGTTAAACATTATAGATGTTTCTGTGAAGGTATTTTTAAATGAGATTAACATTTAAATTAGTAGACTTTGAGTAAAGCAGATTATTCATCATAATGTAGGTGGGCCTCAACCAATCAATTGAAGGCCCGAATTTAAATTAAAAAAAAAACACTGACCTCCGTCAAGGAAGAGGGGATTCTACCAACACACTGCCTTTAGACTTAAACTGCAACATCAACTCTTCCCTAGGTATTAACTTTGCTTGTTTACACTGCAGTTTTTGGACTTTTTGGTCTCCACAACTGTGAGAGGCAATTCATCTCTCTCTCTCTCTCTCTCCCCCTCTCTCGCTCTCCCTCTCCCTCTCTCTCTCTCATATTTATCCAAAACAAGGTAATTAACACAAATAAAGGCAAAAAACAAATTAAAAGAAAATGGGCCCTGGTCAGTTTGGCTCAGCAGTTGTAGCATCGGCCTGCGGTCCAGTTCGGTTCCCATAAGGGCACATGCCTCGGTTGCAGTTTGTGTGGGTGGCAACCACTTGATGTGTCCCTTTTACATCGATGTTTCTCTCTCTCTCTCTCTCTCGCTCTCTCCCCCTCCAAAAAATGGAAAAATGTCCTCGGGTGAGGATAAAATAAATAAATACATAAAAGAGAAAATTGGAAGCAAGCAATGGGTAGAAAAAATAGAAAACAAAAAGTAAAACAATAAATTAACCATATCAATAATCACATTAAATGCAAATAGTCTAAATATTTCCATTAAAAGACAGAGTTGTTAGTTTACATTTAAAAAATATAAGGTTCAATCTTATGCCCCCTATAAGAAACCCACTTTAATAATAAAGACACAAATAGGAATTGATTTAATGAAAGTAATATGCAAATATTTTTCAATGAAAACAAAAATACTTTGGGAAATTTGTCACATGGTAATATTGCAGAGTTCAGTGACTGTGACTGGGGTTGAGTTGGGGGCAGGGATTATAGTAGAGATTAGTATAGTTATGGAACTTGTAGATTGGTGTTTGGGGGAGAGTAGTCAAACATGGGTGAATAGAAATACTTCCCAATGATACCAAAATAATAAAAGAGGAGTCTCTCTAAAGGAAGAACTGGTGAGGAAGACTTTGAGAGAACATAAAGAAATTTACTAACAAGACAAGCCCAAGTCCATCTAAAACTATTTTCTGTAATGTATTTCATGAGAAGTTTAAATGAAGATATAAATCTATGTATCTGGAATGTTTAAAATAAGGTATCTAATATTTTTGAGCACTTACTCCATGCTAGGCACTATTATGAGTTTTTAGTCCTGTGGTTCAAGTATCTCTCCCACTTTGGAGATAAGAAAGTGGAAGTTCAAAAAGTTGATAACTTTTTCTAAATCAAAATGAGCCTGAATTCTGACAAACCAGATAATGACAATGATGATGACGACAACAGTAAAAAAAATTATAAATTTCAAATGGGCCAGCACTGATGTTTGTTATCTCATTTAATCCTCACACCACCTTATGAGACAAAGAAATTGGCTTTAAGAAATTTTTTTCATATCACAAATGTTTATCTATTATTTTCATTCTAGAAAGACTTGAGGGAAGATAATATACTTGAACAAGTCTTTTGCACTAGCTAGAGAGAGAAAGTATTTTTATTTTAAAAAGAGTGAACTATTCAAATTATGTATGTTTTATAGAAATTGTACATAGTTTATTTTAAAATAAATGTCCTAGAAATAAAAATAAATGTGGTCTATTTAAACAAGTTTGTTAATTACTCTACTAAAATTTTTTGAGAAAAACAATACTAATGCATGGTGGAAGGGCAGATCAGCTATTTGGAGTAATATTTTTTTCATAAGAACTAAAAAGAAAATAGAAAACAGTATGGAAGGTATTTTAAGCATGTCATTAATCCCAGGAACAAACTCTTATTTTTTATTTTCTTTTATTTTTAATCCTCACCTGAGGATATTTTTTTCACTTATCTTCAGACAGAGGTGGGGGTGGGGGGGAGAGAGAAACATTAATGTGAGAGAAACACATTGGCTGTGGTTGCCTCCTGCATGACCCTGACAAGGGTTGGGGACTGAACCACAACCCAGGTACTACCCTTGACCAAAATCTAACCTGTGGTCTGCAGGCCAACACTCTAACTGCTGAGCCAAACTGGCCAGGGCCAGTAACAAACTTTTAAGTGGTATTAGAACCCAATTTTACAAATAAGAAACCGACGTTCAAGCAGATGAATTTTCTTTCTGAAGATCACAGGTAGTAGGTAGAGTCAGGATTAGCATTTGAGGTGGTCTTGCTGCCGGAGAAAAGAGTGGGCTAAATTTCTGTCACTAGTGAGAGTTGGGTTCTTACAATATCTTGAGAAGGAATTTTCTGAGATTCACACAGGAGAATGAATGGCTTTTATTCACGTAAAATTGTATCCCTCAGTTTCCAAAGTCCTAGTTCCATTAGTCCAGTCCTGGAAGAGAGTTAACTGGGAATTCAGCAGAGCTAGAAGCAGGGCCAGTGTCCAGAGTTTCCATTCCATGGTGGAATTGAGTCCTGCAGAGCATCAGGCTGGATCCAGTCCATCAGTCCACTGTGTAGGTCCCACCCAAGTGGGTGAATGCAGGGGAGTGTGCCCCCTGTAATAAGAGATCCAGGAGCCCAGCCAGCAAGAGAGTCAAGAGAGGGAACTTCCTTTGTTTTACACATAAATATCTCAGATTTGGAGCCCTTGCAATGGCCACACCTATTCTGGACAATTACTTGTTCTCAGGTGTGTTGACAGGTGAGCATCTTCCCATGTCACACAGACATTACTGGGCATGCATCTAATCTGCCTTTGTCCAGTCACTTCCCCTATCTATCTATGGGGAATAGTCCTAGAGAGTGTTAACTGTAGCTTCCTGACAAAGCTGTATAAATGGCATGCCTATATTGTCTATTGTTTCCTTTACTCCTTTCCTGTTAAATAATAACCAGGTTATAATAATGGTATCAGTCTGGCACTTAGTGTTTAGGTTTCTACTATACTGTCCTCATGCTTTCCAAAAGGAGGTTTGGTTCCACCTGGTAGGTGTTCTTTCAAAAGGAACAATCCATTCAAGTTAGTTTTAAAAATAATGGATCCCTTTAAAAGCAAATGGGAGAAACACCTGTAACAAAAATAATTTAATTAATAAAAAATAATTAAAAAAAAGAAACATACCATGGCTACTTAAAACTTCATAATTTTTTTAAAATATTTTTTCTTTATTGATTTGAGAGAGAGAGGAAAGGGAGAGGGAAAAAGAGATAGAAACATCGATGAGAGAGAACATCCATTGGCCGCCTCCTGCATGCACCCACATTGGGGATTTGGCCCACAACCTGGGCATGTGCCCTGACTAGGAATCGAACCAGTGACCTCTAGGTGCATGGGTCAACACTCAGTCACTGAGCAACACCGCCCGGGCATAACTTCATGATTCTTAATCATAAAGAAAAGTATTATTAAAATGACACGAACACTGAGACTTTACAGAGAATCCCGATAGCTTGGTTTAAACCCATCAAGCTTAGACTTGACAAATCAAATGAGGAGCATGAGAATAGCACCTTTAATGTTTTATACATTTGCTGTATATTTGATGTTGCTTGAGTTCTTTATGCTTAAATAAATAAAATATATTTACAAGACAACAATTAAAGGTAATATTTTATTAATTGCTAAAGGAATATCCTACTTTATGTGAATATGGCTATGGGATCAGAATTGCTCAAGGTTTTTATCCTTGGTTTTTGCCATCTGTGAACACACATTTAAGCTGCAAAATTTGGGGGGGTCACCCACTCACTAAGTAGCAGCAAACCGGATAAATGATAGTCTGGGAAAAAGTTCTCCATCCCAAGTGGAATTACCAGCACTTCAAACAGTGATGGAACCGTCGCTGAGGTCGTATGGCAGGAATCCAAGTGCTATTAAGCATGTATCAAGATAATAAAATGAGATGTCTTTCAAGATTTCAGCATTTTAGAAACAAAATTGCCTCCTTAAATTCTTTCAGGTAGGATTTCAATTGCTCATTTCTATGTATCCTACAAACCTTTACCTAATAGGGAAATTCCATTCTAATTAGTCTCACATTCATTGTAAAAGTAGCCATGCTAGCCCTGGCTGGTTTGGCTCAGCGGTTAGAGAGTCAGCCTGCAGTCCAGAGAGACCCGGGTTCGGTTCCCGCTAAGGGCATATACCTCAGTTGCACTTTGTCCCTGGCCCTGGTTGGTCGAGTAGGTGGCAACCACTCGATGTGTCCCTTTCACGTTGATGTTTCTCTCTCTCTCTCTTCCTCTCCCTCCTTCCCACTCTATCTGAACAAAAAAATGGAAAAATGTCCTTGGGTGAGGATAAAAAAATAAAATAAAATAAAAAATAAAAGTAGCCATGCTGGTGATGTTCCTTTTAGTTAAAATAGTATAAATGTATCTGAGTAATAGTCATTAAATTGTTTGTTATAAAAGCATTTTACATATCTTTCCAATAGAGATAACAGGGCATAGTCTTAGGGTAATGAAGAAAATACTAAAAAAAGGAAAGAGCTTTACTTATATATTTTGTTTGTTTTTCATGCATATGTCAAATTATTTGTCTGCTGTATTAGTTAAAAATACAATAGAAATAAATGAATAAAATTATACAATGATCCTTAGCAAAAATACTTTGGAAGATATTGCAATTAATTACCAATTTAAGAAAAACAAATGTTAATTATAACAAATAGTGTTATTTTTAACTAGCTTAAGCATGCAAACTAAAAATAAAACATTTGGCTAATTTAAGATGTACCTAAATGTATTCCAAATATATTTTGTTGTATTTAAAAACATACATATTTGTATGCTTGTGCTCAATTTTTAAATAACACTTTAAGATGATTTTCTAGGATCAGCATACATAAGTACCAATGTTATCTGTATAGCAGTTTAAATTGTTTTTCTTGGGGAGAATTCTTCAAAGAAACTTTAATATATGTAACTTTACCTTTTTCCTATTTTATTTCAGAAATCTTCACTGAGAGTTATACTTTCTTGGTGACTTCCAACACTTTATTTTTCTCAAGTGATTCTATAACTTTTAAAAGGACACAATCCAATCTCTTATAAAATGGTCTTTGTTATAAAAAATGTCTTTATTTCCTTCTGTAGAAGAGATACACTAAAAATAAACCTAGCTTTCTTGTTGCTTTCCCATCCTCTTTCTGTCTCTCTGCCTTGCTTCTAGTGATTGGTAGCCATGCAGGCAGGTTGCTTTCACTGTCTTTGAAAATTGCTTTCATTATGTACAGTGATATCTCAGGATATAATATTTTTCCATTTTAAATATTAAATACTATATTTGATGTTCAATTTTTTGAATTTTATAGAAGCCCAGCCATTTTGCTTTCTTAAAGGATTAAAAATACATTATTTTAAGTAAATTGAGACCTTTACATTCTTATAATAAATTATATTTGTTAAAATCAAGAATGATATATCAGAAATAAAGAACACAGTGGATGGTCTAAACAGCAGAGTAGAGGAATCTGAGGACTAGATCAGTGAATTAGAGGACAGGGTAGAAAAAAATCAACCAATCAGAAAACTGAAAGGTAAAAAGATTAAAAAACAGGAAGACACCTTAAGAGAACTGAGAGATAACTGGAAACGTAATAATATTCATATCATAGGAGTCCCCAAAGAAAAAGAAAATGAGCAAGGGTTAGAGTTTAAAGAATATATTTGAAGAAATGGTGACAGAAAACTTCCCTAACTTGGTGAAGGAAGAAGGCATTCAAGTTCAAGAAGCACATAGAGTCCCAAGTAAGAAGAACCCAAACAGGCCCACACCAAGACACACAGTAATTAAAATGCCAAAAATTAGAGACAAAGAGATAATCCTAAAAGCAGCAAGAGATAAGCAACAGGTTATCTACAAAGGAACCCCCATAAGGTTCTCAGCTGACTTCTCAGAAGAAACACTACAGGCCAGAAGGAAATGGCATGAGGTAATCAAAGTCATGAAAAACAAGGATCTGAATCCAAGACTACTCTACCCAGCAGGACTGTCGTTCAAAATAGAAGGTCAAATAAAGAGCTTCCCAGACAAAAAAAGGCTAAGGGAATATGTTAGCAACAAACGAGCACTGCAAGAAATGTTAAAAGGACTGCTGTAATTAGTACAAGAAATAGGGAGAAAAATATAACCAAACTAAACAAAAATGGCAATAAATAAGTACATATCAATAATCATCTTAAATGTGAGTGGACTGAATGCTCCAATAGAAAGACACAGAGTAGCTGACTGAATAAGAAAGCATGACTCACATATATGTTATTTACAAGAGACCCACCTCACAACCAAAGACTCACATAGGTTGAAGGTAAAGGGATGGAAAAAAAAATCTTTCAAGCAAATGGAAAAGAAGAAAAAAAAGCTGGGGTAGCAATACTCATATCTGATAATATAGATTTCAAAATTAAGGCCATAACTAGAGACAAAAGCCACTACATAATATTGAAAGGATCTATCCAACAGAAAGATATAACCTTGGTAAACATATATGCACCCAATATAGAAGCACCAAAATATATTAAAAATCTTCTGGAGGACTTCAAGGGAGAAATCAACAGCAATACAATCATAGCAGCAGACTTCAACACCCCACTGACATCACTGGATAGATCCTCTAGACAAAAAATTAGCCAGAAAACAGAGACTAAATGAAGCACTAGACCAAATGGATTTAATAGATATTTACAAAGAATTACACCCAAAACTACAGAATTCACATTCTCCTAAAGTGCACATGGGACATTCTCAAAGATAGACCACATGTTAGGACACAAACTAAGTCTCTACAAGTTCAAAAAGATTGAAATGATATCAAGCATCTTCTCAGGTCCAATGGCGTGAAACTAGAAATCAACTCCAACAAGAATTTGCAAAGACATTTGAACACATGGAGGCTAAATAGCATGATATTAAACAATGAATGGGTTACCGAGGAGATCAAGGAAGAAATTAAACACGTCCTGTAAACCAATGAAAATGAACACACAACAACACAAAATCTATGGGATGCAGTGAAAGCAGTTCTGAAAGGGAAGTTCATAGCACTACAGACCTACCTCAAGAAACAAGAAAAATTATGCCCTGGCCAGTTTGGCTCAGCCGTTAGAGCGTCGGCCTGCGGTCCGGAGAGACCCGGGTTCGGTTCCTGCTAAGGGCACGTACTTCGGTTGCAGTTTGTCCCCGGCCCTGGTTGGTCGTGTGGTTGGCAGCCACTAGATGTGTCCCTTCACGTCGATGTTTCTCTCACTCTCTCTCTCTTCCTCTCTCTCCCTCCCACTCTATCTGTACAAAAAATGGAAAAATATCCGTGGGTGAGGATTAAAAAAAAAAAAAGAAACAATAAAAATTTCTAATTGACTGTCTAACCTCACAACTTAAAGAACTAGAAAGCAAACAAAAAGAAAACCCCAGAGCAAGTAGAAGGAAGAAAATAGTAAAGATCAGAGCAGAAATAAATGACATGGAGACCAAAAAAACAATTCAAAGAATCAATGAATCAAAAACCTGGTTTTTCGAAAAGATAAACAAGATTGATGGATCCTTAGCTAGACTCACCAAGAAACAAAGAGAGAGAACCCAAATACATGAAATCAGAAGTGAAAGAAGAGAAGTAACTACTGACACCACAGAAATACAAAAGACTGTTAACAACTACTGTGAACAATTATATAGCAACAAATTCGACAATCTAAGCAAAATAGACAAATTTCTAGAAACACAGTCTCCCAAAACTGGACCGGGAAGAGATAGAAAACTTGAACACACCAATAACAACTAAGGAAATTGAAGAGGTAATCAAGATTCTCTCAGCAAACAAAAGCCCAGGCCCGGACAGCTTTATGGGGGAATTTTACCGAACATTCAATAAAGAACTAATACCCAATCTCCTCAAACTATTTCAAAAAATTCTAGAAGAAACACTTCCAAACTTGTTTTATGAGGCCAGCATAATTCTAATTCCAAAATCAGAAAAAGACACTACAAGGAAAGCAAACTACAGGCCAATATCCTTGATGAACATAGACACCAAAATCCTGAACAAAATACTAGCAAATCAGATCCAACAATGCATCAAAAAAATTATTAACATGACCAAGTGGAATTCATCCCAGGGATGCAAGGCTGGTACAATATTTACAAATCAATAAATGTGATACACCACATAAACAAAATGAAAGATAAAAATCGTACGATCATATCAATAGATGCTGAAAAAGCATTCAATGAAATCCAGCACCCATTTCTGATAAAAATGCTCAGCAATCTGGGAATAGAGGGATCATATCTAAACATAATAAAGGCCATATATGAAAGATCTACAGCCAACATCATACTCAATGGGCAAAAATTAAAAGCATTTCCCTTAAGAACAGGAACAAGACTAGGATGCCCACTTTCGCCACTCTTATGTAATTTAGTACTGGAAGTCTTTGCCACAGAAATCAAACAGGAAGAAAAAATAAAAGGGATCCAAATTGGAAAGGAGGAAGTGAAACTGTCATTATTTGCAGATGACATGATACTATACGTAGAAAACCCCAAAGACTCCATCAAAAATTTACTAGACTTAATAAATGAATTTGGCAAAGTAGCAGGATACAAAATTAATGTCAAGAAATTGAGGGCATTTTTGTACACCAATGATGAACTCACAGAAAGAGAAACTGAAAAACTAATCCCATTTACCATCACACCAAAAAAATTAAGATACCTAGGAATAACTTAACCAAAGAAGTAAAGCACCTATTCGCAGAAAACTAAAGGTCACTGAAAAAAGAAATAGAGGAAGATATAAAAAAGTGGAAGCACACACCTTGTTCATGGATTGTAAGAATTCACATCATTAAAATGTCCATACTACCCAAAGCGATCCATAGATTCAATGCAATCCCCATCAAAACACCAGCGACATACTTCACAGAACTAGAACAAATACTTCAAAAATTAATATGGAACCAAAAAAGACCCCGAATAGCCATAGCAATCTTGAAAAAGAAGAACAGAGTTGGAGGGATCACATTACCAGATTTCAGGTTATACTACAAAGCCACTGTAATCAAAACAGCCTGGTACTGGCACAAGAAAAGGCTGATAGATCAATGGAAGAGAATAGAGAACCCAGACAATATGATCAATTAATATTTGACAAAGGTGGCAAGAGCATACAGTGGATTAAAGACAGCCTCTTCAATAAATGGTGTTGGGAAAATTGGACAGCCACAGGCAAAAATAAATAAATAAATAAATAAATAAATAAATAAATGAATGGAACTAGACCATCAACTTACACCATACACAAGAATAAACTCAAAATAGATAAAAGGCTTAAATGTGACTTGTGAATCCATAAAAATCCTAGAAGAAACTGTAGGCAACAAAATTTCGGACATCATACAGAGCAGAATTTTCACTGATACATCACCTAAGGCAACAGAAACAAAGGAGAAAATGAACACATGGGACTACATCAAACTCAAAAGCTTCTGCACAGCAAAAGATACAATCATCAAAATGGAAAGGCAACCCACTGTATGGGAGAACATAATTGCCAATGATATATCAGATAAGGGGTTAATTTCCAATATATAGAGAGTGCTCATACAACTCAGGAAGAAGAAGACAAAGGACCCAATTAAAAAATGGGCAGAGGAACTAAATAGACACCTCTCCAAACAGGACATACAAATGGCTGAAACACATATGAAGAAATGCTCAACATCACTAATCACCAGAGAGATGCAAATTAAAACAACAATGAGGTATCACCTCACACCTGTCAGAATGGCCGCCATCAACAAATCATCAAACAACAAGTGTTGGCGAGGGAGTGGAGAAAAGGGGACTCTAGTACACTGCTGGTGGGAATGCAGACTGGTGCAGCTACTATGGAAAACACTATGGTGTTACCTCAAAAAATTAAAAATTGAACTTCCATTTGATCCAGTGATCCCACTTCTAGGAATATGCCCTAAGAAGCCTGAAACACCAATCAGAAAGAACATGTGTACCCCCATGTTCGTAGCAGCACTATTTACAATAGCTAAGATCTGGAAACAGCCCAAATGTCCATCAGTAGACAAATGGATAAAACAGCAGTGGTACATATACACAATGGAGTACTATGCAGCTGTAAGAAAGAAAGATCTCATCCTTTGGGATGACATGGAAGGACCTGGAGAGTATTATCCTAAGTGAAACAAGCCAAGCAGAGAAAGACAAATATCACATAATCTCACTGATTTGTGGAATATAATGAACATAACAGTCTGAGAAACAGGGTAGTCCTAGACATGTGGAAGTGGGGTACAGTCTCACAATCCTCAGAAGAGGGGGTGAGGGGGGAGGAATAAACCACAGAACTTATATACATGTATGCATGAACAATGGATATGGACAACAAAGCTGGGGACAGGGCGGGGAGGGTGGAGGGTGGTATCATTGAGGGGAAAAGGAGAAAGAGCTGTAACAAACATAAATTAATTAATTAAATAAATTTTTAAAAAAATTTATATTTACATAAAAATACAAATAATTATATTAGTATGTGCCCCTCATCTGTGTTTTCTTGAAAATGGTAACCTCATAAAGTGAGAATTTGTTCCTACTGCTTATTCAGTGACTAGAATATTCTGTGTGTGGACCTAAATGGACAGTTTCTCATTCTGGAACTTGTAATGGTGTTTATGATGTATTATAAGAATAAACATGTTGACTAAATAAGGATTTTTCCTCTGAGGAAAAATATAAAGATTAATCAATTGTAGTACAAATTTTGGTTGCAAATAATCAAATGACTTATTACAATAAGAGCTCCAGGACTCATTAGATAGTGTTTCTTGCCCTGTGACTCCTTTTATATTACTATTATTTGTATACATATAATCAATGTGATATAATTCACATCTGTTTGTTTATTGGTTTCTTATATCTGTTAGTCTTTTCAACCAACTCCATTATAAACTCACTGGTAGAAAGCACTATTCACTATCTCTCCTTTTATTTCTGTCTTCTACTTCATCTATCAGCTCTTAGTGCTTAGAACAGTTCTGCGTACACAATAACAAGAAATTAATTTTTAAAAAATATTTGGCTTTAATACAAATAATTAAATCATTAATTAATTAATTTGAGCTCTGTGGAGCTCTAGTGTACGTCTGGGGAGGTAAGGAGAAGAGTGGCTTATATAGTAACAAGCTGTGGAAGTCTCTAGGATTTTTCCTCCTTATTGTGTCTACCTTAATAAAAAGCATTGTATGCACACTTAGAATCTTAATAATTATGGGAAAACAAAACCACCAGAGACTCTCAATAAGCCATGTCTCCATATTTACTTCTGGTATTATTCACTGTGACCATATAATAAGTTAGAATGTCTACCTTAAAACAACAATCAGGTTCCTGCCTATAAGAAAGCCATTTGTTTTAGACCAATGATCTCATGAAGAACAAATAAATGAAATAAAGAAATAAACACAAGAAAGCAAATAGCTCTTTATGAGTAAGAGAATGACAACTTTATATAAGATTTAAAAGGGCCAAGATTCCAAGGAAGTAAGCTCTACATTCTCTGCTTCTTTTCTCCATTTGGTACTTTCTGATTTGTAAACTGCATCAACTGAGAAACTGAAAAAAAAAAAAAAAAAAAAAGCAGAAAGCTTTTATTTAGAAAGTTCAGCGGAGTTTCAATGGTCTCAGGTCAGATGAAGAAGAAAGAAAAATGGAGACTCCGGGACCATTAAGAAGAAAAATACCCCAGGACTGCAGTCAAGCAGTAGGAACGACGACACGTAGGAGTTGGAATTGAAGCAGGCCTATAGCAGATTCTATGAGACTAAAATTCTTGGCTGAATTAAAGGAGATCAGTATTTATTCTAATTGCTTATAGAAGTAAAACAAGTCCTCTCTGGAGGAAGATAATGTAATCCAGAGCTTCAAAGTCAGGACCAACTGAGTAAAAGTAAAAAGGAAAAATGAACAGCCCTGGCTGGTTCGGCTCAGTGGCAGAGCGTCAATCCACTGACCAGTGAGTCTAAGGTTTGATTCCAGTCAAGGGCACGTACCTCAGTTGCAATTTGTCCCCAGCCCTGGTCAAGGTCATGAGGGAGGCAACCAGTCGATGTGTCCCTCTCACCTCTATGTCTCTCTCTCTCTCTCTCTCTCTCTCTCTCTCTCTCTCTCTCTCTCCCATCCCTCCCTCCCTTTCTATCTGAAAATAAACAGAAAAATATCCTCAGGTGAGGATTTAAAAAAAAAGGAAAAAGGAACAACAGAAACAGATTGATACAAGATCTAGATATTGGAGAAAGCAGAAATAGCCTGGAATATAATAGTTGTATAGATCACAGTTCTCTAATAAAATCATTGTCATCTGAATTGTACCAGAAAACTGGAATTAATTTTTTAAAGGATTTAATGCATATTTTGGTACTGAAAAATACACTAGTTGAAAATAAGAATATAATAAATAGCTTAAATCGTGCAATAGGTACAGGATTTGGGAACTGAAATATAAGTGAGTAGAAAATATTCAAATACTGCACATAGAAAAAATAATGGAAAATGTAGAAAAGAGAATCAAAGCCAAATAAGATACAAAGACAAAGTCTAGTGTACATATAATCGGAATTTCATAGTGAGAGGAGAAAGGAGTATAAGCAATACTTGAAGAACTGGCTGAGAACCTGTCAAAACCGAAAAAATGATATCAAGCCACAGACTCAAGAACTATTATGAAACTCAAGAAAGATAAAGAGAAAACAAACTAGGCATTTATAAAAAAAAAAAAAAAAATCAAACAAGCCTAAAAGTACTCAGAGGAAAGGTAATTTCCTTAAAAGGAGCAAAGATAAGATTTTTATCCAACATTTCAAACAAAAGATGAAAGCCAGAGGAAATATCATGTTGAAAGTGGTAAAAGAAAATAACTGCCAATCTAGACATCTTTGCCCAGCCAACATATTCTTTGAAAATAAAAGAAATAAACACATCTTTCATACAAACAAAAACTGACAGAACTTTTTGCCATTTGAACAATATTAAAATATATGAAAGAAAGGCTTTTATTTACTTAGAAGAAAAATGATCCCAGATGGATTCATACTAATGCAAGAAGGAATATAAATCAGTGAAACAAATATGTTGACAAATTTGGATAGGTTGTATAAAAATAACAATAATGTATTGTGAAACATAAATGTATATAATAGATCTGGTTGATATATCCTCTCGAAGTTCTTTGGATCACCCAACTTTCCACGAAGATGCTGATCATGTCTTCACACTAACAGACTTCCCACCCCATGTACCATGGTCTCTTCTTCTCTGCCTTGAGGCCTTTCTCCAGCATTAATGAACCACACCCTGCTCGGCTGTGCACAGGCCTGCCCTGAAGTTCAGAAAGGCAATGCTCTGGGCCACCAAATGGTGTCAGATGAGAACCAGTGGATAACTTCCTCAAGCTCTCCAACATCTTGTAAAAAGCTTCCGTGATATGTTTCACAAAGGGCCGCTATATTAGTTACCTAAGGTTGTAACAAATTACCACAAATATGGCTTAAAATAAGAGAGATTTATTCTCTCTAATTCTGATGCCAGAAGCCTAAAATTGAGCAGTTGGCAAGACTGCACTCCCTCTCACAGTCTTACGAGACAATCCTGCCTTGCCTTTCCAGCTTCTGCTTTCCAGGTGTTCCTTGCTGTTGGCTGCATATCTCTGAACTCTGCATATACCTACACACGACCTTCTCTTCCTGTGTGTCTATGTCTTTGCTTCTCCCTCTTATGAGAACATAAGATTTAGGGCTCATCCAGGTAATCCAGCATGATCTCATCTCAAG
Source organism: Molossus alvarezi (assembly GCA_037176705.1). Lineage (NCBI taxonomy): Eukaryota > Metazoa > Chordata > Mammalia > Chiroptera > Molossidae > Molossus > Molossus alvarezi. The sequence goes on from CM073899.1 coordinate 19,905,308, forward strand.
ATGCTTTACTTAATTACATCTGCAAAGACCCTGTTTCCGAACTGGATTACATTCACAGGTGCAGACCCTGTAGGCATATCCTTTGGGGGCCACCCTACTACACCCTGCAGCCTGCCCTCTGAAGTACCCAGATGCACATGGGTCTCACGTTAAACTATATTCACCCAATCACAACGTCTCCAAAAGTCTTAACCCATTACAGCCTCAACTCTAAGTCTAAAATCTTATCTAAATATCATCAGCTCAAAAAATTCCAAATCTCACTATCTAAATCATTTAAGACTCTGAGATATGATTTATCCTGGTAAAAATTTTCTCTTCATTTTGGGTCAGTGAAACTAGAAAGTTTCTACTTCCATAATAAAATGATGAGAGGGGCATAGAATGGATATTCCCATTCTGAAAGGGAGAAACTGGAAGGAATAAAGGGGTTGTCATTAGGTCCAAGTAAGTTTGAAAATCCTGAGGAAAACATTCCATTAGTGTGCAAGGCCTGAGAATAATCCTCAGTGGCTCTGTGCTTTACCTTTTGGGCCCACTGTACCTGTGCTGGCCTTTATCATTCACATAATTCTTCCTTATTCTTGAAGAAGAGCAAATCTTCGTAGGTGAGTAGCTCTATCAGCCCATTTCCGGGCTGTAGAAATTTGGAAACCTGACAGCATTCTCTCATTTTGTCTTGTTTTTGCTTCTTTCAGTTCAAGCCAGCAGTGTTTCTGCTGTTATAACATTCTCAAACACTTTGTGAATTGTCTGTTTGTGTCATGAGGGTCTGTGGCATTAGGTAAGGTCCCCCATATATCTGTTCTGAAAAAGTCCATATGTCTATTCCTGGCTTCTGCTGAGGTGGCTGAGGGCATCATGCCTAATCTCTTCAACAAAGATTGTCCAATTACACACAGACCTTCTTTCCAGAGAAGAGTTTCTCAATCATGAATTGCCTAATTTTAGCATTCTTTGAAGTCTGGATAGATGAAGAACCTCCCAAGTCATCAAATGCTGGTTTTATTTTGCTTAGCAAATTATCTCTTTCCTCTCACATTTTACTAGAAGTTTCGAGGAGAAACCAGGCCATACCTTCAACACTATGATTGGAAATCTTTTTAGTTAAATATCCACTTTCATTACTTATAAATTCTACTTTCCACACAACAGTAAAACAGCCATGTTTTCTACCGCTATATAACGAAGATCATGTTCTCTTCGGTTTCTAACAACATAATCACCATTTCTTTTAGAGCACTCACCAGAAACGCCTTGAATGTCCATCCATAATCCCACCAAAAGCCTCTTCAAGGCAATCTAGGCTTTTTCTATTTTACTTCTCGCATTTCTTCTGTTCTATGACCTTTACTGAATTCTATAGCCACTTACACGATTTTTGGTATTTGTTACAGCATCACCCATTTTCCAATATGAATGTAAATATTAGTTTTCTAGGGTTGCTGTAACAAATGACTATGCACTTGGTATGTTAAAGCAACAGAAATTTAATCTCTCGCGGTTCTGGAGAGCATATGTTCTAAATCCAGGTGCCAGCTCGGCCATGTGTTCTGACTATTCTAGGGGAGAATCCTACCTTTCCTCTTCCAGCTGCTGGTGTCTGCAGATGTTGTTTGGTTTGTAGCTGCGTAAATCTTGTCTCTACTTCCCGCTTTACATGGCCTTCTCCTCCTCCATGTGTGTCTTCTCTTCTGTTTCTTAAAGGACTTGTTATTAGATTTAGTATGAGTTCCTCATCTGGACATCTTTGAATTTGAGTTACACCTATAAAGATCATTTTTTAGGGGCCACCATTCAATACAGTGTAGCTCCTAATACATTTACAGTTTGAAAATTGTGATATGATTATTAAGATATACTTTATTGACTTCTGTCCCTTACTGATTTGATCACTTATTATCTGAGATCCCTTTCCAAATAAACATTTGAACTCTAATTCTTGTCCCAGTATTTTTGTTTGTTTGTTTGTTTTTTTAGGTGTGTGTGGGGCGTTTTGGGGGAGTCAAACTAAGGCACACAGGTGAAGAAATTACATGAAAACAATAGCATAAAAAAGTGTGAGAGGGTGAATGGATTAAAAATAGTCAAAGATCTTTAAATATCTGGGATGTTGTAAAAGTACTAATTTAGAGCAATCTTTAATAAATCAAGAATGAATGTTATGATCTTTATAGTAATAACTAAAGTGAAAAATAAAAATGTATTATCAAAGTTAATACAGGAGAAAATCAGAACAAAATGTTCTCAGTTTTTTCTAAAAACAAAAAGGCCCAGAAGAGGAGAAAAGAAAACTAAGAAAAGATAAAAAACTAGAAGCCAACTAGGATACTGTAATTTTCAACACAAATATTTCAGTAAATATATCAAATAAAAATAATACTCTAATAAAGATAGATGCTGTCATAGTGGTTAGAGAAAAAAACAAAAACAAAAAAACAATACAGGCACTTCCCAGAGATACATCTTAAAGAAAAGAACACAGAAAGGTTGAAAGGAAAAGAATGGGAAAAGACATAAACTAAAACTATTAAGTAAACTGATTTACTGTACTAACCATATAAAGTGAATGGTTAGGCTAGCATCATTGCTAGAGATTGAGAGAGACATTTCATAATGATAAAACATCAATCCTCCAGGAACAATTTTAAGTTCACAAACAGCTAATTAAAGTACTAATAAAAGTGTCCTCGATTGCTATGTTACCAAGCAAAGATATTAGGGAAGAAAAAAGATTATCATCTTCTATTACCATCTATTGTATAAAAGTAAAAGCGTTTGTAACACAAATAGAAAGAAAATATTCTGAGAATAAAGAGCAGCCCTTTAAGGAAATAAATTTACAAAATCTCACTAGGTTGCCTATATTGTTCTTATTTTATTACAGATTATAAAAACAAACTTTGTTACAAATCCATCAGTATTTTGAAAATTCTACTATACTGATACTCTTCTCTATCAAAAACTGTTAGCTTATTAGACTAGTCATGTTTTGCATAATGTAAAGAATCTTATTCTAACTAAATAGTAGGCACACAGTGCAATACTTGATCTGATTTTCCCTGATTTATGTATACTTTTCATTTCTGAAATAAAATCTTGTTAACTCACCTGCCAGGATATTTGAATTGTTGGCTTGTTTGTTTGTTTCATACCTAGACTTCAATAGAAGCAATTTTACTGCTTCCTGGCTTTCACAGATAAACCCTACCTCATCACAGTTTAGCCCAGCCATTATTTTTCTATAGTCTTTTCCCCTCTTTTCTCAACACCAAAATTCTAGTATTTTCCAAATATACCAGGGTTTGATATATTTGTTTTATAATCTTGATTTTTACAGTATATCTATGTATGAACAGAATTTAGAAGTTTTGTATTATGTATCTGTATCTTTTGACATGAATAGCATTACACCATGATCACTCAGTTTGAATTACTGATCTAGCTCCTCTCTGAGATACTTCTGAATGGAGACAAAATAGACCATTGCATGTTTGTTTTCTCCTTTAAGGAGTTCTCTTACTGAGCAATTATCTTAGACATTCCTTTGATATAACTAAACTGTTGTTTTCAATCACCTAACACACCATAAGGTAGATTTTACTGCCCTATCTGAATAAAAAACCAGAGTCTTAACTGAAAAGGAGAAAACATTCCAGAGATGACATCTTTCTAAAAAGTTGAACCTGCCTATCTAACTGTACTGTTTAAACAGCAGTACTGCCATCCATCTTAATCACAAAAAAATGTTTTCATGATTACTCTAGTTACTTGTCATTCAACTGCCTAGATTTAATAAACTTGCCTGAAAAATAAAGTACTTCATTTTGTGATTTGTGATGTGGTTTAAAGTCTCTATATAGTCTCATGAGTGGTGTTTAAACAGTTCAAATTAAAATGTAAGCCATTAATGGAAGAAGACTTGACTTTGGGTGATGAACACACAATACAATATACACATAATGTATTATAGAATTGTACACCTGAAACCTATATAATTTTATTAACCAATGTCACTGCAATAAATTAAATAACAATTAAAATGTAAGCAATTAAGAACTAGATTAAATTGTATATCACTCGTTTTTCTTCTTCGAAGTCCCAAACTCACAATGTCTTTGAGATTCAGAATGAAATTGCCCCTGGTGGTACTAAGCCTTTCTTATCTTTATAAATTTATACTGACATAAGTTTTTTTAAAAAAAAATCACACTGAACCAAATTCATTCTCAGAGAAGCATCAGAGCCTTTTTTCTGAGCAGATAGCAAGTTTTCTTCTCCTCCTAGTCATTCTGTTTCAGGGTGAGAAAGGTGAGCAAATTATATTCACCGACACCCTACTATGTGTAAGCACAGCAATAAAAATATTAGAATGCCTTTATTTTATTCAAATCTTTAAATATCCATATGAGGTAGGTATTTTCCCAGGTTCTAGAGATGAAAAAAACTGAACTAAGGACAAAATAATTTCCTTCAGATCTCTCAAGACCTAGTTTGATCTCAACATATTTTACATATGATATGGGAGGTTGAAGGGTGAGGTGGATATGCATCATGGGATCCTTTGGTGTCCCATTTAAAAAAATCTAGTCTTAGCCCCTGTCACTTTTATGTTATCCATACTTCTATGCCCTCATCTCTTTGTGTCCTCGAAGCTGTTTCCTCCAGTGAGTCTGTGAATGTTTTCTATCTCTGCTAAGGGGTTTAGACAGGATCACGTACTGCAGAACCCAAGAATGAAGGCTTGGCTGGCTCTTAGACTCTTAGAGTGCTCAGGGTCGAACAAGAATAATGTTGGCCTTGGCAGTGAGCTCAGGATCCACAGGAGAGGCAGTGAATGATGAAGATAGGCCACCACAGTCCTCTCTTGCTTGTATATCCACTCACTTGTTTATTCTTGCATGTTTGGATAACAGTTTTCTGGGCCCTCTAAATACTGAATTAAGCTACATTTTCTATCCTCACCTATTATTCCTTCAGATCAAATTACTCCAAATTGTATAATAGAGGTTTTATTAATATTAGATCAAATAAAAATTCATTTAACAAATATTATAACTTCAAAAGTCTTATACCCCTTCACAATGTATTTCTTTGGTGGGAACTGCTAAGCCTTTTTTTTCCTCGCACTGGGTTTTCATTTTTTAAAAGATACTGCTTGTCATTTATATTGTTATTTTGTTACCATTCCAATATTTTGTCCATATCCTGATGAATAATAGTATTTTGAACACCTGAAGGTCTTAACAATGATATATTCTGCTTGGCTGGTGTGGCTCAGTAGATTGAGCATCGTCCCATGGACTGAGAGGTCCTGGTTCAATTCCCAGTCAGGACACAGGCCCAGGTTGTGGGCTTGATTCCCAGTAGGGGGCAAGCAGGCGGCAGCCGATTGGTTTTTTCTTTCTCACATTGATGTTTCTACCTCTCTCTGCTTTCCTCTCTCTCACTCTAAAAAAAAAAAAAAAAAATCAATAAAAAAATTATATTTTTTAAAATGGTATATATCCCAGATGTGGCTCAGTGGTTGAGCATTGACCCATGCACCAAGAAGTCACCAGTTTGATTCCCAGTCAGGGCACATGCCCAGGTTGTGGGCCCGATCCCCAGTGAGGGGCATGCAGGAGGCAGCCAATTGATGTTCTCTCTCATTGAAGTTTCTATCTCTTTCCCTTCCTCTCTCTAAAATCAATAAAGAAAAAAAATTAAATGGTATATAGCTTTCCCCACTGCACCCTCACATCCCATGACAGGCCACAGAAGTGATCCCCGACAGGTACTGTGCAGCCACACGGAACTCACTACACACCCATGAGAAATTCCAAAGAACACTCACCATACGCTGAGGAGGGAGTAGGGAATGACAAATGGCCTGCTTCTGTCATAGCTTTTTCATATCCATATTTTTCACCTTTTCTTTTGTTCTTAAGATTGTACTATGAAGATGGCCAAGGCCACACGTGAGTCAAAGATGCTCAGCAGCGGTGTCATCCTTTCTGCTGTGCTCAGTCAGCCTCAATCCTTCGCGACTTGGGTTTTTCCATATGGTGTGTGTTAAACATGGGGACTCCAAGCCAGTCCTTACAGTCTTCGAAGGCCTATGTCTGAGCACTGCACTGATTAGGGTGAATTAACGTGGGAGTTTTATCTCAGGGAAGGGGTCTAGTTGTAGATCTGCTTGTTCAGAAAGTGTTTATTATAACAGATCAGTCATTAAAAAAAGAAGAAAAATCTTGCCCTAGCCGGTTTGGCTCAGCGGTTAGAGCATCGGTCTGCGGTCCAGAGAGACCCGTGTTTGGTTCCCGCTAAGGGCACGTACCTCAGTTGCAGTTTGTCCCGGGCTCTGGTTGGGTTGTGCAGGCGGCAGCCACTCGATGTGTCCCTTTCACGTCGATGTTTCTCTCTCTCTCCCTCCCTCCTGCACAAAAATGGGAAAATGTCCTCGGGTGAGGATAAAATTAAAAAAGAAGAAAAATCTTGTTTTTGGTACAGAAAGCCTAGGAGGCTGAAGCTGCAGGGTGAGTTCCCATAGGGCACTTTTAGACTTTGGAGACACCTTGCTGTCCTGCACCCAAAGGTGAATATACACAGTCTGAAACGGGCCAGATCAGCCTCCCGACTGAACTACCTGTTGTCACTTACACTGCTGATTGTGATTTCTAGCTCTCCCCCTTGTGATGCCATTAAAGAGAGTGTTGGGTGATACTGAGGGAGAAGGAATCGTAGTGCTGGGATTATTTTGTAATTCAGCCATTCAGTGACTCGGTTTTTTACTTAATCACAAATAGGTTTGGGAGGCTGGGTAAAAGCTTGATCTTTTTTCTCAACAACAAGAAAAATCAGGAGACTGTGACATTTGGAAAGATTGCTATGATTCAGGGCCATTTTATCTCTGTTCTTTTTTTTTTTTTTTTGTTTTTTTTTGTTTTTAATCCTCATCCGAGGACATTTTTCCATTTTTTGTACAGACAGTGTGGGAAGGAGAGAGAGGAAGAGAGAGAGAGGGAAACATCGATGTGAAAGGGACACATCGAGAGGCTGCCACCCGCACGACCAACCAGGGCCGGGGGACAAACTGCAACCGGGGTACATGCCCTTAGCGGGAACCGAACCCGGGTCTCTCCGGACCGCAGGTGGACGCTCTAACCGCTGAGCCAAACCGGCCAGGGCTCTCTGTTCTTTTTTATTCTTTCTTTCTGGTTTTAGGAGATTCATTATTGAAATTATTACATCAATCTATTACCTTGGTGTGTGGATATATAAAGTCATTGTGAGATGATGTTTTCTAAAAGATCCCAGGTTTTAGGCTAACGTTGCTGAATATCATAGGTCTTTCTTTTCAAGAAATAGATGAACACAAAGACTGGATTTTTGCAAACATGTAAGAATTATGCGGGATGTTTATTTTTTTTAAACTCTGCTAAACTCATTTTGTATTTAACTTTTCCTTCCTCCCTGTCCCCTCCGTTCTTTTTCCTCCTTATTTCTCTTTCTCGCTCTCCCCACCTCTCTAAGCTCATACGCAGGTTCTTTCAGGAGCTGGGACATTCAGTTCTATTGGCCTGTTGTTTTTTTCATTTTCACTTGGTTTCTGTATTTTTCCATGTACACATACTTTACTTTTTTAAAAATTGAGGAAAAAAACAATATTGTCAGTATCAATAAATCTGCATCCAGAGAGAGTCACTTTCTATCAAGGTTTCAAAAGTGCTTCATGGTTTCCCAATCTCCTGTCTCTGCTAATCAACGCTGATGCTTCACATATGTCGAACACACGATGCCAACTTCTAAACCAGCTCTGTGCTGCGTTCCATTTTAGGAGCAAGAACCTGGATTATTTATTTATAACTGTATAAAGTCCTGTTGTTAAGCTGGTTTGAGCCAGCTGGGGAGAGGCTGGACAGCAGGATGGCTGCCTTCTGAAGGAAAGTACAGAGAAATTTTATTTCCTACAATAAGTTAAGTTGACTAATTTGACCTTCCAACAGTAATATGATAACCAATTAATACATTAATGGACAGGGATTATGCTGTCTGGTTTTAGAAAATGGAAACTAGGATTCAATTCCACTTAAATGCTCTTTGGGGCATTTGTTTTTCTTCTTCCCGTGTAGCCCAAACCAAATACTTGTATAGCAATGAGAATTATAAAAGAAACACTGTGAAACCAAATTGGTTAATGTTTGCAGTATTTCTTTAACACTCAGACAGGAAGTGCCAAAAGTATTAATTGCCCGACAATAGTTATGTGAAATGATTTTAGAAAATGTAGTGATTATCCCATTATCTGTAAAATTCATTTCTCCTAGCTCAAACCTTAGTAGCATTTTATTTTATTTCTGAAAGCTGATCCACGTGGCATGGCTCATTTTATCCGTACAACAGGCCATTCATTCACACAGCGGATGACACGCTGTTGTGCTCTCCCCTCAAGGCTTTTAAAGAACATTTTTAGTCCAAATCACATAAGTTATTGCTATGTAATAATATGTAATTTACCAAATTCCAGCTTTTAGAACACTATAAAATCAAGGAGAAAGCTACACATATTTAGCAACTCGTGTATACAGATGTGATCATGATAATTTTACTACTTAATAGTGATTATTGAGTTGGAGTTCATCTTCCACATTCACATTGCAAGTGGTTTGCCATGACCAGGAGTGAAATAAGAATTACATTTTCATAAAATTGCAAATGAAATAAAATTGCTCCTTTGGCATTAAGCCACTATGTATATCTCGCCCCCAAATATTTGGGGGAAGAAAGTGAGGCAATATTCTGTAGACAATGGGCATGATTAAATATGATTAAGTATGATTTTTTAATTTTTACAAATGTGGACCTTGATGAAGACTGACTTCCACTGAGTCCCACTGATTGAATTTGGGCACACTGTAATGTACTGGGCTGGAGTGGAACAGTAATTCAGTGAGGCCCTCATAAACTCATTAGAAACACTGAGAACACTTAATGGTGCACAACCTTCAGCTTTTTGCACCCCTTTTATCATGATCCCCTCTTGCCATGCCCGCTGCTTACTGCACCATGCCATTGCTAGCGTGGTCGTTTGCAAACACCCAGAAAATAGAAGGTATTTTAAAAACAAGACTGAAGTCACCAAGAAACATATAAGGCCAACATTTCAGGGGTATGCAGCCCACTATTAGGATAAAAAACTTCTCATGTATTGTTAACCATGGTAAGATTGGGTTAGCTGTTAAGTACTGCTTAGTGCAACTAATCAAAAGCTCAAACATCCAACACAATGGAACAGAAATAATTACTCTCCCTGAGCTTCTATTGTTTCCTGCCTCAGACTAATAAAAGGTTTAATTTTAAATTGCGTGAAGGAAATGTCAGCATTACAAAGAAATACAATGTTCAGCTGCTTTGCTCACCATCAGGTAAAACACAAATGAATTAGACTTCAGTAGGCTTAAGCTAAGTGAAGCCTAAACAAACCTGAAGGACCCCCACACCCTCATCCACCTTGCGCTTTTTTCTCTTTACCCCTAAATGATAGGACCACATACAAAAAGCCTGGGTTCCAACATCCTCACCTTTGAGATGAGAATGTTCTGATAAGGTGTGAGAGCGTTGGTTATGAGGTGTGTATGTGTGTGTGTGATATCAGCTACGCAAAGTGGGTGATTTAGTTCAAAAGAGGGACCTTTATTCTGATGCTTCACAGGAAGAATGGGGGAAGGGGAGGGTGGAGGGCAAGGGAGAGAGAACACTTAAAGATGTCCTGCATTCAAATGAGTGGTTTATTTTTTTTCTTTTTCACTTTTACTATCTTCAAAAGAACTAAGATAAATTTTCAATCCAAAACTTGTTTTTGAAGTTTCAGTTTACTTAGAAAGTACTAACATATAAATATATGAAGAAGGACAATTCTACTGAAATCTTCTGAATTGTGGATTTTGTAACATAAGTTGATTCAGATTTCAAACAGAAACAACCAAAAGAAAAAAAAAATACTAGGAAAGTATGTGCATTAATCAGTTAATATTTATTGTTCTGAATAACCAAAATGCCACAGGAATTTGGGGAGACTTGATTCTCTTCGTTGATTCTTTTATCTATCCACAAATATATGTTAAGGACTCACTGATTCCTGGCTTCTAATGCAGTAATATACCTGGAAGAATTACAATCTATTTTTTTTAAAGCCATGCACAGTACTATGAAGAACACGGAGAACGGCTCAAGGCTGCTGTGCAAAGAGCCTGGATTGGACAAGTCACGTGATCCACACCAGGCCACCACAACGAAGGTGGCAACACCTGCCTGGCTGGTTGTGACAGTGGGAAAAGATGGACCTGGCCCATCCCAGGCACACAGTTTGAGCTTGACAGACCATAGCTCTGATCATCAAAACAGTGCACAGGATATCACAGGCCTTATATCACGGCATATATTTTTCTCCTCTCTTCCAGCCATTCACCTCACTGCACAGACTTATTTTTTCTAAACCACAATGCTGTTAATGGGACTTTCCTATTCAAAGTTATTTACCTAGAGCTACAGTTTCCAAACATTTTTTGTAAAAAAATTTCTTTAAAAACCTTAGATATAAAATGAGTATAAAGCACTATTTTAGTAGTATAAATGTTATAAATTCAACTTTGTGGTATATATTTATTATGAGGCAAGGACACAGGAATAATGAGACTATTTTAAAGACTACTAGCAATTTGATATAATTTATAGTAATATTCAATTGGCAGCTATAAATTATAGTGAAGTCTGGTATCAGTCTCAGCATGGAAATAACTTATTTTGGATTTCTGCTTGTACAGAATTTTTAAAAAGCTATTGATTCAAAAATATTAGTAGTCATGAATGATAATAAGTCTCTTTATACAGGTAGCAGTTTATAATCTAGTTATTTAAGTAATTTAACTGATCTGGAAACTTGAAATGAATGATGATAAATTTTTTTAAATTGATCTTTCTTGTTGAAGATATTACAGATGTCCCCCCTTTTCAACTACTCTGCATTTTGATGGGAGTCAGCAGTTAAATCTCTTATATATTTTTAAACTTTGTTTTTAGCAAAGACTATTGTAGTTTGCAAATACTATTAAAATGTATTTTTATTTAAATTTTACAAGATCTTTACATATTATATTATTATTACCTTTTGAAATTTTCCCTTTGGGTGGAATACTTTGGTATCTTCTGCCCTTTGTCCTCACTTTTCCCTTGTTTTCCATAAAACAATTGTGATGAGAGGTGGAATTAAAATATCTGAATTCGGCCTTGCATTTTGGCTAGGCACAAAATTCCTAGGACACTGTCCCTTTCCCAAAACTTTGTTTTCTAAATACCAGTATTGCAGATGAGAAATCTGATGGCAATCTATTACTTTTCTTTGTCAGTCCACTTTTTCTCTCAAGAAACTCACACTGTTTTCTCTTTGTCTTTGGAGTTCAGCACTCTGTTGTTTTATACTTCAGTCTGCATTTGTCCTTTTGCCATAATTTTAACTGGCCCTGGGTGAACCTCTTCAATTAGAAAATTCAAATATGGCCACTGAGAGTACTTTCAGATTGGGCCCTGTGTTCCCTTTCTTGCCTTGCTCCATTTTTTGGAGATTTAAAAAATTTTTTTTTCTTTTTTCTTTTAGCACTGCTTTACTTTCTGGTACATCAAGATGCTCCAGGCTCATCTTGTATGTTGGTTGCCCTAGTCCTGGAATCAGCCATTTTTCCAAAGAACCCTGGTTTCTTTAATTGAAAAATGCTGTAAGTAACCAAGATTTGGGCACTATGAGTGCATATTATTTTCAGAGTGTGGTTGCTCCAAGGTCCTCAATGAACAGAGCTATGAAGTATACATAGACTACGTACATCGAAATATCTCTCGTTCTTTTGTAGCCATCTATCAGCATCTGTAATAAACTAAACACAAGCTCAGACTAATGGCTCTGATGCAAATGCAGCACCATGTGGTTTGTTCTAGCATTTTCCTCTCTCTGACAGTGAGAAATCCAGCTCCTACCATCCACCATCCATTGATTTATTTGTTCAGTCCAGTATATTTATGCAGCACTTTTATAATTTTGAACCCATACCTTAGAAAATCATTTTCCAATAACTATCATTGCCATTATGTTAAATAAAAAACTGTTTTTAAAAATCCTTTTAGGACAGTTTTACTGTTAGGATGTTTCAGTATTTAAGCTTACTGATAATAATCCGCTTTATCTAATGAAAGAGTATTTTGGTTTTCAGAAAATAAAGGGTCACTAGCTTTAGTTTCCTTTGAAATTTTGATATCAGCACTAACTCAAGAGAACCAGTAATAGAGTGATAGACATGCTATAAATCACTACAACTATCACAAACAATTGAAAAATCTGCAATTTAAACACCATGCCTTATCAAAATGGATAGCATATGTGGTGTCAACCAATGCTGCTTTGAAAGATAACATCCTAATTATTATTACTACCTTTTAGGACACATTTAGCAAATAACAGTTTTTGTTTTTATTCTACTATTTCCCCATCATATCACCTGTGATATGGACTGGGCAGTGAGTTGGATTGCAGATGATCATAGGGACACCAGGATGGCCTTTCAGTGTCATAGACTGAATGTTTGTGTCCCCGAAAATTATATGTTGAAACCCAATGTCATAATATTCTGAGATGGCCCTCTGAGGGGCAATCAGGTTTAGATTAGGTTATGAGGGTGGGACCATCATACAGGATTACTGCCTTTACAGGGAGCGCTCTCTCCCTCCACAACCACACATGGAGGGAAGCCATGTGGCACACAGTGAGAAGGTAGCTGTCTGCAGTCCAGGAAGCGAATCTCCTGGCACCTTGATCTTGGGTGTTCCAGCCTCCAGAACTGTGAGAAATACATGTCTATTGTCTAACCCCTCAGTCTGTGGTATTTTGTTATAGCAGCTTGAACTGACTGAGACACTTGGTAATTCACAGGATCTAGTTAGTTTGGTCATTTATAAAAATTTGGGGGATTAACAGCTATTATATAATTATTCAACTGCACCTGCAAATGTTTGCTTTAGACTAAAACATCGTAATATGTCATTTTGTCCTTTAGAAATCAAGCTATTTAAACAATGCAAATATTGTTAATCTTTGAAAGGCTAGATCTGGGGAATTCCAAGTGTAGTTCCATGTTACAGTTTCTTCTACCATTCTATATGTGTCAAGTATCCCACGAAATAATAAGCCCATGAGAAAAATACCACATAAAGTAAGAACAATGGATTTTTTCTCTTGACTGAATTATCAGATTGCATTTTCTAGTAGCTAACATATGACATTTTTGTAGCGTCAGAAGCAGAAAGTTTAATAAGCTCCTTCCTGATAATTCAGCTTTTCCAACACATGTGAAATACTAAGTTATTTGAATATCATCAAATTTAAACTTAAATCATGCTTTTGGATAACATTAAGTTATTTATATTTGCAGACAGAAGTTTAAAACTTCATTTTTATGTACACTATGTTGTATTACAGAATGATATTATTACTTAGTAAGAACCATAAAAACTCTTTCCCAAAATTTACTGTGTCTAACATGATGGTCTTAAGGACAAATAAATAGGATCATAGTATTTTTGCCTGTGAATGACCTTGTGTAAGCATAGAGCAAGTTGATTTTCGTTTGTATTGTCATTGTGGCTAACACTAGTGGAATCAGGTGCCAGCAAAGTTTGATTTGTTTCGTTTTTCCTTGACATAGTCCAATTTTTAAGATAGTTCTTCAATTATTTTACGTTTTCTAGTTTTAGGCACAAACGCACATCTAGGTGATTATTTTCCTCATAAAACATGAAAAACTGTACCTTTCATAAATATAAAATGTGTACAAATACAGGCATATCTTAACATAAGTTCTAAAAGTGGCTTTGACATATCTTAGCATTTCCTGATATTGATGGAGTAGACCTGCTTAGAACAGAGTGTTGTAAAGATGGTGCATACAGCACTGCAAACTTCCTAATCAATGATTTTTTTCATCAGAAGTTATGATAATTGTACAGGAAGAGTCAAATCTCTACCCTATTTTGAGCTAACTTCGTTGTAGTTATTATATTGATAATTCTTGGGGAGGGGGGTATTTTAAAATATATTATTTTGTTTATGTAACTTTCAGTCACAGATTTTAAAAGCTGTTTATAAATGCAATTTAAGTGGTATTTGGAAAGAATACCATTTAAAATGGCATTTGTGGGATTTCAAAAACCTCCACAGAACTCATGAATTCATGGCTTATATTCTGAAAAATACTTGAAGGATTAATCCCACATTCCCACTTTTCAAACTGGTGCACACTCTGACCCTTACCTCGTACTTGCTCTCATCTCCCAGGTTCTCACCTTGCAAATATAGCTCTTTCCAGCCATGGCATTTTCTTGGACCCTGCATATTCCTTTTCATATAGCTTTGTTCCTATTCTTTCTTATGCTGGGTATATGTTTTCTTTTTCTGAGCTTCTTGATAAGTAGATATGTTTATTATTAAATTTACATGATCTTAGCTTTTCTGGGAAGTCTCTGATTTTCCCTGTCAGTATCGGGTGGTTTTACACTTTGCTCGTTCAAGACTGTGTACCTCACTCCACTGCTGGAGAGAACCCATAGTCTCTTTCTTCCAATGCCCAAAAGGCGGAAAACTTTGCTACTTTCAATACACATTAGGAAAAAAAATAAGACATGTCCAATGTCTCCAGGGCCTTCACTAAGGAGAAGGTCTGGTTGGTCAGAGTCTGACATTAGTTAAGCTCCCTGTCAGCAGTGGACACATTGGACGATGATGCATGTTCAGTCTTATCCTCATTCTTTCTGTCTTTTGTCTGTAAAACAGGCCTGCAGTCTCTGTAGATGTGGGCACCTGGGGCCAATCATATATCCCCAGGATATGCTTTACTCTGCAGTGGACAGTATCTATATGAGGGTGCCTCAGATCTCCATTGATTACTGCAACATAGCTTAAAAAACCCCTACAGTCTTTGGGGGTCATGAAGTACTTGCCCAGATTTCATTTTGGTCTCCATCCTTTAATGTGTATGCCATGAGCCAAAAAATTTAAAGAAAAATAATAATAGGACCAAGGCATATCAAACGCAGAACATTCACACTGCCCTTCTCCAGGAAGTCCGTCTCTTCTGCAGAGCTGTGAGTTTCGGGAAGACTAGGGGGATGTTTGGAACCCACAGCAATGGGTATATGCAGAAAGCAGAGGATGTAATAAGTATATTCAATAAATGCATGGTCAAAATATTCCTGATAGAGATTGACCTTGTGTAATATAAGAAGTATAAGAATCACTGTTAAGGGAATTAAATGAGTTAGTGCCTATAAAACAATTAGAAAAGTGTATGATTCATATTAAGAATCACATAAATGTTAATTTAATCAACCAACCAATCAGTAGTATAGCTAAGAGATATTGCAATAATACTGATCTTGAATCTAAATAACAGTATTGCAATGGGAGGTTTGAGGAATGTTATTAAATGGAGTGTTTGTTACTTAGGCTTCTTTTGAATTAATAACTCTGGCTTTCGGTCCATTAAGCTGATATGATTATATAAACCTCTATAAATATGACCTTCCAAATGTCGGGCTATGGGCTTACTTACATCTTTTTTTTTTTTAATCCTCACCCGAGGACATTTTTCCTTTTTTCTTTTTGTTCAGACAGAGTGGGGAGGGAGAGAGAGGAAGAGAGACAGAGAGAGAGAAACATCGATGTGAAAGTGACACATCAAGTGGCTGCCACTCACACGACCAACCAGGGCCCGGGACGTGCCATTAGCGGGAACCGAACCCGGGTCTCTCTGGACTGCAGGCCGACGCTCTAACCACTGAGCAAAACCGTCCAGGGCCTTACTTACATCTTTATGACAGAGAGAGAGGGATACAATTCAATGGGGTATTTGCCCATTTTGGTCACCTTTGGCCCCCTTTTCTTATAATGTTGTGGAAAATGGGATCTTTGTGCCAAATAATTTATAAAGAAATTTTATGAGCCAACCATAGTGGAAAATTTCAAGAAACACTGCAAATATCTTCATGTCTGAGAGAAATTTTTTTTAGTTATATAGCTATAAAATTATGTATTTACTATATAATTTTAGTTATATTGACCTAAAATTACTAGTATATGTTTCTAGTAGCATCAATAGATAAATCTAGTAACTATGATTTCAGATTAATAAGGTAAATTAAATTAATAAGATATTTTTGATGTCCTAAATCAAGGCACATATAACGCCTTTATGCCTTTTATGAATTGCAAAAAGGTACCTCTTCTGCAAGAATTAATTGTAAGAAGGCAGCTCTTCTTTCCGGCTGACATTGCTTGCCAAGCCTGCCTGGTCCGAGTCGCATCTTGCCTTCACCTTGACATGGGGAACGTCTGTAGGGAACAGATGTCAACCACTATGTACAGAGGCCCTGCAAGCCTTTATCAGAGGAGATGTGGAATTGTTTGTGACAAGACTATTGTCTAACTTGGAGTTAGGTTTCACCATAATTTGAATCTGTTAACTAGATAATTAGTGACATCGTTTTGATTCATTATGAAAAATAAATCTAAAAATCATAAGGTAAAGATAGGTTAAAAATCATTTATTAGGTAATCTCAATATACCTGACCCTGAACTACACACTTGAATTTGAAATTGAAAAGAGTAAATTGGAGCTCAAGCATTTATTTAATAATAATAATTAAAAAAAAAAAATAGCCCTGGCCAGTTTTGCTCAGTGGTTAGAGCATCAGACCACGAACCAGAGTTGCGGGTTTGATTCAGGTCAAGGGCACTTACCTTAGCTGTGGTTCAGTCCTCTGCCTTTCTGGGGTCTTGCAGGAGGCAACCAATCGATGTGTCTCCCTCACATCGACGTCTCTCCCTCTCTCTCCCTCCCTCCCTCCCTCCCTCCCACTCTATCTGATGATAAATGGAAAAATATCTTCGGGTGAGGATTTAAAAAAATTAATTAAAAAAAAACCTATTCCTCTTATCTTAAATAATAACTGTGAAAATTAAGTCATATAGGTAAAAACATGTAAATCTCAAAGTATTTTTTAAAACATGTTCGTTAATTCTGTAGTTTTAACAACTTAGGAATTATTATTTTGAATAAATATAAATAATAGTAATATTAACAAAAATAATAAATTGTGCCTAACAAGAAAAGAAGATAGGATTCAATGTCATGTTTGCTTTAGAAGTGATACATTTAAGCCCAATTATTTTATTCACATTTAAAAATTATGGTTCCTTAGATCAAATTAAGAACTCTAGTTTTGTGTGTATGTGTGTGTGAGATTTCTTTAATTCCATTATCACTGTGTTGTATGGACTTCAGTTCTCTATGTCTCCATTGACCTTAGAGTGCAAAGAAAATATTAACTCATTCATGTTACTTTAATCAATACAATAATCTGAATATGTTGTATTTTCCTGTATTTTCTGGTTGAAAGTGACATAAAGTACTTTAAAATTAAATTTTGACACAAATTATAATCAGTTTCTACATGTATAATAATATCGAGCAGTTTCTTTTTCCATATAACTATAATTTGTGGATTCCCATAGTTCAGTCATAGTTTTCCTAATACAATAAACAGAAAATAGGGCTTAACTAACCACCATTTAGTTTCCTGATTTGGGGTCACTACATAAATCCAGCCCCATATATGGAGAGTACACTGAATTCTGAATTGCTAATAAGCAGTACAAAATACTTACTCATTTTGTGTGTTGAGAACACTTACTGATGTAAGTTATTTACCAATTTCATTTGCTTCACTGAGTATTTTTTCAATCCCTCATTTTATTTCTCATTTACATATTCAGACCCCAAATAACACATTCAGGCTGTGTCCATAATGGTTCTTATTGTACACTTGATATGCAACATATTCCAACAAATTTTTCACACGAAAACTGAATTCTGAGCATGTAAAATATTTGTGAACTGGGCTGTAAAACATCAGAAACAATATACTCTATCCAAGTTGATAGCTGATATCTGATCTGAAAATAGTGTATTTTCCTTCAAATGTCAGTATCCTGTCACTTTGCATTGCATTGATATAAACAATAATACAAGAGGAAAAATTACTGTGATAGTTTCATAAATACAATAACTAGAAAACAAACCAACAAACAAAAAGAAAAGCTGATCCTATGTTTTAATATCTGAAATTCTTACTACAATAAATGAGATCATGTGTTGCAAATGTTTATAAAATGGTGTATTAGTCTCCTATTGCTGCTCTAACCAATTACCACAAATTTAGTGCTAAAATGAATCTAAAATGGTCTGAAGGTCAGAAGTCCACAGTGGGTCTCACTGGGCTAAAATCAAGGTATGTCAGCAGGGCTGTTTTTTTTTTGGAGGTTCTAGGGGAGTGTGGTATAATGTAAGATATTTAGTCCTTGTTCCTGGTTCCTAGCACAGAGTTCCTAAAACCCTTAGAAGCTCCTGAGTGAAAGGACTGTCTTTGGTATGCTAGTAAAATGACTCTTGGCTGAACTTCTTCTTAATAGCTTCAGGATGGAGGCTAGCCACCAGAAAGACCAAGCCATGATTAGAGAGTTGAGACCTTCAGCCCCATCTGACCCCTGACCTTCAGGGAGAAGAGAAGGGCTGGAGATGGAGCTCACTGGCCACTTGCCAATGATTTAGTCAATCACCCCTACATAACAAAACCTCCATTGAAAACTCCTTGAGGATGGAGTTTGGAGAGTTTCCACTTTGGTGAGCACACTGAGGTCCTGGAGAGTGACACTCCTACATCTGGATGGAAGCTCCGCATGCCTCCTACACTGAACCTCGCCCTATGCCTTTCTTTCATTTGGCTGTTTTTAAATGGTATCCTTTAAAAAATTCTACCAGGTGCTCGCTTTGGCAGCACATATTCTAAAATTGGAATGATACAAAAAAAGTTAGCATGGCCCCTGTGCAAGGATGACATGTAAACTCGTGAAGCTTTCCATATTTTTAGGCACGAGAGGGTGGTGGGCTGGGAGCCCACAAACAGCAGCAGTCTTAGCTGTGAGCAGCACCCTTGGGGAATAAAGACCAAGCCCACTCCACAGTCCAGAGAGCCAGGACCGAGTGCTAAAATAGCCACAGCCACTCACCTGGGGCATATGGCAGAGGGAGGGCAGACTGGGCTGGAACTTTGTGGGGACAACCAGGATTTGGAGGGCACTCAGAGTTTGTGCTGAGTTGCAGCCACAAAGGACGGTGGCCAGTGTGCTCCTTCCCTGAACTGTGGGGAAAAGCACCAACCCCCCACACTCAAAGATTCAGCCTTTCCCAGGTGAGGCAAAGAAATGCAAATTGAGGCTCATTAAGACCAGCATCTATCCCACCTCTGGAAATCCTCTTATGCAGAACACCAGGGCTACATTACTAGGTACTGAGTAAATGAGACTACTAGCCACCAGGGAAAAGCTAGAGAGTAACTGAACCTTTCCTGAGCTTGCTAATCTACCCAGGAAAGTAAGACTTGACAGTGGTGTTTAACATGGGCCCGCCCAGGCTCATCCAAACCCAGTACAGGGAGCCACAAACAGCAGAACAGCAACAACAACAGGGGAAATTTGGCAGATAGCCAAATGAGATAGCCAAAATGGTGAAATAAATCCCAAATGAAAGAACAACAGAACACTATCAAAGATGAGATCAATGAAATGCAAGTAAGCAAATTATCAGAGGTGGAGTTCAGAGCCATGATCTTGAGGAACCTCAACAGCATTAGTAAGGACATCAGCACCATGAGTAAAGATATAGAAACATGAAAAACCAACCAAGTGCAAATAAAGAATAACATAGCAAAAATAAAGAACACATTGGAAAGACTAACCAGCAGAGTAGAGGAAGCTGAGGACCGGATCAGTGAATTAGAAGACAGGATAGGAATAAATCAATGAATCAGAAAACCAAAAGAAAAAACAATAGGCAGCTTAAGAGAACGGTGGGACAACAGGAAACATAATAATATTCACATCACAGGAGTCCCTGAAGAAGAAGAAAATGAGCGAGAGTTAGAGAATATATTTGAAGAAATAATGACAGAAAACTTTCCTAACATGGTGAAGGAAGAAGGCATTCACGTTCAAGAAGCACAGAGAGCCCCAAGTAAGAAGAACCCAAACAGGCACACACCAAGACACATAGTAATTAAAATGCCAAAAATTAAAAACAAGGAGAGAATCCTAAAGGCAGCAAGAGATAAGCAACAGGTGACCTACAAAGGAAACCCCATAAAGGCTCTCCGCTGTTTTCTCGACAGAAACACTACAAGCCAGAAGGGAGTGGCATAAAGTAATCAAGGTAATGGAAAACAAGGATCTGAATCCAAGACTACTTTATCCAGCAAGGCTATCATTCAAAATAGAAGGTAAAATAAAGAGCTTCCCAGACCAAAAAACAAAAAAGGCTAAGGGAATATATTAACACCAAACCAGCACTGCAAGATATGCTAAAAGGACTACTATAATTAGTAGAAGAAACAGGAAGAAAAATAGAACCACACTAAACAAAAATGGCAATAAATAAGTCCATATCAATTATCACCATAAACGTGAATGGTTTGAATGCTCTGATAAAAAAGACACAGAGTAGCTGACTGGATAAGAAAGCATGACTCACATATATGTTGTTTACAAGAAACCCACTTTACAACAAAAGACTCACATAGGTTGAAAGTGAAGGGATGGAAAAAAATCTTTCAAGCAAACAGAAAGGAAGAAAAAGCTGGGGTAGCAATACTCACATCTGATAAAGTCAATTTCAAAATGAAGGTCATAACTAGAGACAAAGAAGGCCACTACATAATATTGAAAGGATCTATCCAACAGGAAGATATAACCTTGATAAACATATATGCACACAATATAGGAGCAACAATATATATAAAAAAACTTTTGGAGGACTTCAAAGGAGAAATCAACAGCAATACAATCATATTAGGAGAATTCAATACCCCGCTGACATCACTGGATAGATCTTCTCCACAAAAAATTAACAAGGAAACAGACTCTAAATAAAGCACTAGACCATGCAGGAGCGGACAGCGTTGGTTGAAGAAGACCTTCAGCGTTGCCCTGGTGGAGCAGCAACCTGCTCTCTGGGTAGAGATATGTGGAACACACCAACTTACTGTGACTTAGGAAAGGCTGCTAAAGATGTCTTCAACAAAGGATATGGGTTTGGCATGGTCAAAATAGATCTGAGAACCAACTCGTGTAGTGAAGTGGAATTTTCTACTTCTGGTCATGCTTATACTGACACAGGGAAAGCATCAGGCAACCTAGAGACCAAATACAAGGTCTGTAACTATGGACTTACCTTCACCCAAAAATGGAACACAGACAATACTCTTGGAACAGAAATCTCTTTGGAGAATAAGTTGGCTGAAGGGTTGAAATTGACTCTTGATACCACATTTGTACCGAACACAGGAAAGAAGAGTGGGAAATTGAAGGCCTCCTATAAACAAGATTGTTTCAGTCTTGGCAGTAATGTTGATATAGATTTTTCTGGCCCAACCATCTATGGCTGGGCTGTGTAAGCCTTTGAATGCTGGCTTGCTGGTTATCAAATGAGTTTTGACACAGCCAAGTCTAAACTGTCACAGAATAATTTCGCCCTGGGTTACAAGGCTGCAGACTTCCAGCTGCACATTCATGTGAATGATGGCACTGAATTTGGAAGGTCTACCAGAAGGTTAATGAGAAGATTGAAACATCAATAAACCTTGCTTGGACAACTGGCAGTAACAACACCCGTTTTGGCATTGCTGCTAAATACAAGTTGGACTGTAGAACTTCTCTCTCTGCTAAAGTAAATAATGCCAGCCTGATCAGACTGGGTTATACTCAGACTCTTCGACCAGGAGTTAAACTGACCCTATCAGCTTTAATCGATGGAAAGAACTTCAATGCTGGAGGTCACAAGGTTGGGTTGGGATTTGAACTAGAAGCTTAATGCAGTTTTGAATAAAGCATCAGATTTCTCCCTGGAGATGAAGAGAATTGAACCCACTATGTTTTGGCCTTAAAATTCTTCTCTGAAATTTCAAATGTGTGAACTTTTTATTCTTCCAAAGAATGGTAATCCTCCCCACACTGAAGTCTAGAGATTGCAAGTCTATCCTAAGGGAGGTGCTTGAAGGCATGCCTGGAAATTGTCATGTGTGTGCCACATTTTAGTTCAGTTCTGCAGTATTATTTAAATGTGTTCCTCAGCGACAATGTAATGTCATGTTGTAAAGGAAATAACTTGATCCTCCAGATTGTACATCACATCCTGCATGTCCCACACCACTTTTCATGACCTTTTAATATATTGGTCTCTGTGCTGTAGTGCAATCTTTGGTTTTTCATCAGAGTAAAATAAAATAAACCCATCACATTTTAACATAATCAAAATAAATAAATAAATAAATAAATAAATAAATAAATAAATAGCACTAGACCAAATGGATTTAATAGATATCTACAAAGAATTACACCCCAAAATCGCAGAACTCACATTTTTCTCAAGTACACATGGGACATTCTCAAAGACAGACCACATGTTAGGGCACAAACTAAGTCTCTACAAGTTCAAGAAGATTGAAATTATATCAAGCATCTTGTCAGATCACAATGGCATGCATCTAGCAATCAATTGCAACAAGAACATGCAAAGACATTTGAACACATGGAGGCTAAATAGCATGTTATTGAACAATGAATGGGTTACCATGGAGATCAAGGAAGAAATTAAAAACTTCCTGGAAACCAATGAAAATGAACACACAACAACACAAAATCTATGTGATGCAGTGAAAGCAGTTCTGAGAGGAAAATTCATAGCACTACAGGCCTACCTCAAGAAGCAAGAAAAATTTCTAATAGACTATCTAACCTCACAACTTAAAGAACTAGAAAGCAAACAAAAAAGAAAACCCAAGAGCAAGTGAAGGAAGGAAATAGTAAAGACCAGAGCAGAAGTACATGACATGGAGACCAAAAAAAAACAATTCAAAGAATCAATGAAACAAAGAGCTTGTCCTTTGAAAAGATAAACAACATTGAAGGATCCTTAGCTAGACTCACCAAGAAACAAAGAGAGAGAACCCAAATACACAAAATCAGAAATGATAGAGGAGAAAAAATATCTGACACCACAGACATACAAAGGAATGTTAACAAATATTATGAACAATTATACGGCAACAAATTCGACAATCTCAGCAAAATGGACAAATTTCTAGAAACACATGATCTCCAAAAACTGAACCAGGAAGAGATAGAAAACTTGAACATACCAAAAATAACAAAAGAAATTGAAGATGTAGTGAAGACTCTCCCAGCAAACAAAAGCCCAGGTCTGAACAGCTTCACAGGGGAATTTTACTGAACATTCAAAGAACTAATACCCATTCTCCTCAAACTATTGCAAAAAATTCAACAAGAAGGAAGATTTCCAAACTCATTTTATGAGGCCAGCATAATTCTAATTCCAAAACCAGAAAAAGACACTACAAAGAAGAAAACTAGGCTTATATCCCTGATGAACATAGATACCAAAATCCTGAACAAAATACTAGCAAATCAAATCCAGCAATGCATAAAAAAAATTATTCACCATGACCAAGTGGGATTCATCCCAGGGATGCAAGGCTGGTACAATATTCGCAAATCAATAAACGTGATACACCACGTAAATAAAATGAAGACTAACAACCACATGATCATATCAATAGATGCTGAAAAAGCATTTGACAAAATCCAGCACCCATTACTGATAAAAAATGCTAAGCAATGTGGAAATAGAGGGAGCATATCTTGACATAATAAAGGCCATATATGAAAGACCTACAGCTAACATCATATTCAATGGGCAGAAACTAAAAGCATTTCCCTTAAGAACAGGAACAAGACTAGAATGCCCACTTTCGCTACTCTTATTTAACTACTACTGGCAGTCTTAGCCTCAGCAATCAGACATGAAGAAAAAATAAAAGAGATCCAAATTGGAAAGGAGGATGTGAAACTGTCATTATTTGCAGATGACATGATACTATACATAGAAAACTCCAAAGACTCCATCAAAAATTTACTAGACTTACTAAATGAATTTGCAAAGTAGCAGGATACAAAATTAATGCCAAGAAATCGACGGCATTCTTATACACCAATGATGAACTCACAGAAAGAGAAACTAAAAAAAAAAATCCCATTTACCATCATGGAGTGAATGGAAGTTACACAGACCATCTCCCAGGACCAAACTGGAATTACAACAAAAATAAAGACAAATCGTCAGGAAAAAGCAACAGAAAAGCAGTTTGGAGGCCCACATAACCAGAGGCACTGACTCAATTCCGGTAGGCGTGCTGAGATGTGAGAGAGAGGTGCTGGGAGCCCACGGTCGGCAGTGGCCTTAGCTGTGAGTGTCACCCTTGGGTTAAACTACCAAGTGACTCCACAGTGCAGAGCAGGGTCAGACGCTAAAATAGCCACAGCCACTTACCTTGGGCTCCGGAAGAGGGAGTGCAGACTGGACTGGATCTGTGTGGGGACATTCAGGATTTGGAGGGCACTCAGAGCTTTTGCTGAGTTGTGGCCACGCAGGAATGTGGTCATCTTACTCCTTCCCAGGGCTCTGGGGAGAGGTGGCAGCCTGTCCCTTGGAGATTCAACCCCACCCAGTGGCCATTGAAATGCAAATTGAGGCCCACTAACAATCAGCATCTACCCCACCCTCAAGAAATCCCTTTACTCTGAGCACCTGAGGGAGTTTTTCTTTTTTTTTCTTTTTTTTTCTTTTTTATCCTCACCCGAGGATATTTTTCCATTTTTTGTACAGACAGAGAGGGAGGGAGAGAGAGGAAGGGAGAGAGAGAGAGAAACATCGACGTGAAGGGACACATCGAGTGGCTGCCACCCGCACGACCAACCAGGGCCGGGGACAAACTGCAACCGAAGTACATGCCCTTAGCGGGAACCGAACCCGGGTCTCTCCGGACCGCAGGCCGACACTCTAACCGCTGAGCCAAACTGGCCAGGGCCTGAGGGAGTTTTTCATTCAACTGAAAGCCCAAGGCTCTTCAGAAAACTGCTACTGATAGCCTCAAGGCTGAAAGCTAGAGGATAACCACCATCCCTTGGCTAGCAACTCTAACAAGGAAAGAAAGACTTGACAGTGGTGTTTAACATGGGTCCTCCCTAGCTCATTCAAACTCAGGAGAGGGAGCCACAAACAGCAGAACATCAACATGCACAGGGAAAATTTGGCAGGCTCCAAAGCCCACTGTGATAGCCAGAATGGTGAAACACAGAAACAAGAGCCAAATGAAAGAACAAGAGACCTCTACCGAAGATGACATAAATGAGGTGCAATTAAGCAAGTTAACAGAGCTAGAATTCAGAGCCATGATCTTGAGGAAGCTCAACAGCATGTGCAAGGACATGAGTAAAGACATAAAAATGTTGAAAATCAACCAGTTGGAAATTAAAAACCACCAAGAAGAAATGAAGAATGACATATCAAAAATAAAAAACACATTTGAAAGTCTAAATAGCCGAGTAGAGGAAGGTGAGGACCTGATCAGTGAATTAGAAGATAGGGGAGAAAAAAATCAAGCAATCAGAAAACCAAAAGGAAAAAAACAATTAAAAAAACAGGAAGACAGCTTAAGAGAACTGTGGGACAACTGAAAATGCAATAACATTTGCATCAGAGGAGTCCCTAAAGAAGAAGAAAATGAGTAAGGGTTAGAGAATATTTATAAAGAAATAGTGACAGAAAACTTCCCTAATCTGGTGAAGGAAGAAGGCATTCAAGCTCAAGAAGCACAGAGAGCCCCAAATAAGAAGAACCCAAACAGGCCCACACCAAGACACATAGTAATTAAATGCCAAAAATTAAAGACAAAGAGAGAATCCTAAAAGCAGCAAGAGATAAGCAACAAGTTACCTACAAAGGAACCCCCATAAGGCTCTCAGCTGACTTCTCAACAGAAACACTACAGGCCAGAAGGGAATGGCATGAGATAATCAAGGTGATGATTCCAAGACTACTCTAACCAGCAAGGCTATCATTCAAAATACAAGGTCTAATAAAGACCTTCCAGACACACACAAAAAAAGACTAAGGTAATACATTAGCACCAAACCAGCCCTGCAAGAAATGTTAAAAGAACTGCTGTAATTAGCAGGAGAAATAGTAAGGAAAATAGAACCACCCTAAACAAAAATTGCAATAAATAAATACATATCGAAAATCCCTTTTAATGTAAATGGATTGAATACTCCAAAATAAAGACACGGAGTAGCTGATTGGATAAGAAAGCATGATTCATCTATATGTTGTTTACAAGAGACCCACCTCACAACAAAAGACTCACATAGGTTGAGAGTGAAGGGATGAAAAAAAATCTTCCAAGCGAATGGAAAGGAAAAAAAAGCTGGGGTAGCAATCTTCATTTCTGATAAAATAGATTTCAAAATGAAGGCCATAACTACAGACAAAGTAGGCCACTACATAATATTGAAATCATCTATCCAACAGGAAGATATAACCTTGATAAACTTATATGCACCCAATATAGGAGCACCAAAATATATTAAAAATCTTGTGGAAGATTCCAAAGGAGAAATTGATAGCAATACAATCATAGCAGCAGAATTCAACACCCTGCTGACATCACTGAATAGATCCTCTAGACAAAAATTAGCCAGGACACAGAAACCCTAAATAAAGCACTAGACCAAATGGATTTAATAAATATCTACAGAGAATTACACCCCAAAACTACAAAGTTTATATTCTTCTCAAGTGCACATGGGACATTTTAAAAAATAGACCACATGTTAGGACACAAACTAAGTCTCTACAAGTTAAAAAAAACTGAAATCATATCAAGCATCTTCTCAGACCACAATGGCATGAAACTAGAAATCAATTGCAACAAGAACATGCAAAGACATTTGAACACATGGAGGCTAAATAGCATGTTATTAAACAACGAATGGGTTACTGAGGGGATTAAGGAAAAAATTAAAAACTACCTGGAAACCAATGAAATGAACACACAACAACACATAATCTATGTGATGCAGTGAAAGCAGTTCTGAGAGGAAAATTCATAGCACTACAGGCCTACCTCAAGAAACAAGAAAAATCTCTTATAGACGGTCTAACCTCACAACTTAAAGAACTAGAAAACAAACAAAAAGAAAACCCCAGAGCAAGTAGAAGGAAGGAAATAAGTAAAGATCAGAGCAGGAATAAATGACATAGCCTCCAAAAAAACCAAAAAACAATTCAAAGGATCAAAGAAACAATGAGCTGGTTCTTTGAAAAGATAAACAAGATTGATGGACCCTTGGCTAGACTCACCAAGAAACAAAGAGAGAGAACCCAAACACACAAAATCAGAAATGAAAGAAGAGAAGTAACAACTGACACCATAGAAATACAAAAGATTGTTAACAACTACTATGAACAATTATATGGCAACAAATTCGACAATCTAAGTGAAATGGACAAATTTCTAGACACACATAGTCTCCCAAAACAGGACCCGGAAGGGATAGAAAACTTGAACAGACCTATAACAACTAAGAAAATTGAAGATGTAATCAAGACTATCCCAGCAAACAAAAGCCCAGGCCCAGATGGCTTCACAGGCGAGTTCTACTGGACATTCAGAGAAGAACTTACACCCATTCTCCTCAAACTATTTCAAAATATTCAAGAAGAAGGAAGACTTCCAAACTCGTTTTATGAAGCCAGCATAATTCTAATTCCAAAACCAGAAAAAGACATTACAAAGAAAGAAAAGTGCAGGCCAATATCCCTGATGAACATAGATGCCAAAATCCTGAACAAAATACTAGCAAATTGGATCCAGCAATACATAAAAAAAACAATTCACCATGACCAAGTGGGATTCATCCCAGGGATGCAAGGCTGGTACAATATTTGCAAATCAATAAACGTGATACACCACATAAATAAAATGAAGACTAAAAACCACATGATTATATCAATAGATGCCGAAAAAGCCTTTGACAAAATCCAGCACCCATTTCTGTTAAAAATGCTCAGCAATCTGGAAATAGAGGGATCATATCTAGACATAATAAAGGCCATATATGAAAGACCTACAGCTAACATTATACTCAATGGGCAAAAATTAAAAGCATTTCCCTTAAGAACAGGAACAAGACAAGGATGCCCACTTTCACCACTCTTATTTAACATAGTACTGGAAGTCTTAGCCACAGACAGGAAGAAAAAATAAAAGGGATCCAAATTGGAAAGGAGGATGTAAAACTGTCATTATGCGCAGATGACATGATACTATATATGGAAAACCCCAAAGACTCCATCAAAAATTTACTAGACTTAGTAACTGAATTTGGCAAAGTAAGGGGATACAAAATTAACATCAAGAAATCGATGACATTCTTATACACCAATGATGAACTCACAGAAAGAGAAACTAAAAAAACAACCCCATTTACCCTTGCAGCAAAAAAATTAAGATACCTAGGAATAAACTTAACCAAAGAAATAAAGGACCTATTCACAGACAACTGCAGGTCATTGAAAAAAGAAATAGAGGAAGATATAAAAAAGTGGAAGCACATACCTTGTTTGTGGATTGGAAGAATTAACATCATTAAAATGTCCATACTGCCCTGGCCGGTTTGGCTCAGCGGTTAGAGCGTCGGCCTGCGGTCCGGAGAGACCCTGGTTCGGTTCCCGCTAAGGGCATGTACCTCGGTTGCAGTTTGTCCCCGGCCCTGGTTGGTTATGCGGGTGGCAGCCACTCGATGTGTCCCTTCACATCGATGTTTCTCTCTCTCTATCTCTTCCTCTCTCTCCCTCCCACTCTATCTGTACAAAAAATGGAAAAATGTCCTCGGGTGAGGATTAAAAAAAAAAAAAAAAGTCCATACTACCCAAAGCAATCTATAGATTCAATGCAATCCCCATGAAAATACCAGTGACATACTTCGCAGAACTAGAACAAATACTTCAAATGTTAATATGGAACCAAAAAAGACCCCAAATAGCCATAGCAATGTTGAAAAGAAGAACAGAGTTGGAGGGATAGGATCACATTACCATATTTCAGGTTATACTACAAAGCCACTGTAATCAAAACAGGCTGGTACTGGCACAAGAAAAGGCTGATAGATCAACGGAAGAGAATAGAGAATCTAGAAATGGAATCAGGGCAATATGATCAATTAATATTTGACAAAGGTGGCAAGAGCATACAGTGGAGTAAAGACAGCCTCTTTAATAAATGGTGTTGGGAAAATTTGACAGCTACATGCAAAAAAAAAAAAAAAGAAACTAGACCATCAACTTACACCATACACAAGAATAAGCTCAAAATGGATAAAAGACTTACATGTGACTCATGAATCCATAAAAATCCTGGAAGATACTGTAGGCAACAAAATTTCGGACATCATACACAGCAGAATTTTCACTGATACATCACCTAAGGCAACAGAAACATAGGAGAAAATGAACATAGGGACTACACATCAAACTCAAAAGTTTCTGCGCAACAAAAGATACAATCATCAAAATGGAAAGGCAACCCACTGTATGGGAGGGCATAATTGCCAATGATATATCAGATAAGAGGTTAATTTCCAATATATATAGAGTGCGCATACAACTCAACAAAAGGAAGACAAAGGACCCAATTAAAAAATGGGCAGAGGAACTAAATAGACATCTTTCCAAATAGGACATACAAATGGCTAAGAGACATATGAAGAAATGCTCAACATCACTAATCATCAGAGAGATGCAAATTAAAACAATTATGAGGTATCACCTCACACCTGTCAGAATGGCCGTCATCAACAAATCATCAAACAACATGAGTTGGCGAGGGAGTGGAGAAAAGGGGACTCTAATACACTGCTGGTGGGAATGCCGACTGGTACAGTCACTATGGAAAACACTATGGTGTTACCTCAAAAAATTAAAAATTGAACTTCCATTTGACCCAGTGATCCCACTTCTAGGAATATACCCTAAGAAGCCTGAAACACCAATCAGAAAGAACATATGTACCCCCATGTTCGTAGCAGCACTATTTACAATAGCTAAGATCTGGAAACAGCCCAAATGTTCATCAGTAGACAAATGGATAAAAAAGCAGTGGTACATATAAACAATGGAGTATTATGCAGCTGTAAGAAAGAAAGATCTCTTATCCTTTGAGCCGACATGGAGGGACCTGGAAAGTGTCATCCTAAGCAAAACCAGCCAAACAGAGAAAGGCAAGTATCATATGATCTCAGTTATTTGTGGATTATAATGAACATAACAGTCTGAGGAATGGGGTAGTCCCAGAGATATTGAAGTGTGGTACTTACTGACAATCCCCAGAAGATGGGATGAGGGGGGAGAGATAAACCGCAGAACTTATATGTATGTGTGCCTGAACAATGGACATGGACAACAAAGCTGGGGACAGGGAGGAGAGGGAGTGGGAGGGGGTATTAGTGGGGGGAAAAGAGAAAAATCTGTAACAAAAATAAATAAATAAATTTGAAAATAAAGTGTTTCTTAATGCAGTTTTATGTATTTTAATAGAGTCACATCTTGTTAGATATATTCCCCATATGATTTATCATTTTAATGCTATTGTAAAGGATACAGAGTTTGTTTTACTTTATATTTATTTATTTTTTTATCCTCACCCGAGGACATTTTTCCATTTTTTTGTTCAGGTAGAGTGGGAGGGGAGAGAGAGGGAGAGCGAGAAACATCAACGTGAAAGGGACACATCGAGTGGTTGCCACACGACCCAACCAGGGCCAGGGACAAACTGCAACCAAGGTACATGCCCTTAGAGGGAACCGAACCCGGATCTCTCTGGACCGCAGGCCGATGCTCTAACCACTGAGCCAAACCAACCAGGTCTTATTTTACTTTTTGAATGTAAGATGTGATATAGAGAAATACAACTGAGCCCTGCGTTACTATGTCATTAGTTCTATTTGTGTTTTTGCTTCCTTTCTAAATTTCCAAGACGTAATATAAAAACCTGTGAATTATAAAATTTTACAATTTATTCATTTAATTCTGTCAAAACTTACCAGGTTTAAATAAATTTATATTTATTATGTCTTTTTAGTGTTATCTTTCACCTTTTCACTTAAAAGTAGCACTTTTGACTTCTCTTCAGAGTACCCAAATTGCCAGGATCACTGCTCTTGAGCTTCGCAACCATTCGTAAGTAGAATAAGGGTTACCTGAACACAAGCACTGAACCGCCATGACATTTCAGCTGACAATGGAGATGGCTGTTAAGTGACTACCTCCGGCAAACCATAAGAAGGCAGGGTTGTTTGGAAAAAATAGAAGGCAGCAGGAAAAGAAGACCAAATATAAGATGAGTCGTCTCCATAAAAGAAGCCATAGGCACGAGTTCACAGGAGCCGAGTAGGACTGTTGAAGACAGGACATTGTGGACAATACTCATTCGTAGTGTTGCCAGGCAACAATAGCATGTAACACACACACAGTGACATGGGCCCATATAGGAATGTTCTACTTACGTGCTTCTGCTCTGGGTGCCTTGGTAGCCCTCAATGTCAATGCTGGCTGTGACCTTCCAAGTCAGGCCTGACTGATGATGAACTGAAGATGGCAGTGACAAAGAATGGCCAAAGAAGTCACTGTGGACTGAGAAACAGGCTCCATCTTCATTTTTCTGGGTCTTATATAACGCAGTGAAGGAGGGGGAATTCCAAGGATGATTGACATGGAAGTTCTCACAAACTCCAGAGAGTGCAAGGGCTCAGTGAGACTGAACAAAATAAAAATATTTTAAAAGAAATATGACATATCTTTTACATTAAATGATGTTGCAATATGGGGCAATTTTAGAAGCTTCATTCTATGAGAAGTATAAGTTCAAGCTAAGAGAAGAAAGAGAATGAATTATAATCATAAAAATCAACGTCCCGAAGGCTTATTTCCAACCACATTAGAAATCTCTGGGTCACATGTCACTGATCTTTGATCACTGGCACCCAGTCAGTCATTCTCTCCTTATAATAGTCCACTTAGTGTAGTTTTTAAGTGTAGGGTGTAGAGTTAGCCTGGATTTGAATCCAGCCTAGATACTCTGTTTCTCAACAACTATGACAGATTACTAACTTCTGACAAATAAGGATAATAGCAGTACCAGCAGTATTCAGTATTGTTGTGAAGATTAAATGAATGTTTGGAGTGGTGCCTAGCATTGTGACACAGAGCAAGCATTCAATAAAGAACATTATTATTACTACTAATCTTATCACCATAAGTCAGGCTTTAAGCATTTATCGCCTGGGCAATTAAATTCTAACATCTCCCTGTTCTAGTTCCAATCCTTTAGCATCTTCCTTATATTAATCTCAAGACATGCCCCTAAAACACAGTTTTGATATTTTCTCGACAGCTTTAAGACCTTCATTATTTCTTCTTTATCTATATAATCATTTAAAAAATTGACATAGATATGTGGCTTACATTTTAGCTTCTATGTCTATAGCTTCATCCTCCTTTATCATTCCTTCTCCTTTGTTAACTCGATGGTTTCTTAGCTATAGTCTCTCCCACCACAATTCTACTTGAGTAGCCTTTTAACACATAAAGTCAATCAAGTCATGTCACTGATTAAAACATTTCATGACCTACTGATAAATCAAATATTTCTTTTTGGAGGGAAATTGGGACAGAGAGCACATTTGCTCCACACATTTCTGTGCCAGGTATGCTGATGAAACCTTCACAAATAAATATTATCCTTAAAGTTTCATTTAATCCTCATACAGCATGGCAGCTTTGGTGGAAATGGAACCCTAGATGTTTTGAACCCTTGATGATATGGACTGAAAAGAAAATGGATTAAATATGGGCAGATTAGTATGTTCTAGGATGTTGATATTTTACCTATGGTCTTATCTGATAGTGAAAAACCCAAGAGTTTGGAAAATAAAAAGGTATCAAACCATTGTGTGGCTGTTGTATTGAACATGAAGATACACTGCATTCTTGTGAATAGGTCTGTGGTTTATCCAGAGAAGACTGCAGTTAGGTGACAGGAAAGGTAAGATCTTAGCCTCATGGGGGAAAACTCTTCATGATAAGACAGGGGTTAGTTTTGCTTAGACTCTAAGTCACTGAGATGCTTTGGATTTGCACAGGACATAGTTAAAGCAAGAAGATGATCCAGAATAAATTTGAAGATTAAGCCTATTTTCTTTGTTATACTTTCCTTCTACGGTCCCTATATATTTCATAAAGTCTTATTAAATTTACTGCTGGATCTCTGCTAAGCTCTATGAAACTGAGGAGGGCACTAGTCTTTTCTTCATCAGTTTGTTTTGCCCATTTAATGTTGATCCACTCCATGACCCTGCGTTCCAGACAATAACAGCTCTACTTTTCATAATACTATATTTGCCTTTCTAAAATTTGGTATAAATAGAATCACACAGCATATAGTCTTTTATTGTGAATCCTATTTCATGTTTGTTACTATGCTTTATATTATCCCATAAGTCTTGGAGTTTCTGTTAAGCTTTCTTCAATTTGTAAAATAAATTTTCTAATTTCAATG
The DNA here is from genome assembly GCA_037176705.1 of Molossus alvarezi. Lineage (NCBI taxonomy): Eukaryota > Metazoa > Chordata > Mammalia > Chiroptera > Molossidae > Molossus > Molossus alvarezi. Next base: position 19,938,969 of record CM073899.1, read on the forward strand.
TCTTTTTTGAGCACTTACACCTGTTGATTTACTGTTGTCATGCTTGCATTTAACTCTTCAGATATGATATTCCTTTATTTCTTTAGACATATTTATAATAACCGTTGTGACGTCTTTGCTATAATCCATTATCTAGTGACAATAAAATCCGTCTGTTGATTGCTTCCTCCCAACCCCCCAAATTTCTGTTTCTTGCTTTGCAATTTTTGGTTAAAAACTTGACATTTTGGATAATATATTTTAACTTCTCTCAATTCTCATTTCCCTCCTCTGACAGTTGCTACTTTGCTGTTTTATTTAATTTTTTTGATTAGTAACTTTCCTAGTTTAAATCTGTGAAATTTGTTTGTATAGCATTGTGTGACCACCAATGTCTCTGTTTAGTACTTATTAAACTATTTTTTTCTTGATTTTGTTTTCAAGGCTATCTTTCTAGGGATTGCCTTGGTTTGTGCATATGTTGAGAATCATCTAATTATAATACAGAAATTATACTCAACCCCCTTTATCTAGTGTGGTATCCATTCTCTGTCCATAGATCTGTGTATGGGTGGGAGAAAAAATTACAGTTGAGGTCATTTTCAAGTGTTCTCTGGCTTCTACATTTTCCTGAACACTTTCCTATTTCCTACGTGCATATATACACATACGCAGCTTCAAGGGCAGTGGTGAGTGTGTCCTTGGCTTTGTCTCCAGTCTCTTGTACATCAACACAAACTCAATCAGTAATATGCTTCTCCAAACCATGACCACAAACTCAGGCTGATAGAGATATTTTCCCTCCTCATTTACCCACTTCCAAGATCATCATTTGTACTGACAATGCCATTGGGTGTTTGTCATTGCTCACTGCCCCACACTGAGTGAGCCTCTATGACCAGAGCAGAGGCTATCAGCCTTCATAGCCTGCCCCTCTCTGGCAAAACTTCTGCATTCACTGAGTTGTGAGAGATCAGCCCTAGGAAATGCTATAGATTTCCACTGTTCTTTTATGATATTCAGCAGTTTTCCAAGAATAAACTTTTCTCATCTTTTTGTATATCTTTGGTCAATTTATAGAGTGTTAATATGGTTGTTTTTGCCAACATTTCCCAGCTTTACAGTTGCTTTTTAAGGAAAGAATTTATTGATTTTTTTCACTTGGCCATAGCCAGAAGTCCTGCCCCTGCCTGCCAGGATTTTATTTGAGAATGGATTAAATCCATACATGAATTTGGGAAGAATTGTCATTATAACTACATGGCATTTTCCAATCCATGTACAAGGAATAACTTCATTTGCTTATTGATGTTCCTGTGCAATATTTTCTAGTAAACAGGTAGATGCTGTGTATTTCATGTTCACGTTTTCCTACATATTTTTGATGCTTTTGTAAATCGAGTAAATTTTTTCTAATTGTTCACAATAATTTTCCAATATTTAATTCAATTTTAACATTCTTGTGAGCAGGAAGATTGGTCTACAATTTTTTTTCTTGTGTCTGAGTCTGATTTTAGTAATGCTAGCCTCATAAAATAAGTTGGAAGTTTGCCTTTTTTCTTTATTTTCTAAAGTTTATTTATGACTGGTAGTATTTTTCATTAAATGTTGTCTTCCTGATAAATTTTCACTTAAAAACATCTGGTAATACTCTGTGTTTTAAAATTTGCTTCACCTGCCCTGGACGGTGTGGCTCAGTGAATAGTGTTGGCCTGTGCACTAAAGGGTCCTGGGTTCAATTCCCCAGCAAGGGCACATACTTGGATTGCAGGTTCCATCCCCTGCTCCTGCTCTGGGGCATGTGTGGGAGGCAACCAATCGACATGTGTATCTCATATCAGTGTTTCTCTCTCTTTCTCTCTCTCCCCTCCACTCTGAAAAAAAATCCCCACGTAAGAATTAACTAAATAAATAAAATTTGCTTCATCTGACATTAATATAATTCCAACTTTTTGGTACATACTCTATTCATGATTGATCTTTTTCCATACTTTTACATTTGGACTATCAGTGTCTTAGAATTTAAAGAATATCTACTGTAGACAGCATATAATTGGATCTTGTTTTCTTTATCTCATCTAATATGCTGAACCTTTTTTTAATTGAAGTAGTCCATTTATACTTAATATACTTATTAATATAGTTGGGTCTAGAAATAAGATTTTGTAGTATGTTTTCTACTTATTATTTTCTGGCTCTCTATTTTGTCATTTTTGGATCATTTAAATATCTATATAGAATTTCATTTTAATATTTCTAGTGGTTTTTCAAATGTATCCTTTTCCATCACTTTTTTAGTGGTTGCTCCAGTGATCAAAGTGGATAACATTAACTTTTCAAAGTTTGTTTACCAATATACTATTATATATAAAATATGTAAAACTGGTCACTGTAGACATGTATATTTTGATAATCTTTTATGCTATAGTTGTATGTATTACAATGCATACATTGTAAAGTACACAGGGTGATATTGTAAACATTCATATGATTTATAAAGATATTATGAGATAAAAAGCAGAGGAAAAATAGTCTTGATTTGTACTTGATATTTACCACTTCTGATGCACTTCCTTCTCCTCTGTGTAAATGGTATAATTTCTCATCATTCTGAAGAACTTCTTTTAGTATCTCTTGCAGATAAGTTAGCAGCAAATTCTCTTATTTCTCCTTTGCTAGGTTCTAAAATAGATTGGTTGAGAGGAGGAATAGGTTGAAAGTCATAAATCCACTTAATGAAGTTGAATTAAAAGAGCTAGAGGAAGAAGGGAGTTACAAATAAACAAAGAAAGAGCACCCCAGGAAATCCAAGACAGCACTAAAAAGACGTCATAAAGCTGAAAACTCTAACTTCTAAATTTAAAATGTTAGTATATAAATTGAAATATAGTTTGGTCTCTGATGAATTAATAGTAAATTTTGATAACTATATCTATACCAGATAAATATATCTATCTACCAATATCCCTATATCTATATCTAGATTTAACTTTCATAGTCATCAGCAAACATTCCAAAGGTAGTTTGCTATTTGTGAGGGGAGATAATTTGTTCTTTCTCTCAGGACCCATATATATGGAAAAATATTTATATATGTGTAAATGTATATATGTAAATGTTTAATGTACATATTTCATAAATATTTTTTAAATTTATGTTCATGTAAATATTTTTAAAGTTCAGAGAGAAAAAACAACTTCTCCCACCCAAAACAACAGCAAGCTGCCTGCGGCGTGCTCATTGGTAACTATGGAAGCTGGAAGGCAGTGGAATCTCGCCCACATAAAGGAGCATCACTGCAGAACCCCACATCCAACCAAGACAGTCACCTCACAGAAATTTAAAAACATATTCAAAGATATTCAAGAACTTGGATACAACCAAGAGTCCATCTAAGGACAGATAGTTTACTTAAACCAAACGGCAAATGAGGCTACAAATCAAGAACTTCAAGAGAGGGGCAAATCCTGAGAAGAGGAAAAAGTGGTGAGCAATGAATATGCATAGATTTAATATATTTGAGTATATATTTTCTGGAAATGTATAACATGTGTTAAAACAAAAACAACTTCTGAATTGAAAGAAACATACATCAAGGTAAATTCTATTAATTTCAGAGTTATCCTAGCAAAACATAGGAATTGAAATGAGGGAGAAAACAGGAAGAAATCTTTCCAAATTTCTCACTGAAATGAGGGAAAATAAGAGATTAATAAGAATAATACAAGAGAAAATGTTCTATGTTATGAAGGAGATAGAAAAAAATTAAAAATATTTGGAGAACAATACTGTGTGGTAACTATTAAAAAATAATTTAAAAAGGAGAATAATTCCTTTAAGTTTTCACGGCTAAAAAGAAAATGAAGAGCACCCTGGCCATTTTGGCTCAGCGTTTGGAGCATTGGCCCATGATCCAGAGAGACCCGGGTTCAGTTCCCACTAAGGGCACATACCTTGGTTGCAGTTTGTCCCTGGCCCCTGTTGGGGTCATGTGGGTGGCAGCCAGCGATGTGTCTCTCTCACATTGATGTTTCTCTCTCTCTTTTTCTCTCTTTCTTCCTCTCTGTCTGAAGATGAACGCAAAAAAAAAAAAAAAAATGTCCTCGGGTAAGGATTAATGAAGAGCAACAATTATCAAGCCAGTAAAATCAGGAGTAAAGAAAAACAATCTAAATAAATAATTCACATACAGTAGATGAAATAATTGGTTCTAATACATATTTTTCACATCTTGTTATTTCTGAAATTAGTATATCATCATAATTAATAAGGGTAAAAATAATATTACTAAAAAGAAAAATATAAACAACTATAATAAAAACTAATAAACTTTTAAAAATAGTTTAAACATACTTTGTCATAATAAAATAATTTTTACAATAATAAAGTTTAGTGAATTATATCAAATTATTTGAAATTAACATTTTTCTAGATCAAACAATAAGTGTAAAAAATGTTCATTATTAAAAAACTAATGGACAGAATATATAGTGAAAAATCTTATGGAATAAATAAGAAAGTAGTGTATCAAAAACATATGATTCAAAATGCCTGTATTTATAGAGAAGAAAGAAAAAACAAATTTTTATTAGATTATTATCAAATAAAATAGGTGAAATCTTTGCAATCTCAATAATGGCAAAAGTAGAAGAGAAATGAGAAAGGATGGTAAAGAACCATTAGCGATGACCACATACATCTCATTAAAAGAAATAAAAACTTGGAGAAAATGTGTTTGCCTGTGAACATATTGTCAAAGTATCGAAACTGATGTTAGGAAGGTGGAAGCCCTGGCTGGGTAGCTCAGCTGGTCAGAGCATTTCCTCCCAAGGTTACTGTTCCATCTCCCATCAGGGCATATACAAGGAGCAACCAATGAATGCATAAATAAGTGGAACAACAAATTATCTCTCTCTCCCTCCCTCTCTCTCTCTCTCATCAATAAATAAAAATTTTAGAACAAGTGAAGAATTTAATTTGAGTAGGCGAATTACCATTACAGAAATTAGAAAAATCATTAAAGTTAGTATGAGAGAAATACTTCTCATGGGAATGCAGACTGGTATAGCCACTATGGAAAACAATCTGATATTTTCTCAAAAATTAAAAATTGAACTGCCATTTGACCCAGTGATCCCATTTCTAGGAATATATCCTAAGAAGCCTGAAACACCAATCAGAAAGAATATATGTACCCCTGTGCTCATAGCAGCTCTATTTACAATTGCTAAGATCTGGAAACAGCCCAAGTGTCCATCACTAGATGAGTGGATAAAAAGGCTGTGGTATATTTATACTATGAAACACTATGCAGCTGTAAGAAACAAAGATCTCTTATCCTTTGAGATGACATGGAGGGACCTGGAGAGTATTTGTTAAGCGAAATAAGCTAGTCAGAGAAAGACAAATATCACATGATCTCACTTATTTGTGGAATAAATGAATGATATAAGACGATGAACAAAATAGACCTAGAGACATAGAAGTAGGGTTCAGACTGACAAACTTCAAAGGAGGGTTAGGGGGAGGGAAGAAATAAACCAAGAACTTATATGCTTATAAGCATAACCAATGGACACAGACAACAATGCGGGGGAGGGGGGACGGGAGGAGGGTGTCTTTGGGGGAAAAAGGAGAAACATCTGTAACAAAAATAGATTAAGAAAAAAAGATTTTTAAATTATTGCTGATAGAAAATTTCACATTTGATTTATTAAACTAACATTTACAACAAACCTGGAAAGGAAAAACAAACATGATTCTATAGATCAATCTTATTTATTAATAAAGTTATAAAAATTCAAAGTAACACTTAGCAAATACAAACTTACAATGTATTACAAGAATAGCACATTATAAGTAATCAAGGTTTATTTTAAACAATGTAAAGGTGGTTTGAAATCAGGAAACCTATCTATGTAATCAATTGCAAGAATAGATCAATAAAGAGAATATATCAAGAGATGCTGAAATACATTTATTAAGTCTTGCCATCATTGCTAATAACAACTTTAATGAAAAAGTAATAAAGGGAACTATAAAGTACAATACTATCAAAAATCAAAAGCAAATATCTAAAACAGTGAGCACTAAAATAGTTTTAGTTAAAATTAGCAAAAAATAATAAAAACCCTTCCATATTACTAATTATCATTGCCTTTGAGAGTTTAGGAAATGAAATGTAACAAAAAATAAAATAGTTGACAAATGTTTGAAAAGAAGAAATAATTTTATTTCTTTTTCTTTATAATATTACTGTATGTATAGAAATAAAAATAAAAACTCTAGAAATTCTGAAAAAAATTTTATAATGTGAACAAATACAAGTATCTAAACTTAATAGGTTTTTTTATTCTCTAGCAAAAAGTGCCTAAAAGTGAAAATGAAGACCAAATTAGCTACAAAAATCTCAAAAATAATAAGTATTATAGAAATATATTTGGGGATATATTTCACAAGACAATAAGGATTTCTGCATGTGAAAACTATGTTGGCTGCAGGACATAAAGTGAAATGGAATAAATAGAATAATATGTGTTCTTAAATGGAAAAAGCTAATATCTTAAAAGTATCTTATTCCCAAAGATACATATCAGTTTAGGGCAGTTCCAATGAACAATTCAAGAGACAAATTAGAAAGAGCATAAAATAATTAAAGTTCCTAGAGGATAATAACTATCTTTCAAAGAAAATAAAACTACAAAGATAAAACATTGAAGGGAAGACTTGCTCACCAGGACATCAGAGTATACTACATATGCATCATTCCATATGGTGTTAGAATAGGAACAGCTAACTATATCCTGCAAATAAAGAATTCAGTATTAGATCCTTGATATAAGAAAAGATACATACAAAATGTGGAAGAAAAGGTTAAATTGCCATTATTTCATAAAGAAACTATGAATGAGTTCCATCTTATATCAGATGTAAAAATAATTCAAAATAGATGAAAAAGCTAAGTGTACAAAATAATATAATAAAAAGAACATTTCTTGCAGAAAATCTAAATCTCTACACATATGAGGGGTATTAGAGATCTCTCTAGGTAAGACTCCATATTCTATAAGTTATTTATTAAATTATTTATATTTATATAATTAATATAGAAAAAGAATAAAATTTAACATGGCAAAAAATGGTTATATGTGAGCAAAAATATTAATTTTCTCTGGATGCAAAGAATTAACTTCAATAGTTCAATAATATATTTATAATTGACAAGGAAAAAAATACAAAATAGAACAATGGACAAAGACCTGAAGAGCAAATACAGAGTCAAGCAGAATCTAAATTGATGCCCAAAATTCACAAGTGGTCAGATAAAAAAAAAGAAATTATGAAGTACTGTAAGATGCATAACCAGTGCTGATGTTAGAAAAAATGTGATGAGCCCTGGCCAGGTTTGGCTCAACGGTTAGAGTGTCGGCCTGCGGTCCGGAGAGACCCGGGTCGGGTCCCGCTAAGGGCACGTACTTCTGTTGCAGTTTGTCCCTGGCCCTGGTTGGTCGTGCGGGTGACAGCCACTCGATGTGTCCCTTTCACATCGATGTTTCTCTCTCTCTCTCTCTCTCTTCCTCTCTCTCCCTCCCACTCTATCTGTACAAAAAATGGAAAAATGTCCTCGGGTGAGGATTAAAAAAAAAAGAAAAAAGAAAAAGAAAAAATGTGATAAATATACAATGCAGCAAGAAATATAAAGAGTTATATATTCCCCATAATATAAATGTAATTTATCGTATCTAGATTTCAATTCAGAAATTTCTCTCCCTTGAATCTATTCTATAATAAGTTATGCACCAAGTTGGGAGACAATAGAAAAGGGTGTTTATTTCATTATTGCTTATAATGGGCAAGAATTGGAACCATCAATAAAAGAGCATTGAAGAAATGGGGATACATGCACAATATGAAATATTAAGCAAGCCTTTACAAAAAAGTGAGAAAAGCGATGATAAGAGTAATTTATGTGATATGAGCTAATTTCCTAAAACAACTGGACCCAACATTACAGATATGACTAAATATCTATATTATTAGATACAATTCAACTTCATGTTCTAATGTTCTCACAGGAGATGGAATCTTGGTACTGATATAAGGAAAGGCAATACAGATCCAAAATAACAATAACAGCATGTGTGTTATGACTCCATTTATGGTATCTGTGCTTTGTACATCTCCAGGGTTATACCATTCCCATAGAATACAATGGAGATGGCCTTCTTACTTATGTAAAAATCTATTTATTTGTATATGTATGTGCATATACATGTCTGTATATGTGTGTGCATATATTGCAAAACATAAAGAGAGGCATCAAAAATTTACTGTCGGTTACCTTTACCTGAGGGTTAAAGATTCAAAGTGATCTTTAGTTTTTTTTTCCTTAGTTAATTCATTAACATATTATTTGACTTTTTTTTAAAAAAAAACAAGTGTCTATTTTTTATATGTTAGGCCAAGAAACAAAAACAAATAACTATTTTTTTTCAAAAGTGGGGAAGAAAGAGTAACTACTATATTTCAATACCCAAAATATAGTCCTTTCCTCTTGCAGCTATCAGTCTACTTTCAATCCCACTTAGAATTTTTTTTTTTTCCTTTATTGATTTTAAAGAGAGAGGAAGGGAGAGGGAGAGAGAGAGAGAAACATTGATGAGAGAGAACACTGATGGGCCCACAACCTGGGCATGTGCCCTGACCAGGAATAGAACCAGCGACCTCTTGGTGCATGGGTCGACGCTCAACCACTGAGCCACACTAGCTGGACCCACTTAGAATACTTTTGTTTTTCTCATACTGGAGTTTAAAATTTGGCACCTACACCTCCCTCTTTTGATGATCTCTCTACTACAAATAATTCTGTTTTCAATAATGGTGGTTGCACTATTTGCAAGTCTATAGTCGGTATTCACATTAGTAGAACATACTTCCTGATACTACACCTTCTGTTAAAAATCTCTAGAGTACCCCTGGCCGGTTTGGCTCAGTGGTTAGAGCATTGGCCTGCGGTCCAGAGAGACCTGGGTTCGGTTCCCATTAAGGGTATGTACCTCGGTTGCAGTTTGTCCCCGGCCCTGGTTGGGTCGTGCGGGTGGCAACCACTCAATGTGTCCCTTTCACATCGATGTTTCTCTCTCTCTCTCCCTCCTACTCTATCTGAACAAAATATGGAAAAATGTCCTCGGGTGAGGATTAAAAAAAAATCTCTAGACTAGTCAAGGGGATAACGTAATATTATTGATCTTAATTTACTTTTGCAATTTTGGAACTATTGATCTAAAGAGAAAATACTCATGATAATGCTTGTTTGGGGAAAATTCCAAATTTTAGGATAACCTTCATTTATTTAGAGCCACATCCCTATTCTAAACATCTCTATGACTCACGTCCCTGTTGCGAAACAAAAAAACCTTCACTAAACCTAAAGTGAGTAGTGCCGTGCTATCCAGGGCTGCGGAGTGTATTTACTTGCCTCTTTTTGCTGTTCTTTAATAGCACATTGTGGCCAGTTTTATTGTTCAAAACATATTTAGGAGACATCATTTTAAACAGAAATTGATTTTAATATAGTTATCTGTTATATAGCCATTAGATCAGTTTTCAGTTATCTGTTATATAGCCATTAGATCAGTTTTCAGTTATCTGTTATATAGCCATTAGATCAGTTTTCAAATTTTGACAAGAGAGCACTATTTTAGCAAAATTAAATAGAGAAAATTGTAACAAAACATGCAGCAATAATTTATTTTCCAAAACAAAAATCATATAACTGCTCTCTATTAGCCTTTGAGGCATTTATAGCTAAATTAAAATCATCATTAGCTATAAGTGTGTTTGTTTTGATTAGTTCCTGTTTTATGAGGTTTTAGGTAGAAGTAACTTTGTGGTATTATTATGAATGAGTTTAATGTTAAGAGTGGAAAAAAACTTCTGTTATCTGACAAGTATCAATTCTGGGATTATCAATTTAAATTTTGTCAAAAGTCACTGGATCTCTTTAATATATTTACCAGATATTGAAAATGATTATATTAACAACAACAACAAAAAGGTATCTTCTAAGCTAGTGTAATGAAAAAAAAGAAGATAAAGCTTTAGTCTGTTAATTACTATAGCCAATAATATAAGTTACATAGTGGAAAGTATAGACAGTCCTGTTTAAAACCATATTTCATCATTCTGTTAATTTGGACCAGTAACTTAGCTGACCTTCACTTGAGGTTCTTAACGTATAGAAATGGGGATATTAACACCTTTCCTAGAGAAACAGTTTCAAAGATTAAGTAAAATATTGAGTATTAAGTATCCTACTGTCTGGTAAATCCACTAAGTAAGAGTTAATCTGCTTTCCTTCCTTTCCACATGATCTAGTGTGTCTAAAGATACTAGAAAAACAACCCCAAGCATCTACCCAAAGAAAACAAAGGGATTTAATATATTCATGTTATTGTTACACCTGAATGTTGGAGAGAGAAATAATATGTGTATTTGAGCTTCCTTATTTATTTATTTATTTATTTATTTATTTATTTATTTATTTATTTCCTCACCCGAGGATATTTTTTATTTACCTTCAGATAGAGTGGGAGAGAGAGAGAGAGAGAAAAACACGACCCAGACTGAACCACAACCGAGGTACATGCCCTTGACCAGAATCGAACCCACAACTCTTTGGTCCATGGGTAGATGCTCTAACCACTGAGAAAAACCAGCCAAGGCTAAGCTTCCTACTTTAAACAAATAGTGACCAAAAAAAAAAAAAGTATACCTCTAATAGGTTATTAAAAATTTTGTATCAACGGGAAAATATTTTTTTTTCGAATATCATTCTTTTGATTTCTGAGGACACTTGCAAGTTACAAACCTTTGTCTATTTCTTTTCCCTTCATAATTCAGTGATTAAACTCAACTGCTCCATGGGTCCAAATGTTAAGGGACATGAGAAGGAAGTTGAGATGTGAAAGAAGAAACACAAAAAAGGGAGTAAGGTGGTGGCCAAGTCTGCGTCTTTGCCTCTGTATGGCTCAACACCACTCACGCCATGCTCTACAAATGCGTCTAGGACTACAAAGCATCCTTGTTTTAATCAAGATTAATATCAAAATATTGATATTATTTTGGACATTTATAATTTATTCTAAAAATAGTTACAGCATGAGAAATTAAATCTAAACAATTGCCATGCTGTAGAAGACACGCATGGATTTTTGGGTCTGGCAATAAGCTAAAATGTTGGCCTTACTACATTCTTTCTCTTGGAGACATCTCTGAATACTGTGACATACTTAACTATAAAATAAGGATAATCATACTTCCCAAAGTTGGAATCAAAGGAAAAGATTAAAAAAAAAAATGCACTATTTATGTTACTGATATTCTCCCCTACTTACTGGTGAAAGAATTACTTAATTAGCCCTGGCCAGTTTGACTCAGCAGTTAGAGTGTCGAACGGCAGACCAAAGGGTCTTGGGTTCAGTTCTGGTCAAAGGCATGTACCTTGATTGCGGTTCTATCTGGCCCTGGTTGGGGTCCTACAGGAGGCAACCAATTGGTGTGTCTCTCACACATCAATGTTTCTCTTTCTCTCTCCCTCTCTCTCCCTCCCTCCCTTTCTCCCTCCCTCCCAATCTATCTGAAAATCAATGGAAAAGTGTCTTTGCGTGAGGATTAGAAAAAAAAAGAATAATTATATGATTAAAAAAAAAACAACCAAAAAGAGATTATGAGTAGAAATGTCTCAGTATTTCATCATGAATGATAAGTTACTATTTATATTTAAAGGATACACCACATGATCTCACTTACATGTGGAATGTAATGTACAAAATTAACTGAAAAACAAAATAGATCTAGAGACCTAGAAGCATGGAACAGACTGACGAATCTCGAAGCAAAAGTGGGCAGAAGAGACTAACCAAAGAATTTATATGCATATATGTATAATGCATGGACACAGACAATGGTGCAGTGAAGGCCTAGGGTGGGGGGTGGGAGCAGGGTAGAGGGGCACAATAGGGGGAAAAGGGGGAGAGCTGTAATACTTGCAACAATAAAGATAATTTTTAAAAATAAATAAAGAATAGATCAGGATACTGATGGTTCCTGCTTGTTTTATTCTACCAGCACTTACTTGCCCTTGGCCAGGGTGAAATTAATGAAAGTGGAAACCATTTTATAGCTCTATTGGCATTCATTCGGATATGATGCCACTCATTGTCTTTTGGATGAGAACTGTTGGGAAGCAGATCTCCATCATACGCCTTATACACACTTCATATTAAGCTACTTTTTTCTGAAGTTTTTTAGGCTCTCTCTAGAAGAGTACTAGCATTTAAGGTGCTGTCGGGGCACGCAGATTGGTGTTATGTAAAAATGTGTGATTGGGAGGAATAAGTGACGTTGATTCACATGTTTTCTACTACTGTGGGTTAGAGTTTGCTCGGGTATAACTCAAGAATCACAGTTGAGAAATCTCAAGTTATTAACTATTTGAGCCACAAGAGGAATGTTAATGAAAAATAAAAACAGAATTGGACTAGAGAGCAGCAGAATTGCAATAGCAATGTAATTTTTCCTCCAGGAATATTTGATAATAATGGTTTCTAAAAAGCTGTAAGTATATAGCTATAAAACCTAAATATCACTGAGATAATCCACCATGTGATTAATAATTTCAAGTGTTTTTTAAAATTGTAGTCTATCATCACCAACACAAGGATTAGCCCAGTGACTCTTACATAAATGTTATCTGTTTACTACCCTTTTTCATAATGGAGCATGAAATTGAAATAAGATAGTACAAAGGCACCAAATCGAAATGGATTGCAGAACACTTCAGAACAGAGTGCGATAAGCAAAAGAGAACACCAACCCAGACCTCGCATCTTAGATGCCTGAGACAAAGGGCAAAAGGCAGCCTCGTGATCCAATCAAGATCCTACCCCAAAGCAGTCTTCATTCTTTTTCTTTTTCCTTTATTGGTTTTTAGAGAGAGAGGAAGTGAGAGGAAGAGAGAGATAGAAACATCGATGAGAGGGGACATCAACTGGCCGCCTCCTGCATGCCCTGCACTGGGGATCGGGCCCACAACCTGGGCATGTATCCTGACTGGGAATCGAACTGGCAACCTCTTGGTGCATGGGTCGATGTTCAACCACTGAGCCACACCAGCCGGACAGCAGTCTTCATTTTGCAAACAGTTTTCATTAACAAATGTTCAGTTCACACTTTCACTCAAATACTCATCATATTTTAAAAACTTATTTTGTACAGTATTGTAATGATTATGTATGGGTGTGGCATTAATTGGGTACTAGACGTATTTGGGCAATCACTTTGTAAGTGATATCCAATCGTAATGTTGTACTCCGGAACTAAAATAACATTGTATGTCAACTGTGATTTAAAATTATTTTGTAAAAGAAATGCTGTTATTAACTAGCCTTCATGGATATTTATGCATATGAGTTGTTGAACTAAAATAAATAGCATTTAGATATACCAGAGAATTTCCTATAATATCCTTGCAAAAGTTCTCTTTCTTTTCTTTATTTTTTTAATTAAATTTATCGGAGTGACACTGGTTAACAAAATTATACAGGTTTCTGGTGCACAATACTGCAACACATCATCTGTACACTGTATTGTGTGTTCACCACTCCAAGTCAAGTCTCCTTCCATCGCCATTTATCCCCCATACCCTCCTCCACCTCCCCTACCCCTGCAATCACCACACTAGTGTAGGTTTTCATGAGTGTTCTCTCTCTCTCTCTCTCTCTCTCTCTCTCTCTCTCTCTCTCGTTGCTCAATCCCTCTAGCAGCCCCTCCACCGTCAGCTGTCAGCCTGCTCTCTATCTATGAGTCTGTCTCTATTTGGCTTGTTAGTTCATTTTGTTCATTAGATTCCAAATATGAGTGAAATCATATGGCATTTGTCTTTCTCTGACTGGCTTATTTCACTTAGCATAAGGTTTTCCAGGTCCCTTCATGCTGTCTTAAAGGGTAAAATTTCTTTCTTTTTTTACAGTGGAGTAGTATCTTTTTTTTTTTTTAAAAAAAGTTAATTTTGTTAACCTATGAATAAAGATGTTTGGCCATGATTGCTTTATTATTGCAAGTCTGCAGTTTTAAAGAAAAGTATGGCAAATGCAATACTATCAGTTAAATGACATTTCAGAATCTAGAACTCTCTTTTGTAAATAAACAAAGATATAATAATTGTGAATCTCTAAAATATCTTGACGAGTATTTTGAATCAACCAAGAAGAAAAAACCTTGAATTTTATGAATTATAATTGCTAATCCATGGAAGATTTTTGTTTGGTAACTCTTTTATTTTAAATATGTTTTTATTGACTTTAGAGAGAGAAGAAGAGAGAGAGAGAGAGAGAGAGAGAGAGAGAGAGATCACATTGATCAGCTGTCCCCTGCACACTCTCTCCCAGGGATCAAGCTGAGCCTGGCCATGTGTCCTGACTGGATTCAAACCAGTAACCTTTGGTGCACAGGATGACACTCAACCAACTAAGTCACAATTGCCAGGGCTGGTTTGGTAACTCTTCAAGAAACTACACTGTCTTAGCATAAAGTGAAAATTCACTCTGATTTGCAAACTAGGTTCTACAATGTAGAAAAATTAACTAAGCATTTTTAGCCATTAAAACAAGGACATAAAAACCAGGCTACTGTTGCTCTATTCACAATTCTTCTTTTTTTTTTTTTTCTGTTCATAACTAGCTGGGTTATTTATTTTTATTTTTTATTAATTTACTTATTTTTCACTCCCTTCACCCTTTTTATTAATTTACTTATTTTTCACTCCCTTCACCCTTTTTATTAATTTACTTATTTTTCACTCCCTTCACTCCTTTCCACATACACTTCCACCCCATACCTCTGGCAAGTTGTTCTTTGTATCTATGAGCTTGGATGGTTTCTGTTTTTTAAATTCCTCATATAAATGAAACCTATATGATATGTGGGTATTTGTGTTTCTCTGTCTCACTTGTTTCACTTAGCATAATGCTTTCAAGGTCTATTCATGTTTTCACAAATGACAAGATTTTCTTTTATTTTTATGACTGAATAATATTCAAGCGTGTGTGTGTGTGTGTGTGTGTGTGTGTACATAGCACATTTTCTTTATTCATTCATTCATTGATAAACATTTAGGTTTTTTGCATGTCTTGGCTATTGTAAATAATGCTACAATGAACATAGGGGTGCATATATCTTTTCAAGTTTTTGTTTTGTTTTGTTTTCTTTGGATAAATACCCAGAGTGAAATTGGGTAGTTCTATTTTCAATTCTTTGAGGAACCTCTATATTGTTTTCCATAGTAATTTTCATTGGCAATTATTATACTTAGTCTTTCAAATGAATAAAAAAGAACAGAAGTTAGATGTATTCTGGTGATACTATAATTCCTACACAAAAAACTCAAATTGACTTAAATAGTATTGTGAAAACTAACTACTATAAATAGTACTGTATTTTATGTTAACTGCCACCTACATCTCAATAACTCTGGTACTCTTGGTTTTGTCTCAGAATTTTTAAACTCCAGAAGAAAATTTTATCCTTAAAACTAATATTTAATTTAAGAAAGTCTCATATTAGAATGTTATAGAGCAGAAATAACCACGTGGACAACATATGCTAGTGACTACATATATTGGGGAGGAACTTAGAAAAATTTTAGATCATTTGAAAGTATTTAAAATGTAAAATTATAATGCATCTGTAATTAAAATGTATTTGTTGAATTAATAAGGAAAAGTCATGGTCAAATGATTGTTATATTTTAATTGGCATAAGAGTAAAGGTTCAGTGAGTAATTTTTGAAATTAAAGTTGTTTTAGCTAATGTATTTTACCTTCGTTCTATTTTTATTAATACAAATTATTGTGGCAACACATCGTTGACTTCTAAGCAATATTTTGCATAGGTTAAGATATGTTTCATTTATCTGTAAGAGTCCACATCTTAAAATTTTTTCTGAGGTTTGCATAATTATAGCAGGCAATTTTGCTTTCCCATGCTGAATTTTATTTTATTTTTCTGAGAATTCCATGAAGTTGGTACCATTATTATCAACTTTATTTTAAGAATTAGGCATCAGTGATTCAGAGAGTTTAAGTCAATCATTGCTTTTTTCTGAGCAAGTTGTAGAACTGGGATGTGAACCTACACTGCATTTGCAGGTACAACGACCAATTAAAATTCTGTACTTTCTCTTTATTCTTCATGCTTAATTTTATTATATTTTGTGTTTTTTTAAATATAGAAAAGTAGCCTGGCCGATGTGGTTGAGCATCGACCTACACACCAAGAGTTTGCCAGTTTGAATCCCAGTCAGGGCACATGCCCGGGTTGTGGGCCGGATCCCCAATGCGGGTGTGCAGGAGGCGGCCAGTCGATGTTCTCTTTCATCAATGTTTCTGTCTCTCTCTTCCTTTCCCTTCCTCTCTCTCTATAAATCAATAAAAAAAAATTTTTTTAATATAAAAAAGTAAAAAAATAATATAATATTCATTTATTTTATTTACAAATCTGATTACATAAATAATGACATTTTGTTTCAGACACTCTTTCTTTTGGTAGTTGTTCTCATGTTTTTCTTTTTGGAAGTAAAATATAATAAATGAAGTTAGACCAAGCAGCAAGAGGGCTTGCTTGCCTCCTGCTCTTCTGTCCCCAAAGCCACAGTCCTCTGCTGGTCCCTTAGACTCCCACTCCTGGACTCCATCAACAGACTCACGGGCATCTCCCTTGCCCTCGTCTGTCTTTGATCCGGTCAATTGCTTACACAACTGGTATGATAATGTTCTCCAAACATTGCATTCTTCCTGTCATCTCCTTTTCAGGGACATACAGAGTCTCATTGTTCTCTGTTTTAACAAAATGCAGCACTCAGAGACCCTTGTCACTAGGACCTTTCTGAGCCCTTCTCCCAGATAGACCCTTCTGTCCTGCATGCTCCAGGGTCACCTCTACCTGACAACTTCCCGTGGCTCCATCTGGTTTCCTTTATGTTCTGGTGGTTGTGGTTTTGGCCAACCTCTGCCCCTAACATTTTTGCCAGCTTTATTAAAAAGCTGCCTCTTCCAGGCAGTATAGCTCACTCCACTTCATTGCTTCTTTCCTGGATATGTCTTTACTTAACAGGATTTTGTTTATAAAAATACCATTTAACATTTTTCTTGGTTCTAGTACCTTTTGGTTCAAGATGGTGATGTAAGAACATTCATATGCCTCCTGGCTCTTACAAGACTCCACTGAAATTAAAATGAAGGTGTATAAATGTAAATAAACCCTCAATACCAAGAAAATAGGAGTAAGGCCAATAGTTGGCTAATGTTATTAATACCATTTTGAAAGACACAAAACAGATGTATGTGGTGACAGATGAAACAAAGCAGAAATAACACCAGCCAGAATAAACAGAGAATCAGTTTGAAAAGCAATATCCAGGGCTATTTTACTGGGGATTCCAGGAAGAGTCTCTAAAGAGAGTCAGCAGGTATGCATGAGGGGCACTACATAGCGAGATTAAAAATAGGGTGTTATTGTTTGACAGCATCCATGATGTGTCAGTCTAACCCAAAGCACCATAGATGTACTATTACCATGAGTCTGAAGTTTGCACCACATAAATAAATCTAAAGGACCATCTTCTAAAATAAACCAATCTGCCTAGAAATAGCTAGGATTCTAGTGTAACTTTGTAATAACTGAACATTCCAGAGTAAAGGACATCTTATTCTGATTGGAGGTGCCCTGCCTGCTAAATATTCTAGAGTAAACATTCTATTTACATGGTTACCCGTGTGCCCAAAGAATCAAATACTTTGTAGCCACAAATTAAAAACAGATTTTATTAAAATATGACTGCCAAGCCCTGGCCAGTTTGGCTCAGCGGTTAGAGCGTCGGCCTGCGGTCTGGAGAGACCCGGGTTCGGTTCCCGCTAAGGGCACGTACTTCGGTTGCAGTTTGTCCCTGGCCCTGGTTGGTCGTGTGGGTGGCAGCCACTCGATGTGTCCCTTCACATCGATGTTTCTCTCTCTCCCTCCCATTCTCTGTACAAAAAATGGAAAAATATCCTCGGGTGAGGATAAAAATAAATAAATAAATAAAATAAAATATTACTGCCAATAATTAAAAATGGTATAGTAGGATCAGAGTTCTGAATGAAACTATCTCCCAGATTTTAAGCCCCAAAATTCAGACTGAAAATATAAAGGAATTTGAGTTAAAATAGAATTGAGAAGAGTATAAAATAAGTGAGCTAAAAGTCTTCAGATTAAAAGGCTGCTGGACAAGTAAAGAGAATTACAAATAAAATCAATTTTACAATTATTTTTGTGAAATTTTATATCTCCAAGGTTAAAGAGAAAATTCTAAAATTGAAAGCAAGCGGCAGTGTTCAGGTTTGTTGTCTCACAAAATTGAAGAATGAGTTCATGGACCAAGGAGTAAGGAAAAGGAAAGTTTATTTGAAAGATAGACAGACTTGGCAACAAGAAGGGGACCAAAGTGGTCCTTTCAAGGAATTCTGCCTTAGCAACATGCATACATTTTAAAGCTTGAGTTTCCCAACTGACGGGGTTCAGCCCTAGGTCATCCATAGGGGTCTCAGTGGCTTCCATTTCTATGATAATTTCAACTTCTCCTAGGCTATTAGTGAGGAGGAGGGGAAACACCCTTGGAAAGAAACCCTATGCTTCCTTTTGGTTTCTCCCCCAAATCCAACCTTGGTTTTCTATAATCCTTTTAAGGTGGCCGGGCTTTCTGCAATAGGAACACACTCTATAGTTTCGCAGCAGAATTCATTCAGCAATCAATTGCCTTGCTTGAAACCAGCCTTTGGGCGGGGGGGGGGGTTGTTACATAATTGACCTGTGCTCCTTTCAGAAGCTTCAAATTTGCATTTCTATAAATGGGGGCTGGGAGTTTCTGGCCTTGAGGTCAGAATTTGCCAGGCTGGTTTTAGTTTTATTTTGAGATCTGGAGAGTCCCATTAAACCTCTAGATATGCTGTATATTGTGTTGCCTTCCTGTGTCCTGAGCCCCAAGTCATCTCAAATGTCCTTGTGTCTCAGCCTTCCCTACCCATGGTGCCATTCTTCACTGCCTTACCTGCTTCTATCTCCTCAAAAACTTTCTGTAGGACTTCCGGTCAAGATGGTGGCGTAGGTAAACGCGGTATCATGTCCTCCCACAACCACATCAAAGTTACAACTAAACTAAAGAACAACCATCATTCAAAACCGCCTGAAATCAAGCTGAATGGAAGTCGTACAACTATGGAACTAAGGGGAAAAAAAAAAAGCAGCTACATCCAGACCGGTAGGACGGGCGGCGGCAGCGCAGCAGCGGCAGAGCGCGCAGCGGCGAGACGGGCTGGTCCCACACCCAAGCGTGGTGGATAAAAATCAGGAGGCTCCCGCGGCTGGGAAGGTCCTTCCTGAGGACTGAGGGGTCCCCGTCCCACACCAGGTGCCCCGTTCAGGGTTCCAGTGCCAGGAAGAGAAGTCCCCATAACTTCTGGCTGGAAAAACCAGCGGAAACTGAGGCTCAGGGAAGCTGAAGCGGCTGGAGCCCCAGGCAGCTCCCTAAAGGGCCCGCGCACGGACTTATCGGACTCTCTCCCTCTAAGCTCGGAGGGGAGGCAGCTCGAGGGGCACCAGAGACACACAGGGAAGAACTGAGCTGTTTGGCACTGGAGCGAGCGCTGGAGAGGGGCCTTCCTCGGGGACAAACGTGCTGTAAGAGGCCTTTGTTCCTTTGGTGAGCCCTTCCCGGGGGCGCAGACAGAAGCCATATCTGGGACTCCAGCAACCTGGCTCGCACTGGTAGCCCCGCCCTGCTGACTCCCTGAGGCCCCGCCCCGCCCCGCCTCACACAACTTTCAAGCTGTTGTCACTTGCTTAGCCATAGGATTGGCCGGTCTTGGATCCTGCTTCAGGTTTTTCCTAAATTCTTTCAAACGATCAGCACCGGGTCTCCGCGAGCCCCATACCTCTCATTAAGTGATACACAGAAACAAACACAGGGAGGCAGCCAAAATGAGGATACAAAGAAACAGGTCCCAAATGAAAGAACAGAACAAAACCCCAATAAAAGAACTAAGCGAAAGGGAGATAAGCAACCTAACAGATACTGAGTTCAAAATACTGCTTATAAGGATGCTCAATGAACTTAGTGAGAACCTCAGTGAACTTAGGGAGGGCATCAAGAGCATAAAAAAGGACCAGTTAGAAATCATGGATACACAGTTAGAATTAAAGGAGGCATTAACTGAAATAAAGAATAATTTACACAGCTTCAATAATAGAGTATGTAGATCCAAGGAGCAAACCATCGATTTGGAATATAAGGAAGCAAAAAATCCCCAATCAGAAGAGCAAAAAGAAAAAAGAATCCAAAAAAATGAGGATAGAGTAAGGAGCCTCTGGGATAACTTCAAGCGTGCCAACATTCGCATCTTGGGGGTGCCCGAAGGAGAAGAGAGAGAACAAGAAATTGAAAACCTGTTTGAAACAATAATGGCAGAAAACTTTCCTAACTTGGTGAAGGAAACAGACATACAAGTCCAGGAAGCACAGAGAGTCCCAAACAAGATGAACCCCAAGAGGCACACACCAAGACACATCATCATCAAAATGCAAAAGGTTCAAGACAAAGAGAGAATATTAAAAGCAGCAAGAGAAAGGCAGATAGTTACCTACAAGGGAGTACCCATTAGGCTGTCAGCTGATTTCTCAAAAGAAACTTTGCAGGCCAGAAGGGAGTGGCAAGAAATATTTAGAGTGATGAAAACCAAGAACCTACAACCAAAATTACTCTATCCTGCAAAGCTGTCATTTAGAATTGATGGACATACAAAAACTTTCCCAGACAAGAAAAAGTTAAAGGAGTTCATCACCACCAAACCATTATTATATGAAATGATGAAGAGTCTTTTTGAAGAAAAAGATAAAATGTATGAACAAACAAAATGGCAATGAATGCATATCAATCAACAATGGAATCTACAAACAAAATGAACAGGAAGAACAGAAACATTCTCATAGATACAGAGAACATTTTGTTGGTTGCCAGTTGGGAAGGGGATTGGGGGAATGGGTGAAAAAGGTGAAGGGATTAAGAAGCACAAATTCATTGCTAGACTGACAAACCTCAAAGGGAAAGGGGTTGGGAGGGTGGGAAGAAATAAACCAAAGAACTTATATACATAACCAATGGACACAGACAATAATGTGGGAAAAGGTGGGAGGGGGGCGGGAGTGGGGAGGAGGGGGTCAATGGGGGAAAAATGTGGAACATCTGTAATACATTTTACATCCAACAATAAAGATTTGGAAAAAAAAAAAAAAAAAACTTTCTGTAAATACAAATAACAAAATAGTTTTTTTTTTTAAAGAATATTTAAGTGGGTAACAAATTTGTTCTCAGCCACACTTGATGCTGGAAGGTAATGGAGTAATGCTTCCCTGGAAAGAGAAGGTTGTGCTGTGTGGTTCTCACCTAGACCCCAGTTGTAGTTGTTTATATAGTCATGGGACCCTATATGTGGTTGACTTACCCATAGGATTGGAAGATGAATGAGAAGTCCCTCCAGCCAAAGAGACCCTTTTACTTAGCTCTTCTACTGATTATATCATTGTATTTGTTAGTATGATCTGTAAAAGTCCTCTTTCTGCCTTACCAATTTCCTCCCATTCTGAATACTTTTTAAAATTTTAGTAATGCATCTTGGGTAGCTTTCTCTTTTGGCACATAGAGTTAACCTCATTCTTAAAAAAACAAAAAACAAAACCCAGCTTTTGAGATATAATTTCAATACCATATACTTCACCTCTTTAAAGTATACAATTTAATGATTTTTAATATAATTAATCACAAATATGTAGAACCATCATGATCAGTTTTAGAACATTTTGTCACCTCAAAGAGGAACCCTGTACCATTCTGACCAAATATCTTTAGGTGACCATTGCTCAGCCTACTACAGAGTCCAATACTAAGGCTTTTTGTTCAGAACTATTATCTTACACCTACTTCTACACCAACCTTAAGCAAACACTTATCTGTTTTCTCTTTATAGATGTCCCTTTATGGACTTTCATTTGAATAGGCTCATATAATATGTGGACTTTTGTGACTTTCATTAAGCATAATGTGTCCAAGGGTGATCCCAGTTGTATTATGTATCAATACTTTAATACTTTATTATGTATCATTGTATGAACTGCCACAATTTATTTATCCATTGCTCTGTTGCTGAACATTTGGATTATTTCCACCTTTTTTGAAAGTTATGGATAATGATGCAATAAAGATTCATGTACAAGTTTTGTGTGGACATTTATTTTAATTTCTCTTAGTGTATATGTAGGAATGGAATTCCTGGGTCATGTGGTAATTCAGTGTTTAATAATTTGAGGAATTGTCAGTCTGTTTGCCAAAGCAGTTGCACCATTTACATTCCTACCAGCAGGGTCAAAGTGTGAGGGTTTCTATTTCTCCATATTCTTATCACCACTTGTTTTTATCTGACTTTTTTATTCTAGCCATTCTATTGGGTGTCTAGTGGTATTTCATTGTGGTTTTGATGTGCATTTCCTTCATGACTAATTATCCAAGTGTCTTTCATGTGTTTGCTGGACATTTGTGCATCTTCTTAGAAAATGTCATATTATTTTCTGTTCATTTTTAAATTGGGTTCTTTATTTTTTTTATTATTGAGTAGCAAATGTTTATGTATCCTGACCTGATATCATTAGGTGGCCATTATCCAGCCTTCCAATGAGGCTATTTGTGCAAAGCTGTTATTTTGCATCCTTTACTTTCAGTTGACAGTGTATGTAACTGCAAAATCTATATTATTATCTTAGGCTCTTTCATAAGTTATGTAGACCTTTGATATTCATGAAGGACATATCTTGAGACCTTCTTGAATCCATAAGTTTCCATATGCAATTGTTTAATTTTCTTGACTTTTCCCAGATCACATTTCAATACGGAATATTGCATTTGTTAGACCTATCATTAGCTCAGAAGATAATTATTTGTCAATAAATTGTTAGTCATGACAAGATGAGAATATACTGGTTGAATAGTCACTGACATTTTGTTAAAAATTTATGTAAAACATATTTGGTGGACTCACTCATATATCAGATTAATTTCAAGACTAAATTTTCAAAATCTTTTCTTGTGGCTATTATCAAGACATTCTTTTTATTAATTTAATTAATTAATTTATTTTTGTTACAGATGTTTCTCCTTTTTCTCCCACTGATTCACCCCTCTCCCTCCCTCCCCGACCTGTCCCCAGCTTTGTTGTCCATGTCCATTGTTCCTGCATACATGCGTATAAGTTCTGTGGTTAATCTCTCCCCCACCACCCCCTCTTCTGGGGGTTGTCACTCTGTACCCCATTTCCACATCTCTGGGACTACTCCATTCCTCAGACTGTTATGTTCATTATATTCCACAAATAAGTGATATCATATGATACTTGTCTTTCTCTGTTTTCTTGTTTCTTGAGGTAGGCCTGGAGTGCTATGAACTTCCCTCTCAGAACTGCTTTTGCTGAATCCCATAGATTTTGTGTTGCTCTGAGTTCATTTTTATTGGTTTCCAGGAAGTTTATCATTTCTTCTTTGATCTCCTCGGTAACCCATTCATTGTTTAATAGCATGCTATTTAGCCTCCATGTTTTCAAATGTCTTTGCATGTTTTTGTTGCTATTGATTTCTAGTTTCATGCCATTGTGATCTGAGAAGATGCTTGATTTCAATCCTCTTGAACTTGTAGAGACTTAGTTTGTGTCCTAACATGTGGTCTACCTTTGAGAATGTCCCATGTGCACTTGAGAAGAATGTGTATTCTGTAGTTTTGGGGTGTAATTCTCTGTAGATATCTATTAAATCCATTTGGTCTAGTGCTTCATTAGTCTGTGTTTCCTTGCTAATTTTTGGTCTAGAGGATCTATCCAGTGATGTCAGCAGGGTGTTGAAGTCCTCTGCTATGGTTGTATTGCTATCAATTTCTTCTTTGGAATCTTCCAGAAGATTTTTAATATATTTTGGTGCTCCTGTATTGGGTGCATGTTTATCAAGGTTATATCTTCCTGTTGGATAGATCCTTTCAATATAATGTAGTGGCCTTCTTTGTCTCTAGTTATGGCCTTCATTTTGAAATCTATTTTATCAGATATGAGTATTGCTACCACAGCTTTTTCTTCCTTTCCGTTTGCTTCGAAGATTTTTTTCCATCCCTTCGCCTTCAACCTATGTGAGTCTTTTGTTGTGAGGTGGGTCTCTTGTAAACAACATAGAGATGAGTCATGCTTTCTTATCCAATCAGCTATTCTGTATCTTTTTATCAAAGCATTCAATCCATTTACATTCAAGGTGATTATAATGCCCTGGCTGCTTTGGCTCAGTAGTTAGAGCATCTGCCTGCAGTCCAGAGAGACCCTGGTTTGGTTCCCACTAAGGGCCTGTACCTCGGTTGCAGTTTGTCCCCAGCCCTGGTTGGACATGCAGGTGGCAGCCACTCAATGTGTCCCTTTCACGTTGATGTTTCTCTCTCTCTCTCCCTCTTTCTCTCTCTCCCTCCCACTCTACCTGAACAAAAAATGGAAAAATGTCCTCGAATAAGGATTAAAAAAATAAAATAAGATGATTATTGATATGTACTTATTTATTCCCATTTTTGTTTAGTGTGGTTATACTTTTCTTCCTATTTCTCCTGCTATATACCACAGTCCTTTTACAATTCTTGCAGTGTTGGTTTAGTGCTAATGTATTCCCTTAGCCTTTTTTTTTTTTGTCTTGGAAGCTCTTTATTTGACCTTCTATCTTGAATGATAGCCTTGCTGGGTAGAGTAGTCTTGGATTCAGATCCTTGTTTTTCATGCCCTTGATTACCTCATGCTATTTCCTTCTGGCCTGTAGTGTTTCTGTTGAGAAGTCAGCTGAGAGCCTTATGGGGGTTCCGTTGTAGGTAACCTGTTGCTTATCTCTTGCTGCTTTAAGGATTCTCTCTTTGTCTTTAATTTTTGCCATTTTGATTACTATGTGTCTTGCTGTGGGCCTGTTTGGGTTCTTCTTACTTGGGCCTCTCTGTGCTTCTTGAACTTGAATGCCTTCTTCCTTCACCAAATTAGGCAAGTTTTCTGTCACTATTTCTTCAAATATATTCTCTAACCCTTGCTCATTTTCTACTTCTTTGGGGACTCCTATGATGTGAATATTATTACGTTTTCAGTTGTCCCACAGTTCTCTTAAGCTGTCTTCCTGTTTTTTAATTGTTTTTTCCTTTTGGTTTTCTGATTGGTTGATTTTTTTCTACCCTTTCTTCTTATTCACTGATCCGGTCCTCAACTTCCTCTACTCTGCAGTTTAGACCTTCCAATGTGTTCTTTATTTCTGATATGTCATTCTTCACTTCTTCTTGGTGGTTTTTAATTTCCAACTGGTTAATTTTCAACATCTCTATTTCCTTACTCATGGTGCTCATGTCCTTGCACATGCTATTGAGCTTCCTCAAGATCATGGCTCTGAATTCTAGATCTGTTAACTTGCCTAATTGCACCTCATTTATCTCATCTTTGGTAGAGGTCTCTTGTTCTTTCATTTGGCTTTTGTTTCTGTGTTTCACCATTTTGGCTATCACAGTGGACTTTGGAGCCCGCCAAGTTTTCCCTGTGGGTGTTGGTATTCTGCTGATTGTGGCTCCCTCTCCTGGGTTTGGATGAGGGAGGGAGGGCCCATGTTAAACACCACTGTCAAGACTTGCTTTCCTGGATAGAGTTGCTAGCCCAGGAGTGGTACAGTTATCCTCTAGCTTTCTGCCTTCAGGCTATCAGTAGCTGGTTATCTGAAGAGACTTGGGTTCTCAGTTGAATGAGAAATTCCCTCAGGTGTTCAGCATAAGTGGATTTCCCAAGGGTGGGGCAGATGCTGGTTGTTAATGGGTCTCAATTTGCATTTCAATGGCCACCAGGTGGGGTTGAATCTCTGAGGAAGGGGCCACCACCTCTCCCCAGAGCCCTGGAAAGGAGCAAGATGACCATTATCCTGTATGGCCACAACTCAGAAAAGCTCTGAGCACCCTCCAAATCCCCAGTGTCACCCACAGTTCCAGTCCAGTCCACCCTCCCTCTGCCAGAGCCCAAGGTGAGTGGCTGTGGCTATTTTAGCGTGTGTCCTGGCTCTGCGCTGTGGAGCCACTTTGGAGTTTAACCCGAGGGCACTGCCCACAGCTAAGGCCACTGCTGTCTGTGGGCTCCCAACCCCCCTCTCACGCCTCCACAATCCTACCATGATTGAGTCAGTGTCCCTGGTTACATGGTCCTCCAAGCTGCTTTTCTGTTGCTTTTTCCCGACAAGTTGTCTTTATTTTTGTTGTAATTTCAGTTTGGTCCTGGGAGATGGTCTGTGTAGCTTCCATTCACTCCACCACCATTTTGGAATCCTCAAGACATTCTTAAACTGTGTAGTTACACTGGCAGTTAACTGTGTTTTTGGTCATTTTTCACTGATACACACATATATATAAACACTGCACTATAACAAAAGTTACCTTTTCTAAATTTTAAAAAAATGTATTGTTGTAGATTTTTTAGAAAGAGAGGAAGGGAGAGAGAGATGCATCAATCCACTGCCTCATACAAGCACCCAATTCGAGCCTGCAACTGGGGCGTGTGCCCTGACTGGGAATCTAACTGGACCTGGGACAACACCCACACCACTGAGCCACACCAGCCAGGCAAAAGTTACTTT
The DNA here is from genome assembly GCA_037176705.1 of Molossus alvarezi. Taxonomy (NCBI): domain Eukaryota; kingdom Metazoa; phylum Chordata; class Mammalia; order Chiroptera; family Molossidae; genus Molossus; species Molossus alvarezi. The sequence continues at coordinate 19,965,753 of CM073899.1, forward strand.
TATGTGCAAATAGCTACATGGAGATATGGATGCTGGCTGATCAGGTTTCCTTACTCTTACCCTTTACGTGATTGGCATCTGCATGACAGTCTTAGAATATGTACAATTCAAATTCTTGTATTAGCAAAATTACTAATCATTTTATGTCACAGACCTTTGAATTTTCTCTAAAATAATCAAAATTATGAATGTTAAATTTTCACCCTAAGGAGCTCCTGAATAAAAGTCAGAAATTGTGATCAATAATACTGCCTTACTTTACATCACTCAGAGACATTTAATAAGTAGAGATTTTCCAAGGGAGAGTGATTAAGGTGGTAAGAATCTCAATATTGAAAGAAATAGTTGAAATATGAGAGAGAAATTATGCAAAGAGATTTAATAACTGTCTTCAAATAATAAAAGTTCTTCCATATGGATGAAGGACTATAGCTAAATTTAAGTGCAGAAGGTAAGACTTAGGACAAATGAATATAACTTTTAGAGAATTTAATTCAAAGAAGTACTGTCTAAGAATGAGAAATGAACGTTTTTGGAATGGGATCTCATAACAGGTAGTGAATTCTATAAACCTGGACATATTCAAGTCGAGGTCGGTTGATCCCTTCATCAGACAATGGTGCTAATGCTGATGCAGTGTTAGAATGGATAGTCTTCCAGGTTTTCCTCAAACCACAGATTCTATTCTGAGTTCATACATGCTATAAAACATTTAGAGCTTAATTTAAGAATTACCAGAGGGCTGAATGTTATTCTTCTGTAATGACATTAAAATATTACTGTAGCAAGAAATACTAGAATTTGTAATCTAATCTTCTTGCCCTTTCTGACTTGATGTTATTTGCAGGGGGTAGGGGACATGCTGCTATTTGTTATTCGAAGGAAGCAAAATTGAGCTATAATTGTCTTAAAGTGTTTCTGCAAAGTACGATCATATAATTAAATTGATTTTATAAAATATATAGTGTATGTTAGCATATCAACAAATGAAATGGTATTCTAGTCTGACAAATAGTCTTGCATAAATACACACTTCAGATTTCCAGACTCTTATAAAATATGGTAAATACTATAACTCACGAAGAATTTTTATAATTCTTATAAAAATTTTAAAATTTATTTCATACTATGCTTTTATATAGGATAATCACTCTCTTATTTTATATTATTTGCCTTATACTACATATATAGATTATTACATTATTAATAAATATTAAAGGACTTATCTTTGTTGGGGGCCTTAGAGTTTTAGTATCTATAGAGTGAATAATTTTAAAACAATATTGATCTTTAGAAAGTTTTTATTTAGAATGCTATGGTTATGTACCTAGAAACAGATCATAGATATATTGGTATTTTCAAAAAGTGAATACCATATTTCCAGAAAACTGAGTTTCCCTTTTCTCTATCTATAAATTATGTATGACAGCTGGTAAAGAAGAAAGAGAATAAATTTTTACATTCAAATACTTGGGAAAACACTGAGACAATTATAGGAACTCAGACATGTCACATAATATCACTAAGTTTCAGTTTCCTAAACTCTAATAAAAATATGATAGAATTTACCATATTAGATTTTTGTAATTATCAAAGACTCTATTTATGAAAATATAGAATATAAGAATAAGAATAATATATAATAAAAATATAACTATAAAAAAGTATAAAATATATGTTTTGTACATACAATATATATTACATGGTCCTTATTCTTAAGAATCTTACAAACTATTATGAAGAAAAACACACTTATAATTTCATTTAGTTCACTGCTAGAAGTAAGTTAGAACTGCCTTTTTAAAAAGTCAGTTTAGATACACCAGGTGAATTTTTTAAATTTAACTTACTTTGTCTTATATTTCATATTTTCTTTGTGTTTCCTATCTACCAACTAACCCCTCTTTCTTTCTTTTTACAGTTAAGTTTTTGTCTTACAGTTATATTCTGTAGCTCATGTGTTCTTTTATAATGTACACCCTTACTGTATCATCTGCATCTCACAGAGAAACTGGGTTAGTTAGGTGGCAACAAACTAGACATCACTCTTGGGTAGAGTTATATGTTCATTGTCCTCAGAACTAATGAGAAGCAAAGCAGGGACTCGAGCAATCTGTTTAATGTCAGACTGTAATGCCAACCACCATACAGTGGTTTCCAGGTATAGCCCCACAATCCATGTGCAGTTCAACTGCTACCGGGAATCTTCATTTTAAGGAAATAACCCTGGTGATCCTTAAAGTGTTATACGTTATGCTATAAATCCAGTTACAGGGAGAAAAATAATGATCCAAGTCCTGTCATTCATGAGTGAAGGCACAATGAAGACATAATATGGTATCTCTATTTAAAGACTCAGAAAATGGACAACCTAAAGTACTTTTCATGAAGAAATGTACTTGATGATATAGTTCATTCACCAGAAAGATGAATGAAATAAAGAACTCAAGGCTGAGGAAGTAGTAGTACGAAAGATTGGTGGCTATGGTAGAACCTTGCTCTTTGTGAGCAACTTACTTATCCTCTCAGTCTTTACGTTACTCCATTTGCAAAGCAGGAATAATCACAGCTCCATGTCATACAGTTGTCTTGAGATTTAAGTCTTTTGATTCCCCCCAAAAAAGCATGTTGATGGGGGATTCCTTCTAAAACATTTCCTTTCTGACATCACAGAAGATAGTCTCATTGTTATGACACCGTGAGGACTGTATGTCTCTGGCCAGTCATACATAGCAGCAGCAGCAGCAGCAGCAACAGCAGTAAGAAAAGCTAACAGAAGCCCAGAATCTGTCTACAAAAAGCACATAGTAAAGATGAAGAGTATATTACAGATTCCAAAGTACATGTCATATACTGCCTAGAGACTTCCTAAGTAGAGGTCAAGGTCCCACTATTATACAGGTATGGATTAATGAGCTAGCAAATTAGGATATTAATATTAATTGAGCATCCTTAGTACCCACAGGCTAATGAAGTCTGGGGTCATTTGGGTTATATTAACATCAAACACAGTGAAATTTTAGGCCAAAGGCATTTACCAGGATAAGGAGAGCAGTTTTATTGATTAAAGAATATAAAATATAGAGTTATTAACTGACATGAATAGCATAATATAAAACATATAAAGCTAAACACTACAAAAATATCAGAAGCAATTCAAAACACAATAAGAATGTTTTTAGTCTTTGACAGATGAATTAGGAAAACAATTTTAAATCATTTTAGAGGCTCTAGATAATATAACTAAAAAAATCATATACAAGGCAGATATATATATTATATATATATAATATATATATTATATATATATTATATATATAGAGAGAGAGAGAGAGAATTATGCTAAGTGAAATAAGCCAGTCAGAGAAAGACAAGTATCACATGATCTCACTTATATGTGGAATCTAATGAACAAAATAAACTGACCAACAAAATAGAACCAGAGACAAAGAAGCAGGGAACAGACTGACAAATCTCAGAGAAAGTGGGGGCAGGGTGGGAAGAGAGTAACCAAAGAACCTGTGTGCTTATGTGCATAACCCATGGACGCAGACAGTAGTGCAATGAAGTCCTGGAGGGTGGTGAGAAGAGAGTGGAGGGGAAGTCAGGGCGGGGGGGGGGGGGGGGGGGCTGGAGATATCTGTCACACTTTCAACAATAAAGATAAAAATTTTAAAACATTCTAACAAAGGAGAAATTATCTAAAGCAGAAAAGATATAGGCCATATTCTAGGAGAAAATTAATTGCATATAAAATCAATAACCAGAAGACTAAGCATTTCCTAACCACTTGGAAATTGAGTATTAAAAAGTAATAGCAGTGAGAAAAGTATACAATAAAAACCTTAGAGAAACATATGTACTAGTACAAAAATACCCTTAAGTCTTTTATGTATTTTGATAATTAAGAAATAGAATATTTAGTTAACTTCCTATATTAAGGGAATCATAAAATAAATCAAATCAAAATATTGAAAAAGGAAGCAGTTAGTAGTGCTAAAAATTAATGATTTAGAACAAATAAAAGTGAATAACTGACAAAAATACTGGAGTGTAGTCTTTGAAAACAACAAAAACTAAACAGATAAGGTAAATGTGGGATATTATAAGGAACAGAGAAAATGCATATAGAAAAATGTGAACTAGTAGATAAAAGAGATTTTTAATTATAAAAGATAGATATATAAAATTGTTCTAATAAATGAGAAACTATTATGAAGTAGATAATTTCATATGAAAATACATTATTTTAATTCTAAGAAATCAACTAAGATTGAGAAAAACTTTAATGAAATATTACTTCAAAAAATAAATCTTCTTATAAGATTATCTTTAAAAGAAGTTGAACTGAAATTGCCTTATCAATTCCAACATGTTTTCAAGTAATCCTTTAATGTGTTCTAATATATACTATTTATAGAACTATTTAAGTATAGCCCTGGCCAGTGTGACTCAGTTGGTAAGATCGTCATCCTGCGCCCCAGAAGGTCACCGGTTCGATTCCACGTCAGGGCATGTACCTAGGTTTAGGGTTTGGTTCCCACTCAGAGTGTGTGCAAAGGCAACCAATTGATGTGTGTCTCTCACTTCGATGTATCGTTCTCCCTCTCTCCCCCTTTCCTTTCTTTCTAAAAAAAAAAATTACTCTTAAAAAAACCAAAACTATTTAAGTATAAATATTTGTAATAATTCCTATTTATTTTTCACTTATAAAAACTTTCAGAACAATGTTAGAATGTTAAGTGCAGGCTGCTGTCATTTATAAAAACATGAACAAAAACTAAAGTAGAAACTGACCTCATCATTACATTAAGGAAAACTACTACTAATAAGTAGGGTTTATGTTTAATACAAAGAAATATTTTATTAAGAAATACAATAATATGCCCTGGCCAGTTTGGTTCAGTGGTTAGAGCATCAGCCTGTGGTCCAGAGAGACCCAGGTTCGGTTCCTGCTAAGGGCACATACCTCGGTTGCAGTTTGTCCTTGGCCCTGGTTGGTCGTGCGGCTGGCAGCCACTCGATGTGTCCCTTTCACATCAATGTTTCTCTCTCTCTTCCTCTCTCTCCCTCCCACTCTATCTGAACAAAAAATGGAAAAATGTCCTCAGGTGAGAATTAAAAAAAAAAAAAAGAAAAAAAAAAAAAAAAGAAATACAATAATATAATAATTTTAATGCTTCAATGTAATAAACTATCTTGTTAGATATTATATTTCCTTAATACAGTAAATAATATATGTATTTCAAGTTGAGTTTATTATAGAGTTAAATCTAGATGTATCTCTATTAAAATTAAAGAGTATCTCAATTTTTAATGCTCTGTCTTTAATTTGAAAATAAAATGCAAAAATAAAGTTTTAAAATAAAATGTTAAAATATATCAGTGGAAAAAAAAGTAACATGAAAAATAAAATTGGGGGTAAAAACACATATATTTGGTGTGGAGTCTTTTCCAAACAAACAAGAATAGTCAGGATCCAGAAAAGGAAAATATAAATAGAGTCGATTATTTTAAAATGGGCAAATGCTATGAATAGGCAATTCACAAAAGAAAGGCAAATATTCAGTAGGCATATGTAAAAATGTTCAACCTAACTAGTGATCAAAAACTAATCAAATCAATAGATAGATATTTTTATTTATCAAATAGAAAGTGTTTGAAAATGTTGGAAACCTGGCGTGGTCAAGGTGATAAAACAGCTGTTCTTGCACAGTGTTGATGGGAGCAAATTCTTTTGGAGGGAAAATTTCAATACGAAACAAAATCTTAAAATATGAGCTTGCAGTTAGCTCTCCCATAGTCCAATAATTTAATTCGAAGAATTTAAGAGAAAACTCATGCAAGCAAACATTGGTCAAGAATGATTTTCTTAATGACTTACGATGTAAAGAGAGTTCTACTTGAGAGGTAGGGAGAGGACCCACCTAATGCACAAGGTGAGGTGTTTCTGTTGGCCACCGTGTTCTCACCTGCAGCCCTTCTGAGTGCGCTATACCACTTCTGCTGAGGGCCTACCTGAATTAGCTTTCATTCCATCAAGTGGGAATGATGCTGCATTCCTGTGGAATAGAGGATCACTGTGCAAATAATGACAGCTAACGTTTATCGGGTAATGACAGTGGAATAAGAATTGTTCTAATGTGCCTTTTGTGTTTTATCTTATTTATACATAAAACAATCATAGGAGGTAAATATTTCTATTATCCTTGTTTTAAAGATGGGGAAATTAAGGCATTGAAGTCAGACCTGGCCTAAGATCACCCAGAGGCTACAAGAATGCCACTAATACATAGCTCCCCACAACACTGACAAGCTGCTATCACTATTTGTATACACAGAGTTTACTAAGGATTGAATTGTTCCTAGGTCAATGCTTTCAACCATGTTTGAAATTTTTTTCTTTTATCCTCACCCGAGGACATTTTTCCATTTTTTGTTCAGATAGAGCAGGAGGGAGAGAGAGGAAGAGAGAGAGAGAGAAACATAGATGTAAAGGGACACATCGAGTGGCTGCCACCCGCACGACCAGCCAGGGCTGGGAACTAACTGCAACCGAGGTACGTGCCCTTAGCGGGAACTGAACCCGGGTCTCTCTGTACCGCAGGTCGACGCTCCAACCGCTGAGCCAAACCGGCCAGGGCCAACCATGTTCTAAATTTAACTTATAGCCTTCAAAAAAACTCTTGCGAGTCACATGTGTCCCCATCTATTTCTGTATAGAAATCAAACACATGACTTAGGAGTGGGAGAGGATGGAAAGGAGATAGCCATCCATGAAGCATGAGTGGGGAAAAGAAAACTGAATAGTACAGGGAGAAATCAGAGGACAAATATGCAAAAGAAAGAGGGGAAGGTCTTCCTCTGAATTGGCTGTAGGTTTCCAAACTCCAGATGAATGTTAAAAATAATTTCTCTACACTCAGGCCTCCAAGTAGGGAAGAATGAAAGTGTCAGTTTTCTGCTTTTTCGTTTCTGATCTCCATGGATGTTCTCAATATTGTGGCTACAAAGGAGAAGAATGAGTCTATCACTCTTGCATGCAAGGGGATTTAGTTTGACCTCTGAGAACTAAACTTTAAATCACTATAACATGATTGGAAATTGAGATATACAAATTCACTAACACAAAAATCTGACTTTGGTAGGCCTGCGAGATTTTGCAGATGCATTTCCTAAGTGTATTTCTTGGAACACGGGTCCTATAAAAAGTCCTTCAGAGGAAAATCAAAGGCCTCCCATGCCCACATGGTGGAGATTCACAGGGCACATTAGTATACTAAAGGCTCTGATGAGTCCTGTAGCACCAAAGCATTTTATTCAGTGTTTTCTGCATTTATTTGATATTGCTCCTGTTTTTAGGGCCTAGGGAGCCTTGATCACTTATGCTCACAGAAAGAAGAGATTGTATAGGCTGAGTTATATATATTTAATGCCCTAAAGTAAATCGACTCTTCCCTAGATGTGACAATATAGTACAACAAATATGGATCTGGAATCAGCTAATAAGGATACCCTGGTCTTGGTTCTGCCATTTACCAAATTTTTTAATCTTTCTGTGTTTCCCCTTAATAACCTGTAAACTGGCATAATAATACCATTTGCAGCTTTGTAAAGTTGTGGCTTATACTAAAGGTGCTAGTGTCCAATGAGTCATGTATAAGCTACTTTGCCGATTTTGTGGTATCTGGCAAGTTATTTTTGGAATCCAACAATCCATTGGCCTGTTTCTGCTGGGCACTGGTCTGGGTGCACTTGTGTGAGGAAGGGGAGTGGTGCTGGCTACGCCAGGTTTTTACGACCCTTTTCCTTGCCAGAACTTCCCCAAACCTGTATTTTTGTAATGTGCATATTACTGACTCAAACAGGGCTAGATTCCAATCTCCCCTTTGTAAAGCATGCCAAGCACAAGGCAGGAGGTTGGGGACTGTACAAGGAACTTTGTTTATTTTCTCCTTGTGATTTTAATTTTGATCTTTGCATGAATGCCAGTTTTAATTTTTAGGCCCAGGTCTCTCCTGTTTCTTCTTTATCTACTACTTCTACAAAACCATTTTGTTTTTTTGTTTTGTTTTGTTGTCGTCGTTTTTTGTTTTGTTTTGTTTTTTTGAGAACTCTTTAGACACATAAAGCCACATGAGCTGGATTCCCTGCTTTATTTGGTTGACTGTAGTACAAGATCGTGGAAGAGGTAAATCAGCAAATACACACACTGGGAGAGCACTAAAGCAAGATCACATAACCTTAATGCAGCTTTTCATCTCTGCTTCCATTACTGTAATGGAAATTCCTGTAGAGAAGTTAGTTTAGTTTATTTAGATTATGTCATTTAAGAGTTTGAAGATAGTTCTAGTTTCACTTAAACTTAGAGCAATGTTTATAAAACTTCTTTGGGCCTTAAAGAAACAGCTGATGCATTTCCAGGACAGGCAATTTGGAATTAAAGACCAGACTCCTCACACCATTTAAATAGATGATTCTCCCAGTGGGCAGACTGACTAGGAGAAGAAGACAGCCGGGTTGTGCTTTTTTTCTTTTTTAAAAATAATTCTGACAGTCAAAAATAGTTTTTTAGATTACAGAGTGTGTCTAAAACAAATAATTGATTTAACCCCTATAAATCTGTCTTGAAACAATAAACAAATGGTCTTAGCCATATCCTGATAGGAAGTAAATTCCTTTTTCAGAGTAAGTCTTTTGTAAAGAACAAGAACTTTTTAAGGTCCCGAGGATACCATTTAGCGAATTATTGTAGCAGTTTTCTTAGTGATACCCGAGGGCCCAGAAAGATTTAATGAGCCTTCGAAAGTGCCAAAGTTACTTTTAGGGAGTAACTTATAACTGCAGGAATTTAGCTAACCACGCTGGAAATTTTCCTTGGATGGCTTTTCAGATCAAGGGCAGATAAAAAAGGAAGGATTCTAAGTAGACAAAAGACTACTCCATGAGATAAGCTTTATTTTATCCTATCAGGTAGCATTGCTAACAATATTATATTTCAGATATAATATAATAGATGTAGCAAAATGCCTTTGAGGCACTTATTGCTTGCCTGTATCTATTCTGTTGCCTTAAGATAAATAAGAATATAAATAGCATCTTTCAGGGTTTGAGAGATGCTTTTGAATAGAATTCTGTTAGTTTCTATTAAGAGTGTTTAAGTCAGCATAAGGTAGTTTGGGTCATTTAATTCACATACCACTATGGCTTGGTATAACAACAGGTGAATCTGAATTATAGACAGTGTCTTTTAGGACTACAGGTATATTGGGAAAGAGAGAGGACTTGCTGTATAAATGCAGAAGAATATATGCATATATTTAAAATTATAAATAGCCTCAAACAAAAAACACCTTAAAGTCATTCCAATTAAATAATAAGAGTAGCTGTTTAAACTTTTTAGCCTCTTTAGATAACGGTAATATCAAGCATCTTGAAAGAAAATCTAATGAGGTATGTTCTCAGTCTCTTCAATCTTGGTTTCTTCATCATTGTTACCTAATCTTTGGGACTTCATAAAATATAGTTTGCAGCCCTGGCCGGTTTGGCTCAGCAGTTGGAGCATCAGCCTGTGGATCAGAGAGTACTGGGTTCAGTTCCTGCTAGGGGCACGTACCAAAGGGGGTGAAATATAGTTTGCAGAAAGGCACTGGTTATTTTTTTTTTTAATTTTATTTATTTTTTTAAATCTTTATTGTGGGATGTAAAATGTACTACAGATGTTCCACATTTTTCCCCCATTAACCCCCTCCTCCCCACTCCGGCCCCCCTCCCGCCTTTTCTCACACTATTGTCTGTGTCCATTGGTTATGCATATAAGTTCTTTGGTTTATTTCTTCCCACCGCCCCAACCCCTTTCCCTTTGAGGTTTGTCAGTCTAGCAATGAATTTGTGCTTCTTAATCCCTTCACCTTTTTCACCCATTCCCTCAACCCCCTTCCCAACTGGCAACCAACAAAATGTTCTCTGTATCTATGAGAATGTTTCTGTTCTACCTGTTCATTTTGTTTGTAGATTCCATTGTTGATAGATATGTATTCATTGCCATTTTGTTTGTTCATATATTTTATCTTTTTCTTCAAAAAGACCCTTCATCATTTCATATAATAACGGTTTGGTGGTGATGAACTCCTTTAACTTTTTCTTGTCTGGGAAAGTTTTTATATGTCCATCGATTCTAAATGACAGCTTTGCAGGATAAAGTAATTTTGGTTGTAGGTTCTTGCTTTTCATCACTCTGAATATTTCTTGCCACTCCCTACTGGCCTGCAAAGTTTCTTTTGAGAAATCAGCTGACAGCCTTATGGGGACTCCCTTGTAGGTAACTAGCTGCCTTTCTCTTGCTGCTTTTAAGATTCTCTCTTTGTCTTGAACCTTTTGCATTTTGATGATGACGTGTCTTGGTGTGGGCCTCTTGGGGTTCATCTTGTTTGGGACTCTCTGTGCTTCCTGGACTTGTATGTCTGTTTCCTTCACCAAGTTAGGAAAGTTTTCTGCCATTATTATTTCAAACAGGTTTTCGATTTCTTGTTCTCTCTCTTCTCCTTCTGGCACCCCCAAGATGCAAATGTTGGCACACTTGAAGTTGTCCCAGAGGCTCCTTACACTATCCTCATTTTTTTGGATTCTTTTTTCTTTTTGCTGTTCTGATTGGGGATTTTTTGCTTCCTTATATTCCAAATCGATGGTTTGCTCCTTGGATTTACGTACTCTATTACTGAAGCTGTGTAAGTTATTCTTTATTTCAGTTAATGCCTCCTTCAATTCTAACTGTGCATCCAAATTTCTAACTGGTCCTTTTTTATGCTCTTGATGCCCTCCCTAAGTTCACTGAGGTTCTCACTAAGTTCATTGAGCATCCTTATAAGCAGTATTTTGAACTCAGCATCTGTTAGGTTGCTTATCTCCATTTTGCTTAGTTCTTTTCTTGGGGTTTTGTTCTGTTCTTTCATTTAGGACCTGTTTTTTTTGTCTCCTCATTTTGGCTGCCTCCCTGTGTTTGTTTCAGTGTAGGTATGGGGCTCACTGAGACCAGATGCTGCTCGTTTGAAAGAATTTAGGAAAAACCTGAAGCAGGATCCAAGACAGGCCAATCCTATGGGTAAGCAAGTGGCAACAGCTTGGGTGGGCCTGAAAGTTGGGTGGGGCGGGGCGGGGCCTCTGGGAGTCACCAGGGCGGGGCTACCAGTGTGAGCCTGGTTGCTGGAGTCCCAGATATGGCAACTGTCTGCCGCCCCAGGGAAGGGCTCACCAAGGGAACAAAGGCCTCTGACAACACGTTTGTCCCGGAGAAAACCCCTTCTCCAGCCCTCACTCCAGTGCCAAACAGCTCAGTTCTTCCCTGTATGACTCTGGTGCCCCTCGAGCTGCCTCCCCTCCGAGCTTAGAGGGAGAGAGTCCGGTAAGTCCGTGCGCAGGCCCTTTAAGGAGCTGCCTGGGGCTCCAGCCGCATCAGCCTCCCTGAGCCTCAGTTCCCGCTGGTTTTTCCAGCCAGAAGTTATGGGGACTCTCTTCCTGGCACTGGAACCCTGAGCGGGGCACCTGGTGTGGGACGGGGACCCTCAATCCTCAAGAAGGACCTTCCCAGCTGAGGTGTCCTCCTGATTTTTATCCGCCACACGTGGGTGTGGGACCAGCCTGTCTCGCCACCGGCCCTCCTACCAGTCTGGATGTGGCTGCTGCTTTAATTCCGTAGTTGTAGGACTTCCATTCAGCTTGATTTCACGTGGTTGTGAATGATGGTTGTTCTGTAGTTTAGTTGTAACTTTGATGTGGTTGTGGGAGGACGCGATACCGCATTTACCTACCGGCCATCTTGACCGGAAGTCGGCACTGGTTATTTTTAAAGTTTCCTTTTCAGACAAGGTAAATTTGGAATCACATATTAGAGGTAACTACTTATACTGTGTGATTACTTTGCCATGCTATAGGCCAATCTTCTCAGGAATTTACACCTCCTTCAGCAAACAAACAATATTTATTTCCTCACTGCTTTGCTTTTGATTCCAATTTCTCTTGTTTTTCTTTGGGGGGGGTATATAAATTCATAGAAATGGGAGAATACATGCAGTCGCGAGGGGAGCATCCATCGTATAAAGCTGATGGAACCAATACCCTCTTCAGTACCTTTGTGCTCACCTAGTCCAAGCTCCTGACTTACCCTGATTAGACAGAACCTCTGCTATGAAGATTATATGATGTCGATTAAAATCTGTGACACAGCAGATTTGAACCAACAAATCCATTTTTCTGTTAGCACAGTTCTGAACACTAGTTTCCCAGAACTATTTCATCATCCCAAACTGCATCTCTGCCCCTGTAAACAAGAACTTCTTTCCCCCCAGCCCTTGGCACCACCTTCCTACTTTGTTTCTGTGAATTTCATCATTCTAGGCAGTTCATGTAAGTGAGATCGTGCAATATTTGTTCTTTTAACAAGATCTTCAGGTGACTCACACACATGCAAGTTTGAGAAGCACATACTGTATCACTTCAGTTACTCTGCATCTCAACTCCTCCTGTTTCTCCTGCAAACACCATTTATTTTCCAAAGGCTTTTTCTTGAATACCTTTCATTTCTAATCCTGACTTGGTTATCACCTGCAAGGCTCACATTTCTGAAAAGACTTCAGATAACCCATAGAAGATGGTTTTATCCTCCTGGAACTCAGCTACATTCACCTCCAAGTATCTGAATTGACTGACTCCCAACTCGAACCCTTTCTACGAAGTCATTCTTCAAGTCAATTTAGGGCTTCCTCTTCTTAGCCCCCATTATAGCAGTGCATGACTTTATTAAAGCACTTAAACTGCATTGTCACTGTTCCCATGACTGTCTCCAAAATCTGGACTGTGAACAACTGAAAGGAAGCATTCCTATCACCTAAGCCCATCGCTGGTATTTGGCAGATGGGCTGTAGTGTTTGCTGAATGGCTGAATCAAGGAAGTTCACACTCTGAAGTGCTCTCACGGTCTGGCACTGGCCGCGCACCTGTGGAGCAGTTGCCTTGTTGACCTGTGCTGCCTGCAGGGTGCTTCTTGCAACATGTAGTCTTCCTGTGGAACTGGAGCATGTGTTTTCTGTGGCAGAGAACAATTACATAGGCTCCAACTTCCTAAAACCACAGTTTTCCTTCATGCATATTCATTTCAAGCTTATTTTCCATTAAATGAGGGAGAAAAGTCTTTTATTTGTACTTTCAATTAGCATGTCAAATATTTGGGAGATTTATAGCTACCATGTAAAATTGGTTCTCTCATCTGAATGTGAAGCTAGATATTTCTTCAGCATTTCCAATACCAGTGCTTCTTAGACCTTAGTATGCAATAAGTTTACCTGGGAATCTTGTTAAAATAAAAATTCTGATTTAAATTCTGCACCTTTAGGACTGGCTTGGGTATAAGATCTGCTTTTTAACATACTTTCAGGGGGCATCAATCAGCTGGGCTGGGGACCATGCTTTGATTAACAATATCCAAGACCATCCCCTCAGTTATAAAATCTCCATATTATATCATTTCATAGTTAAACATAGCACGTTATATGAGGTATTGGTGATGGTGGTTTAAAATTAAAGATCAATTCCAAAGTTGGTAGTTCATTCGTTTTCTGATAAGTTAGTATTTATCACGATTTAGAAGAGACTAATAAAAGAACACCAAAGATTATTTTGTTTCTGGTTGTTTTACTACCAAAAGCAATTTCAAACTATGAAAGATTAGTTTGGAGTGATTTACAACTTCAGATTGGAAGTGGTAAAATACAACTTGAGGAAGAGGAGAGCCATGTCATGGGACACAGAACAAGGTCTTACTTGGCATCTTGTACCTGACTTAAAATGTAAGGTCTGACTACAGTTGCCAATCTCATTGGGCATGATGCACGAGCAGTGTGTGAAGCATCCTGGAGCAGCTGACAGGTAAGTACAAGAGCGGGTACAAGCACCCCACCAGCACTCCCAGGAGAGCTGTCTAAGACTGCACTCAGTGGGCCACACTGGGGCATATGGAAGGTGCCCTTGGTACTGAGCAATGCTGTGGCTTTGCCATTGAACATGGGTGACCAGGGCTGGCTTCAGGGGTGTGGCTATTTAACTGGTCTCAGTTTTAAGCAGCACTATATTTATAATCCTAGAAATGTGGACACAATGATATTTACTCAGCTGGACAGTGCAAGATCTAAGAGGGAGGTCAGATCTCCTTAAATCAGCTGTTTTCAAAATCATCTGGGCTACATTTAAAGCCCCTCACTGCCAGGACCCCACCCTCACGGGTTCTGGTGCAATTGGCCTGTGGTAAGATTTGGGCATCAGTGGTTTTAAGTTTCCCAGGTGATTCTAATGTGCAACGTGGATAGGAACTGCAGTTTTAATTGCTCCCAGGATAAAACCCTTCTTCCCAGATGCAGCAGAATGTCTTCCTCCACAGCTGGGCCCCTTAATTCCAACGAGTCCAGGCTACGACTCGTTCCTTTCTCTAGGACAGTGGCTGTCAAACTGAGCAGGCATGAGAATCACTTAGATGGCTAAATCTTAGATTGCTGGGGCCTCATCCCCATAGTCTCAATGCCTTAGGTCTGGGGTGGGCTGAAATTTGCATTTCCAACGAGCTTCCTGGTGGTGCTGGTGCTGCTGGTCTGGGGACCCCACCTCAGACACCTAGGACAAGGCCTGGATTTTTAATTTAATCTCAGCATGAAACCCACATTGGTGTGTGTCCCAAACCTTACTGATCCCAAATCCAGTTATAATCTGGATTTAGGTTTTATTGCCATGACTCAGTCCTCACCCTGGTTTAGATACCCAAAGATGCTAAGCAATGAGTTCAGATTAGATTTGTCTCTTAGAAAAATTGTCACTGAATTTTTTGTTGAGGACAGGTTGGAAAGAATAGCAAGTGAGGATGACAACAGGAAGACTGAGGAGACACAGGCCAGGGAAGGGCAGTGGCATTGGGGTGGAGGAAAGGAAGTGATTCACAGGGTATTAAGGAAATTATTTGACACAATTTCTTGGCTGATGATTATATGCTAAATTAAGAGAGAAGAAAGAATCAGGGATTTTTCATCAAAATCCATAGTTTATCAATAAGATGATTAATAACTTAAAACTTACTATCACTAATTCTACCTTGATATATTTTTCAGCAGTACAGTAATTGTCACTAAATGTTCTAATATAAAAGTAATGTGTTTGTCACATCCTTTACAAGTGATTCCATGATGTGTCTAAATTCGAACCTGTTCCCCTTTCATCTTTCTATAAAGCTAAAAGCACAGATGGTTAGCTAAGATTCCTCAGTGTTTTTCACCAGAAGCTGTTATCATGTTATAGTACGTTAGATTCCTTGGGGGAGTTGTACTAATTCTTCCATGACATGAAGGAACTTCTATGTAGCTGAGATTAGAAACCTATGAGACCTTGGAGGGGGAAAGCTCAGAATTTCAGCAGTGTAACCAGAAGACTAGGAGCATTTTTTCTGGACAACGTGATTTCTCATTTTTAGCACTCCCTTCCAGCACAATTTCAGATCGTCTCATTCTACTTCTTGGAAATGAACCCAATAAAATGGCAAATATGCTTAGTGAGCCAAAGAAAACATTTCAAGTAGAATTTTATGTCTGACATTTTCTTTTGTTTTAATTGCTAAATGAGTTCTTTGTCTTTAAACATGAGATTGGCATTAAATTAATAGAATGATCTAATCAAGTTCCCTTGGTTTAGTGTTCAGAGAAAGCTAAGAAAAGAATATTCAGTATTATAGCTACATTTTCACATGGCATGAATCATTGCAATTTCCTTTGCATTTTTTGGCTAGAAAAATAATACAGAACCAATAACAACCAAAGATGAAGTGTTAAGGAACGTTCTACAAAATACATGACCAGTACTTCTCAAAATTCTTGAGACCATTAAAAAAATAAAGAAGAGTCTAACTAAGCCCAGCTGGTGTGGCTCAGTGGACTGAGTGTCCTCCCATGGACTGAGAGTCCCTGTTCCATTCCAGACAGGGCACATGCTTGGTGTTGAGGGCTCGATCCCCAGTAGGGGGTGCACAGGAGGCAGCTTATCCGTGTACCTCTCTCGCATTGATGTTTCTGTCTCTCCCTTCCTCTTTCTCTTAAAAATCAATAAAAACAGATTTTTTTAAAAAAAAAGAAGAGTCTGAGAACATGTCACAATCAGAGGAGGCCCATCTGGTGGTTTCTTGAAAGGAATCCTGGGACAGAAAAAAGGCAGAGGAGAAAATAACATGTGAATTAAGTCAATATTAGTCATTAGTTATGATAAATGTTCAATAGTAATATGAAATGTGAACAGTAGGGAAAACTGAGTGAGAAGTGTAAGAAAACTCTGTATACCTTTTCTACTTGTCTGTAAATTGAACATTATTTTAAAATAAAAAGATTATTTACAGTTAAGAAAAGCAATACCATCAAAAGACAATCAGGGAGAAAATAGTTGTAACATAATAATAGCCAAATGATGAGTATCCGGAATGTAGCCCAGACCGACGAGGACACAGTGAGAAACAAGAGTGAGGAGAGCACCAGGACAGGCGCTCCCTGGAAACACACAAATCGCCAGTAAACGTGAAATTATGTTAAATGAAAGCAGTGATCAAAGAAACACACATGAAAATGCCCACTTTTTATTCATTCCGTTGGCAAATATAAATGCACCACGTGTGGGTCAAAGTGCGAGAAGATGCTCTCTCTCACAGCTGGTGGAGCTGTGAATTCTTACCGCCTCTTGGGAAAGCAATTTGACAATATATGTTGAAATTATAAATGTTCATACTCTTAAACACAAAAATTCCAAATGTCACTTTTTATCCCAGACACCAATGGCCACAAAGAGGGTACGAGGACATCCATTGCTGCAAAGTTTGTAGTGGTAAAAATTTAAATAGAGCCATCGCTACATAAGTTAAACAGTATGACAGCATGTATACAATGTATAGGATCGATATATTTTAGTTTAAAAAGGAAGCGCACCCATATGAGCACACATGGACAGATCGCCAAGATTTTGAGGAAGAGAAAAGCATGCTAAAGAACAGTAAGTTTATCGTGACACTTTTTTAAAAATAAAGAGGAAAGAATATAGACACCCCTATGTTCATAGCAGCATTATTTACAATAGCCGAGATTTGGAAGCAGCCCAAGTGCCCATCAGTAGATGAGTGGATAAGAAAGCTGTGGTAGCCCTGGCTGGTTTGGCTCAGTGGTTAGAGCGTCGGCCTGTGGTCCAGAGAGACCCGGGTTCGGTTCCCGCTAAGGGCATGTACCTTGGTTGCAGTTTGTTTGTCCCCGGCCCTGGTTGGTTGTGCGGGTGGCAGCCACTCGATGTGTCCCTTTCACGTCAATGTTTCTCTCTCTCTCTCTCTCTCTCTCTCTCTCTCTCTCTCTCTCCCCCTCCCACTCTATCTAAACAAAAAATGGAAAAATGTCCTCGGGTGAGGATAAAAAAAAAAAAAAAAGAAAGAAAGCTGTGGTACATTAACACAATGGAATACTACTCTGCCATTAAAAGGAAGAAAATACTACCCTTTGTGACAGCATGGATGGACATGACAGAATTATGCTAAATAAAATAAGCCAGTCAGAGAAAGACAAGTACCATATGGTTTCACTCATATATGGAAACTAATGAACAAAATTAATTAACAAGCATAATAGAGACAGACTCGCAGATGGAGCAGGCTGACAGCTGCCAGAGATGAGGTGGGGGTGTTGAGGGGCTGGAGGGGACGATTGAGCAGAAAAGAAAAAAGGGGGAAAACTCATGGACATAGAGTGGTGATTACCGAGGGGAGGGGTCGCGGGAGGGAGAGGAAGGTATGGGGGGATAAATGGTGATGAAGGAGACTTGACTGGGCTGGTGAACACACCATGCAGGGTACAGATGATGTGTTATAAAACTGTGCGCCTGAAACCTGCATAATTTTGTTAACCAGTGTCACTCCAATAAATTCAATAAAAATATAAAGAGAAAAAGTACTAATAAAATGATATGCTTTATCTGGGAACCCCAAGATATAGTAAATACATCAAGAGTGGTCTGGATCTACAGGTGCACGAAGTTGCTAGCAGGGCAGGTCACGGGCATGGCAGGCTCAGTGTGGGTTAAGGATGCTTTCCCAGGAGGCCCCTCGCTCTGACACAGGGGTAGCGCCGCTCGTGCCCCGGGTTAGTGCCTGCTGCTTCCGGGGGGCGGGGGGGCATACACCCACTGCAGGCACTTGCATGGCTCACAAAATTCCTAAAATTTTAACAACTGTCTCTCCCAAGCCAGTACAAGTCGGCTGCAGTACATCACTGACTCTTTTTTAAACTTGTATAGTTAGAAATTATCTTTTTTTTTTTTTTTTTTTTTTAAATACTCTATCTGAACTATGCAGGGACATTCCTCAGGCAGAAATTTTTTGAGTTGTATTAAAACTTCTAAATTCCACAAAGTGCTCTTGGTATCACTTGAAATGTCTGTGTCAGCAACTGCAGATCCAGGATGATTGGATGATAGACACTGTCTCTCTGACAATGGTATAAGTGAACTTAAAATAATTTTAAACAAATGATTTATCCACTTTGTCATCATTAAGCTTCGTGATCCAGCTGTATGAATGGTGAGATAATTAAGGATGTTGTATTCGTTTTTTATTTCTTCTGCAACAAATTAACACAAACTTGATGGCTTAACACAACACATTTATTATCTTACAGATCTCTGATTCACAAGTCAAAATGGGTCTCACCGGACCAGTCAAGGTGTCAGCAGGGCTGCATTCATTTCTAGAAACTCCAGGGGAGAATCCAGTCTTGCCTCTTCCGGTGACATTCCTTAGCTTGGGACCCCTTCCTCCATTTTCAAAGCCAGCAACAGCCGGTCAGGCCCTTCTTACATTGCATTTCCCTGACCTCCTCTCCCACCTCTTCTTTCCACAGTTAAGGACCCTTGGGATTACACTGGGCCCACCGGGATCCTTTAGGATACTCTGCCCATCGCCAGGTCAGCTGTTTAGCAGCCTTAACTCCATCTGCCACCTTAACTCCCTTTTCCTATATAACCAAACACATTTACCGGTTCTGGGGATTAAGAAATGGACATCTTTGGGGGGCTATTAATCTGCTCACCACAGAGTAAGGAAGTGAGCTATTGGAAGAAAAATGCCACCAATAACCACTATGACCTGCATGCCTCCCTTTCCAGCCAACCTGTTACTCCACAGATTTGCTGCCTGTTTTCCAGTCTCAGACGAAATATTACAAAGAAAATTAGGTGCAGGTTGCTGACCATTTGTAATGAGTGTGTGAGTTTTTCTGGGAACAATGAAGCTGTGATGCAAACTATGTGATGCAAGGTTTTGACCAGACGGATAAGAGTGGGATCACCAGCTGCCAAGACTTTTCTTTCTGATGGATGCTGTAACAGAAATATAACACCACCATCAGAGTCATCTCTGGAGCCATTGGGTACGGATGTTCTTTTGGTTACTTCCCTTGATAATACATGAGTCCAAAGGGAAGCGCTGATTTCGCTCTGGCTCCCACAAATGCTGGATCGAGGTGGCTGGCCCTTGAGTTCCCATTTACACTCTACAATTCAAACAGCAGCATTCCTGCTAGTTCCAAGATTCAGTTAGCAAAGAGGAAAGAGTGGTCAATATGCGAGAGCAGTAAACAGATCACGAGAGAACTTCTGCTCTGTGCTGTGGTGATTTAGACCAGAATTGGTCAGTGGAATTCTTAAACCAGTGAAGTGTTGGAGCCTGTATATCACATCCCCTGTCTGTTAACTATTCTTTAATACAAGAGAGAGGAGTGTTTTGTCCAGATTTAAGTATCAAAGGCATTCTAATGATATTAACAATGAACTCCAAAGGCATAAACAACAAAAGGTTTAACAGCACTAAATTGGAACTCAATGTTATATTTATGAAAGAACTAAAGGCAATGTAATTGAAGATTTAAAGGGGCATTCAGTACCACATATATGGTGAATATGCACCGACTTGTATGGACAAGCGGTAGGATACAAGGAGGTTAATTTGGTAAGAAGAAAAATACTCATATTCTTCCTTCCACACAGAATTTGGTTCTTTAAAAGCACTATTGTATTTGTTCAACTAATTAATACAAACACCATAATTCAGGTGTCTTAATGAGTATTGTTGTAGCTAATTTAGTAATATAATGGTGTGGTTAAAGTCCGCAAATCATTGCAATTTTTCTAAGTTGGTAGGTCCATCGGGAGGATCGGACCATGACCCAGGGGCTGGGTATCATGTGGCAGTGAGCTCAGATGCCTCATGCGGCATCTCGTCTCTTGACCCAGGGCTGCAGGTCTGTCACCTTCGTGAACTTTCCGTGAATTTATGCAGTTAAAGAACCTAAGAGAGCTAATAAAATATAATCTTAGTCTAAGATAGTTTAGGCAACTACTTTGTTCTTTTATTTCTTCTTTTTGTACCCCTTTAAACTTTCCTTGTACTAAAATGATCTTAAGAGCAAACTGCACAGAGAACAAAACAGTATTTGAATTTTTGAAAAATGTATATGATTATATCGGCTTTCAAAAAAAGGGCTAAAAAAACACTGAAGTGAGAAATTAGTTTTCTATTCTACAAATAAAAAAATACAAATCAAAGAAATGCTAGATTACTTTTCTCCCCAAAGTATACCAAAATGCAGGGGTTTCTTGTATATAAATGAAGAAAATGTCGATTTCTGCATCTATTATCTATTTAGTGTTGTTTTGTTTCAATGTAGAATCTCTATGAGGAGAAGGTAATGTGATGAAGTAGAAGAGGTATGGGGCAGAAAAGGATAATAGAGTCAGAATAATGTTAATTCCCTCATGTATGCACATTCTTGTATCTAACCTGGGTATGATTTTCGTCCCCAGTGGAAAAAGAGAAATATATCTTGTGATCCAGTTATAAATAGACCAATATTTATTCTTGTGTTTCAAAGGAAATAAATGTTAAGTAAATATATATGTATTTTTTGTGGACTTTAACCACACCATTATATTACTAAATTAGCTACAACACACACTACTTATTTGAGTAGTATTGTATTTCTAATCCTAGAAGCATTTGAAAAACTAACATAATGCAAAGCTTTATTTCCCCCAAAAGAATGATGTTCAAACCACAGGGATAACTGTAAGACTAATGATTAGATGTAATAAAGTTAAAAAAAGAGTTAAAATAGAATAAGATGATAGTCTAGCAAGAAATGAGAGTTAAATGGTAAGAGAAATTCTTATGACTTGCTGAAATTTGATTTTATCTTTTCATTGGAATGAATATCAAATTCAAGGAGGCACAATTACCAGCAGTTCTTAGAAAAGAATGAGCTCCGTGCTCAATGATTAATAAACTTCAATTTTTTCAAATTAACTTTTAAAACTTCTTTCTTTTATCTACAGCATTCGATAAAATCAATCAGTTAGGTCTTGAATAGAGTTTCCAGGGGATTATATCTGTGATCAAAATCTCTCAGATTCTGTAAGATGCCATCAATATAATCAGAACAAATTACAGTGTGATATTTGTATAACTCCTTGTGCAAAAGTGTTCTCACTGCCCTGGCCAATTTGGCTCAGTGGTTAGAGCATGGGCTTGCGGACCAGAGAGCCCTTCGGTTTCCGCTAGGGGCACGTACCTTGGTTGCGGTTTCTCCCTGCCCCTGTTGGGGTCGTGTGGGTGGCAGCCAGTCGATGTGTCTCTCTCACACCTATGTTTCTCTCTCTTTCTTCATCCCTCTCTCCCTTCTGCTCTATCTGAAGATAAATGCAAGAATGTCCTCAGGTGAGGATTAAAAAAAAACAAAACAAGTGTTCTTACTTCTTATTAGTTGCACTCCCATATTCTACAGTAATATGAACAAAAAACATCATGTATAGAAATTTATTTTTAAAGTAAACATAACTTGCCCTGGCCAGTTTTGCTCAGTCATTAGAGTGTCGGCCCTCGGACTAGAGAGTCCAGGTTTGGTTCCCGCTAAGGGCACGTTCCTTGGTTGTAGTTTGTCCCCAGCCCCAGTTGGGGTCATGTGGGTGGCAACCAGTGGATGTGTCTCTCTCACATCGATGTTCCTCTCTCTCATTTTCTCCCTCTCGCCCTCCTGCTCTATCTGAAGATAAGTGCAAAAATGTCCTCAAGTGAGGATAAAAAAATAATAATAAAGTAAACATAACTTTTTAACTCAGGCAATATAAATACATATATTAATTAATTAAAACTTTCAAAGTCATGTGACTCAGAATGTTAAATCCAAAATAATTTTTTAATGTTTGCAGTATACAACCAGGAGCTTAATTGAAAAGCTAGAACATTAATCATATCAATTTTAATAAAATATGCAAAAAAGGAATATAAATGCTTGGTCCAAAGTTGGCTATTAGATCAAATTAACTTCCCAAAATTAAAGCACTTAATAACATTAATAGACTGAGGAAGATATACACATATATTTCTCATTAATACAATGGAATCTCATTAATTTATAGCTCACTAATTAACTCATATGGATAGATACCACAGAATTTTATCATTTATAGAGACCTTAAAGAAATTCAAGGGAAGATTATAACATTTGGGACCTCAACTTATTTCTATATTTCAGTGTCCAACAAGGTCAGAGGTAACCAAGTATCCAAAATAAAAGATCCTCTGAACAAGAATCAGCAGAAATAACAGAAAATTGAAATAGACCCACAGGAACAATAGGTGGTAGAATTATCAGACAACAGACTATGAAACAACTGTTATTATTATAAGCCAAGCTAAAACCATATACAGCAAATTTGTACTATTAAACAATGCCACATATTATTTAGAGAAGAACAAAGTAGAAATTATAAAACAAAAATACAATAACTGAAATGAACAGCTCAGTGGAAGGCATTATCAGGTTACATCAGCTGAAGAGAGAGTAAAATAGAAGATGGATAGAAGAAATCAGCTGAATGAAACACGGAAAAACAGAGCTAAAAAATATATTTTTTTAAATAACACTGTAGAAGACATAGCATATATAGTAAAAAGGTCTATCATGTATCAAGTTGAAGACCCAAAAAGAGAGAACAGAAAGAATATTGAAGCAATGGGTAAACATTTTCCAGAAATGATGAAGGATATCAATCCACATATTTGTGAGACCAAGGTGGAAAGTATAAAAGAAATACATGTGCACTTCTCACAGTGAAACTGCATAAAATCAAAAACATATATACAATTTTTAAGCTAATGAAGAAAGGATAGGTTTATGTAAATTATTCACACAAAGAAACAAAGGTAAGAATGACTGTCAGCACCTTTGTTGGTCTGAAATGTCTTTATTTCTGAAAAATATTTGGCTGGATATAAAATTTGGGCAATGTTTCTAAACAGAAAAAATACTTCCATCAAGGTCACATGAATGGTATCCCTAAAATTTATACCTGAACATTTGGGCTTCTTATATCCTTGAACCAACAGGTAGAAAAGGTGTTATTCTACTGACTGGAGTGATTATTTCCAATGATCAAAGGGAAATTGGATTACAACTGTACAATGGAGGCAAGGAGGACTATTTGAGAGCCCAGGAGTTCCTCAGGGATGCCTCTTGCTCCTTCAACACCCAATTGTAAGTTATTTAAAAACTATAACAAAAAAACAGAATATTTGAGGACTTAGACCATTCAGAAAAGAATGTTTGGGTCACTCACCAGGTGAATCTAGAGGAACTGAGATTCTGATTGAGATTGAGGGAGATATGAGAGGCAATGGAAGAAGGAACATAGTTAACAACTACAGTGTGACCCATTACAAAAAATGAGAATTGTAGTAACTTTGCATATTTCCTCTGTATTATTTGCATTTTTTTTTACCCTAGACACCTTTTTTCTTTCCATTTTATTTCATATATAAATTATTAGAAGTTGACTTGAAGTTTCAGTTTTTAAGCAACAGAATATCTAAAAGATCTGTGGCTAAATTTGAGGAGGAATTAATACAGTCGGCAACGGATACAATGATTATTGTGACTGATTCTTTCCTTTTGGAGGGAGGGTAAGAATGTCAACTTGTCCATGGGTGGATGTATCTTGTTAGGTGCAAATATAGGATTGTTTTGTTGACTGCAGAAGCTCAAACATGCCTAGAAGAGTGCACATGGAAGTTGAGTAGTCAACAGGTGGTCTGTGCAGGTTACCAATTCGTTCTCTTAGCTCCAAATTCATACTTCATTGTCTGATCTGCAAAAATAGATCTAAACCCTTTAACTATTTTTTCCTTTGCTAAGTGGCTGTACGTTTTGTCAATAAAGGGAGCTGAAGAGATGCTGCTGGAGGCAAGGGCTTTCCACCCTGCCTGTGGTGCACGCATTTGGTGAGAGCCTGCAGCGTGCAGCCGGCAGCACTGCGGGGCCAGCACCTGCTCCCCTGTTTGCAACCCTCAGCTGCTTTTGCAGCAGAGTCCCTTCACTGCAGCGCCTCTCCAGGAAGAGCTTTCCCCAGCACCCGGGAGTATGGACTTTGTAGCAAGTTCCAGGGTATATTTCCTGTAAATTCCACAGCATGGCACCACAGTGACTTCGCAGCCATCAGTGAGCCACAGCTGTGCCCTCTCCAATGTGACTCTGGATCTCAGCCCTTGGGTGCTCTTTCTCACCCTAGTGGCAGGGCTGTGCCTTAGAGCTGCTACTCCTGTACTCTTTAGTGTTCTCTTTACTTCTTGCCAAGCAACCTCTCTCTCATTACACCAATACACCATTACAGTTAATAATTCTTTACGCTTTCCCTTTAAACTCCTTTTCCATTCAAATTACTGTGTGGTTTGTCTCCCCTCATTGGACACTGACTTCACACTAGTTTTCTTTGGATATTTGCTGAGGTTTGTTGATTTGTTTTTTTCATCCCAAAATATTTTTCTAATCCATCAACTCTTTCTCCTCTTATTCTGGGACTGTAATTAAACATGTTAGATTGCTTGACAGTATAGCATAAGTCAGAGAGATTTTGCAGGGTCTCTTTCAGGGTTTTTCTTCCTCATTTTATTTTGGTGATCTCTGTGTTTTGTCTTTAAGTTCATTGATATTCTGCCTTTTCTAATCTGATATTAATCTTATTCAGTCTGTTTTTTCCTGGATATTGTATTTTCCAGCTCTCAAAGTTTCATTTGGTTCTTTATCATGTCTACCATTACCTTTCTCATCTTTTTCATATTTTCTTTTATATCCTTGAGCATATTTAAGATTTATAAATGTCTAAAGTTTCTTGGTTCCTAATTCCTTTATCTCTATCATTTCCAGGGAGTTCTTTTATACTGACTGATCCGTCTCCTGGGTATTGGACATATTTTCGTACTGATTTGCAAACAGAGTAAGTTTTAAAATCATTTACTGGCCATTGTGAATTTTATGTCACCAAGTATTGGACTACGTTTCTTTCCTTTGATCAGAATTGGCTTTGTTATGGTACTTTCACTGGCATATCATGTTGACCCTTTCAAGGACAGCTGTGAAGTACAGAAGGCCGAACACATACTCTAGAGTCTGTTTAGCCCTGAGTTGACAGTGGGGCCACTCTGGGAATTCTGCCCAGTACCCCACTCAGATTTCTTCACTCAGGCTGCTGAGAATACTGTCCTCAGACGCATGTGAACTCTGGAAATTATGTAGCTCATTGCTTTCCAGTGGCTCTTTTCTTGGCTCATGGAGATTTGCTTTCACATGTGCAGAACAGTGTGCTGCTGAAGACTCGAAGAGGAAACCCTCTGCAGACCCCACAGCGCTCTCTGTGCAGCCCCGGCGCTCTGGCGCTCTGCCCACAAGTTGTGACTGCTTTGGCCTCCCCAACAACGATCTTGCATCAAGGCAGCAAACTGCAGGCTCCGTTTGTGTTCTACCACCCTGTGCCACAGCCTGGAAACTGCCTCTCAGCAGTAAACGGGGGCAATTGTAGGGCTCATTCCATTGTTTTCCTTCTTTGGGGGTCACAGTTCAGTTCTCTAAGTTATATGGAAGAAGAGCAATGTCCAAAGCATTTAATTCTTCACGAGCAGAAGTGGAAACCCTGCAATAGCTACTTTATGTTTTCTTAGTCGCTAATTGCACAAATGCCATCTACATTTAAATTTTTTGAATAATTCACACCAACAGGTATTTATTTCCAGAATTATAATAATAATCACAAATTATTTTTCCCATTCTACAAAGCATCTCTAAAAGAGAGATTAGCTGTATTCTATTTGTGTAAATGTATTCTTTGCAATGAATACATCTGAATTTCTTTTGAACTACCCTATGAATAGCTTTCCAGTCACTCACCCAACCACAACTTTTCTAAATAGCACTAATTTTGTTTCTGAAACATCAATGAGGACATTTGCTGCTTGCTGGAGCTTTGAATAGGAAAAGGCTAGGGTAAAAAAAAAAACTGACATTTGACAGTGGTGAAATCTGAGGATTTCATATATGTATAATAATAGCTCACTTTACTGACAGGGATGGAGGGGCAGTTGCCCAAGGTCACCAGCTAGTGAAAGGCCTCTGTGACTCTGACTGCAAGTTCAAATTCCTTCCAAACCTCTACAGTGAGTGACCCTGTTCATCACAATGATATCCAGCACTTACTCTGAGTAGAAAAGTGAAATATTTATTTTCTGATACAAATGCTTCATTGTTGAGCTATGACCCTCATAATTATACAATGGGGAGAGCACTGAACTTGGAGCAGCTGGGATGCATTCAAATACCATTGCCACCAGCAAGGTCTGTGAGGCCTTCTCCAGGCCTCTGCTTCCTCCTCACAAGCCACAAGCAAACAGAGTAGTGAAATATAAAAGTTCTTCACATGTAAAAATGCAATATCCCGACTATTTGTGTCTGAGAGTTTTTAATTGAATCATATCCTAGGACAAAAACTGTTAGTGTCTAAGGATTTCTTCCTCCTCCCCACCCTGCCACTTGACTCTATTATCCCCTTAACCTCCTTCAAATATTTGCTTCATCACCGGGTTATCATCATAAAATATGTGGTGATGAGGTCTGGCATAAGGAGAAGCAGGCATGCAGTGTATCAGTCAGGCTGCCTCCTGCCTCACTGAGGGAGTAACAGGAAACCCTCTCCCTGTGATGATCTGGATGGTGAATGGTTCAAGGTTAGCACCGCCTGTTTCAAAAATGACAAAACAGTACTTGTCACTTCCTGAATCTGAGTCATTCATATTGGCCTGATCGCTGGATTTTTAAAGAACTGATCTTTCTCTGTTATTCTTCCATCTGATTTAGTTTTGCTGTTTCTGAGGAAATGTCACGGGGAGCAGTGTGTGCGCATCCTCGAGTAACCAGACTGAGTAAAGCATCAGCAGAATGGGACGTGGTGTCTGAGTGTTTCTGAGGAGGCTCGGGGACATTGGGAGGATGCAGTAATCAAGAGGGAGATAAAGGAAAGTTTAAAAACTTGGCAAAACGAAGCATTACTATCAATGCTGAAGAGTGAAGAGAATTTTAGCATCGATATAACTCCACCGCAGGAGGAATCCTAAAGTTTTAACACGGCATCGTAATCTTTCTTATATTACTCCATATGTAAGTGCCACATGTAGGAGGTTCTCATGCAGGTACAAAGATGTATATCTATGGATGGAAGCAATCTAAATGGCCACCGAGCTGGGAACAAATGAACACTATGCAGCCTTGGAATCAAACACTCCACGACATGGAGATACAGCAAAAACATAATGTTGGGTGAAACAAAGCAAGAAAAAAGGATACTTATGTAAAAATAAATAAATGAATAAAATAGGCAAAAGAAATATTATACATTTATATGCATTTAGACAAAGTAGAAAACTACACGCTAATTATAGTGATTGTCTCTGAAAAGTGGGTTGGGATAAAACTAGCAATTTTGGTCAAAGGATACTTTTGTAAATTTCATGATTCACATCTTTAATAAACAGAATAAGCAAATACAACAGATTTTTTTATAGTTAACTCTGGGAGGTGGAAAAATCAGTCTTATTCATTTTACCTTTCTGTAAATTTTTAATTTATAAATTTATTGTTAAAAATAAAAGTAAAGTAAAAAGATATTCAAAGTCTGAGAATTTAGCAGCAATTTTTAGGAGCTTCGAGTGGTGATGAACAGAGATATTGGGCTCATGAGTGGATTCGAGCTGAGTAAACACGACTTCCTATGACCTCCTTCTCAAGCTCTGGCAGGAGGATTGAGTGTGTGATGCCCCCCAAGTTGGCGGAGGCCAAGCTGCTCATACATCCAGATGTATGTATAAGAAAACGGGTACATTGAGGTGTACACTGTGAACCTCTGAGGAGAACCGTGGCTGAGGGAGGGGACAAAAAGCCATTTAAACAAAACAGTAGCATAGAAGGGAGGTGCTTGTGCAATTTGTACACTTTAGCAGGGCTCTTTGGAAGAAATGTCAAAGGAAGAAGCAACAGCCATCTTTTCTTTTCAAGCTATTTTTAGAGTTAATCAATGGAGGTTGTGGACAAGGGAATCAGTAACCTGCCCTGGCCGGGTGGCTCTGTTGTTGTAGCATCAGCCTGTGCACCAAGAGGTGGCAGGTTCAATTCCAGGTCAAGACACATACCCACGTTTCGTGCTTAATCCCCTGTTGGGGCATGTGCAGGAGACCACAGATCAATGTTTCTCTCTTACACAGATGTTTCTCTCTCTCAAATCAATTTTTTTTTAAATCCTCACCTGAGGATATTTTTTCATTTATCTTCAGATGGGGAGGGAGCGGAGAAACATCAATGTGGGAGCAGGAAGTATGGAATGGGAAGTGGATCCAAATAACCTGAACAAAATAAACAGGGAAAAAAAAATCTTTTTAAAGTTATTCATAACTTTTTTTTTTTTTAACCTCACCTGAGGACATTTTTGCATTTATCTTCAGATAGAGCGGGAGGGAGAGAGGAAGGAAGAGAGAGAGAGAAACATCAACGTGAGGGAGACACATTGACTGGTCGCCACCCACACAGCCCAACTGGGGCGGGGAACAAACTGCAACCCAGATACATGCCCATAGAGGGAACCAAACCTGGGACTTTCCGGTCCACGGGCCCATGCTCTAACTGCTGAGCCAAACCGGCCAGGGCTAAAGAATTAATTCATAACTTTTTAGAGATCTCCACTTGACGTTTAAAAACAATCTACTGTCACATATATCATTTATTCAGTTACCATCCACTGATTGAAAAAATAAATAATTGCAAAAAGGTATTTTGAATTAGGTAATACTTTTTTTAAACAAGGTTTATTTAGTTACTAATTCAAGAATATGTTTACATACTCGCAAAATAGTAGTATACAGAAGATACCGGAGGCATGATAGATAATAGCTAGAGACACAGGCATAGACATAGGCGTAGACATAGATAGATATAGATATGGATATGGATTATAGATACAGATACAGATATAGATATAAATATAGATACAGATAGATATAGATATAGATATATAGATATAGACACAAGTATAGATATAAATATATGGCATTATTCATTTGTGTTACAGGCAATTTAAGAAGTATCTCTGATTCTGCTGATCCCTTACAATAATCTTAGAGATTCCTTCACCCCTTCCATCCAGTTGTGACAACAGTAACCTAAAAAAAACTTTTGCATTTTTAAAATTTTTCAATTACAGTTGACATTCAACATTATTTTATATTAGTTTCAAGTGTACAGCATAGTGGTTAGACAATCATATAGTTTACTAAGTGATACCCCAATATTTCCAGTACCCACTTGGCACCATACATAGTTATTAGAATATTATTAACTATATTCCCTATGCTGTACTTCACAACCCAATGACTATTTTGTAACTACCAATTTGTATTTCTTAATCCCTTTGCCTTTAGGGAGTAGTTTTGGCTTTAGGTGGAAGATGATTCGAATAGAAGGGAAAACAATAACTACAGAAATGTGTAGCATGCGTTCAGTCAAGTCTTCTGTGGAGTTAGAAATGGATTAAGAAAACTGATTTGTCAAATGCTAAGTGGCAGAGCAAGGACTCAGAGTAATTGATTTGGTTCCAAAGCTTGCGTTCCTTGCACTAAACACAGCACATTGCCTGTTGAACACGAAATTTTGTATCCAAAGCTAGAATGAGTAAAACACAGTGAAAGCCAAACTCAACACAAGCCTAAAGCGAAGGATTCAGCCTGAGGTAACTCAGTCGATGTATTATACCTGCAGAGGTTTGCTTTTCATTATTCCAAGCAAGATACTTCCAAGTCGTGCGAGGGTGAGCAAATACCCCTGGCGCGCCGACTGCGCCGTGGGCAGTGTGGGTGGGCCGCCGCTCAACAGACAGTGCTCACAAAGTCTCACGCCTCTGCATCAGTGGCGTGTCGTTCATGGGTCCTGAGACCACCTATAAATACACCTTGTTCTTCTACCAATTTTAATGAAGATAAAACGAGAGCAGTTCTGGATCCAACATACAAATAGGTGACTAAAGAAAGGAAGGAAAGAAGCTGATGCTTAAACTCCTGGTGTTCCCAACCAGGAACGTAAGCAGCTAAGTGACGAAATCAGAATTCATCTCCATATTTGCAGAACCCAGATGCTGACCCAAATCTCATTTGGAGTGTGTTTCTGTACAGTCCTGCCTCTATATTTCAATGTAAGCACCATGCGGGCAGAAGCAGATTCACCGCATCCGCACCACTATCACCCTGACACCTAGAACAGTGCCTGAGAAGCAGAGGCACTCACACATGTTGTTCAATTAATGGATACTAGGGGCTGCAGGGGGTTTATTCCTTTCCTGTTAGTATAAACCATAAACATGATTCACTTGGAATAATGACACTTTCGAGCAAAAGACCACGATTCATCTAAAGAATGGATCAGCTCCCTACAATCATGGAGCTTAAGCATAGGGCTCACTCCCCTACCTTCCTCACCCAAGGCCAGCGGGGCGGTTCCAAGCCTCCACCTGTGGCCGCTGGTGCATGCCCTAGGCAAC
The DNA here is from genome assembly GCA_037176705.1 of Molossus alvarezi. Lineage (NCBI taxonomy): Eukaryota > Metazoa > Chordata > Mammalia > Chiroptera > Molossidae > Molossus > Molossus alvarezi. Next base: position 19,996,755 of record CM073899.1, read on the forward strand.
CCATTCCACTCTCACCTACCGAAGGTCATGCAGTCCTCACAACAGACCTTGAAAGCATGCAGCATTATTATTCCAATTTTACCAGTGAAGAACCAAAGTGGTCTTGTCTGGACTCAAACTAGTCTAAACAAAATAAAACAAAACAAAAGGTAAAACAAAAAAAAAGTTTGAGTTCGTATCATTGAAATGTGTAGAACTGGTACGTTTAGATGCCGTGACTCAAAGCCCATTGTGAGAGCTCTCTTGTGTGGACCTTTCCAGCTCTGCGGGTTGAAATTCATTCTCAGGTAAGCTCATAGCTTATGATCCTGCAGAACAGCTCACTCTCTCCTCTTCCCAGGGAGTTCCAGCAAAATGTCCAGATTGGCCCAGTTCTGGCCATGTGTCCCTTCCAGACTAATCACTGTGGCGATTAGGGTTGAGAGTTTAGACTTCCCAACCTGAGTATAATTAGGGAGCAGGTAAGGAAAGTATTGGCAACCTTGTTAGGTAGGAGACCAGTAATTCCTAAAAGAAAATTGCTAACACACTAAATGTGATAGATCCTCAAAATACTAAAGCTCATAAAAACTACATTTCATAAACAAAATTCCATAGCCATTAAGAGGCTGAGCACTTGAGTGCATAACACTAAGTGTTTACCAACTAAATAACCCCCAAAACCATGCCCTTTTCACTACACTTGAAGCCTCCTATTTTGAGCTACCCCAAAATTCTCAAAGTGAATAGGGTTTGCCATGTGGATTGACATAGAAAATTGAAACACAAAACAGTAATTCATAGAAGAACAATAGTGCATGATACTCCCCTATTGTCGAATGCTTTCTATTACTCTTGGATGTGCGGATTTGCTCATCGATCTTGCTAACACTTTGAAAATGAAGCATTTTCAGTGCACTGAGCCCACCAACATCAGAGGTAGTTTAGCTCAATAAGAATGATAGAATATGTTCCCTTAGGAGACGGGGAACAGGACCATTATGCTGCTACTATTTCTGTCTGTGTCTTTCATCTATTGTGTTTCATGTCCTCTCTTTTTCTCAGATTCTATCAATAAGAATGCTTGATTTGAATTAGTGAGAAAATGAGTGGCTAGTGTCTGTAACATGTTTTAAAAAGCTGTTTTACCTTTTAAAAATCAAAATGATTTTTATTTTCCCTTCAAAGTGAAAAAGAGAGACAAATCTGAAAAGTATGAGCACGAAGGGGGACATTTGCATTTATGCTCTCACACTAAGGTATTTTTCTGGTGTCAACAAATGGAAAGCTTTATCTTAAAAGTTGCCAGATTCTGCCTTAGCTTCATTATTCCATTCTGCTCCACTACAAAGGGAAAAGAAGAACAGATACTCTTTTCTTTATAATCTAGGACTCCTAGGGAAAGATTGAGGCATCTTGTCTGGCTTTGAGGTAAATGTGTGACTTTCATTAACATTAACGAGTGTGCTTTGCACTGAAAGAAGAGACTCCCTGTTTTTAAATGCTTGAGTGATGATCCACACAAGCTGCAAAAGCCTTTTTGTCTTATGCCCACTGTTGCATTACTAGGATTACTAATCACAGTAGGCTGTCCTTTTACGACAGTTCATCCATCCACAGTCACTTCAGAATGCTTGTGCAGAAGAAGATGTCATGCAAAGCAACGCAATGTGCCAGGCATGGTTCATCCCTCCAGCATTAAGGGAGAAGGCTTTCAGGCAGCACTCTTGTTAAGTCATTTAAAAAAGAAAGACTAAACTAATTGAAAACCTGTTTGGGGCTCTATCTTCCCTCTGGTAAGTTTAATGGGGGGAAGAAAAGAAAGTGTTGCTCCGGTGTTTGCAAAGCCTGAAGAAAACCCAGTGAAATATGTGGACAGGACAACTAATCCTGATTTTTTTTTTTAACCTGCATTTACCACATAAACAGGATGACACTTTTCTATGTTCACTTCTAAGTAAGAAAAATATGTAACTTTATAATCTTTTAAGTAAAATAATTATGGAATAGAAAGAGATGTTAATGGTTTTCAAAAGATCCAATAAATCATAAAAATTAGTCTTTCCATGTAATGTTTGTGAGTTGCTAAAGACACGAAGGAAAGAAATGACTGAAATTAATTCTAAAGACAAATCCCCATCAATATGAGAAACAGAGCAGTAGCTCACATTAAATGAAAAATCGCTCATGTGACATAAAGTGGATAGAATAAATCAATCTTTTAAAAGAATACAAATATTCAAAAGAGTTCTGTTTAAAAACAAAGCAAAAAGAGTGTTAGAAGACTGGATGCTGACGCCCATAGAGGGTGGGTGGGGCCAGAGCACCTGGTGGGAACACCCCTACAGACCTCCCTATTCAACAGCTACTGCCCCCAACTCTCATGGGCAGGCAGAGGTGAAACACACAGCACTCACACCCTCACATTAACCTTGTAGACGCCCATCTCCAAAGTCCTTTTAGACTGTCCCATTGATACTGTTATAATAATCTGGTTATTATCTAACAGGAAAGAAGCAACAGGAAAGACTAGACAATATAGGCATGTCATTTTTGCAGCTTTGTCAGAAAGCTGCAGTAAACTCTCCAGGTCTATTTCCCAAAGACTGATGGGGAAGGGACTGGACAAAGGCAGTTTAGATGCAGGCCTAGCGGGGTCTGGGTGATGTGGGAAGGTGCCTACCTGTCAGTCACACTTGGGAACAAGTCAGTGGCCAGAACAGGCATAGCCACTACAAGACCATGAAACCTGAGATACATAAACTCCTGAACAAAAGAAGTGTCCTCTCTTAATCTCTTGGTTTGCTTGCCTTCTTGGGACTCCAGGTGCAGGGAGAACATTCCACGTATAAGCCACATGGGACCCATACAATGGACTGACTGATTGAATCTAGCCTGATGCCTGATGTTACACCATGGAACAAAAACTCTGGACATTGGCCCTGATTCTAGCTCTGCTAAATACCCAGCTACCCCTCTTTCAGGACTAGACTAAGGAACCGGGACTTGACAACGCCAGGAATGTAACTCTATGCAAGTGAAGTTTTTACCATATCTCATTCTCCCATGGAGGCTTTTGAAAATGCTTATTTCAGCAGTACCCCCAAGAACCACTCCCATGAGTGTCGGGGAAATCTGTCCCACAGATTTCTCCTGCAAAGCTGTACTGCATGGGCCTGGAGAAACTAGAGACCTACAAGGTCACAGGGTACTGAGGAAGAGCTGAAGGCACTGGGTGTGTCACAACTGACCCATGCATCCTCTTGAAGAACACTGTTAGAAAATAAAACAAGATCAAAAGCTGATAGGACAACCACATGTTCGTTGGTTTTTATGAAGAAAGCACGCCCATCCTGAGTGGATGACCCCTAACAAGTGTGTGGCCAGCAAACTGAACGAGAAAGGGCGGTGTCATTTTAGGACAATAATAAAAGGCCAAGAAGCTGCTGGGTGTTTTCCGGATTGCAAATAATTTTACCATGAATTCAGCACTGATTGCTGAGAGAAGATGGGATAAAAATATACGCACACAGAGGTTTTATTTTATATTTCCAAAAAGATAAGTAAGTTTGTATTTAGTGTTTACTAAGTCTTGTTTGTGTCTGCCAGTAGGTTCAAAATCTTTTATCTCATTGGGAAATATGTCAGGCACCAAAGATGTATGGGGAACACGCTGCTGTGGGAACCTATCAAAGAGATGGAAAACATAGCCCTCACCTATAAGGTGTTTAAATGCTAACTCAAAGGATTAGCCATGAGCACAATAAAGATTTTTTAAGGACAATTTATAATCAAGACATTTAGAGAGAGAGAAAGATCACTATTTTATACTTCTTACAGCCTAAGGAGTAATGTAAAAATTTTGCAAATGACTACCCTAAAAAGCAAACTGAGGGGCAGCAGCATGTTTGTTAGATGAGGGAACCATGGAGGGAAGAAGAGCTTGGGATGAGAGGAAGGAGGCAGCCCCAGACACCTGCTCTCAAGCCAGGAGGCAACCGCCCTACCTCATCCGCTTCTTGGCCCTGATCTCACTCCACCTGCTCATACTTCTGAGTGAAGGTCTTGCCTGCCTCCAGTTTCCCTACATCCTAATCCAGCATGTACAGCACGGGGGTTTCTCTCCGGAAAACATCAGCCCCACGTCCAGAACTCTTTGGGGCCTTGGTGCTGCCTGTTTGAGGGAAGCGGCTGTGGGCGTTCTGGCCCAGGTGGCAGAGCAGGAAAATGCTGTGCTCCCTCCTCCCGTGACCACATCAAATTACAACTAAATTACTGAACAGTCAACCTGGAGAACCTCCTGGAGACTAGCTGAGCAGAACTCCTATAACTAAAGATATAAAGGACAAGCCACGTGGAGACTGGCAGGAGGAGATGAGACGCTGCACGTGTTGGTCCCACCTCGGGGATCAGAGTGAGGAGAGAGAGCTCAGCTGTGGAGGGAGGGGTCCTGGCCCTACTCGGAGCTCCCCAGCCCAGAGCACCAGTGTCAGGAAAAGGAGTCCCCTCAACACTCAGCTGTGAAAATCAGTGAGGATTCCCTCCAGGTGAGACCGAAGGTGGCTGGAAACCCAGGCGTCTTCTTAAAGAACCTGCACACAGACGCACTCACAAACACTCACCCTAAACTCCAGCAAAGGAACAGCAACTTGAATAATGTCAGAGCCAATGGGAAAAACTGCATTGTGTGGCTTCAGGGCCAAAGCTGGAGGGACGGCCGCCATTTTTCCTGGCTGTGCCCTCTCCCTAAGTGGCAGGTGCAGGCAGGTGCAAGAGGCACCAAATCTGAATCTGCATTGACCTGGTGAACACTGCTACGCCTGTGCTGATGACTCCCTGAAACCTTGTCCCACACAACTTGCTCACCTCCTTATGCTCAGTTGCAGCTGCCATCTTTCTTAAAACTCTCAGGGGTCTGCAGGCCTCAGGCAGGCAGCTGGCCTCCTTGTGCCCCATGCCTGTTGCTGAGTGGCCCCAAGCCAGGCATAGGTGTCAAATCTGAATCTGCATTGACCTGGTGCACCCGCTCACCCCACCCCGGTGACTGACTCACTGAGGGGGAAGTGGTTGTGTGTTCTTGATCCTTCAGTATCTCCCTGTCTATTCCAGTACCTGCTACTTAAGTGCTCAATAATTAACTTGCATAATGGATCCATTCTTTCCTGTAAATAAAGGTCAAATTTCATATTCTAGCTTTCAAAGTACTGCATCTGATTCCTTCACCCTGCCTTTTATCTTCACATCTCCACTTTCTTGTATATTTAGACTCGGCTAAAATGGCTCATTCACCTCCGTGTCAGAGCACCTGTCTCACCCTCCTCACACCTCTTCTCCTGCTGATCCACTGACCTGGAGGACCCCTTCTCTTCCCTGCCTCTCCAACTTTCAAGTCTATGCCCACCTTCTCCATGAAACATTCCCTGTTCACCTCAGGATGTTCTTTTTTCTTTCCTTTTTGAATATATTATTTATGCTATCCATATAGCTTTTAGAAAATGCTCTGAATTATACTGAGTTTTCCTTATCACCAGCACACTAAGTGACACTATTTGTTGAATAAATGATACAAGAGAGAAATGTCAGACATTAGTAATCATATTAAATTAATAGCAACAGAGGAGGAAGAAGAGAAATAAGTCAGAGGGAGGAGCTTAATTACTGCACTGGACCTTGTCCACCTTTCCCATGCCATCTACAGCCATGCTCTGTAGATCCTTTCTGCTCTCTATTAACCACTTCCTTCGTGAACACAGACACCTGCTCACCAAAACACAAAAGCTCCATCAGGGCATATATTATATTAAAGACCACTACAGACTATAGGACAAACATTAAATAAAATCATCATAATGGGCTTTTGTGACTCCAGCACCACGTAAACCTGATTTTATTCTGTTTTCTTCTTCAAAGTGATCCTGGCCGTCATCCCAAGAAACATCTCAGTAAGCAGCAACACTTATCTCCCATTACTTGGGGACCCCTGTCAGTTGGACTGTTCTCCAGAATTCACCTAAAAATATGCATCAATTAGACACATCCATGAAAGTACTTTCTTCAGGAATAATTTCATAATAATATATGGGAACATTTGTTAAGTATTTCTGATGGGTGGGAACTGAAAGACATATACCACTACATAAATTTCACTAACCCTGACTAGAGATTCTGCATGTAAATAAATAGAATGTGTATGTTGAAAAAGCTTATCAATACTCATACAATAAATTGGAGTTTTGTAATACAAATTTGTAAAAGAACAAAATAAAGTAGAAATTCAAAATGATAGAATTAATTAATAATGTGGGGGGATAGAATTAAAGGGACTGCCGTTGACACACACCTATACTCTAGATCACCTCCCACAAACCAACATCCTAAGAAGGGACTTGTCCATTGTGTAAGTGAATGAGTTTTAGTCCCAGAGTGGCCCTCGAGTCCCTTTGTCACTTAATTGTGTGCTCAGTGTACTGCTGCAAAGAGCCCTGCCCACTTCCTAACAATGCAATTCAGTAATTCAGTAATTGATTTTTTACGACCTTGTCTAAAATCTAGTTAAAACAAAGCTATTACAATTTTAATGTACTAGAACTAGATCAAATTCAGTACCTTATGGCTCATATGAATCAAATGATCATCTATTTTCTCTGCTTCCAATTATCTTGCTAGAGTGTTCTCAGGTAGAAACTTTGGAAAGTTCTGTTAGTATTGCATATTTTCTTGGTCACTTAGGGCAACTGAAAAGCTTCCTCTGTGTACACACCAAATAGTCCATGCATTGAATTTGTTTGCCTTTGATGTTCTATCATTATGAAACAGATGGATTTATCAATGAAGATGAGCAATTGAAGAGCTTACTTTCATTCACCCATCTAGCCCTAAGAGATGCATTATTAAAGTGGGCAATAAATAGTTCACAGACGAAGTCCAAATGCTGACTGTCCATTAGAAGCAAAAGCCATGAATGTTGATATTTAGTAGATATAGGAAGTTCTCCAGATTGCAATTCCACATACCTTCAGTGTCTGCAACTTTTTCTTATCTAAGTGGCTTTTAAAAACTAAATATTCTTGCCCAGCTGGTGTGGCTTAGTGGTTGAGCATCACCCCATGCACCAAGAGGTGGCCAGTTTGATTTCCGGTCAGGGCACGTGCCCAGGTTGTGGGCCTGATCCCCATTGGGGGGCATACAGGAGGCAGCCAATCAATGTTCTCTCTCATCGATGTTTCTCTCCCTCTCCCTCGCCCTTCCTCTCTCTCTAAAAATTAAAATAAATTTTAAAAAAAACAACTAAATATCCTTTCAATTTCCATTTGAGATAAGAAAAGGTAAGAATGCTTACCCTAACAATGAACTAGCCCAAACAAAACTGAAAATGAATTGATTTCAAAATAATACCCAGCGTTTCCCAGATTCCATGTTGCTGCACAGGAAGCCTAGAATGTTGGATTGTGGACATTTATTTCAGTCAGATTCCAAGCAGAAAGTGACTTTTTATAACCAGAATGGTTAAGTATTATTACCAACTGGGGTTACTGCCTAGGACTTTGGTTCTTCTTGTCGGCACAGAAAAGACTTTAAGGCCAACAAAAATGAAAGTAAAGCAAAGTGGGATTTATTGAAAATAATCTCAACTTCCGGTCAAGATGGCAGCGTAGGTAAATACGGTATCACGTCCTCCCACAACCACATCAAAGTTACAACTAAACTACAGAACAACCATCATTCAAAACCGCCTGAAATCAAGCTGAATGGAAGTCCTACAACTACGGAATTAAAGCAGCAGCCAAATCCAGACTGGTAGGAGGGGCGGCGGCGCGACGGTGGCTCCACGGGCTGGTCCCACACCAACGTGTGGCGGATAAAAATCAGGAGGACACCTCAGCTGGGAAGGTCCTTCCTGAGGACTGAGGGGTCCCCGTCCCACACCAGGTGCCCCGTTCAGGGTTCCAGTGCCAGGAAGAGAAGTCCCCATAACTTCTGGCTGGAAAAACCAGCGGGAACTGAGGCTCAGGGAAGCTGATGCGGCTGGAGCCCCAGGCAGCTCCTTAAAGTGCCCGCGCACGGACTTATCGGACTCTCTCCCTCTAAGCTTGGAGGGGAGGCAGCTCAAGGGGCACCAGAGACACACAGGGAAGAACTGAGCTGTTTGGCACTGGAGCGAGGGCTGGAGAGGGGGCTTTCTCCGGGACAAACGTGTTGTCAGAGGCCTTTGTTCCTTTGGTGAGCCCTTCCCTGGGGAGGCAGACAGAAGCCATATCTGGGACTCCAGCAACCTGGCTCACACCGGTAGCCCCGCCCTGGTGACTCCCTGAAGCCCCGCCCCACCCTGCCCCACCCCGCCCCACCCCGCCCCACCCAACTTTCAGGCCCACCCAACTTTCAGGCCCACCCAAGCTGTTGCCACTTGCTTAACCATAGGATTGGCCTGTCTTGGATCCTGCTTCAGGTTTTTCCTAAATTCTTTCAAACGAGCAGCATCTGGTCTCAGCGAGCCCCATACCGCTCGTTAAGTAATACACAGAAACAAACACAGGGAGGCAGCCAAAATGAGGAGACAAAGAAACAGGTCCCAAATGAAAGAACAGAACAAAACCGCAATAAAAGAACTAAGCGAAATGGAGATAAGCAACCTAGATGCTGAGTTCAAAATACTCCTTATAATGATGCTCAATGAACTTAGTGAGAACCCCAGTGAACTTAGGGAGGGCCTCAAGAGCATAAAAAAGGACCAGTCAGAAATCATGGATGCACAGTTAGAATTGAAGGAAGCATTAACTGAGATAAAGAATAATTTACACAGCTTCAATAATAGAGTACGTAAATCCAAGGAGCAAACCATCGATTTGGAATATAAGGAAGCAAAAAATCCCCAATCAGAACAGCAAAAAAAAAAAAAAAAAGAATCCAAAAAAATGAGGATAGTGTAAGGAGCCTCTGGGACAACTTCAAGCGTGCCAACATTCGCATCTTGGGGGTGCCCGAAGGAGAAGAGAGAGAACAAGAAATCGAAAACCTGTTTGAAATAATAATGGCAGAAAACTTTCCTAACTTGGTGAAGGAAACAGACATACAAGTCCAGGAAGCACAGAGAGTCCCAAACAAGATGAACCCCAAGAGGCCCACACCAAGACACGTCATCATCAAAATGCAAAAGGTTCAAGACAAAGAGAGGATCTTAAAAGCAGCAAGAGAAAGGCAGCTAGTTACCTACAAGGGAGTCTCCATAAGGCTGTCAGCTGATTTCTCAAAAGAAACTTTGCAGGCCAGAAGGGAGTGGCAAGAAATATTCAGAGTGATGAAAAGCAAGAACCTACAACCAAGATTACTCTATCCTGCAAAGCTGTCATTTAAAATCGATGGCCATATAAAGAGTTTCCCAGACAAGAAAAAGTTAAAGGAGTTCATCACCACCAAACCGTTATTATATGAAATGATGAAGGGTCTTTTTGAAGAAAAAGATAAAATATATGAAGAAACAAAATGGCAATGAATACATATCTATTGACAATGGAATCTACAAACAAAATGAACAGGCAGAGCAGAAACATTCTCATAGATACAGAGAACATTTTGTTGGTTGCCAGTTGGGAAGGGGGTTGGAGGAATGGGTGAAAAAGGTGAAGAGATTAAGAAGTACAAATTCATTGCTAGACTGACAAACCTCAAAGGGAAAGTGGTTGGGGGGTGGGAAGAAATAAACCAAAGAACTTATATGCATAACCAGTGGACCCAGACGATAGTGTGGGAAAAGGCGGGAGGGGGGCTGGAGTGGGGAGGAGAGGGTCAATGAGGAAAAAATGTGGAACATCTGTAATACATTTTAAATTCAACAATAAAGATTTAAAAAAATAAAAATAATAATCTCCAAGGGAGGAGTAGGCCAGTCAAGAGAGACAATGGCCCCAAACTCCCTGGTTTATATGATTTAAATGAGGAATTTCCTGGGTGGAGACTTTCATTTACATCCTGGGATTACTGGCAGAAAAGGGTTATATAACTATATTCCTTCTTCGCATGTCCTTACCCATAATGCATACAGAAAAACCCATGGACAAGAGGTGTCAAAACCCCAATGTAAATTTTATTATAATTAGTCTGAGGCCCTAGTAAGGTCACATGGAGGTCATGTTGTTTCCTCTGCTCCTGAGAACTGGCTGGTTTGGAACCGCCTGCTGGCCCTCTGCGTGGGAACTGCTGGGGGCAGGGCAGCTCCCAGAGACGCCCGCTGAGGGCAATGCTGGTCCCCCCTTCGGGACTCCGGGGCCGGCCCCTCCAGCAGCTCATGTCTAATTTCCTACCTGACAGTGTGACAGTACCATTACATTGTGGAGAATGCTGACGTCACTGGACAGAAAGAAGCTCCGTGGAGGACACTGAGGTGCCTACAGGACAGAGAAAGGCAGACAGCTGTGGCCCCCTGTGGCCATTTTCATTAATAAGTCAATGTGGCTGCCATCCTCTCAGGGAACTTTAGGGGTAAAGGGAGGCCTCCGAGGGAATCCACAGGAAAAACTCAGGGCTCCCAGACTGCACTGAGAGCAAACACATCAGCTCCAAACAAAGAACGATCAGTGCGGAGGGAAAATTATAAGGAGGAGAAAGTAATTGGCTTGGAAGCAAACAATCTGCAACACAAGGGAAGGGTCAGAGACCCGCCTTTGTTCGCCGTCCATAACGCTTCCGAGTGGTGAGAGTTCCTTCGGAGGAGCATGGGTTTGTACCTCAATCCACTGTCTCTTCTTTGTAGCTGATTTGGTGTAAATAGTGGGTATGACTCCCTTTACCAGCCTGAGAATCAAAAATGGCCACACTGCTCTTATTTTGGTTAATGAGGCAGGGTCCCTGCACACATCTTTATTAGCAAGAAGTCTAAGAACCCTCTTGGGGGTGTCTCTCCGAAGCTGTCTAAGCTTTTGGTTTGTTGTTGACACTATTGGCGTCTTCAAAGGGAGCGAGTCTGGTGGCTGGAGCATTACCGCTCCCACTGCCTTCAGGGCTCCTGCTCAGCATTGTTATCTGAAGCTGTGAGGGGGAGACAGATCCTGACAAGATTCCAGCCTCAGCCCCCAAAATGCTAGAAGCAGTCCCAGCCCATCACCCTTAGACTTCAGCACTCCTCAGGGGTCACAGGACAGCCTGCCCCTCCACACATGGTACACTGCATCGGTGGGCCTCGGGGAACCCTTCCCGAGCAGTGAACTCTCACAGTTTTCCCAAACTTCAAAACTCACGCAAGATTTTAGCTCCCTCAATCCCATCAGGACCCTGTCTCCTTATGGAAACAGCTTCAACTCCACCCCAGAGCTCTCCTTACCCGGGAGAGATGCCCTTCGTCAAAGTCAAAACTCTTCTCTGTGTCCTTCCTCAAAGTACTGAGTGCCTACTTGCCTATATTTGCAAATTTTCATCTCTAAGAGGGGTCCCTCAGGGACTTGGGGGCAGGGCAGCTCCCAGGGAAGTTGTACCCAAACTATAAAAGAGGCAGGCATAGTTAACTTCCTAAATCATTTGTCTGGACCAACAGACAATAGCACACAAAATTACACGTGGCTAGCACATATTTACTCCTGTCAGAGTATGGCTTCACTCACCCTCACAAATTTTTCATCATCTTCCTTCAAGTATTTTGATATTCAGGCACCTAGTTGAAGTTTTTTCTTCCTAAGAAATGCAGCAACTTTTGGTGCCTAGTTTGTGCGAATAAAAAAAAAAAAGAAAGAAAAGAAAGGATGAGAAGCACCTGTGGGGATTCCACCTCGCCTTGGGGAGTGAGAGTCTTCTCTCGGTACTTGAGCATGTGCTAAGTCAGGAAAATTCTGCAGAGAGAGGGTCATGACTGTCTGTTCAGAGGATCCTCCAAGGAACCAATGGCCACAGGAGTGACTGTCCTTGAAAAAAGGGAAATGTGAGTGAGAAAGAAGCAAGTGGGTTGGGCAGTCCCACTCCAGCAGCTCCGAGCTCTTAGCTCCTCCCTCACTCATCAACTCATGGACCTGCCAATCATCACGGAGGGAGCACAGAACAACAAGGATGGTCCATTCCACTCCCCCGACAGAGCTAGTCAATACATGTCACAACAAAGTAAGGCAATGGAAGCACGAGACGGTTCTAGTTCTTCAGTCCTTTTATCTTACTCAATGTCATGAGATTTGAATGTTTTCTCTTTTGTCATATTGTACTTAGATAAAACCCATATCTCGGTTCTCACTGGGGAATCAAAGCTGTGACAAGATTTCATCATTATCAATCATCTTGGATATGAAATGAAATCGGGGGAGATTGGTATACCCTGGGATGCTGAGAAGCTGAATACAGAGCATGTCCATTGCAACATCTCCAGGAGGAGTAGAGAATAGGCTGGCAAGCTAAGGTCATCAGGCAGCCTACCCGTTCAATGCCCATCAACTCCACAAGGGCAGAGATTGCTCCTGCTCCTTTATCACTATATCACTATCACCTAGCACAGTGCCTGCAACTTTTACAAGTGCTCAATAAACAGTTGTTGAGCCCTGGCCAGTGTGGTTCAGTTGGTTGAGCATGGCCCCATGCACCAAAGGGTCACTGGTTCAATTCCCTGTCAGCACACATATCCAGGTTGTAGGTTCAGGGCATGTGTGGGAGGCAACCCATCGATGTTTCTCACATCAATATTTCTCTTTCTCTCCTCCTCTCCCTTCCTCTAAAATCAATAAAAAAAAAACAACCCAAACCAGTTGTTAAATGAGTGAATGTACTTTTTTATAAACTATTAAAATGTAAATATAAGGTAAAATAGCTTAATGTCTTAGACATCCTATAAATGGTGAAGTAATAACAACACTTATTCAGGTATTCCCATGCGTGCTAAAATAATGAAAACAAACACCTCGAGATTTAAGTATTAACGTTAGAGATGATGAAACTGAGGCCCAATGAGATTAAATACATTGGCCAACGTCACACATTGTGGGCACTAATCAGATTCAGGATTCAAATCAAAAAGTGTGGTTTCCATCTATGCCTTGACCCTCTATAATGCCCACCATCTGGCCACGTGACATGATGTGAGCAACAGAATGTATTACCTGGATTAGTCACGAAAATCTGCCCAGAGAGTTACAAATACCACTTTGAATCATGTACGGTATTGACCTGTATCTACTACAGTCATTGCCCCACTGGCTTCACTGAAATTCTCTTCTCCTTCTGCGACATCTTCAGGGCATCTTTCATTTCTGCACTTACAGGTGCCTTCTCCTGTCACAGATCACTTTCTGCGTGGAGGCGCTGTTGCCCTCCACGTGGCCATGCTGTGGCCCTCTTTCCACATTTTAGCTGGAGGAGAGGTGCCCCAGCTGCCTACTACTCATTTTCCTGCCTCACAAGGAGATGGTGGGAACTAATACTGTTGGGAAAGTTTTTGTTAAGAGTGTTGTGCAGCACATTGGAAATATCCTAAGGGAATTCAAAATAAAAAAAATTTTCCTCAGATGCATAGGTTTGACCACACATAATATTTGACATGTTTTTCTTTCTGGCCAAAAAAAAAAAAAAAAAAAAGGAAAAGAAGGTTTTCCTAGGCTAAATCAGAGGACAAATTTAAGAAACACCAGAAATTATGTCATCCTAGCTGGCCTGTTTTTAAAAGGCGATTTAGAAAAGGAAAATTTTTTTCTGGTTTAAACGCTTGAACTAATTCCCATAATTCAGTGATTTTGATAATTAAAATATATTTAATACAAATGCACGAGGTGGTAAAACAGACCAACCGTCAATAATCCAGAAGTAAGAAAAGGCCTCCACGGATCGTACTGAAAACATATGTCCTTTGCCAGAGAGGTGTAAGTTAGCAGCAGCGGATCTTACCACCTTCTCAGGGAGCCCTCAGGACAGAGGAATGAGCCAGAGCCCCAGGGTCAGAACTACACTGAGAAATAATGGCATAATCAATGCCCATAAAATGTTCTCAATAAGTACTTTTGTGCAAGGACTGACAGTAATACTAATCCTGACCTACATGGGATGGACTGTTCCCTGGAGATAACTGCCCACAACAGACTACCACTTAGGGCATTTTCTCACACTTACATGAATGAGGAAATCACTCCTTGTGCTCTAGAAACATTAATTCCTCTTCCAAGGAAGATCAATTTGCCCACAAGAACTGTATCCACATTTCCTTTTTGTGGACTTAGAAAATAAAAACGTGTAGAATTATAGGCTTTTCTTACCTGGTCGTCGTTTTCACCAAATTGTTTCACTTTTCTGGTTAGGTATGAAGGCTGGGTTTGGTTGCTGTGACTACTAAGCCAAAGACCAGGAGCTGTTCCCTTTCTGCAAAACCATCTTAAGAGTCTTCACTAGATGTGCATATAATTTTTTTTAAGAAGGCCTCAAATATATTTATTGAATATTTGGAACTATTTCAATTAAATAGAACTTCTAAATAGGAGTAGAAAAAAGGGAAAAGAAGTCATGTATGTTATAGGGGTTTCTGTATTAAGATTCTTTCATTCAAATGAGATTTGTTCAAAATATATTTGCAAGGAAATTTATTTAATATGACAGAAACTGCATGGAGTCCATTTTTATTCCAGTCTTATGCTATAATAGTACTCTAGATTTCCTTTATGCCATAAAGAAGCATGTTTATGTAATAAAAGATAAAATGTTTTTCATGCAACGTACATACTTTGATCTGCATTTTATTAAAAAAAATACCTTTGGGCCAGATTCTAATATAATTTCACAGGAAGATTCCTATTGAGGCTGACTGAATTCCAACATAATTTCAAACAATTAAAGTTTAGCACAGGAATTGTGCAGTAGAGTTTTTCTGGAAATGAATCAGGCCCCAGGGAGTGAAAGGAGCATACTCAGGTCTGTGGAACAGCTCTAAGAAATGTCCTACGTCCCACTGGTTCGCTCTTACCGCAGTGTTCCAGTTGAGGGGGAAAAGCTTGACAAGGCAGCAGTTCATGCAGGTTCACTTAAGTTTCTGAAACTGGAAAGTTTCTTAAAACTCAATAGCATCATTTCCAAATGGGTATTCCTGTATGAATCAAAGTATAAAATGTCTAGTATGCCTTATTAAAATGTAATCTAAATATGATATGACACAAAAGTTCCCATTTAAAATCCTTTCTTCTGTATTGTTTATATCTTTCTTTAAAAATGCCTGATGGATCTCATCACCTCATTATCTCAGTAAGAGTTTCATATGAGAAAAAGCACAGGAAACAACTCTAAACAAAGGAGAGGAACATAGAAAAAAATGAAAGACTGTTTCCGTGTGCATATCAGTAGGGCTGCATTACATCATCTGTACCATGCCTCTTCTTTTCATCATACTCTATACTATGACCCAAGATAATATTCTGCATTAAATTAACATGGGTTGGTTTTTAATCATGTCAATGTTTGCTATATTAATATTTTCCAATAGAAGTGGATAGATTCTAAGGAAAGTGAGGTTTTCTGAATGTCTATTTGTGCACATGCTATCTTGGGGTTAAGTTTGTAGAGTTAAGACATGAAATGCATTAATCAGCACAATTGATTAAATTGTTTTTAATCAATTAATTAGAGAAATAAAAGTGCAGAGTAGTTAACTCAATGAGTTGACTGACATGCCATCTTCATTTTCATTTTAACAAACTTTAAATTATAAAAAACCATAAGTTTACCCTTCATTACAATGTTGATATATAACACAAAATTTTGAAGAATATGCTTATTCAAGTGAAAATTCCAAAAGGGAACTGATAACCTGACGTTTTGAGCAATATGCTGCCCTAAATGACAGAGCATTACATCCAGAATGGCAATGTGAGGAGCCCCACTGACCTGCTGCCCCAGCAAAACAACAAGAACTGGTGAAATAAAAAAAAAATAAAAAAATGTAAAGTGTCTGGAAATTCTCCTAAGGACATACAGTAAGTGGAGAAACATTTGCTGAAGAAAATCTCCTAAATCTCAGTAAGAACAGTATATTTGGAATTTGAACCACAAATCCACTTCTTCCCTTCCTCTCCCCCAACTTGCCATGATTAATTCTCCACTCTAGGTGGGCATGGCTAAGAAGATGTGGCTCCTTTGCCCCTCAGCCCCCAATCAAGGAATATTTAAAAAGCTGCAGAGGTTAAATCCCTGGTGGTAACAATGAAGCGGTCATAGGCCTCTTCTTCCACGTAGCCCCACGCACAGAGCACAGGTCCTACTCAGTGCACATGGAATAGTCTCCAGGATAAGCCATATGCTAGGCTGTAAAACAAGTCTCAATAGATTTAAAAGGATTGAAATCATGCTAAGTATGTTCTCTGACCACAATGCAGGGAAATTATAAATCAATAACAGAAATCTGGGAATTCATAAATATGTAGAAATTAAGCAACACACAATAACCATTGAGTCAAAGAAGAAATCACAAGGCAAGTTAGAAAATACTTTGAGATGAATGAAAACAAAAATAGAACATAACACAATTTATAGGATGCAGCTAAAGCAATGCTTACAGGAAAATTGATAACTGTACATGCCTGTATTAAAAAAAAAAAGACAAAATAACCCCAAAACAAGCAGAAGGAGGAAAATAATAAAGATTAGAACAGAACTTCATGAAATAAAGAACAGAAACACAGTAGAGAAAACCAACAAAATCAGATGTTGGTTCTCTGAAAGGAGCAACAATATGGAAAGCCTTCAGCTAAACTTACCAACAAAAAAAAAGGAGAAGACTGAAGTCGTCTTAACTAATAAAACTTCTGAGAACAACATGACTTTACACACAATCAGGTACTTTAATTACCATGAATCAGAGGTGATTTTAGATGTGTAAGCTATGTGGAAAAGCACCTCTGTTTGTTGCCCTTTTTTTCACTTTGTTAGGTAAACAAAATCTACCCTAAGTTAAATTTCAAGATCTTTGAACTTGTCCTGTATCCCTAGTTAGCTCCCCAGCCCCAACCCCACATGCACACTTCTGCTTTAGGAGGCTCCTTCCCCTATTGCAGCCTGCTACATACCTTTCACTTTTCTTCCCAGGCCACCATCAAAACAGGAGAGATTTCATATCAGTTATATGCACTTTTGTTGATTGGCAGATTTCCCTTTCAGATTCATTCCTACAAAACCATCACTATAAACAGCATTTACATCTGACCCTGAGGTACCTAACTACGGGAAGAAGGGGTTTTCCACATTAAAGAATATTAAGCTTCCACAGTCTCACCAATGGATACCACACACTGAACCAAGTAGTTCATTTTAGTCTTTTGACTCAGGAAATATACAGCAAATAAATGTGATTCTCCAGTATATATGTATATGTATACATGTGTATATATGTGTGTGTGTGTGTGTGTGTGTGTGTGTGTGTATATATATATATATATATATATATATATACATATACATATTAGACAGGAAAAAAGGAAATATGGGAAACACCTTGAAAGTCATTTGAATTTGTTTTTGTTATGTTTATTTTGTATTTTTAAGGGACAGGTGGTTGGAGACTACCAAAAGCATCATACATTGGGGCCAGGAACCGCCCCTGGCTGCTCCATCCCATCCACACCAGGAGCAGAGAGGCTGGGCGACCTGACCCATAGTTCTCAGGCCTGAAAACAGGCCTCATCAAAGGAGTGTACAGCGCCACCTGGCCTCTCCCCCAGGAAAGGCTTCAGAGTTGGTCATGATGTCCACCACAAATGAGGTCACACCTGCAGTCAGTGTTTGGTAAGTATGTGATTCATCAGTTTTTTTCTGTAAGCTATAAATGTTTAAATGTCACACTTTTTGTGGTCATGTTTTGCCATTTCTTCGTGTCTGTAAATGTACGAGAAACGTGGACAGGAAGAATCCAGAGGGGCCTCTGCCTCTCACAGGCTCCGCCTGATGCTGCCCTGATGTGGTCCAGGCCACCACTGACCCTGACCCTTCACAAGGATCTGCTTTCCTCACCCTGCAGTTCTGTGCTCTCTCCATGCCCAGGGCTCCACCACGAACCCACTACACTTCCTGTTCGGGATACTTGGTGTGGTTTTCACTTAATTTAGTGTTCTCAAGGCTACAACCTCTGCCCAACACATCTAAAACCTCTCAATGCACGCTTATGGCACATGTATTATTTCTATTTCTAACTTAGATATTCTGCATCACAAAATCCCTCCAAAGTGGGACTATGTTTTTGAAGTTATTAGTTTTACAACAATAATTATAACAACAAACATTTATTAAGTACTTGCTTTGCACCAGGCCCTCTACTGTTTTACATAAATTATCTCATTCTGTCACACTTAACTATATATAAGCATATGCTTAAATTTTTCAGTAGCACTTAAAATTAATGAAAATAAAGATATTGTTGATTATCTTTGAAAGAAACGTCTCAATATAGTGAAGACATGATATCCACAGAATAAAATATTTTGAAGTCTTACGTACAACACTAAATGAACAACACTAAATTATTATACCGATATCACTAAATTTATGCTTCTATCATGGAAAGAAAACTATTCAAGGTAACTACTTCATTTGGTCCTAAAACTACAGCTTCTAATATGTCAAATAAATATGATTATATTCAGATCTTCAAATAGATCCTTTTACTAAGACAGTAGTATATAAAGTATTATGTTTTTACATTAATTCCCCAACTGTTTTCCATAACAACAAACCACCCTGACATCAGTTGTGGTATGAGGGCTGAAAAATAACAAGACATGATTTTTACTAATCCTGTACATTACACTTTGAAGTTGTATGCTGTTCTTGATCAAAACTCTTATTTTATTATCAAGAATTACATTATTCTCGGAAGGAGTGAATTTTCTGTTGGAGACAGGAAATGAAGGACTACTAATGCTGGAAATGTATTTTTCCTGCCTCAACATTAGTACGTGATATATATTCATATTAATAACAACTCTAAAAAACTAGTTTCGTTTCATCTACATATAAGCAATAAACAGTATGTGCAAAAATATGAGTACAAGCAGTGATATATAATATGGGGTTTCTTTTCAATGTACAGCCTTTCCTAATATTTCATTAGAGAATGTGTGCAGGCAGCTGCCACAGAAGTCCATCGGAGCTGGGTTAGATGAAGATAAACAATGCAAGCTCTCAGGAAACACCGAAGGCAGCTCAAAAGTTTCCGTTCTCGTCCAAGGGCACTATTCGACCAGTGTCTTCCTCCTTTATGCAGAAAGAATGAGTCAATTATGTTACTGACATTCCTCCACAGCAGACTGACAGTCTTTTTACAGTCCAACAAAAGACGGTAAAATCTAAACACGTTGTAAGAAAATGTAGACATGTCAAAATATCTTCATGCTCAAGTTTGTCACCTCTGCCAATTTTCTGCAAAGCCTACCATAATTTTATTTGCGTGGCAGAATCTATCAATAAAAATTTCATAGAAACAAGTACTTTACACCAAAATAAATAAATGTTTGAACTGTTTTCTAATTTTACAGTTCTATTAAATAAATGGATAACCCCTGGCCAGTGTGGCTCAGTTGGTTGGAGCATCGTCTCATACACCAAAAGGTGGTGGGTTTGATTCCCAATTAGAGCACATGTTAAGGTTTTGGGTTCAACCCCCAGCTGCAGTGAGTGTGGCAGGCAAACGATGAATGTTTCTCTCTCACATCGATGTTTCTCTCTCTCTAAAATCAATAAAGTTATAAATAAATAAATAAAAAAAAATAGGGAATGATACATGAAAAAAAATAGCACTTTGTGAGACCATGAATTCCCCATTTAGGAGAACGGCACCAGTTTTCAGTTCAGTGACATCTCTCTCCTGTTGCCCACGATGGGAGTGGTGTAGTGACCCCTCCATACAGTGACTAGAGGTAAACTGGCCCAATCTTTTGAACAACAAAATATCTATTAAAATTTAGGATGCTTGCTTTCTGACCTGGAATTATACTTCTAGGAGTTTATCACACAGATATAACCATCCAATCATACAAATTTTTTATGTGTAAGGATAGTCACTGCTGCAGAATAAACTGGAGACTAACCAAATGGTTTCCGTCCTTCAAAAATTATGATGCGATGGAGTACACTTTAAAACTGTCCATGTGTGGTGTGGTGTATGCATGTGCCTATACATATATACATGCACATAATGCACATGTTAATATATGTAATTTCTGAAACAATTTCTTACAAAATACTTATAATGCTGGGGCATATATTTCCAAACCACATTTCAAATAAGATAGTGAGTCATGACTAAATCTTTAAGAGTATGCCTCAGAGACATGATTTCAAAGGTAAAATAGGACACTGCTTGTGTGTATATGTGACAGTTATAACCTATATATGAGAAAACAGCGATTCTGAACTGCTGCTTAGGTTTTCCCCAGTATGACCCCCCTGCTCACTCCCTGAGTCTGGACATTCAGGTAAGGACCCAGGCTTAGAACTGCCACCACCAGTTCTTGCCTTGCTTTCCTGGGCACCTTTTAAAATGATCAGAGTTAAGCCCAGCCGTGTGGCTCAGTAAATTGAGCATCATCCATGGACTGAGAGGTCTTGGTCTGATTCCTGCTCAGGGCACATGCCCGGGTTGCAGGCTTGATCCTCAGTAGGAGGTGTGTAGTAGGCAACCGATCGATGTTTCTCTCTCATATTGATGTTTCTTTCTCTCTCTCACTTCCTCTCTCTCTAAAAAAATCATCAATGAAACAATATTTAATAAATAAATAAAGTGACCAGAGTTGAGCCTGAGTAAAAATTAGTGACTGGCACCCAACCTCTTTACAAGTAAGAGGTGCTTGCTAACTTGCTATCTCCTGCTCGCTTGGGACCTGGGATGGAGGACTGCCTTTCCCAAGCCTCACTGCACCCCTACCCTGGGCCTATAGGTATAAATCTTGTGGTTTTGTTTCCTTTGTGTGTGTGTTTTGAAAGTACGCCTTCAATCAAAATGGCCCCTGGGTGTCCACACCCCCTACACAGGAGCTCAGATGCCCAGGGAGCTGCCTGCCGACCGCGTGGATGGGTTGTGCCTCCTTCAGGAAGTCATAAATTGCATATTCTTAACTAAACAGAACCCAACAAATTATAAATCAAAATGACTGACATGAAACTGACTGACAACCAAAATTGTAAAGCCACAGCATTGCAGACCTAAAAGGAGCCTAAAGGTTGTGATGTATATACATTTTCTGCAAAAGTACTGTACACCCTGAAGTCCCGTTTCCTCAAATGTGTGCCACATACCTCTAGAAGTAGATTGGAAAAACTAATCCACATTTAGCAGAAGTGTGGAAATGCTGGTTAATGTACTAAAAATATGGTTCTTTCATACAAAACCATCTCAGAGTCTCTAATATGCCAACATGTACTGTAAATTTCCAAAGGAGAACACTATGTAGGATTCTCCCAACTTATGTGCACCATCACCTGTTGACTTGACAAAAGTCTTGAAGGCCAGAGGCTCTGCAGAACACACTTGGAAAAGGCTAGACCAGAGGCAAGTATCCAAATTCATAAAAGGAATAAAATTTCACTTTAAGAATACATCCAACCATTCTAAAAATTAAGCTACCATGGTCCAAAACATCAATTAAACAGAATATAAGTAAGTAAATATGTAATCACTGTGATCATGCAAGGTCATGTCTTAATCCAAAGCATTTTAACATCGAGCAGACATTGCGCAGCAGCAGATGTGCGAGCTTGCTGGCACCCCATTCGTTTGGGAAGCTCCAGGGTTTGTTTAGAGGGTTCTCCATAAATGCTGAATGAATTCTATTTACCTGAGTGTGGACTCTGCTGGTGAATTTAGGTATTGACTCAGCTAAAATCTCTCACAGAAGAACTAAAGACAAACCCTGTGCTAATTGAACTTTTCCTTCTCTATAGTTTTCAAAGAACATGTCACCTCCCAAAGCAAGGAACTCAGGGTAATCTTGATATTAGTTACCCCCAAATACAGACACTTGATCTTGTCCACTGCAGATACCAATTACCTGGCAAAATGGTTCCATTGATCACAGTCTGAGGTATGGATTTGGAATCAAGGAGACCCCAGTTCAAATCCCAACTTGCTGGAAAAATTTAGACGATCTACATGACCCTTCTGAGCCTCACAGAACAACACCTACCTCATAGGGACTGTGTGAGAATGTAACAGAACAGGAGATACAATGTGACAGCAGTGCCTCCAAGGTTATACCTCAACTACTAGGGACAATTTCAGTTGAATTTATAGAGATCATACTAGCTGAAACTGAACTGCAGAACTGGATGGCCTGTTATTCTCCACAGCAGATGTTTGAAATTAACTTTTCAGCGTTTCAGAGAGTGTTCATAGGATGGAATCATACTTGGTCTCATCTGCACGGTGCTGTGTTCCCAAGGTCCAGCACAGTGTCTGGCCTAAAGCAAACACTCCGTAAGAATGCAAATGTGTGTACAAACATTTAAAAAAGTATAACAAAATGACGGTAGCGATTGCTATTTGTATTTATTTGCCTCAAAATTATACATGCACATAGTTTAAAGGGCTAAAAATTCTAAAACGTTTGTTATGAAAACTATCAGTCCCATCCCATAAGCCATTGATTTCCTCCTCCTCAACTCTTTCAGCTGATTGTTTCGTTACCACCATAGAGCTAACACCATCGTGACTGTACTGCTCCCTTTCACCTGCGTTTTAGTGTTGTGCAGACGTTTCCTGTGGAGAATGAAAATGTGGACCTCCTTCCTCCTGTCGGCCCCTCCCCCATCACCCATGTGCCCATAAACCCTTCCTTTCACCCCATTTCCCCAGTATGGCTACATAGTAATATTGGCTGGATCAATACTCAGCTTCTTGGATTGTAGTGATATAAATATTATTCAGAGCTGAGCAGTGTGTATTACTATATCATTAATTCTCCTTTCCTGCAGAGCTTTTTGTTTTCTCTAGAGTGAATAATTTTCTTGGGATTTTTTTCCACCTTAGCTTCCTATGTACTCAGTTCAAAACTATTTACCAATTGCCTGACTTGCCTCTCAGGAAGTTCAGACATCATGCAGTCTATCAGTTTCATCTTCCTAAAACACTTCTAGAGCCTTCTCATCTGCTCACATGTGACTGACCCTCTCTGCCCACAACCTCACGTCACCGACATGCTGGCCATGGCCTTCGCCTTTGTCCGATCTCCTGCTTCCTGAATCCCACATCTGTTTTCTTGGTTTACTCCATTTTGGTGAAGCACATCCTCCAGTAGCTTCCTGGGAAGTCAATTGTCAGTGACTTTGACACCTGAAAATGACTCTGAGAAGCCATTTCAAATTATTGAAATTTGGGTAAGGAATTCTAAGTGGACTGTAATACTCCCTCAGGATTCTGAAGGTCATGGCTCACTGACTTTTAGCTCCCATTATAATGTTGATAGGTCTGATAATCAAATTCCAGGTTCTTTGATTTTTGACTTTTTTTTTTTTTAAATCACTGTGATTTTCCCTCAGTGTCCAGCAGTCTCACAATGACTGCCTTGATATGGGTGCATTTTGATCTACCATGCTGGAAATTCAGTGGGTCCTTTACAATTTGTAAATTTATGCCCATGAGTTCTGAGAAAACATTTTGAATAATTCTGTTGCTGTTCTCTTTCTATTCTTCCTATAATTTGGATAATAGAACTTCTGAATTGATTCTCCAAATTTCTTATTTTATTCTCTCCTAGTTTTGCTTTACTTCCTAAGAAATGTCTTTGCTTCTGCTTCCTGACTCTACTATAAAAGTTTTCATTTCTGCTTTCATGTTTTCAATTTCTTAATAGCATCCCATTCCAATTGCCATTATTGCTATTTCTTTTCTTCTCTCTCTGAATTATCTTCTTGATGTTTTTCTCTTCCTAGGTATTTATTTCTTATACCTTGCCTTCTTCTGTTTTGGACTCTTACATGTTATAGGTTTTCTTCAAATATCCTTAACTGCTCATACCTAAGAGAGGGAACAACCACTACAAAAACCAGACTGGAGACTCCAAGCACAGCGGTGTCCTTATCTGCTGTGCCCTCACCACAGGATGAGCCAACTGGGCTATTTTAGTAGAGAAGTTGCTGGATGTTGGATTCTCCAGAGAGATTCTTCCAGCAGCCTGTGTAGGTAGAGGACTTTCTACCAATACATTGGAGGCCAAGCGGGGGAGAAGGGGCACACGAGGCATGAGGATGTTTTTAATCACCCTCTTAGTGCGTTATCCTGATCCTGATCAATTGTGCCCATGTCCCCTAATAAAGAGACTCTCTCTTCATCATCTCCAGAGGGTATCTCTAGGCGTGCACCCAAGACTGGGAGAGAATCTGGAGATATGCTTCTTTAAATATATATGTATGTACACACACACACACACAGACACACACACACACAGACACACACATTGATTATTTCAGAGAGGAAGGGAGAGGGAGAGGGAGGTAGAAACATTTGAGTGGCTGCTTGCTGCACACCCCCTACTGGACAGTGAGCTGGCAACCCAGGTATGTGCCCTGACTGGGAATCAAACCGGCAACCTCCTGGTGCACGAGACAATGCTTAACCAACTGAGCCACATGGCCAGGAGTAAGTGCTTCTTAAACAGCTTCTAACAAATATAGATGATTTGAGTCTTCTTTCACTCCAACTTCTAGTGATACCTGTTGCCACCAATTCATGACTTTGAGAGATTGTCACATACACAGGCTTGCTCCTCACACCTGCGAAATCCATTGTCAGGCAACCATCTGCTTCCAGCTTCTAAAATACTGCTGCTGTTGTCTCCTCTTTGTTTTGGCTATCCTTGTAGGTTATGCACTTGAGAAACCTATTTCCTGTTATTTTAGTGCAATTTGTGATGGAAACAAAATTAACTACCTATGTGTAATGGATTACCAGCATTTAAAATAAAAGTTCCTTTTTATACATTTGTGTATTTTCTAAAGTTTCCACAATAACTGTATTCCTTGGTAATCAAAATATATTCTGTAAGTCAATCTAAAAAAAATTACTTTCTCCCCTTCAGGACTTCCTCTAAATACCCATTAATCTACATATAAATAATAAGAAAGCTTAACTATAAAAGGAAATGTGCTATTATCCAATGATCATTGTCCATAATGAGACCTTGAAGTATGGCCGTATCTTAAGTCTTCTAAGTTATCGGCTATTTCAATATAATCATAACAGATGCTATCTTTCATGTGACTATTTCTGAACCTTAAATTATCTTCTACAAGGAGACCCTTAGGAATGAGTACAAATCACTATTGGAGAATTTTCTGAAAAGCTATCAAAAATTGTAAAAACACATGTGCACACATGTTCTTGTTCTCAGAGGCTGCTGCAGGTCACAGGGTTGATCTACGTTGCAGTGAGTCTGGCTCAGCTCATTGATAACACACCAATATATCCCTTTTTAAGATAATTCAATGTGAAATCTCCAAAATAAGAGTCTTTTAAGAAATAGCTATATGCTAGCCATAAAGACTCTCTTTCAGAATGGTCTCTTTCTCCTGTATACTGGTAGAACCCTTCCCAGGGAAGCTTCTATATTCT
This sequence comes from Molossus alvarezi, assembly GCA_037176705.1. Classification (NCBI taxonomy): domain Eukaryota; kingdom Metazoa; phylum Chordata; class Mammalia; order Chiroptera; family Molossidae; genus Molossus; species Molossus alvarezi. The sequence continues at coordinate 20,022,265 of CM073899.1, forward strand.
GCTTTGATTTGAAGTTAGCTGTGCATCTGATTAACTTCTAACACTAGGCTTTAAACTCCTTTAGGGAAAGTCTATGTCTCATTATGTTTATATTTTAACACAGCCCCTTGAATACTGCTATACACAAAACAGAAGATTAAAAATAAATGCCCGTGCCGAGCAGGTGTGGCTCAGTGGATTGAGCATTGTCCCATGGACTGAGAGGTCCTTATTCCACCCTCGGTCAGGGCATATGCCCAGGTTGTGGGCTCGATCCCTAGTAAGGGCCATGCAGGAGGCAGCTGATTGATGTTTCTCTCTGATACTGATGTTTCTCTCTCTCTCTCTAAAAAAAAAATTAATAAAAACATTTTAAAAAATAAAACAAAATATATGTCCTTCCATTATAAGCAAGGGTATCTTTTTCAACATACCTGCTAATAACAGTATATGGTCATGAGGAAGAAAAATAAAGACAGAAGGAAAGAGGTCAAGAGCATCAAATGCTTTTGAAGATTTAAAGGAAAGAGTGGAAAAAATGTCTCTGGATTTGGAAAAAGAAATCCAAGCATATCAAGAAATAAGAAAGGGGTACCAGACATCACTGTTAATTAATTTAACATTATTCTGAAAGTACTAGATGGTGCAATAAAATAGTATTAAAATTAGAAAGAAGATAAAATTGTCATTTACAGATGTGATCACAGCCTGTTTAGAAAACTCAGAACAATCAGTTAAAATAATATTGGAAACTATAGAAAAGATTAGTAAGAAAGCCAAGAGCAGACATAAGCAATTATTTTTTTCAATGAAATAATATTAACCAATATAAAAATATAATGGAAAATGACAGTAATCAAAATTGATAATGATAACAATAACAATATAATAGCTCACATGTGTTGAATGCTAATTCTTTGCTATGCACTGCCCTGTGCATTTTATCATTTAATCCTCACATCTCTAAAAGGCATGACACCCAGTTGCCTCCACTTCACATGAGGAAACTGAGACCGAAAGAATGTCAATAATTTGCCCAAGTTGTGGAGCAGCAAGTGGAGATGCTATGTTCCGGATCAAGCTACACCCTAGGTTGACTCCAGACCCCAAAGGCACACATCCTGGAGTAAATTTGGTGAGAAGAGAGAACTAAACAATGTACAAAGAGCATAACAAACTTTAATAAACATAGACCTGTTCCTTGATAAAAAGATTTAATATTGCAAGGATATCAATTCTCCTCAAATTACTCTATATATTCAATGCAATCAAAATGAAAAATTCTAGCCAGATTCTTTTTCCTTTCTCTTTCACTTTTACTTACCTTCCTTTTCTTTTATTGTTTATTTCAGTCTTTCTGCTAAAATGATGCTATATTATTTCTGGAAGAATTAAACATATGAAAATAGCCAGGAAAATCCTGCCAAAAAGATTAGTAAGGGATCTTATCCTACAAAACACTGAAACACACACTCTTGCCACAAACATTGCAATTGATGGTCATGAATAGGATAATGAAACAGAACAGGAAATTCAGGAATAAAATTAAGTATTTACAGGAATACTTAATATAATGCAACAGAGTTATTTTTAATCAGGTTGGCAAGAATAAAAAGTTAAAAATACTCAATATTAACAAAGGTAAAGAGAAATAAATGTGTAGTTGGGCACGTGGTTAGTGGGAACATAAACTGATATAACTCTTGGGGAGAGCAATTTGCATATATATTACAATTAGCTCTCTGATTCAGTAATCTTATTACTAAGAATTTTTAAGAAAATAAATGCATAAATTAACCATAGTATTGTTGATTATAGCAAAATACTGGAAATGATCTAAATGTACAATAATAGAGAAATAAATAGCTCAATAAATTTTGTTATATACTTAAAGGCAACTTATGTATAATCATGTAAAAGTATGCCATCTCTTCAATGGCATGAAAAGATACATCATCAAGCAGACAGAAAACCAGGCCTGAACAATATAATCCATAAGGAACACTATATGTCTACATAGCCATATGAAATATAAGCATAAGGAGAGATCAAAAGGACAAAAATAATGTTGAAGGTTACATTTATTGAACAATTATTCTATGCACCCAACTCATGTTAAGCACTTTGATTATATTATCCCATCATATCTTCACAACCACCCTATGAGGTAGACACTATGTGATCTTTTAAGTGATGAAAAAAGAGACTCAGAGACATTAGTAACTTTTTCAAGGTCACACAACTAATTAATGGTAGAGTCCTCCCACACTATGCTACAGGTCATCCACGTTCACCAGAATACCCCAGAGCTGGTGACAGCCATCACTGACAGGAGGGTTTGAGAAATGTTTGCTTTCTCTTCCTTTTGTTTTGTATTGTTTGAATTTTCTTCCATGAACACGTATTATATTTGGAGACATGGGATCAAAGAAAAAAAGGAGAAAGAAATCAAATCTGACTTTTGCCACAGCCATTTCAATAGGTAGATGTAGATTAACATATTTAAAGAAAGTGAAGAGTAAAAAGATGAGAGAAAGGTATACAAAGTGGTTGATAAAAATGAACGACCAAAGCACCGTCTATAAAATAATTCAATCAATGGTGTAAGCAAAACTTTACATAACCCTTTATAGAGGGTATTTTAGCAATATGTTACCAAAAACTAAAACATGCATGTCCTTTTCCCCCAGAAATCTCACTCCCAGGAACTTTTCTAAAAGAGATAAGGAGGCACAGATGTAAAGGCCTTCATAATTCTCTGCCCTTTGTTATTTGAGATGTGGTGCAGTGGGAAGAGCCCAGGGTTTGCAGTTAACCTACCTGGGATTGAATCCTTGCTTTGCACTTTAATGGTGTGACCTTAGCAAGTTACTCAACCCCTCTTGGTCTGTTTCTTTATCTCCAAAGTGAAAATAAACACACACACCTCACAGAATAGTTGTGAGGATTAAATTAGATAAAATACAACAGAATGTCTGAAATATAAAAATGCATTTGTTTTTCACCTTCCCATCACTCACTAATAAGTATAACTTAGAATGAATGTATGAACTTTAATCAAAACTCTAGGGTAAATCATACAGCTTGGTCATTTCTACATTTCTCTGCATCAAAGTATCATAAAATATTAAACACTATTAGCTTTTAAAGTAATTCAGAAGTAAACCTATGCTGTGATACTCTGACACTTTCTCAATCTCAATTAGCACTAAACTAATTAACAAAACTATTTTATACATTACAGTGCATCATATTTTTCTTCCTTCTTCTCTAATCCCTGGTGTGTTGTAAGGGTGATTGAGTATCTAATTACTTCTTAATTGAAGCACATATTACACATTTTTCATAGTTCAAGCTTAATGCTTTTAGTCTAGAAATCAAATTCAAGGAAATTAAGTTGAATTGGGATTTGGGCAACTATTAAAATGAGAGAGGGTTTGTATTATGTCTAATTATAAGTAAATGTGGATTTTAGCATTATTTCCTATGGAAATATTTCAGGTACAAGAATGTGCTATAAATGACTAACTCAGATGATTAACAACATTGTTATTCTTATTTACAATATTTTGTTCTTAATTACAATGATTTTATTGCTGGGAACTGCTAAATATAATCATCCTTAAAGAAGATATTAGAAAACTGTTGTTCCCATACTAAAATCAGAATGAACACTCATGTCTGTGAAAAATTACAAGTTTCTCTGCAGCATAAAGGTTACAGAACTTCTCAAAAGCTGCAAAAAGAATAATAACATAAATCTTGGGATACTTGAAATATAACCAGTTAAATTAAAAATATTTATAGCAAACCATGAAAAACAGTACTATTGAAATGGCATTCCAATTTAGTTAATACTTTACAGACAGTATTTCATGCGTTTTTCTTTTCCCCATTTTGCATTAGGCAGGAATAGAAAAACTCTGAAGTAGGTCTTCTCAGAAAACAAGAGTTTGTTTGCCTGTTTGTTTCTAGATAAGGGGAGCAACCATTTGGAATAATTTAGTTGAAGACCTCTTCAGGCAGAAGACTAAATGACTTTTTGTGACCCAATTCAACTCCATGCTTCTAAGACGTCCCAGAAAATATTTTTTGCAGAAAGATCTAAAGTCCCTTATGAGTTTCTCACCACTGAAATGGTAAGACTTCAGAAATCCTGAAAGGATTTAAAGCACTGTAATGGAAAATAAAAATGTAACAATTCATTTGAGAATAGTGGCAAATTTCTTGATTAGGGAAACCTCCATATTATCTAATAAACATTTCCAATTTTGTCCAGTACATTGGGCATTATCTAGATTATTGTTTTGCTAAACTAGAATATTTAATTAAAAGTGAAGTAACCAAAAGAATAAGGTAAATCTATTTGTACTAATATAGAAATATCTCCAATATAAATGAGTTAAAATTTTATACGGTTTTTAAAAATATTTTATTTTATGTTTTGTTTTTCAACATTTATTAATTTATTTTTGTTACAGATGTTTCTCCTCCCCACCCCAGACATCCTCCTCCCCATCCAGCTTTTTTTAATATTTTGAAATACATTGTTTCTCACCTTTACAGGTGATGTCAGTGTCTACCTTTCCTCTTACATGGTTTCTCTACCTTACAGGAGATGGCTTGCATCCTCAATAAACAGCACATTCCTGCACACTCTCATGCCACGATCTCTTCCTCACCCTCATGCCATTTCATTTCCATGCCGAGATTTCAGATTTCCCAGGCTGTGCTACATGTAAGCAATTTGCTAGCATAATCAACAGGACCATAATTATTACAGAATGAAATGAGAATATTGAAAAGAAAGTAAATTAGAGAACTTCATCATGTTTCTGTATTTCCTTGTAGTTGCTGACACCAAGCTACATATTGGCAGATCTAAAGCAAATAAGTTTTCCAAAGTCCATTTCAAAAGACTTCACTTTAATAGCTGAGGCATTTAAATCGGACACCAACAACACTGTATTTCAGGTGGATGGCCATAACAAACCACAATACCACTACCAGCCCCTAATGACAAACGGTGAGTTATGTCACCATTTTCCACTGTGTTCAGGTGTGAATTCAGAGTCCTACTCAACACCCTGTCCTAATCCCTCAGAGTTGACACACGTTTGAGTGCTCTATGTTATCCACGTCTGTTATTTGTATAAATCCTTCTTGAACAGTCCTATGTAGAAGGGAGGGAGGATGCACTTGCAAGTCGAGGTGAGAGAATGCTAACCTTATGGGCTGTGACGGATGGGTTTGGAGCTATCAGAAGGAGACTGTAGAACTGGATGACAGATGGAAATGCGAGGTGAGGAAGAGGAGCGTCAAATGAGACTCGGGTTTCTAAGAACACTTGGACAGCCAAGTCTGTGAAGGAACATCATAGATTCAATCTTGTCTATGTTGAGTTTGAGATGCCTTTGACACCTCCAAAAGAAAAGTCGCACTGACAGTCAGGCGCTCAATTCCAGAATTTTCTAGAGAGACCTGGTGTAGGAATATAAATGAGTGGGTCATCTGTATTTAGTGGTAACAGAGGCTGTGGGTATACAGGTGAGTCACCGACAGCAGGCCCGTCGGGCTGAGCGGTGGGTGAGGACGCTGACAGGAAGTGAGCGGAGATTTCACAGTTCCCTGGTTCTGTGAGGCCTCTGCTTTCCTAAACCTTATGACCTTTATCAAGGGAAAGAGAACAAGAGAGGACAGACCACATACAAAGGAGAAATAAACTGACATAAAAGGTTTTCTTAATAAGTCTCAAACCTAAAAATTTGATTTGAGGAAATTACCAAAAGTGAGCACTTCTGTGAAGTGAAAGGCATAATTGAACATGTTTGAGGAGATAACCTGGTCTCTGTGATTTCTTATGGAAAATGTATCCTTCAGGTTTAAAATCATGAAATCTATTTAAGATATCAGAATATATTAATGTTCAACATACAAGTTAGCCCATGACAACAAGATGTTTTCTTCTGCCCAAACACAATTTTGTTTGAATTCATGGGAGGAATATTTATTATTCTAAAATTTTTATGCACAATAAATGATTAACATTTCTAAATCATAAAAAATGGGGAAAGGCCCTGGCCAGTGTGGCTCAGTTGGCTGTGTCATCCCGGCAGTAAAGGTTTCTGGTTCGATTCCCGGTCAGGGCACAAGCTTGACTTCTGGTAGGAGATGCGCAGGAGGTAGCAGATCGATGTTACCCTCTCACATCAAAAGTTTCGCCCTGGCCGGTTTGGCTCAGCGGTTAGAGCGTCCACCTGCGGTCCGGAGAGACCCGGGTTCGGTTCCCGCTAAGGGCATGTACCTCGGTTGCAGTTTGTCCCCGGCCCTGGTTGGTCGTGTGGGTGGCAGCCACTCGATGTGTCCCTTTCACATCGATGTTTCCCTCTCTCTCTCTTCCTCTCTCTCCCTCCCACTCTGTCTGTACAAAAAATGGAAAAATGTCCTCAGGTGAGGATAAAAAAAAAAAAAAAAAAAGTTTCTCTCTTCTCCCTTCCCCTCTCTCTAAAAAATCAATAAACTACTCTTTTCTTAAAAGAGGGTAACCTTGGTTAGTAATCTTGAGATGCTTATACAGTTTTGATATTTTTGTTCTTGGGTTAATAACAATTTCATATCACATAATCAAAACACAATAGATAGGCTGAGCACCCTAGGTATTGGGGCCTCTTCCTAAAATCATTTTGAAACTCTTTAGGAAATTCATTCCATTTTCGAGTTCTTTATGGTACAGTAAATAGAAAACAGCTACATCCATCGAACTTTCACTCCTCACCCTGATGTTGTGCATCATGTTAAATTATTAGATTTGAGGAGAGTCCGGGTTCTAATGACTAAAATATGGCTTTGAGCTCTCCATTTATCCAGGAAGGATAATAGCTTTTACCTACTTGGTCATTCTGAGTTGACATTCTCTCCTTCCCCACATAGCCTCTCCTTTATAATGCCTATCCTTCTCTAACCTATAACTCTTTTAGGTTATAAAAGAAAACTAATATGGAATTGATGCTAGCTCCAGCTTCATTAAAGTTCAGAAGACAACATTATGAATTGCAAAAGTATACATGGGGAAGAGTTCAACACAGTCAAAGGTGACTTCAAAGACACAGAAAGAAATATGAGGGCAAGTTTGACAAAGCAATTGTTCACAGATGCTTGTTTAATAACAAACCCTTCTTTTTTCTTCTGTGCTTTTTGGGCATTTAAAAAAATCTGTTTGGGCATACTTATATTTTCCCCTTTTAAAAGGGAAAAAAAGGAAACTATTTAAAGAGCTTTGTGGAAAAAGAACATCTGTAAAACTTTCAACAATAAAGATAAATTTTTAAAAAGCTTTGTAGCATTGCTTTTTACAGAACGTAGATTAAATATAATTAATTATAGTTACTGTAATTTAACAATACCTGAGTCACAGGGGAAATAGATTAAGACTAAACAGTGAGAATAGCCTTTTAAAAATGGGCTAATACTTAATGAAATAGGCAAATAATCATTTCATTGATAGATTAGTACCAATATTGTGACACCAAGAGCAACAAGGAAACTGGACTTAATGTTTGGTCTTTTTTTATTGCTGTTATTAAGGTTTGGTTCTCCCACAGCATATAGAAAATTCAACAGGTAAAAAATCATTTAATATCAACTGGATGCTAGAAATCTAAACTAGCACTGCACCTGTGTGAGCTATATGCTAATTCTCTTTATAAGTACAAAATCAAGTTCATACTTCTTAAATGGTAATATAAAAACTCACAGATTAGTCATAGGAATAATAAGTCTTGGTTATCAAAGCCTTCCAGATGTCTAGACATGTCATGCAAAAAAACATGCCTTTTTAAGTCCAAAAACAAAAGTTATTTTAGTAAAACTTAGCTAAAATATATCTAAATTATTTTAAATATTTTTTAGAGAACTATCAGGAAAAAAAATGTTTTTTTTTCTTTATTTTCAGTTCCATGAGCTTAAATGAAACATTCATGCATTAAATTCAAAGTCTGACTGTCAAATCATTTCACTTTAATAAAAATTTGAATTACCTGCCTTAGGGCATTATTAAATATCAAATAAAAGCACACATCCATAAGTCTGATTTCCCAATATAATTTTTATGTAGAACTATAACTAGATTTGTATAACATATTTCAAGATAAAAGGATTAAAATGTATTCATAAAAGGATGAAGGCAGAATTGGGGTCGCCTTTGAAAGAATTCTTGCACCAATCTTAGGAATTTCTGGAAAAATGACCTCCTTGAAGTAATCTCAGCCTCCAAGAAAAGGACATGAATCCATCCTCCTTTTTTAAAATACCTAAATTGTAACTGATTTAAGACTTTGAAAATCATACATTATCTTCCTATCAGTGAATATGAAGTATCTGAAATACATAATCTTATTAGCATTAAACTCTTGCACTATGTGTGTGTGTGTGTGTGTAAGAGGTAAAATAGTGACGGTTATTTAGATATTTAAAGGGGCAACTCTAGTTGAGGACCACATGGATCAAAAACTCAAGACAATCTTATTTCATTAAAAAGGGTCACTTATAAGTTACTGACAATCATAGACAGTATATTAAACCTAGGCTGCAGAAAATCATAAAGTCATGTTCAACAGACTTTATCACACCTCCCTTCCTGCCCCTTACTGGTGGCTCCTGCAAGCCCACCCTCACCCTTCACTCTGCTCCAGTCTCCCATCTTCACTGCTGCTCTCGCCCCTCCGAGCTGCTACTCCCTTCTCCCTGAAATAATAAAAGCGAGTCACAGAATCACTGTATCTATAAACCATCACCTCTTCTTTCTTCCTGTTACAGCACATAAAGGGTCTATTCTCTTAATAAGTCAGTCTGCAGCCCTGGCCAGTTTGGCTCAGCTGTTGGAGCGTGAGCCCGCGGTCCAGAGAGTCCCGGGTTCGGTTCTCGCTAGGGCCACGTACCAAAAGAAAAAAAAAAAAGTCAGTCTACAAATTTGCTTAGGACTTCATCCCCTTTCAGAGACTTCAGGACTAGCTAGGACTAGCCCAGGACTCGCCCCTCTGAGAAAGATCATCTTCAGCCCCTCCATCTACTGGCTCATTCTCTTGAGTATACGGAAAAGTTCTAGTATTGCTCTTGTTTAAAAAAGGAAGAAGAGATCTCACAAAAAATAAATTATATATATGTGACATGACAGACATTAGCCAATGCTACAGTGATAATCATATAGCAATATATGTTTATCAAACAACACGATGTACACCTTAAAACTTACAAAATGTTATATGTCAATTTTTAAAAAGTCTCCTTCAATCTCATCTCCTCTCTGCTGCTGCAGCTCCCCTCCCAGCCCAGCTCATCAAGAGCTGCCACCACATGGCATCTCTGCCCCCTCCCTTCACACTCAACTTCATCCTGTGTTAACGTCTCACTCGTCGCCACTCCACCTGACCTCCTGGGGAACTGTCTGACCTCTATCGGGCTGCCCGGGTCCACTGCCAGTTCCGCTGCACAACTGCATTACTCTGGGGGAGTGACCGAAATTCTCCGCACTTTGGTTAATGCACCTGTAAAGACTCATCAAGACTGTATGAACATTTGATGAGTTAATGCCTGTGCAGCATTAGAACACTATACATTGTAAAATCTCTATCCCGTATTCAGTTCAGACCTCCTCTCTGATCTCCACTCTCAAAACTCCAGCTACCTTCATGGTGGGTCCACTGTCTGTGAGTGACATGTGTCTGTCATCTCCTTCCACATCAACTCTTTTTTTTTTTTTTAGTGGTACTTGCCGGCAACAATCTTTTTTTTTCCCCTTGAAGGCTACAGAAAATCTGCACATACACAATATAATTAATTCTCATAATAAAAATACCCCCATCCACATAGCTGAGGTCTCCATCAGATTCCACAGTGAGTATATGGTATGTCACAGTCTATTCTACAGGTGCATTTTCTTGTGAGTCTGCAGGATTATGATCAATTCTTTCTGGAAATACTAGCTTCTCACAGACTGCCTCCTTGATCAGTAAATACTGTGATATTTCATTAAGTTCGGTGCAAAGGGAAGGTGAAACATGATTTAAACTAGCAACTTCACTCTCTTGTGTTGTATATTCTTGTGTTGTACATTCTCATGACGTGTAGGTCTTGTCAGCCTTGTAGTAAACTCTCATGTCATTCATTCCAATAAGACTCCATCAGTTCACAAGAACGACCACAACAGCAGAAAAAAGCTTGAAACTCCATGATCATGACATTCATCCTCAAGTAAAACTTCCTCAAAACCTTCAATGCTCTCTGACTTTCCATGGCTCTGTATTTATAGGACCTTTTGTAGGTACAACCTTTAACTTGAGTGATTCTTCAGCAATGTGACCTTATAATCTGCTGTATAGGTCCATTCCTACGGTTTAATAACCTCCTTGGAGTTCCACCCTCATCCTGCTTTTCTGCCTCTCCTTGCACAGCCTACTTGAAGCATTCCGTGGTAGTCGTTTACATATCTTAAAGCATCTGTAGCATTGACCTCAATCCCAAAGCCAGAACCATGCTGGATTCTTAAAACGTTGTCTCCAAACATCATTTTGCAGGGGGGGGTGGGGGATGGCGCTTGATTCATCAGCTAACTTCTCCACGTTCGCCCACGTCATGGTGCAGGTCTTTTCTAGGGACCGAAGAAGTCCCAGAGGCTGAGGGAAGCCGGGAATGATCATGGCCGAGGCAGTGCCCACACGGGCCACGCAGAACAGGCTAGAGTGGTGGTGACAGCGGACATTGGTTCCCCGCCTCACTCTGGCCCAGCGCCCTCGGCTTCTGGGCTGTTACCATCCCAACTCAACTCCTTTTCTTCATTTCCACCCCAAACAGGGCCTCCTCCAGCTTCCCTGCTCTCACTCAATGGCACTCTGCCCAGTTTCCAAAGCCTGAGCTCCCGAAGTTATCTTTGACATTTCCACCTTCCTCCATCCCATCCAATTTATCACTATTTATCTATCATTTTCGAGGTGTTTCACATACATTAACGTCTCTCTACCTCCACAGCTCCTAGTCTATTATCCGATCCACCACGTCTTTCACCTTGGTCTTCTGAAATGTCCTCTACTCCTGCCCTGCCCAGTATAATCCAATGCATTCAGTCTCCAGGCCCTGTGAGGTACTAAAAACATACATGGGATCAGGCCACTCCCCTGAGTAAAAGCCTTAAGTTCCCAACACATCAGCAATGAGACAAAGATGCTTTCATGTGGCTGGCAGGCCCTCTAAGAATGGGCCCTGACTACCTTTCCACTTTAATTTCTTCCTTCAGGTACCTCTGTACATTACTTCTTACCCCCTACACAAGAAGTGCCCCTCAGGAACATTATAAAAGATATTCCCACTATCAGAAATCTCCATCACTACGTCTTTGTTCTTCTCATTCATGGAGCTTATTACAACTTCTAATTGCATATTTTGAAGTCTTTATTTTTCCATTGTTAGGTTCCCTACCTCAGACCCTGTTTTACGAGGGCCGAGTCCACATCTGTTCTTCTCACGTTGGAATACCCAGAACCATCACATAGTAGGTGCTCAATAATGATCAATAATGATTTTTAATTGAATGCAAGTTTTTTAACCTCATCTACTATAAGGTTTAGCTTAAAGCACTTTTGGATTTTCTCCATTGTTACCATATATGAATTACTAAAAGTTTCTTCTAACTCCTGCCAAAGGCAATTTTGCCTGGCCCTCATCATTTCCAAAACTAGGAGGGTGAGAGGAACTGGACTAACATAGAAACAGAATGAAGGAAGGACTGCAGTAGAGGGCATGCAGGGTTCTCAGGAATTTCTAATTTGCCTAGACATTCAAGATACAACGTGCTATGTGTCATAATGGATTCCAAGTAAAATAAACATGTTTCAACCCTTAAGCTTGAAGTCTAACAACAACAACAAAAAAATAAGAAATACACAAACAGCTTAATGGAAGAAAGAATGTGAAATAAGAGGTACAATTTAAAGGAGAAGCAGAGAATTCATGTTGAGAGCAGTATTTGAATTAAGTCTATAGGGCAGTAGGATTTCAATAGGCAAAAGGGGGGCAGGAAGGTCTGTGAGCAAGGCACAATCCAGAAGACAAAACAATTTGGCTGGAGTACTGAGTACATCCAGTGTAGTAATAACAGAGAGGCAAGGAAAATGGACTGGGAAACACATGGACAAATGATCGCCATTCCTGTGTCAACAGTCGAGCTCATGAGACTGTGAGCTCCTGGACACCAGAGATTTCTGTTCACTGTACCACTCACATAGTATGTGACTATGTATTCCCAATGGTCCATTAAACAGTCAAAGCTCTGTCCTGCTAAACTAGGAAACTATTTTAACAGATACTATTCTCTTGTGGGAAGCGGTGGTTTGCTGGCCATGTGCTGACCTATGTATGCATTCTTAAGCAATTTATAAGGTAAAGAAATAATTCAGTGTATAGTCATTGTTGTAGACTTGATCTTTTTCATGTTGGCAATGTCTTATTTTGTTAGCTTCTTAAGGGTAAGGAATATATATAGTGAATTCAACATATTAAAATGTGTATCTTATGTTTTAATCAATAAAAAATACCATATCAGATTATTAATTAGTGTTTCTTGATTATCAAGTAATACCACTTCCATAGGACAAGTATTTTCATTCATGACAGATCTGCCCTCTCCCACCCCAAAAAACAACACAATCAAATCTGTACTAGACAATAAGGGTCAGCTCTGAGGCTCACACCCTCCTCCAGGCCCTTCCTTTACGTTGACCTCAGTCATCAGGAGGAACTGCTCACATCTCAGGAATTCAACATATTAAAGTACTACAGGGGTGCTTGCATATCCCCGTTTCTCTGTCCTTATGAAAGCCATTATTAAAGCAGAATTTGGAATTCTGGTGGGAAAATATAAAGATTGCAGAGTTTTTCCAACTGCATAAATTTTTTTTAAAAACCACCTCACTTGTAAATTAATGGAGTTTGAGAATGTGTCATAAATGTTATCAAAATAAAGCCATATTGCTGAATTATCAGTATCACCACGAGAGGAACTCGGACAGGTTTAGCAACTGTGTGCCTGCTCCTTACTTAACCTGCACACACCCAATGAGGTCGGCTGGTGGTTCTCCTGGCTACTGAAATGCAGCTCTGATGACTCTGTCACTAAGAGGCTGAGTGGGTCTAAAATTGTCTCCCAAAATCCCATCACAGCCTTCCACGAGTTCTGCCCCTTTAACATGTGTCCTCAGCCTTCGAAATTCTTCAATCTGAAAATAAAAGCAGAAAAAAAAAATGAATCATTTACCACACATTAACAAGATTGGAGTTTCATAAATGACTTAAAATATGCACACATTACCAAGAATTCAAAAGCAGAAAATTAAAACTAAACTTCAAAAGAGACTTACTTAATTCCTCCAGACTTAAGACATTAGACATGACCCTTGCAAGAGAAATGAAGACAACAGAAGTATAGATATCAAGGTCAACCAATCAGCCATGAAACCTACTGGATTTATTAATGCAAAAATGATATGCACCTCTCTCAAAAATCTTTCATGCCTGGCTATAGGATAATGACAAAGAGTGAATGAATACATGTGTTCTTATAAGCTTCCCAAGTACATCTTTAATTAATGAGTTCTGATGTTAGTGTATGTTAATACTGATAAAATGTTTGATTTATTAGATAGAAGTTTCATTCATCAAAAGACTCTTTGCTGCTCTTCCAGCCCTTTGGAGAGCACAGGTGTGAAGAACACCTCTGATTTTCCGAAAGTGTAAGTCCAACTTCCTCCCTTAACCATATCAATTTTCAAGTTCATTTCCCTTTCTCAGGTGGCCTCTCCAGGTCCCTTGGTTTCCCATTACCTGTGAAAAGGGTGTTCCCATAGTCCCCAGAGAACTTTCCCATCAGACACAATACAGTTTCTCTGACCTGCCAGGTTTGCACCCGCTGTGGGCCCATAACCTGCCAGACATGACCCGAAACATATTTTAGCAACAAGCAAACATGTGAGAAACATCTCCAGGCCCATTTCTATGTACAAGGATAGTTTACCTACAGGGCTCATTGTCTGTTATTTCATTCAAATGCCTCACAGTGACATGACACAGACATTCTTCATTCCTTATGCAAAAAGAGAAACTGAGACTGAAGAGGTTAAGAAAATTTCCAAATTTACCAAATCTGACAATTCCAAGCCCAACTGCTCTTTCCCAGCTCCATAACCACCTTTTCAGAAATTCTAATCCAATCAATGAAACCTGCATAACAGCAGGATGTTGAGCAAATGTGAGTTGATCAGCATCAATCCACCAAAAGTTCACCATCTGTGCATCATAGGGTTATAGCTATAAAGGTTCTTCATTCAGCACAGCCATAAGATCCTCCCATTCATCAGGTGGAAGAACATGCAAGGAATCAACTAATTTAGGGGTTTTAATAAAAATTTAAAAACTCCTATGGACTTTAGGGGGCCCATGAAACCCCTGAATGATATGCAAAATTTTACATGTGCACTTTTTCCAAAGCAGAGGTTCCATGACTCCAAAAGAGTTGAATCTTACAAGATTCATGTTGGAAAGTAAAGGTGGGAAAAAATTAAATGGTTTGTTAGAATAGAACCCAGGTTAGAAATCTGACTTCTAATGTTTTATTTTTCCATGTCTCCAATACTGTTTTGATTTTCTAAGTCTGAGGGCCAACTACAACTGTCCTGTTATTGTAAGCTATATCTGTATTTACACAGAAGTGCCAGCCAGATAAGCAACTGGCTATTTAATCTACATCGTGGTTTGTCACTAGCCTTGTCAGGGTCTTAGAGTGGGAACATGAGCAGCACGTACAGCATGCTGCACCAGGAGAGCTTCTAGAGCCAAGGCTGCATGAGATTCCCCTGTACTTAAGTGTGGAATGCATTTTTCCTTAGTTTTCCCTACACGTGGAGCGGAAAGGAGCCTGGTCAGCCAGAAGAACCTATGCGTTTTCAAATAGAAGAATATGAAGGTGAAGGCGCTGAGCTCAAAAGGCCGGTTCGCACCCTGGCTCTGCCACGTAAGACGCAAGTGGCCAAATTACTTCACCTCTTTAAGCCTCAGTTCCCACATGTGTAGAAGAGAGATGAAATAACAGTATTTGCAAATATGGTGTTAGAGGTAAATAGGGTAATTAATGACAATTATTCAGTGTACTTCCAAGCACATGGGAGAGTTTCATATCAACTTCTTTTGAGGACACACCTGTAGCGTTTTGGATAAATATTTAACTCCAATATTATGGGCAAAAAGTAGACTGGGAAAAATAAACCAGCTGACTGGGAAAATGGAAAGTCATCTCTCCTCACATTCAGTCTCCATGGAATCATACAGCCAGGGCCACCAGGACCTATGACACTGGTCAGGGTCCCCAGTGAGCAACGTGGGCTAGAAATTTCACTGCATCGGCATATTTTTTAAAAGACTCCCTTTTTCTTGACTTTGAAGCTTATTTTCAAGCTAGGGTAACTGTGTATTTACGTATTATAACCTGAGACGAACCTCTCAGGCTGCAGGCCTGCACACTGTCCGTGAAAACAGCCCCAGACGAGATGACCTGAATCCACAGCGAGCAGTCTCCAAGCACTGGGCTCTCAGAGAGACCATTTCACCAGAAACGATTTTCTCTGATCACAGCAACACTTTGAAGACGTCAAACATCAAGAGAGATAGAGGGAAAAACACATCTTTCTGAAATGCCAATTTTTCTGAAGTAACTACCCCTCAAACCTTTTAGTCACTTCAAATGGTTTCGAGTGCACACACATTATCCCACACTGAAATGAGAGCTAGTGAGAAATAAAGAAAATAATATCTCAGGGTAAAAACCTTCAGCAAAATTCAAATGTCGGGCAGTACAGAGACTGCCATTATCATATACATCGGTACATAGGATTTCGTCGATTTTTAATACTACTCTACGTAAGCATGGTATTTGTTTTTAACCAATTTAAAAGAGATCCAACAGAGTTCCAACACTTCCGAGACAAATCTTCACCTTCTGAAGGCAGCAGAGTTGAACAGTCACTGTTCTCTGAACCTGGGCTGCTCTCCAACTGATCTAAGACAGACATTTATTCCAGCCTTCACTCACTTGTGAACCAGGCCATTCACTCCAAGTTCAACTGTAAAGCTGCTTTCTTATGAGCACATTTAAAGGGTTAATATCTAGGGTTTGCGGCTTGGCACTAATTATTTTCAGGAGTTCCCAAGATCCTATGTATATCCTCTAACTGGCTTGTTGTGACTTTCATCTCATGTGCCATCATGTTAAAAGAGAAAAATAACACATAAAAGTTAGTGTTCTCATCCTTTTTTCTTTTGTCATCAGACTATGATACATGCATTAGAGCAGTATAATTCCTTTTGGTAACTATCAATTAAAAGAGTCAAAAGCAAACTGTACTTAAACAGTCTACACACACGTACATACTGAGCTTTTATGTAGATGTCCACCTCTCCTGTGCGGCAGCCTGGTTGTTCCTGTTTGTGTCATTGTCTTCGGCCCCGTCTGTCTAACTTGCTTTCTCAGATCATCGCTTCCCTTTGACACTGACCTCTCGTCCATGAACCAACCCTCATTATATCACTTACTCCTTAATCTGGTATTTTTTTCACGTCCTTTCCCCAATTTATTGATATAAATTTTGCTCTTATTCCAATCCCCAGCCTGGTCCCTGCCACTGTCTTCCCCTCCTCACTTTAGGACCGTTACTGATGAGCCTCACACACTGAAACTTACTCCAGAATTACAGATCACGGAGTGTACGACCACAGGGGATATGCTCTCCGTCACGAAAGACACTCAGGAAATATACACAACATTTCCCACAAGTGCTTAAAAATAGCACATTTTGAGAAAGGAAAGAGGGATTCTCCGAGGAGAGAGCAAATCCTAGAACTGCAGTGTCCAGCCCAGCAGCCCAGCCCCGTGCGGCCCTGAGCATCTGACAGGTGGCTAGTCCGAGCGGAGATGCGCTGAAGGGCAGAACACACGCTGCACGGCAGTGTGAACAGAGAGTGTAAACAATCACATCGGTGATTTTTTTAAATATTAATTGCATGTTAAAATGATACTTTGGATAAAGTGTGTTAAAATAGACTCCTTGAATTAATTCCACCTTTAATTTTACTTTGTTCCTGTGGCTAGTAGAAATTTTAATCTTACAAAGCTGGCTCACTCATGTTGCCACTGGCCAGTCAGGAACAGCATTCTGGTGTCAGAGTGCTGGTCGACATCACACTTGGAGATGAATGCCGACAGGAGCAACAGATTCCCAAAGTGTGCTTTCTGGGATAAGTGCCTGCCCCACACCTGCTGACTCAGCATCTGTGGGGTGAGGCCCAGCAACCTCCAGAGGACGGTTTGAGAATCAGACACAGGAAACACTTGACACCCGTACCAAGCATTTGAAATCATTTTCAAACATGACCATGCCGTGGCCTGCAACAACCTGGTGTCAGGGTATACAGCCCCTCCAGTCCCATGTGGAACACTCCACCAGGAAGAGCCTGCTGTGGAGATAAATGGATGTGATCAGACCTCCTCCGCTGTCCAGGAGCACACGTGCACCCAGGGCCCCAGGCCACGGACACACCGTGCCTGAACTCAGGCCGTTGGGAGCTAGGGAGAGTCCCACTTCCCATGCGCAGGAAATAGGGAATGGGGAAGGATGAAGAGGAGGTAAGACTGAAAAGAGACAAAAATTGAGAATACTGAAAATGGTTTCCCAAGTTCTAACAGAAGTATATCCACACAGTGAAAAACATTAACATAGTCCATATCCTTTTGCTTCATTGGTGTTATTTGATGTTAAAAGGAGCAGGAAATAACAAAGACAGATACCCCTAATTTGAGAAAATAGGTAAACTAAGAAATAGAAATAGATTAGTAAGGGGAAACCGCAGAAAAAGGGAAGGAAAAAAAGCAGGAAAGGGAGAGTAAAACTTAATGATCAATCCATGTCAGCATGTGTGTATGTGTGTGTGTGCACATATATTTGTACACATGCCATTACATCAAAACACAACATTTTATCAACTCTGAGTATTGTTCAAACTTTAATGGCTCTGTGAGGTCAGAATGTGTCTTACAACTTCTGCTGTCAGATCTGATGAAATTAGAATGCTTGTGGAATCTCATTTCCAAACATAACAATATAGTTGGAAAAAAATTCATTACTTTGGCTTCTTAATGTTTAGAATACTGTTTAGCTTAAAATAATTTAATAGTTATTGATCATTTTAAAAATTACACTCATTAAAATTTATCCAATTGTGTGTCCTTTTTCCTTAGCATATGGTATGCTAACCAAGCATAATATGAAAAATTCAACTAAGCAGGCGCTTCTAGGTCCATAGTCTAGAATTCTTGGTCCTCAGGAAGATGTGAATGTTCCACGATGGGTTTAACTGTCAACCATACACTTGAATCCAGCAGCTGTACACTGCACAGGATGGCATTGCCACTTAGAGCTGTCCTTCAACATGCTCATGCAGACATTATTATCCTGCGCAGATAATGTACTCAAGATAGCAAGTGTTTCCATGATAATATCCAGCAGCTTAATCACACATGTTAACCCTAAGATATAAGATGAAACATTTTTTCCTCAGTACAAAGTTGTATTTTTCTCAATATCATCAGCTATGTAGAGACTCCACCTGCCATTCACTGTTCCTTTTATCTATCAATTATCATTCTATCTGTATCTTTTTCTGCTCTTCTTCTTTAAGTGCAATAATATGAGACCTCAATTTTTTTCTTGGTTTAGATTCTTGTTTTTACTGTTTTCTCTAAACTTTTTCTATTTTTTCTCTGCTTTCTCTGAAATTATATAAGCAGCTCCAGTCAAGGACAGACTGGTTTATATTCTCTTAAGAGTATAATTTTTTTTCTAAATTGCATTTTAATATCCATGCATGTATCTGAGAGAGAGAGAGAGAGAGAGAGAGAGAGAGAGAGAGAGAGCGCGCGCGAGCATTATAACACTGCTGCCCTCCGAACAGAGGCTATAAGGAGCTTTGTGCTAATTGCACCTAAATCTTTTCTCTAGAAAACCTGCAGGTAACTGGAAAGTCGTCAATTTTCTAGAGCAGGTGAGATTATTCCTCTAATACACACATGCCTTTGGCTTAGGCTCCCCTTCCAGAAGATACAGCCAATTATTGAGGAGTGTGTCTCAGTGAGCTGAGTTAGACTTTCACTGGCCTTACTAGGAGGAACATACAAAGCAAAGTTTTCTTTGAAGCCGGTGTGATCCAAAGCCACAATGATGTATCTCTGGAGTTTAGCAAAATATACTGGTCAACATGGTAGTAAAACATTGTACCTCAAGTTGACAGAACATCAGGTAGTATTCACAATACAACTCAACATTAACATTCCCAGTACCACACTGGCAAGGAATTCTAAGTGGAAGTGAGAATTTTCTTCTTTGTGGCTCAGCAAGGTTAATCCTAACTTGGTTTCAACCAATAAAAATGTATTGTGTTATAGAGAAAAATTTTATTTTTCATGAAAAGGTTTGATCTGTCTTAAGAAAACTACCCCTAAACAAAGTCCATAATGTTAAACAAATGTCATGGTGGACCCCAAGCTTCGACTTCGTCTCGGAGTCTGAGACCTCTCTCTGAGGCTAATTTCTATAAACTTTTCAGTCCTTAACTTAATGTGTGTTCATAGTCTGATGCTCTTCATTTCTCTACTCCTTCCTTCTTGAACTTCACACGTCCGCTGGCTTCCAGACATCCCTTCAACCTCCTCACTTTCAAAATTCTCAAACCATTCCCTGGGGGCAACTTTTCCAAGGTGAGCCCTCCATGAGCTGCCAGTGTCTGGTTCTCTGCATCCCTGCTTTCTCTTCCCTTCTCCACTATGGCTTCAAACACCACCTATATATTATATCCCCTCCTTGGATGTCTCAAAGGTCTCTCAAACCCTAAATGTTTACAGTCATAAACTCAATGTATTCTCCAAAAAGCCTGCTCATTTTTTTTTTTTAATCCTCACCCCACGACATGTTTACTGATTCTAGAGAGGAAGGGAGGGAGGGTGGGGGGTGGGGGTAGAAACATGGATCAGTTGTCTCCCAGGCCCAACTGGGGACTGAACCCGCAACCCTGACCCTCTGTCCTTGGGCACCTTATTTGTTTGTGTCATTCAGTTCCTTCTTTTATGCTGATAATCCCTAAATCTGGGCCACGGCCTCCCAAGGTCTTGTTTTGTGTTTCTAACAGACTGAAATAAACCCAACTCCTCTGCCCGGCCAGTGTGGCTCAGTGGCTGAGCGTCAACCCATGTACTAACAGGACGCCAGTTCGATTCCCGGTCAGGACACATGCCCACCCAGGTTGTGGGCCTGATCCCCAGTGGGAGGCATGCAGGAGGCAGCCAATCGATGCTCTATCTCATCGATGTTTCTATCTCTCTCTCTCCCTCTCCCTTCCTCTCTCTCTAAAATCATTAAAGGAAAAAAAATTTTAAAAACCTAACTCCTCTAACTGGAACAGAAAACAGAAAAAGGTAGAACACTTGTCTAATAATACTGAGATTTTCCAGACAAGGTCCCTTATAGAAAAAGGGTCTTAAAAGAACTGTAATGTTCCAGACAGGATCCCTTATAGAAAAAGGGTCTTAAAAGAACTGTAATGTTCCAGACAGGACTCCTTATAGAAAAAGGGTCTTAAAAGAACTGTAATGTTCCAGACAGGATCCCTTATAGAAAAAGGGTCTTAAAAGAACTGTAATGTTGAAAAGGGCTAGAGTTGAAAGGGGGGCCGTGGTTACACACCCAGCATTTATATCACAGAGAACTGAGCGGGATCCCAGAACCTACCCTTACTGCCTGTGTGGCCCAGGCAAAGGTTTCCTGATCTCCATGAGCCTCAGTCTCCCTCCTAAAAACTGGGAATAATAACAAGTCATTATGTCATGAGACCGGTTGTTCCCCTCTCTGCCTCCTGGCTCTATGCCAACAAAACTTCCCTTGTCTCCCATACTGTCCCCGCTTGCCTTCCCCATACATCCTGAATGACAGTCATAGTCTGTATGTATCCTTGTTCTCCTTTTACTTTCAGCTCAATGTTCTATAGAAACGTCTTACTTCAGTTAACAACATCCTAGTTGGCAATTATAGTCCTAGTTCATGCACCTTGTTTGCACAGACAGAGTGACTCTGAAAAGAAATTGAGGCTTTCTCCATTCTAGGAGCCTCCAGAAACACTGGTTGGATGGATAAGGGTGTCCAGTGGAGTGACCAGAAGCAGTGTGGTGGAAGGGGTGTGGGAGGGATGGTAACGGAGCAGGGGAGCCAACCCAGCCGCAGAGAAGCACTGCCACCAGGATCGAGCAGTGAACACACGGGGTCAAGGAAAACGAGAGTGAAGGGTGCGAACCAAGCAGGGGCATCTGGACGGATTCTCACAAGGTGTAGCTAGGTGTAGCTTAGGTGGGCAGCACCCATCCTGCTGGTATTTTCTGAAGCATTTGTTACGATTAACCTCTGTCCTCTACATTGGAAATACTCTCTCCAGTCCTGGCTCCCAGGACATCACACCTCTTGGCTGTCCTCAAGGCCCTGAGGCAATTCCTTAGTTCTCTGTGTGGTGCCATCTCCTCTAACTGCGCTGGGGTATTGCCCCCATCTGGGCTACCTTGTCTCCTCTTCAACTTTGATCTGATCATAGAATCCATTCCTCCTTCTCCTTCTTGGCCATGAAGCTAAAAGGCACTTCCCAGCCTCCCCTGCAGTCAGGTGTGACCATGTGACAGAGCTCTGGCCAAAAGAAAGCAAGCATAAAGGGTGCTCATTTCTAGCACTGGCCCTAAGAAAATAATTCCCCTTGAGATCCTTCAAGCTCTTCCCCTTCCTGCTGGCTACATGCCACACCTCACGCAACCTTGGAAGAGAGGAATTAAAATGGTAGAGCCCTGGCCAGTTTGGCTCAGCAGTTGAGCGTCGGCCTGCGGACCAGAGAGTTCTGGGTTCGGTTCCGGCTAGGGGCACATACCACCAAAAAAAAAGGTAGAGTGTCTTTCAACCTGGTCCCTGGATAACCACACAGAGAAAAGCCTTCACTGTGAATCAAAACACATTTATTGGATTTTATGTACGTAAGAAATAAAATTTTACTGTGACAAATCACTAAAATGTTGAGGTTTACCTGTGACAGGAGCTAGTGTCTTTGCTGTTAAATCTCAAATCTATATCATTAGTCCAAAACCTCTATTTTTAACGTTAGACTCATCTTTCTAATTTCTTCCCTCTCTGTCACCAGATTAATTCCTAATGTTTTTCAGGAGTGCTCCCTGGACCTCCCAGTCTGGGTCAGACTCCTTTCCTCTGTAATTCCAGAGCACCTTACTTATCACAGCGACCACACCGTCTATATAACCATCTGTGTCCCCAGCTCGCAGTGAATTTTTTGAAGGTAAAGACTGTGTTTTAATCTCTCAGTATCCTCTGTGTTTGGCTGGCACTCAGGAACAGTTTCTTGTGAGAAAAAATAGATGAATGAATAAATAAATGGATTAGGATTTGTCATATTAAAAATATGAAGGCCCAAAGAAAGTTGGTGTGATCAAAGTTTATAAAATTATGAAAAGATGGAGAAGCGAATTAATCTTTAGAAAAAGAAAAGTTAGAAGAAACTGTTCAAGGTTGAAAGAAGGATTTTAAAGATTTAAGGACAAACAAAATAAAGCTTTACTGGGTATTGGTAACTTTGAACTTATAAAATGACAGGGAGTATAGTTAAAGTTTATAAAACATTATTTAAAAAACTTGGTTTATGTAGAGTGTTGTTCAAGCCTTTGGAGGTTGATCATAAAGAAAAAATACAGCCTTCCAGACAGAACAGTGACCCCACAGATCCCTGGAGGACCGGAGACACATAAAGTACCTCTTTTATAATAATATCAAAATCCCTGTTTAAAAGCATTATAGTTGTGTCACCAGTAACTCCCACCAGTAACTCCAGTGCACTAGCATTTTCAGCACCCGTGCAAGCCCAAAGCGGGAGGTAGGTGACCACAAGTGGGGCTACAGAACAATCCAGAACTTTCCAGGACATTCCTTCTAACTCCCTAACCCTTCTTCAGAAAGATGTCTCCTGTGCTAGCCTAAGCAGAACTACTTCAAAAGCCCACATGTGACTTAAAGGAATACCCGCATCCTCACTGTACCTCCAGACCTTTCCCCTCGTCGTGCTTGGGAAAGCCCACACAAAGGAATAGCTAGCTCATCAGAAGTTTGCCTATTTCAGTGACTTCTATTTACTCCATAAAAACTGACTTTTAAAATACAGATCATAAAGGATAACTGGAGTGTGTTCCTCCTTGACCTTTCAATTGCTTTCACAAGTTTGAGACATTTAACTTTCATCTGCGAAGATGTGACGGATCTAAAGAGTCAAAACACAAAACAGACATTTCCCTTTTACAGAAACAAAATGTCAGCTTTAGCTCAGAACTTCATTCTGAAAGATTCAAGGTACCACACTCACCTGTAGCTGGGATATAGTTAAAGGGTATCGGAATAATATCCAGGTGACACCTTCACTGCAAGGCGGGATAGTGAGTGAGCCTTCATACACCCAGTAGTCACGCAGCAGAGGATCTGTGCAACCATGTGGACAGGTCACAACAAGGCAGGTCAGTTTATCATAATTTTGAGACTCCAACAATAATTTTCAAAATTACAAATTGTCCAAATAATACTTCTCAGACTAATGTCATTTTTAAACTAGAACCTCATGTGTATTCTTAAATAATCATCCGTAAGAAAATAATTGATGGAAAACACGATGAGTCCTCTATTTATAGTGACGTCTATCAACGGTTTACTATACATATCTAAATATGGCTACGTAAACTTGACATGTACATATATTCCAACTTCAGTGACTTTAGCAGAAGTGTATCCATGTTTTTGTTTTGTTTTGTACTTTATTGGAGGATTTACCTAGCAATACCTGATATGGCTGAAAGCTTCCTACATATGAGGCACTATTCTACATACACTTATTTAAACCCTTACAATAAACCAATGAGATAAGTCCTATTATTGGCCTCATTTTTCAGATGAGGAACCTGAATTACAGAGGGTTACATAATTTCCCCAAGGTCACTGGGCTAAATGACAAAACCAGGATTCGATCCAAAGCAGTTGGCTTCAAAGCCAGTGTTTTTAACCATTCTGCTATAGCTACTTCTATCTATACTGCTTCTTCAACAGCGAAATTTTAAAAGCATATTATGAGAGGATAAAATACATTATTCTTATGAAATCTTTTAGATCTACATTAGAGGCATTCATGGTTAAATATGATGACTAAATGTTCACTTTGTTGTAGAGCAATTAAATGCAGAAAGTAGAAGATTCAATGCCCTAAACCATTTCGTTTTGTTTGAAACACTAAGAAATTTCAAATAATTTAGGCAGAGATTTGTGACGACCAAAGTTTTGTACAAAATAACCTTTAACTATAAATTATATTCTGAGTATTTATGCACAATTCTTACCCGTTCAGGCAGCCCTAAATAATCAGAATTATCAGATAAGTATCATTGCAAAGAGGTTACCTTATAAAATTAGATGTAAAGTTTATTTCATTCTAGAGATTATTAAAAGCTTCACTGATCAAGTTTAGATGTATACCAAGGTTATGTTATTATGCTGGTGCTTACAGAGAAATGGCAATTTTTACAAAAAGGAAACCCTTCGTGGGTTAATGGAACTAGTTTTTCAAAAGGCTTACTCACATGATTAGGAAAGGGGTACCTACCACAGAGGATATATATATTGTAAAGAACCTTTATATAGTGATATATAGTTATACATTCTGAGGAAAGCAATGAATTCATATCCACAGTTAAAATTCATCTTATACAATCAGATGCACACTTGCCTGGCAATAACGTGTTAGGATTAAAGCAGGGTATTATTTTGGACTTCCCCTAAAAAAGAAAAAATTACCCCATGTTAACATAAAATTTCTTAATTTTACAATAAAAGAGTTATTAGCACTAAAAATCCAAGTTAGTCTTTTCTGAATGATACCACTGGACCCCACTGATCTGTGTCTCCTCCTGTCTCCTCATTGGAGCAGCAGTGGCTGCTTCCAACAAGACAGTCCTGCTCTGAGTCCACGCTATTTCCTTTTCTACTGCAGTTCAGTTTTCCCTGAAACTCCTGGTGTGAAATTTACAACTGTCTATCTAGTGTCTGTCCATCCAGTCAGCTACTTTTCCTGATCCTAGCACAACCCCACCAGAGACTTGAGCCGTGGAGTAAAATGTCTGAACCCTGGGTCAGGTAATTACTTTGACTTGACTTTCCTCCTGGTACTTTGATCACAGCATTACAACCTGCCCCCCAAATTCTCATGTTGTCCCACTGGGCTTGGTAATTCAGCTCTCCGGTCTGCTCCTCCAGAGAGGGAACTGACACTCACAGGAGACCCTTCCATTTCAATCAACTTTTATCAAAGCTAGATTTCATTTTCAAGGAAAATATCTGTGCCCTTATTAAATAATTCATATTAATGATCACTGTTGTAAATTGCTCAGGCCTCTGAGGCAGACGACTTGTCGCAGCGGTTGGATATCTCTTATAAGATTACCCTGTGAATGCAGACACAACAGAAAATTAACACATAACCTCTGTGTCTCTTCCTCACTCTCAGAGACTCTGACACGTCAAAGAATCCAGCTTACTCGCCTCTTACCATCGACCTGAATTCCATAATGACTTATGTCACAGCAGCTGAAGAAATAAAGGAAAATTTCACCACCTACTTCTATTGGACAAATGTCAGTCAAAATGGATCCTCACATACTTTTACCAATGTCTTTGACTATTCTGTGCTTTCCCTTGGTACCTGGATTCATGCTGAGCCTGCTGAGAAAATCTGTTAGAGGTTCTTCCCCGGTTCAAGACACAGTGGGCTTTTGCTAGCAGGACTTCATCAGACTTCATTCTTAGATGGACTTTAGGATTGGCGTTAGGTCTCTGGATCTGTTCTGGATCTCCAGTAGCCACACAGGATTAAACTACTCCCATCCAGGGCCCCTCAGATTCTACTGACTTAATGTAAGCATAGAAGGCACTGTTTACAACAGAACTTGGCCTCCCAGCAATGCGAGGCTAACTCACTGCAGGGTCCAATCCATCGTCATCACCTGCTCTGGAATATATTTTCTCATGGCTTATGTCTATTTGTCTTTTTTTTTTTTTAACATAAATACTGTGAAGTATGGTTGTCACAATTTCTACTTGTTTCATTTACACAACTTTCCTATAACCAGTGGCCATAGAGGGTTAACTCAGAAGGCCTAGGTTGTTCAAATCCTCACATTTCAAAAAAGGTCCTGTCTTCTAGATTGGCCCTTGTTAATATAATATTGTGTATCAACTGTAATTGAAAAATAAAACAAAAATTTTTAAAGAGAAAAAGATAAATGTATGTTTAATAAATAAAGACTGAAAGACTGGCCCTTCGCTGGAATCTTCTGCCTTAAAGAGTGTTCTGTACACCACAGGCAGTGGCCCTGCGGTGCCAGTTTGACCAGATAAGTTGACCTAGCAACGTGTTTTACGGTGATTTATGGTGAATGCCTAGTCTGGCTGAGGGGCAGCGCGGGAGGGCTGGGGTCAGAGTGGCTGGATGCCTGCGTGACTGACCCCTAATAAAACCCCTAGACACCAAGGTCAAGTGAGTTTCACTAGTTGGCAACACCTCACACGTGTTGTGACACAACACTGCTGAGAGAAGTAGGAGGGTCCCCACGCCACTCATCAGAACAGCTGTGCCGGGGTCCCCACGCCACTCCACAGAATAGCTGTGCCCGGGTCCCCACGCCACCCCACTGGGAAGCTGTGCCTGGGTCCCCACATCATTCCACCAGAAAGCTGGGCCTGGGTCCCCACACCACCCCACTGGAAGCTATGCCTAGGTTCCTACACCACCCCACTGGAAAGCTGGGCCTGGCTTCTCCTGACTATGCCTCATGAGCCTTCACTGGTTTTACATCTGTTTCCTTCTGCTGTAATAAAGCACAACCAGGAGAATAACTGTACTTCTCTGAGTCCTGTTAGTGAATCATCAAGCCTGAGGGTGGCCTTGGGGACCTCTTAGACAACCAGGATTTCTATTTTCTTTAGAATAATGACTTACCTTATACTGAATATCCTGGAGGATTTCAGTCACAGCCTTTAGGCCCACATGTTCTTTTCCTATCTGAAACATATAAAGCATACACCATAACCATAAAAGCATTAAATTCTTAGCTTTTATTCAAAATAACTAATTATAGAAGTGAGGATCAAGTCCACCTGAATTTCCTTTTGGGGAACAATTAAATGACCTTTTCATTAATAACCAGGTCAACATTTACTGAAGGTAAAGTTATAACAGAAGTCAGCACAATCAAACATTAGGTATCTTCTTGGACGTTCTCAAGAATCTATTCTAAATTCATCATGGTGTGTATAAGGCTTCCCCACTGAGCCACAAATATACCAAATCATATAATAAAGCAACACAAAAGTTCCAAGGATGTTTCTGAATCAAAATTACTCATCACATACCCAAACCCTTACCTCTGGCATTTCTAGATCATTATTATAAAGATTCTATCAATGCTGAAAAATTATATTAATTCAAAAAAGTGGGTATGTAATTTTACATGCTAAAGTCACCAATATCAGGACATTTCTTGAGTACAACTGTACATAATTTGTATAATCACCTTTTTATTCTCAAATAATAATATGCTGTTCACGACTTTCTATTTTAGTAAAAGGCGAAATATTTATGCCATCTGAAGAGAAACCAGAGTACGACTTTCTATTTTAAAACTTTATATATCATTACATCTTTTTCCATGTATAAAATGCTCCAAAAAATTTGAGACTTAAAAAATCTTAAGTATTCTTGACTTGACTTTGGTTTTTTTTTCAATTTTAAATCTTTATTGTTGAATGTAAAATGTATAACAGATGTTCCACATTTTTCCCCCACTGACCCCCTCCTCCCCACTCCGGCCCCTGTCCCGCCTTGTCCCACACTATTGTCTGTGTCCATTGGTTATGCATATAAGTTCTTCGGTTTATTTCTTCCCACCCCCCCAACCCCTTTCCCTTTGAGGTTTATCAGTCTAGCAACCAATTTGTACTTCTTAATCCCTTCACCTTTTTCACCCATTCCCCCAACCCCCCTCCCATCTGGCAACCAACAAAATGTTCTCTGTATCTATGAGAATGTTTCTGTTCTGCCTGTTCATTTTGTTTGTAGATTCCATTGTCAATAGATATGTATTCATTGCCATTTTGTTTGTTCATATATTTTATCTTTTTCTTCAAAAAGACCCTTCATCATTTCATATAATAATGGTTTGGTGGTGATGAACTCCTTTAACTTTTTCTTGTCTGGGAAACTCTTTATATGGCCATCAATTCTAAATGACAGCTTTGCAGGATAGAGTAATCTTGGTTGTAGGTTCTTGCTTTTCATCACTCTGAATATTTCTTGCCACTACCTTCTGGCCTGCAGTTTCTTTTGAGAAATCAGCTGACAGCCTTATGTGGACTCCCTTGTAGGTAACTAGCTGCCTTTCTCTTGCTACTTTTAAGATTCTCTCTTTGTCTTGAACCTTTTGCATTTTGATGATGATGTGTCTTGGTGTGGGCCTTTTGGGGTTCATCTTGATTGGGACTCTCTATGTTTCCTGGACTTGTATGTCCGTTTCCTTCACCAAGTTAGGAAAGTTTTCTGCCATTATTGTTTCAAACAGGTTTTCGATTTCTTGTTCTCTCTCTTCTCCTTCTGGCACCCCCAGGATGCAAATGTTGGCGTGCTTGAAGTTGTCCCAGAGGCTCCTTACACAATCCTCATTTTTTTGGATTCTTTTTTCTTTTTGCTGTTCTGATTGGGCGTTTTTTGCTTCCTTATATTCCAAATCGATGGTTTGCTTCTTGGATTTACGTACTTTATTATTGAATCTGTGGAAATTATTCTTTATTTCAGTAAATGCCTCCTTCATTTCTGACTGTACATCCATCATTTCTGACTGGTCCTTTTTTATGCTCTTGAGGCCCTCACTAAGTTCATTGAGCATCCTTATAAGCAGTATTTTGAACCCAGCATCTGTTAGGTTGCTTATCTCCATTTTGCTTAGTTCTTTTCTTGGGGTTTTGTTCTGTTCTTTCATTTGGGACCTGTTTCTTTGTCTCCTCATTTTGGCTGCCTCCCTGTGTTTGTTTCTGTGTATTACTTAATGAGAGGTATGGGGCTAGGTGAGACCAGATGCTGCTCGTTTGAAAGAATTTAGGAAAAACCTGAAGAAGGATTCAAGACAGGCCAATCCTATGGTTAAGCAAGTGGCAACAGCTTGGGTGGGCCTGAAAGTTGGGTGGGGTGGGGCGGGGCCTAAGGGAATCATCAGGGCGGGGCAACCAGTGTGAGCCAGGTTGCTGGAGTCCCAGATATGGCTTCTGTCTGCCTCCCCAGGGAAGGGCTCACCAAAGGAACAAAGGCCTCTGACAGCACGTTTGTCCCAGAGAAAAGACCCCTCTCCAGCCCTCGCTCCAGTGCCAAACAGCTCAGTTGTTCCCTGTATGTCTCTGGTGCCCCTCTAGCTGCCTCCCCTCCGAGCTTAGAGGGAGAGAGTCCGATAAGTCCGTGCGCGGGCCCTTTAAGGAACCGCCTGGGGCTTCAGCCCCGTCAGCTTCCCTGAGCCTCAGTTCCCGCTGGTTTTTCCAGCCAGAAGTTATGGGGATTCTCTTCCTGGCACTGGAACCCTGAGTGGGGCACCTGGTGTGGGATGGAGACCCCTCAGTCCTCAGAGAGGACCTTCCCAGCCGAGGTGTCCTCCTGATTTTTATCCGCCACACGTGGGTGTGGGACCAGCCTGTCTCGCCACCGCCCCTCCTACCAGTCTGGATGTGGCTGCTGCTTTAATTCCGTAGTTGTAGGACTTCCATTCAGCTTGATTTCAGGCGGTTTTGAATGATGGTTGTTCTGTAGTTTAGTTGTAACGTTGATGTGGTTGTGGGAGGACACGATACCGCGTTTACCTACCCGCCATCTTGACCAGAAGTCCTTGACTTGACTTAAAAATTATAAGTGCAATTTGAGTTCCACTTTTCAACCAAGTTTCAATGGTCCATGATAATGGAGCACAGTAACAGCAGAGACCATTTATAACCTCAGATAATGATTGTTACCGTTTGCTTTTTCTCTTCCACATAAATGTTTAGAGAATGACCTATAAGGAGCTAGAATAGCTGTCAACATGATTTTAGTCTCTGTTTCTCTCCATGTGAACCAATTGTGAAACATGCTAGATGAAAGGCATCAAGTAGGAAAGGAAAGAGAGAAGAAATCTGCATAATCTAAGATATGCCAATCAGTTCAAAATCATGAAGACTTTATTTTCCAAGTGTTTGCCATTACTGAGGTAGACTCTAAAAACGGAAAATCAATTTGCTAAATAAAAAATATATATATATATAACAAGCCTGAAGCAAATATATTAATAAGTGCAAAAGCCTGGACCTTTAAGCAGAAGACTTCACCAGTCGTTCAGGTGAAATGGACCCTTCTTTTGTTGGTTTAACCATGATGCATTCAGATATCTATGCCTAGAGTTGGGGGTCTGTTTTCATTTCCAGCGTCTCTGTCAGATTATAACTACGAAGACTCCACATAGGAATGTTGTAAGGCCACATAAGGTAGTGGCTCAGGAGCAAGGTCACTTGCGCTGGATGCCTGGCTCCCTTTTCAGCCTGGAGCAAGTTTACTTAACCTCTGTGTCTCATCTACACAGTGTGGAGGATAAAAAACGACAGGGTTGCAGATCAGACTAAATCAAACAAAGACCTTAGATCAGGGTATGGTGCATTGTAATTCAATTAATATTACCCATATTATTCTTACTCAGAATGTCATACAATAGCAAACACATTTTTACATATATTAGCACTTAATAACTTACTGGCTCCTATTTATCACAGTTCTTTATTTTGTGGGCAAAACTTTACATCCAGACACAAACTCGAGCTATTATTCTATCTCTTCCCTTTCCTCTTCTGCTAAATTTCTGTCTGCAGAGGTTACAACCACAAAACAGCAAGGACAGTATAGACGATATCTGCACACCCTAACCCCTAAAGTCCTACAGTAGCCCAAGTGACAACACACCTGGTACCAAGAGTCCACCAGGAGCCATGAGACCAATTAACTTCTTACCTCTCCCCTTTGCCATCTTTCACCACCACTCAGAATGCAAGCCCTGGGTCAGTTTCCTCTCCCAGAATCTCAGCCCTGCACGGCCCTGTAGTTTTCCACCTTGCCTCATTTTCTACTCTGCCCTGTGGAACATGACAACTCTGCATCCTTGACAAGCTCTCCCACCACCTCCTGGCCCGTGGATACTACTGTCTCCCTCACATAAGACTGAAAGTTGTGGTCAGTCCCCTGCTTTACCTTCAGATCAGTACTCAGACCCACCTGCATAGGCTGTCCTCTGAGTGGACCATCCACCACTGTTGCTACCATGTTCTGCTTGACTTCGTTCCCCACAGGTCACTCCCTTGCACTCATCACCCCCGCCATCACTCTAGAGGGCTTCAGCATCCATGGTAGTGACCCGGCCCCTCCCTGGCAGGTCTCTTTACCCTCAGGCCATGGCTTTCAGCCCCTTTCTACGTCGGCAAACCAATCCAGAGAACACACCTGGATTTGTTTTCACTCTGAAAACTTCTCACCTGTCCAGCACTCTCTTCTTTTCTCTCTCATCCCATTAATGGAGCACAAGGAGCCACAACTCTTAGGAGACTCTTGGCTTTGTCTCTTTCCCTTTCTGCTTACACTGAAGGACAGCTCTTCAAACACTCTCAGTTCTCTAGTCCTTTTGTCTCCTGAATCATCTGCTATGCAATGGGTCAATGAAACCACTTCTCTACTCCTCTACCTGAATACAGAACCATCCACAGTACACTGTCCTGTACAGTCTGGGATATCCAATCTCAAGTGGGTCTCCCAAGCCAACTGTCAAGTTTATTATCATTCTTCTTCTGGGCTATTTCAAATCCCAGTCCCAAACCCCCATTTCCTTTGCTCTATAAATAATTTTGCTTTATATTCTCAGAGATAATAAAGGTCATCAGGCATGAACTCCCTTAATTTGCTGCCTTTTCCACCTACAAATTCATCCCTTTCTACCCACGTTTCCTCCTGGACCTTTATTCGAAGGAAGGGTGGGACTCCTCCTATCCAAGGTTAGTCCATACACAATGCTCTCCATCGCGTGCTCTCCTGCCCCCTGCAGGACTTTCCTATGTCTGTTACCCCTTTGTTGCTGGTATTTTTTTAACCCTGCAGCTGCACTAGCTCTTTTTGCTCAGAATAAAAACACAGGCAAATCTCAACCTCAAAAGGAAACAAACAGGCCTTCACTGTGCATCCCCACGTTATTATCCCTTCCGTATTTCTTCCTGGGTCAGGCTTCTGGAAGGGACGGCTATCCTTACTGCCCTGAGACTCTCCTCCCAGCTTCTTGCTCAAGTGGAGACCCCTGAATGGGCTTTGGTGCCTCTCTGCTTCAGTTGACACCCTGATCCACTGTTCTTCCCTTCATGACATTTGCTCTCGTGGTTTTACTTTTCCTGAGACATTCTCACATAGACAACCTGAATCCTCCCTCAGGGCAAACGTGGAAAGTCAGAACTAGTGTGCGTGCTCTGGGTGTCCCCTTGCCTCCCAGCTGGGCTTGCTCCTGGGATGTTCACGTGTGTTTCAAAGGCCTTGGCTTTTACTTTCATGCGTGACTAGCTGATTACTGGTATTCCGACTTTTTTTTTGAGAATGAAATATTGCCTCCTATTTCTGGAACTACATGAAGTGGAATAATTGTTTCTGGTCCCAACCGGTGACATTAAGTCACTGTGTGACTGTACACAGTGACTTGGCCTCTATGACCCTTGGCCTCTCTTCTGTAAGACAAGGGGGGAAGAAGCCTAAAATTTCCAGGGTTTCTTTTACCTCTAAATATTTTTCACATCAAATATATAATAAGACAAAGTTAAAAAGATTCATTTTAGGAATTAGATTAATTTGGGGGGGGGGCTGGTTTCCTTTGTTTTGTTTTTATAACTTTATTTTTATTGCTGACACTATTACTGATGTCCCATCCTCCCCACTTTGCCCACCTCCACCCTTCCCCTGCCCTCCTCCCCTCTGGCCATCATTCACCTTCGAATACATTTTATCTTTAAAAGCATGGGCTCTGCTTTTGTACATTTCACTAAACGCATATAATATCCTCTGTCCACCATACAGGTCAAATCCACACTTTATATTGACTATATATATCTACAAAGGTCTTTGCCAGTCTTATTTTATCAGTTGTTTTCTATATAAGCACTTCAAATCATCTTGGAGTGAAAATCATTAATAACAAAAAACAAAAGGAATCTATCTACTACATGATTACATTATTGATTTTTCTTAGATTTTACAGTAAGCCAGAGTCCAAAAACATTTTCAAATTCTGTTTCATTAATAAAATGAACTCTGCTTTCAGAAGACACTTATAAATCATTTTTCCAAAGTCCCTGAATGGCACTCTAAAGAAAATACCTAATAAGTAAATGAATCAGTTTCTACCAATGAATATGGCTGCTCTCTCATGACCCATAAAGATCAAGTTTTCTACTTTTAAATCATCAGTGTTCTCTGTATATGTGTTTAATGTCATCACTATGTCATAAAATTTAGGAAAACCAAAAAAGACTCTAGGTTCCAGTTCAAGATTGCAGTACCGAAAAATCCTGAGTTCACCTCCTCCCACAAGGACAAAGTATCTACAGGTACACAGGGAATGATTCCCTCTAAAGGGTACCTGGAGACTGAATGAACAGAGCCTCCACAGGGGCAGCACCAAGAAGGGTAGGAGAGGCAGAAATGCAGTCCGACTTGGGGGGAAACCACACCTCAGCAGAGGTGCTTCACAGTCCAGAAGAATCTCAAAGGTACAGAACTTGTCACTGAGGAACAGGGATTCAACTCTACATCAGGCACAGGATCCTGCTCAGGTGAGAGGAGCCCCCAAAATACCTGGCTTTCAAAATAAATGGGGAATACATCCACGAAAACTATAGAACTGAAGGGAAAGAAAAGCCGCCCTGAAGGGCTCTCACACAGATTAACTTGACCCACATATCACTACAACAGATAGATAAAACACATAGACTGTAGGTTAAGGAGTTCAACTTGGTAATCTTGAAGTGCATGCTGGAGAGGCAGGAGGCAGCTGGGAGTTTCTCTGGGGACTGAGACATCGGTGGAAGTCATTTTTGTGACCATGTTCTCCTGTGCAGACCCCAGTGCTGGTGGGTGGCATTTTAGAATCTTCCTGGTAGCCTGCTAGTGCCAGTGGGCACAGCCCTCTGAGAGTCCTGTCCACACCTGTAGTTCATTCAGCTAGATACCCCCATCCACCAGTGTGCCCACGGCAGTTATAGCCCTACCACAATAGAATAGTGCATGAAGCCCACACAGGGGACACCCCTAGAGCATCTGGCTTTAGTGCTCAGAGGGGTAATTGCACTGCCAGGACCCATAAGACATCTACATAAGGTCTCATCTTTAAGCCCAGGAAACACAGCTGACCTAGGTAATACATAGAAACAAACAGAAAGAATTCGGCATAATGAGGAGACAAAGAAATATGTTCTAAAAAAAACAGCAAAATAGGACATTCAAAAAAGAACTAAACAAAATGGAGTTAATCAATCTACTTGATAAAGAATTCAAAGTAATAATCATAAAGAGGCTCACTGAACTCAGGAGAAGAGTGGATGAACACAGTGAGGACTTCAACAAAGAGACAGAAAATTTAAAATGTACTAATCAGAGCGAAGAATACAATAACTGAAATAACTACACTAGAGGGAACCAAGAGCAGATTAGATTATACAGAACAACAGGTCAGCGATCTGATAGAGTAGTAGAAGTCACCTAAGCTAAACAGCAGAGGGAAAACAAGAATTTTTTTAAATGAGCATAGTTGAAGGGAACTCTGGGACAACATCAAACACAAAGAGTCCCAGACAAGATGAGCCCAAAGAGGCCCACACCAAGACACATTGTAATTAAAATTCTAAAGTTTAAAGACAGAGAGTGAATCTTAAAAGCAGCAAGGGAAGAGCAGTTAGTTACCTACAAGAGAGCTCCCATAAGACTATCAGCTGATTTCTCAACAGACACTTTGAAGGACA
Organism: Molossus alvarezi; assembly: GCA_037176705.1. NCBI lineage: Eukaryota > Metazoa > Chordata > Mammalia > Chiroptera > Molossidae > Molossus > Molossus alvarezi. The sequence continues at coordinate 20,057,562 of CM073899.1, forward strand.
GAAAGGAGCAGCAAGGAATATTCAAAATAATGAAAAGCAAGGACCTACAATCAAGATCACTCTACCCAGGAAAGCTATCATTTAGAATCAAAAGACAGATAAAGAGCTTCCCAGACAATAAACAACTAAAAGATTCATTACCACCAAACTAGTATTATATGAAATGTTAGGGGTCTTCTTTAAGAGGAAAAAGGGGGAAAAAAGATTTAAAAGATATATGAATAATAAAATGGTAATAAACACATATTTATCAATAATTGAATCTATAAAACAAAATAAATGAACAAGCAGAATATAAACAGACTCACAAAGAATATTTTAATAGTTACCAGATGGGAGGGGGGAAGAAGGGGAGAAGTTGGAGGATGGATAAAAAAGGTGAAGGGATTAAGAAGTACAAATATGTGTTACAAAATAGTTATGTGGATATAAAATATAGTACAGGGAATATAGTCAATAATATTCTAATAACTATGTATGCTGTCAGATGGGTTTTTTATGGGATGATCACTTAGTAAGTTATATAATGTCTAATCACTGGGGTGTATGCCTGAAACTAACATAATAATGTATGGCAACTGTAATTAAAAAATAAAAATGATTTAAAAATAAAAAATTCAACATCCATTTATAATTAAAAGCTCTCAACAAAGCAGATATGGAGGGAACATCCATCAGTATAGTAAAAGGCCATGTATGACAAACCCACAGATAATATAATACTCAATGGTAAAAAATTAAAAGCTTTTCCTCCAAGATGAGGAACATGACAAGGATGCTCATCCTTGCCACTTTTACTCAATGTAGTATTGTATGTCCTAGCCACAGCAATCAGATAACAAAAAGAAATAAAATAGTATCCAAATTGGAAAGGAATAAGTAAAACTGGCACTATTTGCAGATGACATAATATTAAATATAGAAAACTTTGGGCTCCTCAAAAAAAAACTACTAAAACTAAAGTTTCAGTATACAAACTTAATATACAGAAATCTGTTGCATTTCTATACACTAATAACAAACTAACAGAAAGATAAATAAAGCAAACAATCCCATTTATAATTACATCAAAGAATAAAATACAGAAAAATAAATTTAACCAAGGAGGTGAAAGGCCTGTACTTAGAAAACTATAAAATATTGATGAAAGAAACTGGAGATGACACAAACAAATGAAAAAGATATAAAGTGCTCATGAACTGGAAGAATTAATATTGTTAAAATGTCTATACTACCCAAAGCACTCTGCAGATTCAATGCAATCCCTATCAAAATACCAATGGTATTTTTCACAGAACTAAACCAAATAATCCTAAACTCTGGATGGAACCACAAAAGATACCAAATAGTCATAGTAATCTTTAGAAAGAACAAAGCTAGAGCTATCATGTTTCCTGATTTCAAAGTATACTACAAAGCTCTAGTAATCAAAACAGTATGTTATTCATACCAAAACAGACACATAGACTAAGGGAACAGTTCAACAAGCCCAGAAATAAACCCACACTTATATGGTTAATTAATCTATGACAAAGAAGGCAAGAATATACAATGAGGAAAAGACACTGTTGAGAAAATTGGACAGCTACATGATAAAGAATGAAACTGAACCACTTTATTATACTGCATATAAAAATAAACTCAAAATAAAGACTTATAAGTAAGACATGCAACCATAGAACTAGAAGAAAACTCTTTGATATCAGTCTTAGCAATATATATATGTTTTTTTATCTGTCATGTCAGGCAAGGGCAACAAAAGAAAAAATATAAAAATGGAACTATAGCAGGGGTTAATGTCTAAAAGAGATTAAAAACTTAGACAACTAAATATCAAAAAAATGATCTGATTAAAACATGAGGAGATGATCTAAATTGACATTTTTCCAAAGATGACATACAGATGGCCAACAGGCAAATGAAAAGATGCTCAATATCACTAATCATCAGGAAAATACAAATCAAAACCACAATGAGATTATCACCTCATACCTGTTAGAATGGCTATAATCTAAAAGACAACAAAAAACAAGTGTTGGTGAGAATGGGGTCAAAGGGAACCCTTGTATACTATTGGTGGGGCCGTAAATTAGTGCAGCCACTACAGAAAACAGTATGGAAATTCAGCATTATTTACAATAGCTAAGATGTGGAAACAGCCCACGTGCCCATCAGTAGATGAGTGGATAAATAGCTGTGGTACATTTATACAATGGAATACTATGCAGCTATTAAATAGAAGGATCTATTACCCTTTGAGACAGCATGGAGGGAACTGGAGAGTATTATGCTGAGCAAAGTAAGCCAGTCAGAGAAAGACAGATGTTACTTAATCTAACTTATATGTGGAATCTAATGAACAAAATAAATCGAACAAACAAAATAGGTTCAGAGGTATGGATGCATGAAACAGAATAACAGAACCCGGGGGGGGGGGGGAGTGGGACAGGAAGAGATTAACCAAAGAACACATATGCATATATGCATAACCCATAGACACAGACAACAGCATGGGGAAGGCCTGGGGTGGGGCAGGGGTGGGGCATGGGTTGGGTGGAGGGGTGCAAAAAGGGAGAAAATGGGAGACATCTGAAATACTGTCAACAATTTAAAAAAAAATAGAACTACCATATGACCTAGCAATTCCACTTCTGGGTATATATCCAAAAAACAACAGCGACACTAATTAGAAAAGTTATGCACCCTTAATTTTATTGCACCATTGTTTACAATAGCCAAGATAGGGAAGCAAACTAAGTGGCTACTGACAGATGAGTGGATAAAGAAGATGTAATATATATTAAACACACACAAACAGGAATATTTACTCATTCATAAAAAGGAATAAAATCTGGCCATTGGCAACAACATGAATAGGACTGGAGGGTATTATGCTGAATAAAATATGTCAGACAAAGACATACTGTATGATTTCACTTCTATGTGTAATCTCAAACAAACAAATAAAACAGAAACAGACTCAGATACAGAGAACAAATGGATAATTGTCAGAGGGAAGAGGCTGGAGATATGGGCAAAATAGGTCAAGGGGATTAAGGGGTATACTCTTCCGGTTATAAAGTAAGTAACTAATAAGGGCATAATGTAAAGCAAGGGGATATAGTCAATAATACTGTAAAAATTTTGTATGGTGACAGATGGTTACTAGAGCTTTACATGGTGATCTTTTCATAAGTATATATATTCTGTAAAATGAACTGGAAACAAGCATTGAACAATACAACAATCATAGGAAACCGTTTACCTGAACAAACAAAGCAATGATGGCAATTCCATGTGGCTTCCCCACAGCCTCATCAATACTGCCAAACAGGGTGGAGTTCCAGTGGATTAGATGCAGCTGGGTGAGCAACAACAGACAGGTGACCTCGTTACTTAATGTACTTCCGAACAGAAAAACAAAGATAGATTAACTTTCCGTAACTATATGTCTATGGTATCATAACCAACAAGGTATCACAAATAGACACACAGACTACTGCTTTTAATACACGTTCTCTGTGGGAAGTTCTTCCTTCTTATTTCTGAACAGAAGCAATGCTTAGTGGACTGTTGCCTCTCAAGTTGTGCTGTAGTCCTAATCAGGACCACATCTAAGGAGACTGGCAAATTTCACATGGATTTAGTTGTCTTTCTTTAAATGTCACACCCTCTGAATCTCACTGGAACAGAACTCTGGGACAGGGCATAAACACTAGAACTCATTCAAAGAATTAGTACCAGCAGTACTTCCATCAAGAATAAGACAAGGCCTGTCTCAAATTCTGGTACATTATTTCAACCCTCTAAGAATATCCAGACAGGATCCTATAAAAAATGCTGCATCTTTTTAAAGCCATCGTAAAATAAAATAATGCTGATATGGAGCTCTAACAGAAGGCCATTTCCTGCACTGGAGGTGAGGTTTTATCTGTGACGGAATGACAACCAACGCTCCAGAGGACTCCCTAACTCCTGGTCTCAGAAAGCTTTGCAGTTTTCAAGTTTATCTAGACTATGCACTTGTTCCTACAGCCCTGATAAAACACTTGCCAGAAGCCAAATTCAATTCCTTGGCTAAAATTAAATGGTTACTAAGGTTCTTAGTGTAATAGTAGCTAGGTAAGCCTCTGCCTAGAATACTATCTTTGTCACTATAGCTTTTAACCAAGTTATAATTACTTACCCCCTTAAAACATTGCCTCATTTAAAAACTAGTTCTAATCTAAAAAGACAGCTGAAATTCAATCACCATGTCATTTTTGCATCCATATTAAAATATTATGGAAAATTATCATGAGGATTGCCACAAATTTGATTTTTTTCCCCTGCTAAATTTGTCCAAGAATCTGAGATTATAAAGCTGACCGCTAGAGGTAATGAGGTTTTCTGCCATATGTAATAGAAATGCTAGCCTAGGAAAAACCTATACCCAAGACCAGGGCAGGTCAGGCTATAAAAAATTCACAAGGACTATGACTGCCCATAAATGTAACTGCCAAGGCACTGCCTTTAAGAAAAACAATGTTTTATAGCCTTTCAGTTAACATGAAAGACTGACCAATTTTAATCTTTCCTTTTCTGATGCAACAACAGCATAAGAGTCTCAGCAGTACAGATAAGGGTACCACGGTGCAGATAAGAACTCATTGCCTTAATTAAATCAAAAAAGAAGGCCCAATGTCGAAATTTAATTTTATTCAACAAATTACAAAGTTCAAATCAACATTTTTCTAACTTCTTACAGCCACATTATAGATTTAGATATAGATATAGATATAGATATAGATATAGATATAGATACAGATACAGATACAGATATAGATAACATATAAACAAAAAAAGCATCATCTTTATGTATTTGTATTTATTTTGTCACCTGTCATAATCCAGCAACATCATCACTCACACCAGGTCTTCAAAATGTGCTTCACATTTTTTTGTATTTAAAAATTTCAGGACAACTACATGCAAAAAAATGAAACTAGACCATCAACTTACACCATACACAAAAATAAACTCAAAATGGATAAAAGACTTAAATGTGACCCGTGAATCCATAAAAATTCTAGAAGAAAATGTAGGCAACAAAATTTCGGACATCATATGGAGCAGAATTTTCACTGATACATCACCTAAGGCAACAGAAATAAAGGAGAAAATGAACACATGGGACTACATCAAACTCAAAAGCTTCTGCACAGCAAAAGAAACAATCATCAAAATGGAAAGGCAACCCACTGTATGGGAGAACATCATTGCCAATGATGTATCAGATAAGGGGTTAATTTCCAGTATATATAGAGTGCTCATACAACTCCACAAAAGGAAGACAAAGAACCCAATTAAAAAATGGGCAGAGGAGCTGAATAGACACCTCTCCAAACAGGACATACAAATGGCCAAGAGACATATGAAGAAATGCTCAACATCACTAATCATCAGAGAGATGCAAATTAAAACAACAATGAGGTATCACCTCACACCTGTCAGAATGGCCGCCATCAACAAATCATCAAACAACAAGTGTTGGCGAGGGTGTGGAGAAAAGGGGACTCTAATACACTGCTGGTGGGAATGCAGACTGGTGCAGCCGCTATGGAAAACAATATGGTGCTACCTCAAAAAATTAAAAATTGAACTTCCATTTGACCCAGTGATCCCACTGCTGGGAATATACCCTAAGAAGCCTGAAACACCAATCAGAAAGAATATATGCACCCCCATGTTCATAGCAGCACTATTTACAATAGCTAAGATCTGGAAACAGCCCAAGTGTCCACCAGTAGACGAATGGATAAAAAAGCTGTGGTACATATACACAATGGAGTACTATGCAGCGGTAAGAAAGAAAGATCTCTTATCCTTTGAGACGACATGGAGGGACCTGGAAAGTATTATCCTAAGCGAAAGAAGCCAAGCAGAAAAAGACAAATACCACATGATCTCACTTATATACGGAATATAATGAACATAACAGTCTGAGGAATACAGTAGACCCAGACACATGGAAGTAGGGCACAGACTGAGATCCCTCAGAAGAGGGGATGGGGGGTTGGGGGGTGGGAAGAGATAAACCACAGAACTTATATGCATGTATGCATGACCAATGGACATGGACAACTAAGCCGGGGACAGGGTGGAGGGGAGGTGGGGTGGGCGGTGCCAATGGGGTAAAAAGGTAAAATATCTGTAACAAAAAAATAAATAAAAATTCATAAAAAAAAAAAAAAGAATTTACATATTAAAAAAATAAAATAAATAAAATAAAAATTTCAGGGTACCCACCCCTTAAGTGTGTGTCACACACGGTGACTTCATTTCCCAGAGAGCAGTACAGCCGTGGCTGGGTGGCTCAGTGGGTTGCAGCATTGTCGCATACATCAAAAGGCTGCAGGTTTGATTCCCAATCAGGGCACAGACCTAAGTTGCGCGTTTGATCTCTGGTCGGGGCATGTACCGGAGACAACCAACCGATGTTTCTCTCTCACATTGGTGTTATTCTGTCCCTGTCTCTCTCTCTTTTCTCTTTCTCTAAAAATTAATAAAAATGTGTCCTCGGGTAAGGATTAAAAACAAAAATTTTTTATTAAAGAGTGTAGTACAGAGAGTAACTTTACAGTGGAGAAATCTAACAAACACTACCTGAGCCAGGTGATCAAAGTCAACATCAACAGTTATCAGTCATGTTGACAGTACAGATAGTTAATTCAAGTACCAAGCAAATTTTCAATGTGTTCTGGAAATCAGTTGTAATCTATGTGTATTTAACTGTAGTAGTAACTCATGCACAATCCACAAATGTTACACTCTACAGTGTATTGCCTCTCGGTTTCAGCTCACTCTGTGATCCCCAAGCTCTTCCTCACCCCACCTGCATTCGTCTGCTAGGGTGACCATGACAAAGTACCACAGACTGGGTGGTGCAAGCAACAAATATTTATTCTCTCACAGTTCTGGATGCTGGAGTCCAAGATCAAGGTGTCAGCAGGGTTGGTTTCTTCTGAGGCCTCTCTCCTTGGCTTGTAGGTGGCTGCCTTTTCCCTATGACCTCATACTAACCTTTCTCTGGGCATGTCTGCATCCAACGTCCTCTGCTTATAAGGACACCAGTCATACTGGATTAGGTCCTGCCCCAACAATCTCATTTTAGCCGAATTACCTCCGTAAAGATCCTGTCTCCAAATACGGTCACATTCTGATTCTCCCTCAAAAGACAAAAGGTTTTGGCTTCCTCCCAACTCAGGTATGTCAGAGTCAAGGCAAGTGGTTTTCTGTAACAATTAGAGCCGAGTCTTTCCTCATGTCTTCTGTTCTCCCCGCACGTGCCACACCCAACCACAGAGGCCTTGATGCACATGGATGGAGGTGGCCTCCTGCGTGTTAACAATGTATGTATTACAAAGAAATAAAAAGGCCAAGATGCATTATTGCTCTATCAGCATCATGACCGTCATTCCTTCCTATTAAAACTCTGACCACGAGATAACAACCATAAGCATCCTTTTATGTTTTTAGAGAAAATCTCTGAGCTTTTCCCACTGGGCTCACAAATTCAAGCTGCCGGCAATCGACCATCCTGCCATACCATTAGTACCTGTGAAACGTTAATCTTAATGTACTTAACTCACGGCAATAAATTTGTCCGAAGTTATGAAACTGTGACAAGCCGTAGCCTTATGATCATTTATTTGTCACTGAGAAAAATAAGTTTGAAGATTTCATGGCAGCCTAACAGAAAGCTATCTTCAAGATAAATGAGGTTTATTATTAACATGAATAACACAACAGTATTCAAGTACAAAAGAATGAATCATGAGAAATGGAAAAAGCAGTAAAAACTGCAAAGACAATTATGACTCACAAATTTCTTCCCCAGCCCTGTGCACTCACACAAGTCCTGTGAAGGCTCCCAGCCTCAGAGGCAGAATGGGCATTCTCACAAATGGCTCCATGTCACCTGAAGCTCAATGTGTATAGAACTGACATCAACTTCCTTAAAAGGGGGGGGGCACCCTTTCAGTATCATGATGGAGCCCCCAGCCTCCCAGGCTTGAGACCTTGAACCCTCAAGCTTTACTTCCAACTCACCAAGGCCTCCCTCTCCTGGCCCCTACCTGTTTGCATCACAAAGCCCAGTGAATCTCTCTTTAATGCACCTTCACCACATTCTCAACAAATATCTAATCTCCTTATTTTACCCATATCAGGCTTTTAAAAAAATTTCTCTAACCCCATCCTAACTATCCCTAAAATACTCAAATCAACTCTATCTCCTGACCCCTCACAACAGCACCCCATTCGATTCATGTTCCACTCACTTGAAATGCTGTCCCCACTTCTCCAAATTCTCTCTCCTCCTAGGCCTTGACAGGCATTTGATGGGAGAAACACTGGAGATGGAGATAATGGAGAGGGAACAGAAACACGGCCTGAGCCAACTGATGTGAAGGAAAAGGGATAACCCTAACCCTGACCCCAACCCTAAATCACTTAGTAAGATGAGCTCAGTTTTACACGAGTTGCAAGTTACATCGGAACAGTCCAACGGGTCTCCCACAAGTAAAATATGCAGAATCACAACCGCCTTTAGAAGACGGGCAGAGGGTGCAGAACGCAGATGCTCCCAGATATCTACAGACAGCCTCGAGTCAGGTCACCGAGAGCAGTCACAAAGGGGCTGGCTGGGGGCAAGGACGTGAGCTTCGGGAAGTGGTGACATGAGGAAAGGAGAACATCAGTGTGCAGGAGGAAACCCAGACAATTCCCAAGTCCTATCAGGACACAAGACACAGACCTTCCAGAGGAGAAGGTGCCCACAGCATCACAGCTACTGAGAACCAAAAGCAAATGAGGACAAAAAGATATTTGGGATCTATTTTTTGAGATTATTGCGAGGACAGTTGCAATATAACAGAAGGAACAGAGGCAGAACGGCAAGGCCTTCGGATGGAATGAGTGGGGCCAGGTGGGCAGGATCAGAAACCAGACGTCTAGCGGAGCGGAAGTAAGTACTAAGTGATTTCTTTTTAATGAGAATTAGTATGCTTGAGTTGAAACAAAATACACCTTTCACTTGCAGTCCTTTAATGGGAAAAAGTAAAACCTGGAAAACACACTCTGCTATAAACCTTTGTGTCGGGAGTTCTCAGTGCACTTATGTACACAGACATAACTGACCCTGAAAAACATTTTCCTGCCAAACTAGAGTCACCAAGAACTTTCCTCTGAGCTGGGTCACTCCACGGTCCAGGTTCTCAGAGGAAAGATGTCCTCAAGGCCAAGCCGAGTTTCTGCGTCCTGACTTTCTTATTTCTTTTCCTCGGTCACAAAGAAACTCATCTGCAGAGAGCTGTGAAACTCCAGCTAGATGCTGAGTTTCAGAAGCCAAGCATCTCATCTCACCCAAGCTCTGCCAGTCCTAAAGACCCTCTCTCAGAGCGCTCAGGAGGAGCTACAAAATTAGAAAGAGGGAAAAAACGTCAATGTTTCAACTACCCTCATGATACTGGGATTGAAAGAAAGAAGGTATTAAGCACTGAAACTATTTCAAAAAAGAAAACTGGTGAAATGTTTGAGGAACAAAATGGGAGCATTAAATAACTGAAAACCAGCAGAGAAAGCACCCTCTTTCCAGACCCACCCTAAGTTACACGAAGCAGCCATTTATCTGCAGATAAATTGAGATTTACTGTATATTATTTTCAGGTGCTCCTATACTTTGAGATGTCATTGTCAATATATTATGCAGCTATTATTCAGAGAAGGACATTCAAGGTGTAGACAGATATAATAGTGACAAAGTGCTGTAAGTGTGGAGTGGAAAATAAATTATTTGCAAGTCTATCTCTGCCACCTCCTTGTTATGTTTGCCTAAACTTGATTATGTATCTTCTTATATAGGTAAAAGAGAAAGGGGAGGTTGTGTTGGAGCGCTGCAGAGAATCTTGATCCATTAATATATTAATATCAAATGGTGTTTATAGTGTTCTTAGGGTTCAGACTCCTCATTTAAAAAGGCACTTAGTTCTATGTAATTTACATAACTATTTTTTTCAAAGCAAAATGATTTCCTCTTTGAATGCTAATTTCCTTTTGTTTACTTCGATATTGTTGCTGTGTTAGGAACAGGGCATAGTAACACTGTTACAGCTCTTCTCCCAAAAAGTGAAGCTTCCTTTATAAAGGAAATTACTTTGAAAGGTTGGAAAATGGTTGTTGGAGCAGTCATAACAATAAAAAAAAATGCACCATTTTGGAATATTTTACTTAATGTAAGATCAGAAACAGTTAAATATGGTTCTTTGACATTTGGTTTTTCAAGAAATGCTCTCTCTCTTATTTTCTAAAAAAAATCTGAATTGTGGGTTATGGCTGCAACTAAATTGCTGTAACTTAAATTCTCTATTTATTTGTTATTCCATAAAATAAAGAAGGTAAAGAGATTGTCAAAGTGTCTTAGTGTTATGGAATATAAGTCACATAAAGATTGCATCTGTTCATTTTATACACTGAACCAGTGAGTAATGCCTGTATTCTCTCCCCCCTCTGCCCCCAAATAAGAGCTACAACTGACAAATGAGTTCTGAAATAATGTCAGTATCCATCAAAACATTTATTGAGTCTCAAAAATATTTAAGGTTAGAGTGTTCACTGCTTTCAACACTGTAAATACAAAGACCTCAAGTCTTTTTTAAAAAGAATCCAGGGTGTGAATAAATAAAAATATAAAATTGGCAGTTCAAAAGAAAAAGATGAGTAAAAAGGGTTAGTGTGCAATGTAAATGATAGATGTTTGAGTATTTGTATTTATTTAACGAACTCTGATGCTACTTTCTCCACCAGGCACTGTTCTTTGCAAACATTTTGGCTCAGTCCTCACCATAGTGATTCTATGACTGTCCCCAAAACCTTATCTTACCAAGATGAAAATGGAGGATCAGAAGGGAAGTTGCCTGCCCTTTGTTGCACAACTAACAAGAACCAGGACGTGGACCAGACGGTATGGGTCCACCACCTCTACGCCAGTTCTCTCCTCCAAAGAGGGGGGTAGAAGGAAATTCACACTGAATGTTCACACAGCGCATGGAAAAATGACAAACATTGTTCTCTACACAGACAAGAAAAACCAGGGGAAAAAAATAGAGAGTGTGCAACCCAACAAACGGCTAGTAAGCAGTCAGGCTGTGCCAACACCAACAGCACACGGTGACACGTTACACACCTGGTGTGAATAAACTCTCACTACAGTCTCCTGCAAAATCACCTGAGCTCTTGGAGTCTACATGCAAGGGCCATTAGAAGGCAAGAGGCATTACCTGGAAAGCTCCTGGTAAACATCAAGTAAATGCTGACTAGAGCCAACTAGAGAGGGAGAGAAAGGGGGAGCTGGAATGGCATGGTTGTGTTTAAAGACCACACTCTCAAGTGAAGGAAGGCAGACAGGGAAAGACAAACACCATATGATTTCACTTGTATGTGGAATCTAAAAAACAAAACAAGTGAACAGACAAAATGAAACAGAAACAAAACCAGAGAAGAGGCATCAGGGGGATGAGCAGAGAAGGGGAAGGGAATTAAGAAACACAAACTTGTCCTGGCGGGTTTGGTTCAGCGGTTAGAGCGTCGGCCCGCGGTCCTGAGAGACCTGGGTTCGGTTCCCGCTAAGGGCACGTACCTCGGTTGCAGTTTGTCCCCGGCCCTGGTCGGTTGTGCGGGTGGCAGCCACTCGATGTGTTCCTTTCACATCGATGTTTCTCTCTCTCTCTGTTCCTCTCTCTCCCTCCCACTCTACCTGAACAAAAAATGGAAAAATGTCCTCGGGTGAGGATAAAAAAAAAAAGAAACACAAACTTCCATTTATGAAAATAAGTCATGAAGATACAAGGTATAGCATAGGGCAGTCAGCAATATCATAATAACCGTATGATGACACATGCTTACTAGACTCATCATGGTGATCATTTTGTAAGGTATATCAATGCTGAATCACTCTGTTGTACACCTGAAACTAATACAATATTGTTTGTCAACTATAATTTTTTTAAATAAATTAAAATAAAGAGCATGGTCTTTGAAAATAAAATGCTCATCTCTGTTCAGTTTGGTTATGTTCTCATTACACTGCCTGAATGCAGCTATTTATTTTCTTAAGGTTTAAAGGTAATAGTGCTTTCCATTCTAGAAAGCCAGGTCACCTCTCTCAGTCACAAATTCAAATGCATCCAGGAACTAGTCTGATGGAGGAGGGAAGAATGGGATGAGGCAGGGAGGGGGAGAGCTGTGAAGACCAGAAAATCACCACCCAAATGTGTTTAAATGCCAAAATTTAAAAAACACAGTGACTGCTGGGCCCATCCCTAAATCCAACCCAAAGGCCACCAGTTTGCAACCTTTCATGTACATCACTGATATCCTAACACCAAGATCTCCTGGCTGGAAGAGCATCTAAAACCATCTGACCTGTCTCCGCGTGCTCCAGAACACCCCTCGGTCCTCTCCTCCTTCCTCCGGACCTGACGTCGAGCTGTCAATCCTCCCATCTAGGAGACAACAGCTGCCTCGGCTACGCTCCATTCTGCTCCTGGCCACTTGAGGGCCTTTGGTCCATCATTTCTTCACTCTCCCGAGCCTCTGACCTGATGTTTCCCTTTCTATTAGCTCCTCATCATATAAATCTGTGCAAATTTTTCTCGTCTTTAAAAGAAAAAATCACTTCCTTGACTCACATCCCCTCCTAGCACTTCCTCTTGGCAGCAGACCTTTTCAGAACCTAATCTACACTCCCCATCAGCACCTGCTCCCTGCCCTTTCCTCCACAGCCCACTGAGATGTGTCTCTCACCCCATCACTTTGGTGAAACTCTCCCCAAGTTCACCAGGAGCCTTCTGCTAAATCACACCTTTCAGCTCTCTTACTCTGCAGCCTCCGAGACCCCTGCCTGTTCGTCTGGAACCACCTCCTTCTCGTGGGTTCCACGGCATCGCGCTCCCAGGGCTGCGCTCAGCAGCCATTTCACCTCCTTTACCGGTTTCCTTCCCGACACCCCCTAAACGGTGGTTGTGTCCGGGCGCCCTCTTCTCGTCTCAGTCAGCATATTCTTGGTGAGCTTATCTACTCCCATGCCTTCAATTGTCATCTAGACGCCAATAATTCCAAAATCAACATCTTTAACCAAAATCTCTGTCCTAACTAGATCCCTTTACTAAACTGTCTGTTGAAATAGTTTAAAGTTAGCATTTCATAATTGAAGTCCCTCCACACCCCTCGCACCTGTTTCCCAAGCGAGAAATCTCTTCCATCATCCTCGTTCCCTTACAAACACTAAGACCTACGGTAGTCCTGCCTTTTTCTACCTCCTTAAAATCTCCCAAACCCACCTGCTTGGCTTACTCCTGTGAGAAATTCCTTAGTTTAGATATCAGTAATCTATTAGTAGAATTACAGCCCAGATCTCTTATCTCCATGCCTCCAAAGTTGGCTTTTCAAATTCATTCTCCATCTAACAGTTTTAACAGTGCAAATCTGATCTTTCACCCTCCTGGGAAAGTTCATCTAGGATTTCTATACTATAATGCCCACAGATAAGAGTCCAAACTCCTTAATAGGCAATGCACTACAAAATATGTCGTTCTATAATCTTTCAAAGTGTGGCAATTTTGATTTATTATGTATTAACTGTTTCAGGTAAGTTGTTGATAATAATTATAGTAATCAGAATTCATATAAAGCAATTTTAATCAGATTTAAAACTCAGCACTATTTCATTTCTCTGTGAAATATTGCTGTCAATTTTCATGTTCCCAACTTTGTACACCGAATACATTGCCTACTAACCTAATTTTCAGGAACAATATTTTAAAAATTCAATTACAATATTCAAAATGTTACAATTTAAAATAATATGCACATATCTGAAACTGTTAAAGAAAAACACGTTAGCCCTGGCCAGTTTGGCTCAGCGGTTAGAGCGTCGGCCTGCGGTCTGGAAAGGCCCGGGTTCGGTTCCCGCTAAGGGCATGTACTTCGGTTGCAGTTTGTCCCCGGCCCTGGTTGGTCATGCGGGTGGCAGCCACTCGATGTGTCCCTTCACGTCGATGTTTCTCTCTCTCTCTCCCTTCCTCTCTCTCCCTCCCACTCTATCTGTACAAAAACGGAAAAATGTCCTCGGGTGAGGATAAAAAAAAAAAAAAAGAAAGAAAGAAAAACACGTTAATCCTCACTGGTAGCAGAGAATACTCACAGGCTTTCACATTTTTTGCAATTATCTGGAGTCAAAATCAGAACAATTGTATTAGAAATATGAGAAGGCACATATTGTAGAGAGGAGAATGGTAGCTATTCTGAGTCTCAGCCACTACCCAAGTCACGTTGGGCAACTCATTTAACACCTCTTGACCTGATCATTCAGATGAAAAATAGACCTAACATCTACCTCTAAGGGATATTTTAACAATTAAATAAGATATGGCGTGTGCCTGGCACATAGATGGTTTTTGTAAGTGTTAACTCTTTCCCCAAAGTCCCTGAGGATTGTGGTAAAATGAATCTTGTATGATCTCCATTGCCATGAGATAATGCAAGGGACATAAAATATTCCAATAATATAAATACTGTTTCTTCAAAATATTGAGAGAAGAGTGAACTCTGACAGGCTAAACAAATAAATGTATACATAGAAACATATGTAACCAAATTTCACCAAAAACATTCCCCATGGAATAGAGGCATTCCATCCCCCACACCCTCCAACCGCCATCTACAATTAGATGACTATGGTGAAGGGCTGTCCTAATTTTATAGACAAAAAGCTCTGCAAAATCTACACCTATGCCCTGGCCCAGTGCCTCAGCTGGTTGGAGCATAGTCCCATGAACCAAAAGGTTGCAGGTTCAATCCCCAGACAGGGAACATATGGGAGGCAACTGATCCATGTTTCTCTCTCACATCGATGTTTCTCTTTCTCTCTTTCTCTTCCTTCCTCTCTCCAAAACCAATAGACATGTTCTCAGGTGAGGATTAAAAATGTATATATCTACACATATGCTGCTTTTCCCACAGTTATTCCTTATTTATATAAGTTGTGTAATGTGCTTGAAAATGATAATGCAAACAATGCAACTCATTTGTTGCTCAAGAGAGTTGCACAAAGAATGATTCTTTAGCTAACTCACCATAAACCACATCATTCCAGTGCTAATTCAAGAGGACCATGCTTCCCTGAGATTTGTATGACTTTCGTGCTAACATAGGAGCAGTGCTATAAGGAACCAAATATGAAGCAAATAATTTTAAAAGACATTTTAGAAAACTGGATTTTAACCTACTTTTGACCTAAAACAGAGTTCATGTTTTTTCAACACTGTAATAAGGTAAACTATTACTTTCACTGAGGTGGAACTTGTACCAAAACAGCTTAGGTTTAATAAAAAGAAGAAAGAAAAAAAAAAAAGGTCAATTAAGAATGGGAAAGGCATCAATGGGTGTGAACCAGAAAAAGTACAATTCAGATAATAAACTGAATCCATGTTTATATGACAAGACATTTAAATTTTGTACATCTCATACTGACACAAGGGGAAGATATTTCTAAAACAAGAGTATTATGTTTTAGAGTAACCCAAAAAGTATAGTCATCAATGATGAAAGTGCTTTAAATGTTCAGAAGGCAGATCTGGAAACACCGATTATGAAATAGGGACTTCCCTGCCACAGACCTTGCCTCCACTGAGCCTGCCTCTCCGGAACCGGCTGAGTCTGCTCTACAGCACCTCTGCTGGTCTGGCCCGAGTCGGCCCGCTGTCCGCCAGGGCACGTGCTGCTGTCTGCACACCTTCATTACTTTAGCCATGCAAACCGTCCTCCAAACAACGGAGTAAATTCAAGTGACAGAAAAAAAATTACTGTTTTCTAAAAATGTTTACTATAGGTAGCATATTTGTGTTATACAAATGAAATATATCAATGAACAAAACTGTATTTTGTGTGCATAAGTACTCATTGAGACGGGCCCCTCAGAAAAGCCAGAACTTTCCTCACTCTAAAATAACATAACTCAGAAGATAATTTTGCTATCTAAAACTATTGAAGAGATATAGCTATTTTATCATCTTTGCTTTTATATAATACATAGTATTAGGTATTTTAATTAATGTGCTATTAAGTTTAATAAAAACATGTTTCTGTGGGAAAACGGTAACAGCTTGTGAAGACCATAGTACATTTCGATAGGCATTGTAATAAAGTTAAAAGTGAGGACTAACTACACTGTATGAAGGTGAACATTTAGTCTATAATGGCAGGCCCAATAAAAATATAATGATACAGAAATGATTTTAAAGTGAGAAAACATAATCACTATTAGAAAATATTTACTGAGTACTTACTATATATTAAGCTGTCCTGGAACTAAAAGACTGACAGATTTTCAAAATAACTGCAGAAGAGATATCTAATGTTTTTCAGATAGGCATCTAATTAGTGTAACTGGATGTTCCTTTTTTCAGCAAATACAGTTGACTTCTACTCACCACACACTCCCCTCCCCTTCCCTCCATGGTAACCGAACACCAAATGTATTTAAATATCAGAAGGCCAAGAGCTTATGGGAAAATTAGACCCCTCCCTGGCCCCTCAGGAAGAATCTTGATTAAGCTATAACAATTACAGCCTTGTCATTTCTCTTAAAATGGCTGTTTCAGGAAGCTGCAAGTACAGAAATTCTAGCCAATGATACATGAGGGGGAATTCTTCTGGAGGATAGGAATGAGGAAGACTTCTGGAAAAATGTTTCCTAGTTCTTTAAAAAGATTCAAACACTGGTAACAGCATGGATTATTGCAACCTCTATAGCTGAACTAAGCCTATCCTATAACCCAGGCTACACTCCTAAGTACACTGTATATTCACCAAAAGGCAAGAATATTCACAGAAGGTCTATCCGAACAGGCCAGATCTGAATGCAATCTAAATGTCTAACAGTAGAAAAAATATACTGTGGAAAATCCACATAGTGAAATACTATACATGAAAACAAGTCAATGAAAAGTACACACCATGATGTAGATAAGTCTGTAAACATAATCCTGAATAAAAAAGACCTGGACACAAAATAGCACATATAATATGATTCAATCCATGTAAAAATCTCCAAACAGCCAAATTTAACTATGATATTAGAGGTCAAGATCATGATTAACCTTGAAGGAGGCATGAAAAAAGCTTCTGGGATATTGGTTTTCTGTTTATTAATCTGAATTCTGGCTTCACTGGCATTTTCATGTTACAAAAACGCAACGAATTATACACTGGTCATTAAAGCACTCTTCTATATTATGTTATTTATATAAAAATTCTACTTAAAAAAAATAGAGGTGGCAATGGCACCAAAAGCACAACCAGTAAGAGAAAAAAAAAACTGATAAATTAGACTTGACCCAAATCAAAAGTGTTTGGATGTCAAGTAACACCATCAAGAAAGTGAAAAAAATATTTGCGAATCATGTCTGATAAAGTACTATGTCTATAATAGATAAAAGCTCATACAACTCAGTAAGACAAATAATCCAATTTTTAAATGAGCCAAAGTTTGAATAAAAAGATATATAAATGGCCAATAAGCACATGAAAAGATGCTCAATATGATTACTCACTAGAGAAATGCAACTCAAAACCACAATGAAATAGCACTTTATATTCACTAAAATGGCTATAATAAAATGGATAAACAAGAGGTAGTAAGAGATGTGGGATGCTGAGCAAAAGGAGTCCATTAGTTACATCAAATATTTTAGATGTATGTATAGCAGATAATTTAATAAATGAAATAAAAGTTTTATTACAATACAAATTTGGGATCTGATAAACAAAACAGTATTTTTGAAAATTTAGTTATGTCTAAGAGTAGGCAAAAGTGTATTGATACAGAGTTTTTTTCTGATAGAGTTTTTCACCAAAATAGTCTAAGCAGTATTTTCTACATCCTAAAAAGTAAAGACATGAAGAATGTAAGCCAGTTATTGAAGAGCATAAAATGTATCATCAGCTAAGGCAATATTAGGAATATAAATCTAACCCTAAATATCTAATGCTTTCCTGGCCAGTGTGGCTCAGTGGTTGAGCATCGACCCATGCACCAAGTGGTCACCAGTTAGATTCCTGGTTAGGGCACATGCCCAGGTTATGGGCCAAATCCCCAGAGGGGAGCATGCAGAAGGCAGCCAATGGATGTTCCCTCTCATCGATGTTTCCATCTCTCTCTCCGTCTCCCTTCCTCTCTCTCTCTAAAAGCAGGAAAAAAATATAAAATCTTATGCTCATATTAATATTTAAAAATAACCAGTAGATTGTATTACTGATTTATTATTGAGTGAGTAGCTAAGTAAGTTTCAAGAATGGATTAATTATTGATGTGGATAAGGACAACATATACTACTATTAGAGCTACAATCATAGTGTGTAAACTAAGGGCATAGAATAGCCATTACCTGGCCTCAGGAACAGTTTCCTCTTGGTAAAGTACCACATTATTAGGTTTACTCAGGAACATCACATGTTCCCATGACCGACAGCAATGGTGATAGGATACCAAATTAAAATGGCAATTGATATCCCATGGCACTGGATGAATGAAAGATACAGTGTGCTCTTATAAACTCATTTACCTAGAGCTGGATTTAAATGGTACATTAAGTAATATCAGCTTCTGTAATAAATCCTAGTCTGGGACGTCTCTTCTGAGTTACATATCTACATTTGCATCCCGTTCGTGGGCATCTCCAATTGGATGAATGGCAACTGTCAAATCCAAAGCCTGTCACAATTGTCCACGACAACAGTCCCCCGTCAGGCATTCCTTAACAGCTCCACTGCTCTTCTAGTTACTAAGGTTCAAATCTTAGAAGCATCAGGCTCTTGTTTTCCCCTGATCTTAAACGATCAAAGCCCTCCGTAAGCTCTGAATGCTCACTCCCCTCCATCATTTCTAACACTCCCTTCTTTTCCTTGTCAAGAAAATCATCCCAGGTGACACCATCTGAACATCATGCCTGTTTTTGTACATGATTTCTTTTTTTTTTTTTTTATTGATTAATTTTTGTTACAAATGATTCTCCTTTTTCCCCCACTGATTCCCCCCTCCCCCTTCCCTCCCTGCCCCTTCCCCTGATTGTTGTCCATGTCCACTGTTCATGCCTACATGCATTTAAATTCTGTTGTTCATCCCTCTCTCAGCTCCCCACTCCTTAGGGGATTGTCCTCAAACTGTTATGTTCATTATATTCCAGAAATCAGTGAGATCATATGAAATTTGTCTTTCTCTGCTTGGCTTGTTTCACTTAGGATGATACTTTCCAGGTCCCTCCATGTAGTCTCAAAGGATAAGAGATCTTTCTTTCTTACCGCTGCGTAGTACTCCATTGTGTATATGTACCACAGCTTTTTAATCCATTCGTCTACTGATGGGCACTTGGGCTGTTTCCAGATCTTAGCGATTGTAAATAGTGCTGCTACAAAGATGGGGGTACATATATTCTTTCTGATTGGTGTTTCAGGCTTCTTAGGGTATATTCCTAGAAGTGGGATCACTGGGTCAAATGGGAGTTCAATTTTTAATTTTTTGAGGTGACACCATATTGTTTTCCATAGTGGCTGCACCAGTCTGCATTCCCACCAATAGTGTACTAGAGTCCCCTTTTCTCCACACCCTCGCCAACACTTGTTGTTTGATGATTTGTTGATGGCGGCCATTCTGACAGGTGTGAGGTGATACCTCATTGTTGTTTTAATTTGCATCTCTCTGATGATTAGTGATGATGAACATTTCTTCATATGTCTCTTAGCCATTTGTATGTCCTGTTTGGAGAGGTGTACATGATTTCTTAAAAGGCATCACTTTTATTAGTGTAGCTGATCACATTTCAGCATAGAAAATCTTTTAGACAGGAAGTGATTTTTGCATATTTTGTCATTGGTGTGTTCCCAGTACCTAAATATACATAGTCTAGTGTACATAAGTATTTGGTGAATGAGTAAAAATTCTTAACTGTGAAATGTAGAACAATGATCTCAAAACTCTTCATATAATATCATGTATACATCATACATCTGACCAAAGAAGAACTTCCCAATGGAAACCTAACATTCAAGAGCTTCCATTATTCCAACTGGCCATTCTAAATTTATCTCTAACTACTTAATTTACAGTTCCTCTAAATTCTAACTAGATTACCATAAAATAGGTATATTTATATGTTTACAAATATATTATATATGTGTGTGTGTGTAGCTATATGTGTGTGTGTAGCTATGTATGTGTGTGTGTGTGTATTTTTTTTATCCTCACCCAAGGACTTTTTTTTTTTTTTTGCATTTATCTTCAGATAGAGTGGGAGGGAGAGAGGGAGGAAAAGAGTGAGAGAAACACTGATATGAGAGACACATCAACTGGTCGCCATCCACACAACCCCAACCAGGGCTGGGGACAAACTGCAACCAAGGTACATAACCCCAAGTGGGAACCGAACCACTTAGCAAAACTGGCTAGAGCTATATTTATACATTATTAAATTACTATGAAATGCTATGGAGGAAAACAAATTAGAGAAGGAGGACATGGACTGCAAGCAGGGTAAGGAAAGTTAAGGTTAATTTCACTTAATATGTGGCATTTGAATAGAGACCCAAAGGTGCTGTAGAAGCAAGCCATGTGGCTATCTGGAGGAAGACTATTCCAGATAGAGAAGACCACAAAGGCAAAGTCCTTGAGGTGGGGGCAGGACATCTCTGTCCTATTTACATCTTCATCACCTGGCACTATGCCAAGGACTTTTCCATCTATTTTTTCACCCACTTGTTTATATTTATTTAAAGCCCATTATACACCAGAAATTTAAATTCTTTTTTTACATTGATTTTTAGATAGAGCATAAGGGAGAGAAAGAAAGAGAGAGAGAGAGAGAAAAACATTAAGGTGAGAGCAAAACATCAATCAGCTGCTTCCTGCATCCTCCTGGGATCAAGCCAGAAACCCAGGCCTGTGTGCTGACCAGAAATCTAACCAGCAACTTTTTGGTGTACAGGACAATGCCCAGCCAACTGAGTCACACTGGCCAGTGTAGGGAATTTCATTCTATTAGAAGTCAAACCAAAGTTCAAAACATAAAAATTCCTAGAATTCATCTTTCAGTTTAATTATATAAAAATCTCAACCAAGCTCAAATTCAACATTACTACAGCTGACCTTAACATATTTCCAACAATTCCCTCTCTCAATTGGCATCTCCATGTTATTTAACAACACACAGTTCTCCTAAGCCTCCTGCTCAAAATCTCCATTCATATTTAATAAGCATAATGTAACAGTGGGGATTGTGATTCACCCCACCATTCTTTTGACATCGTTTCTCTACATGCTGACTCTAACTAATATGTAGATTATAGATAAACAGCATGTTTGTTTAAGAATCCTAGGAACTAACTCGGAAGATACAGACTCCAACCTTCGGTCATCCCAGTTCTGGGAGATGTGCTGACCTTCAACCATAGAATTAGGATGATATAGAACCAAGATGACAAAATCCAGGATGACATACACTAGACCATCACTTGACCAGTTTCAAGATTTGTATCAGAATGGACCATGCTGGACTGCATGCAGAGAATTTTTTAACCTTCTCCTCTTGATTTCTTTGATCTGGTTCCCCTCTCCTTCCTTTTAAAAACCTCTGTCAGCACTGAGATGTTGAAATGGGCTTTGCAACAAGAGCCCCCATTTCCTCAGGTGACTGGCACTTGAATAAACCACTTTCCTTTTCCACCAGCATCTGTCTCACAAGTTTGGTTTTTCTGGTGGCATGTAGCCAAACCTGGGTTCCAGTTACAATACCATTATGCACATGCTTACTGAATGTTTTTACAAAAAGCATTATAGTAGTTGGTCAGTCCAATTATCTTCCCCAAGCACCTACCCCCCCCCCAAAAAAAAAACAAAAAAACAAGTGCTAGGGAAAGAAAAGCAAATCATTGCTTTTGTCTCAAGTCTTTTTTTATTTTTTTAATCCGCACCCAAGGATATTTTTCCATTTAACTTCAGTCAGTGTGGGAGGGAGAGAGAGAGAGAGAAACATCAATGTGAGAGAGACACATCAATTTGTTGCCTCCCACACCACCCCAACCAGAGTTGGGGACCAAAAACCCACAACCAAGGTACATGCCCTTGACTGGAATTGAACCCACAACTCTTTGGTCTTTGGGCTGACATTCTAACCACTGAGCCAAATCAGCAAGGTTGTCTTAAATCTTTGTCCCCACAGGATTCAATATTTATTCAATAAGAGATGCAATTTACATGTTTCTGACATAAGTCTCAAACAACCAAGGATAATTCTTCCTATAAAGAAGGCTCAAATTTAACTAGACTCAAGAACAAAAAGTCTAGTTCTTCAAAGACTTTTAGCTCACCCAGATCAGTGATGCCAATACACAAATTCTAATAATCTAAAATAAAATTGTGTTACTTGCAAAAATAGGATTTTCATACCAAATTCAACATAAAGCTCTATTAAAATATACATATATATAAATGCAAATTTCCATGTCATTTGATACACTTTCATTTGTCCCTTTCACAGTCAATATCTTTTTTACTGCCACTTTCTTTCATTTTTAAAATACAGAAATTTGTGGGAGCCATCAAGTACACTGACTGGATAAGACATCTCTGTTAAAAAATAACATGAACCATGGGAAGGGTATGACAGAGGAAAAGAGACTCCAAAAACAGCAACTGACAACGGCAAGCTATAGCAATCTCAAGAGGTAAAGACAGCAAGAAAAAACCCCTCAAAAAACACCCAAAAAAAGAGTTTCTGTTGGGTGTCGCCTCAGAAATACATATTACTATGTGAAGACCAATAAATTAAGACCATTAAGCTAAAAAGAGAAAATGAAAATTCCAAAGCTGGAAAATTTTCCCCTTAAGAACAAAAATCAACTCCAATTAACAATAAATAAAAACTAAAATCTAGTTATCTCAGTTTAATCCACTCTTCCATTGTGTGGGAAAAGATTAGGTCTAATTACAATTCAAATTACAAAAGGCTTAGTGTTGCTTTACACATTGTTATCTCTTCATCTGACCTATAGCTAAGGGCATTTTACAATTTTTCCAGGAACTGTGGCACCAATTACTGTTGTTCTTTACCTAATTTGAAAATGTTCATGAATTAAAAGTAATATTAATGGTAACAGGATAAAGTGACTTTTGTTAAAATAGTATCATTTATTAACTCAACTTCATCAGCTTCTCTGTGCCATAGTACCTCAGTGTCTGACTCCCGGTTTTGTTATTAATTGTTCCATCACTATTCCAATTACTCAAGTTCCATTTCTCAGCATCACATTGGCCTTTTATAATCACTCATCATGCCTTGTCCATGTGCCCGCTATTCCATCTCTCATGTCCACCTCTTCTTTTTCCATCCATATTATTTTCATCCAGAAAACTCCTACTTAATCGTTACGGCCCAGCTCCAATATTCATTCCTTTCCACTTTTCTCTGAGTCCAGCAGAAATTCAATGATATGTGTCCCTTTTATTTTTCATCCCCTAAATCTATTTTCACATACAATAGCCATTTTTAAAAAATGCATCTGTCCCCCAGGTGGAAATGTAGACTTCTTCTAGACCTTAATTATTTCTCATTTATTGTTATACATCAGCACCAACCACAACAGCAAATAAACAGTATTTGTTCCCTAAGTGTGTTTTGAATTGTTTTACATTGTCATTTCACCCTTCAATTGCTATCTTTTCACATGGTTCTATCTTAATTCCAGCTCTTCTAACTAGACTAAAGAATCATTAAAAACAAATATTGTTGCCCTGGCCAGTTTGGCTCAGCGGTTAGAGCGTCGGCCTGCGGTCCTGAGAGACCCGGGTTTGGTTCCCGCTAAGGGCGCGTACCTCGGTTGCAGTTTGTCCCCGGCCCTGGTCGGTTGTGCGGGTGGCAGCCACTCGATGTGTCCCTTTCACATCGATGTTTCTCTCTCTCTCTCTCTCTGTTCCTCTCTCTCCCTCCCACTCTACCTGGGCAGAAAATGGAAAAATGTCCTCAGGTGAGGATAAAAAAAAAAGTAAAGTAAAAAAAATATATATATTGTTTTGTTTTGTTTTTTTCATTTTACATTTCTCTTAGGGTTTGCCTTTAAATACAGACACTTAACAAATGTTTGTTAACTGAGCCACTTCACCATCTTGGCTTCCTAACAGACTCAAATTTCAACAGAATCTTTCTGTTCCCTTGCTCCTGGGGAAGACGGCCTCTAGAGGAGAAAGAGCCACATGGGAAGCAGTAGCCCACAGAGCTCAGCTAAGGAAAAGGTGGCCCGATTACTAATGATGGAGACTTTATTCCACCATGATCCAAGCCATTGACAAACACAGCCAAGCTCTTTAATATAGCCAAGATCAGTTAGAAACTGATGAGATTGGAAACACAGTTAAAACATGTCAGGGCTGATAAGTTAATTAGGAACAATGTTTGCTCATAAAAGTCTGTAATATTTGTTTTCCATAACAAGGTGGATAAGTAACATTTGTTTTTTAAAATTATTGCAAAATATTTCCAGCACCATACAAACCAAATTTGGAATAGGATTAATGATTTAAACCCAGGACCTGGGTCACAATTTTTGTAAAATGAAACATCTATGAACCACCCTTAGTTATACCTTTGGTTTAAACAATGAATGGCCTAAGCTGCAATGGTGTATTGGACAAAACCCCACCCATGTAAATTAGAAAGAAAAAAATTAAATTCTACATATGTTTCAAAATCCATGCTCACTCCACCCCCAACTCTTTCTGGAATGTGGAAAACAGTATGACTATCCCAGGTACGACAGAGCAATAAGCAAAAAGGGACACAATCCCAGATGGTTAAAATGAACAAATCTGCAATAAAAGGAAATGGGACTTCCGTCACTGACTCCCAGATGTGACAGGCCTCTTGCTAGCATCTAGTGCCATAGAATGTTAAAGTGGAAGACTGTGGAATGGTTGGTCTTCCTAACAGGAAATTCCTCTTCCCTCTTCTTGGTTCCTATGAAGAGGGATTTTCCCTAAACAAAACTGACCTTCCACTCTATTCCCTCAACTCACTCCTCCCTATTTTTTTTTTTTTTTTTTTTTTGAAATTTGAGCTACCTTGAGAAAGCAAGTTAATCAACACTGCCTGAAACCTTACTCATCCCCTCCCCACCTTCCCCTCCCCAGGCTACATCCTAGTGGGCAGGCCCTTTCTTACCTCCCACACTAAGGTGTGTCTTCAAAGTAGTTCTATTCACAACAGAGGTGATATTGTGTTATCCCTCTGATGACCCTAATAATGCCTTATTTCCTTATTTGTTCAGAACTTGAGCTAGGGGGAAGGGATCTCTTTATGGGAGCTCCTCAGAGAACTCACCAATTTACAGAACTCACCACGGAATATTCATGGGAAACACATTAACTCTGAAACCAAATAAAATGGTTCCACTGAATTAACTCTCTCATCCAGAGCTCTAAGCAATTCATTAAACTGGATTCACAGAATGTACTTGCCTTAGGGTCCCCAAATGAAAACATTAATTGATGACAAAAGGTCCATCTTTTATTTGTCAGGTCTTAGAGGCAAAACTGCCTTCCTTCTATACTTAATGTTTATAGTCAACAGTTTAAAAATCTGCATTTCTTTTTTTTCTATTCATTTCAAGGCTTCTTAGAAAGAAAAAAAAAAACACACACACACAGACATATTGTACTAAGCTACAACATTTACATCCAATACCGCTATTTATGCCCTTAAAATACTTTTAGAAAGCACTGTAAGTGAATATCAGATTATGTTCATTAACAGTATTTTCTACCACTCTACAAGACAATCAATGTAGGGTGCCACCAAAACATCATTCATTTTTACAGTCCCTCCCTAAGTTTTCTAAGGGTGGGTACAACTGTATTATCTTTTTGTACCAGTGAAGGAAACGGCTACACAGAAGTCTGATAGCAAACGCCATGTGAACGGGACTGGGAGTGTAGTTCTCCCTAACTGATCATTTACATCACCAGAGCAGGCTGCCTCCCTGTCACCAAAAAGTCCAGTTTCCCCTAAGAATCATAGTATGTTGTTCTAGGATTCCATGGTGAGTTTTTGCTGTGTGTAGCCCTAAGAAAATAAAAGAAACAAAATGTATTCAAGCAGAGCAAAGCAGTGACCAGGGCACAATAATCTTACTAATAACACTGTCCTATTTTAAGCTGTCATTCATAAATACATAAACACACACAACAGACACATACACACGACACAGAAAAACATAACATTTTTATACTGGTTAAGATCTTACGGAGTTAAAATTTTGTTAACATCCTTCCATTCAATCAGAGGTTGTATCATACTAATACCCAATTATTTTACACACAGAATGTTTACTTAATTTTTGCTGCATAATAATTATAAAAAGATGTATCAGGAAAAATAATCAAGAAATGTAATATTGACTAGATTTGTAGCAAATTATACTCAACTAAAGTGGGGAGCAGGGGCTTAAAAAAAACTTCAATTTTCATCCCCATTCATATTCTCTGCATTTATTTTTTTAATGTATTTATTGTTGACAGTATTACATATGCCTTCCATTGGCCCCCTATTTGGCCCCCTTCCACCCAGCCCCTGCCTCACCCCAGGTCTTCCCCACTCTATTGTCTGTGCCCGGGAGTTATGCATATACGTTCTTTGGATGATTTCTTCCTGTGCCCTCCACCCAACTCCCCACTGAGATCTGTCAGTCTGCCCCATGCATCCATGCCTCTGGACCTATTTTGTTCATCCATTTATTTTGTTCATTAGATTCTACATGTAAGTGAGATCATGTGATATTTGTCCTCTAACTGTATTATTTTGCTTACCATAATGCTCTCCAGGTTGTCTCTCAGGGTAAGGTTCCCTTCTTTCTTACAGCTGCATAGTACTCTGTTGTGTAAATGTACTGCAGCTTTTTTATCCACTCGTCTACTGATGGGCACTTGGGCTGTTTCCAGATCTTAGCTATTGTAAATAACACCGCTATGAACACAGGGGTGCATATATTCTGATTCATATTTCAGGATTCTGAGGATATATTCCCAGAAGTGGGATTGCTGGGTCAAATGGCAGTTCCATTGTAATAACAAAAAAGCTCTGGTTTCCCCCTCAGGTATTTCACTAGATTTTTGTCATCACTACTACCCCATCTCTTCCTAACAATACAAAATACACACTGAAGGGTTTTCTCTTTGGCAACTTCTGAGCGAGTTTTGAGTCCTTTCTATAGGCAAGAATATCGAGTCTGGAAGAGGCTTACTAACTTGCCTAAGGTTTCAGAGCTTGGATTTAAATCCTGGTTTTTCTGATTTCCGAGCCTATTTTTAACCAGTACCCCAAGCTGACTCCCTCCCACATGACTCCACTGCCCTTCGAGGCAGCAGCACTAGTGCCTGTTCTCCAGCAGCTTCCCCTCCATCAGACTTTTACCCTGCGTCTCACTGAGTCCAACGTTAAGTTATGGCAGTTGATCTGGTCTACAACTACCTATACAAGGTTATACATAGCACAGTGCCTTTCACATACTAGTTAATAAATATTTGTCTGGTTGACAGTCGTTTACATCCTAAATGACATATTTGCTTTAGAATAAGTGTCTTCAAAAATCTTCCTCTAGCTTCGAATGGCTGGAATGGGCATACTACACAGAGGGGAGAAGGAATGGGGCACTTTAAATGCCATAGATACACTCACTCAATTATATCTTCTAAACACTCCTCAAGTTAAGAGAGAGGGGAAGGAGACAAATCACATACACTGCATTTAACTTACCCAGTGTAAGAAATACCCATGAGTTGACTATTGCACTTACTGCTGGATCCCTGTCACTTAGCCCAGGCCCTGAGTAGGTTCCCAAGAAATACTTATTGATCAGATAGATGGATGGATGGAAGGATAAATGAACAGACACACACATGGATAAATGAATGGAAACAAGTTATTTGGCCACTTGTTTATAGAGTATATATTTAAATCAGAGCATATTTTATCTAAAGGCATATTGGGATGTATTTTAGACCATAAAACTTAGATCTATTAGAACCAATTTAATTTTTTTACCTGCAGCAAGTCCATAACTACCTATAAATTAATTATACATCATATTCATTTATAGGAAATAACCTGTTATTTTCTACAAATTTGCCTTACATCAGAAACAGCTACGATACAAATGCTTCTTTCAAATTTATTTTGCTAAGAAACCTGTATTAATTTCAAACAATGAAAAAGCATAATCTACTAAAAGAAATACTTACAAATATAAAATCAAAGGTAAGTTCAAAGGGACCACTCAAAGGTCAAGTTGACCATACTTCTTTTTCTAAGTGGGAATGGCAGACATGTGGTAGAACTAAAAGAACATTTCTGTTTGCTCAACATTATAATTTCTTTTCCATCAGTAAACTAGGAGGTTTCTGCACTAAATGCATTTTAATAAAGAAGAAAATTAACATGCTAAATTAAAGCAGAAACATGATTTTTATGGAGTAAAATGCAAGTGTTTGTCATAATTCAGGAAACATGAAATTTATTTTTGTGTTTTGTTGGTTTTTTTAAAGAAGATGTGAGAGAGTATTTTGCAATTCTGGCCACTGAAGAGGCCATAGCACAAGGTTTTAATTCCTGCATCTGTTTATCTTTGAGGCTCAGTCTGCTAGTCCTGTGGAAGAGTCCAGAATACAAAGTCATAATAATCATAACAGTCATTATACTTGGAGACTACATGTTACTTTTTCTGGTCAAAATAATAAAACTTACCAAAGAAGCTGAATTTCAAATTGTTTCCTTTAGTGTAAGTCTTAATCCTCTTCATGGTAAGCTTTCTTTTTTGCACATTAAGCAACCTCAATCCAAAGTATTAACAATCGTTGCAAATAAAATCTCAAACTGGACTTGCTTTTCCTGGGAAGAATCACTTTGAAAGGTGAATAAAGCACGCCC
The DNA here is from genome assembly GCA_037176705.1 of Molossus alvarezi. Classification (NCBI taxonomy): domain Eukaryota; kingdom Metazoa; phylum Chordata; class Mammalia; order Chiroptera; family Molossidae; genus Molossus; species Molossus alvarezi. Next base: position 20,086,625 of record CM073899.1, read on the forward strand.
CAGAGCAGAAGTCAGTTCACCGGTGCTCACAGGCCTCCCAACATTTCCTAGGTCTGTGACTCGGTCACCTTCCTCTCTGACCTCAGACATGCACTCAGCAAAGTGGGTGGGACTAGATGGTCCATTAAACCCAGCCCAGTACTCAGGGGGCAGCAAGGGTCCCACCTTTGCAATACTGCACTCCTACACCTTAACAAAGCCAATCTGGCTTTTGTCTCCACAGCTTGGATGACCAGGACATGATGGCCCGGCTTCACCGCAGTGGTCCTGTGCAAGGCTGAAATGCACCAGCCTCTGAGGGAGCATGCATGGACAGAAGGGTTCTTCACAGGGATGAAGACTGGTGTGTTGTCTCTTTCCATCTAATCCATTAAAGGAAAGATGGACAATAAAGGATAAGTTTTTCTTAAATGAAGTATTTAATTAACTAAAATAGACTCTTCTTCACCCAGGCCATACATTATATTTCATTCTAAGTTGCCCTGTCACCCTTAACCATTTGGAGCCTCAGATTTCTCCTGCATTATTGGACCAGGCTATAGCTAAAGTTCCTTTTAAAAATAAATTATTTAATTATACACACACACACACACACACACAGGTCTAATCCTCCCATGTCCTGTCTCACTAAAGTCACCCTCTTACATTTCTTTGGAAAGTCAAAGGAAGTCTCTATTTTGGAGGAGAGTCAGAAATATAAAGCTCTCTTTGAGATATCCATGGGAGTGAAATCGCTTGAAAAAACCATCATTTCACTATGAAACAAGCAAACTCATCCGGGTACCTTCTCAGAGCAGTAAAATAAGTTTGAATACACAAATAACTTGGGAAGCAGCCCCCCAAAAGGCCAGGACATTTTCACTAAAAGAACACTTAAATGGCAGACACTACATTTGCCTGAAAAGAAGAAATATAAGATATCTGGAGGCTGGGAACACTAGGGGGGTGGTAATATTCAGGACCAGCACTATATTACGAGACATATTCTGTATAATGATTTGTTGGCCTATTTTGCAACCAAGAACTGGACGCGTCACAGTTAAAGAATCCTGCTCTCCACAATGAAACTCACGTTCTTATAACAGCCTGAGGAATGGGGTAGTCCCAGAGACGTGGAAGTGGGGTACAGACTGACAATCCCCTAAAGAGGGGGGTGGTGGGGGAGAGATAAACCACAGAACTTATATGCATGTATGCATGAACAGTGGACATGGACAACAAACTGGGGAAAGGGCAGGAAGGGAGGGGGAGGGGGAATCAGTGGTGGAAAAAGGAGAAACATCTGTAACAAAAATTAATTAATAAAATAAATAAATAAAAAGGAAAAAAAAGAAACTCATGTTCCTCTTTCTAGTTCCTGATGCGCTCGCCTTTCCGTAAACAGCTGGCATGTGGCTGGCTCAATTATCACAGCCCTTTTCAGAGTACACAAAGCAATAGCTGCACTTCACACACAATACAAATTAAGATAAATGTTTCACCTACAATATGCTGTGCCTCTTTCTTGGCAATTCACTCTCAAATATTAAATTTTTATTAGGTCGAAAGGGCAAGGAAGTCAGACCCACCATGCAGGATCTCCGGCTGGTCCGCAGGACGGGTCAGTGCCCATCCTGACAAAACTATCCTTCATCTGCAGTGAAATGAGACACACAGAAATACCGGCCTTCCTTTTTTAAAAGCCAAAACTATTCAATTTATAGACCCATGTTTATTATTCCGAGACCATATCCTTCCTACATGTAGCTATTCAAGTAAAGAGCCTCTCTTTAAAGGATGATGGGGATAGCAGAGAGTTAGTACTGTTTTTATTTGGAAAAATAAAATTTGGCCATGTTATTGATCTCTCAATCCCCTAATTTTTTTTTAACTTTACTGATCTGGGCCTGGGTGAAAAAGGTGAAGTGATTCAAAAGTACAAATCAGTAGTTAGAAACCAGTCAGAGGGATGCAAAGTACAGCATAGGGAATATAGTCAATAATACTGTAATAACTATGCATGGAGCCAGGTGGGTACTAGACTTATTGAGGGAGATCACTTCTTAAATTATATAAATGGCCCTGGCCTGTTTGGCTCAGTGGTTAGAGCATCGGCCTGCGGTCCCGAGAGACCCGGGTTCGGTTCCCGCTAAGGGCACGTACCTCGGTTGCAGTTTGTCCCAGGCCCTGGTCGGTTGTGCGGGTGGCAGCCACTCGATGTGTTCCTTTCACATCGATGTTTCTCTCTCTCTCTCTGTTCCTCTCTCTCCCTCCCACTCTACCTGAACAAAAAATGGAAAAATGTCCTCGGGTGAGGATCAAAAAAAAAAAAAAAATTTTAATATAAATGTCTAACCATTCAATATATAATAATATTGAATGTCAACTGTAATTGAAAAGTAAAAATAATTTTACTGCTCCAGCATAAAATCTAAATGCCCAGGAAGTACTCTCCCACAGAAGTATAAAAGTAGCTGTTCATGTAAAAAGAGTGATCATAATTTAGCAAGAGTTATACAGACCACAGTTAGGCTACCTTGAAGTAGCAAAGAAGATGACAATCTCCAATGACAAATGATGAAAACAGAATAAACAGCCTGAAAGTTGAATGTGAACCTAAATACCTAGAAGTTCTTCCATCAGTTAGATTTATAACAAAAATTAATAAGAATTGAATAATTCCAGCGGTATGGTGGATGTACAGAGCATACCAGTGTCGGCAAAAGAACTGAACTCACATTACATAGCCCTGACGGCTGGACTTCGAGAGCAAAGATGATTAACATCAAAGAAAATCTGAAGCTTCCAGAGCCACCAGGACCAACACATATAAACTAGTTTGACGGGGTCTCAAACTCGTCTTAAGTCAACAACCTTGTACTCATGTGGCCATCTTGATTAAATTCCACAATGCAAAATGTCCACACATTAAGGAAAGCTATGTTTTCAGGTCACAGGAAGAAAAATGCGGCGCAGGTTTTCTCCTTATTCCGACTGCCTCAACCTGGAGTGTTGATCGCAGGAGTCTGGTTTACAAGACGAAAGCATGGCAGGAAACGGGTGTTTTTGAAAACAAAAAATCTTAAGGAGGAGAAACCAAAATGGCATGTTTTCTCCATCTTGCCTGATGAAAGAGCCAGATTTTACATTGTTTAAAGTCACAAACTGTTTTACCTTTTTGAAGCAATGTGGGTGCTGGCTTCTAATAGTATCAAAATACATTCAGGATTGTTTTTACACCTGTATTTATCATTTTAAAAAGCCAAGAAGGAGGTTGATGCATTTCTGTTAAAAGCCATTCCGGTGTTACATGTAACAGACTAGCAAATACGTGTTCATAGTGTTTAAAAAAAAAATCCATTGAAGTTTAAGTGAAATCAACAAAAAGAAAATATGTATTGATATGTGATTTAGAGATTAAACTTAGTCCTAAAATGTAAATAAAATACAAAAAGTGTCCTAAAATTTTTTTTTTTTATTCCTCATCCGAGGATATTTTTCTACTTATTATCAGAAGAGTTGGAGGGAGGGAGAGAGAGAAAGACAGAGAGAAATATCAATGTGATAGAGCCACATCGACTGGTTGCCTCCCGCATGGCCCCATCAGGGCCAGGATGAACTGCAACCAAGGTATATGTCCTTGACCAGAATCGAACCTGCAACTCATTGGTTGACAGGACAACACTCTAACCACTGAGCCAAACTGGCCAGGACTGAAAAATTTTTTTTATTCATGTACCCAAAAGGGTATTTGGTCCCCACTCACAGCTGTCCTGCTGGCCACACCCTTGTGTTCCGAGAAGCCCTTGATGGCAGTTCAGGGCCAGGGGACCAGTGGCAGGTTATCCACCCATCTCCACGTCAGCCATCTCATTCCAGCCTGGACCATTCCATGTGGAGTCCCTCTCTCTCTCCTTCAGCACACCTGTGAGCCCTCTCCTCCTTGAAGCCCAGCTCACTATTCACAGCCTTCATGAAAACAAAACACACAAACAAACCAAACATCCAGCTGGCTCGCACATATCCACCTCTAATTCTGCATAGCCTCAGCATTCATGCACTCAATAGGATACAGAACTAAGCAAACATCACATGACTAATACAGGTACTTTCTCTTAGATTGGGTAAGGGATAATCTGGGAAAACAAAGGATAAAAATATTATTCATACCCTATTTTGGAAAAACTACAGTCAGTAATCCTATAAAGCTAAATATAAGTATTTCTGCAAAAACAAAGCCTCACTACCAGAATTTAATTTTCACTCCAAACAAACCATTACCTGTGGCTAATGGACCGGAGCAGCTGAACACTGGCCCGGAAATTCTATTCAACTGCAGAGCAAAGAGCACACACCACTGACTCACTTAATCTAATTAAGTTTTCCCAACACTGTAAATACCATGTGTCACAAGCCAGGCCACTGAATTCCCATCCAGAAGTTGTTGCCTACCCATTTATTTCCGTATCTCCCTCAGGTTTGTATTATTAGAGTCTGGCTTTGAGGACGGATGGAGACTAAGTGATACAGGGGCCTTTTCTGCCCCTCACTCTGCCCGCCACTACCAGTAGGTTTCGTTGTTTTGGATTGTTTTGTGTCCTCCTTCCTCTTTGACGCATCCGCTGTGAACTTTTCCTTCTCACAATGGGTGAGACAGAGCAGTAGCCAAAGGTGACACCGAGACAGGGCAGGATTGTTTTAAGGCAGTTAGAAGTAAGAAGGTGTCTGGAGCCTTTGAGAAAGAAGTCCCTAGAAAGGTGACATTTGAAGACCCAACATTCCACATGAAGGCCTTCAAGAACCTGTTACTGTTCTCACTACTGCAAGAGTACATATATCACATATTCTCTTCAACATACTGAAATTGTTGTTTTTTCCTTCCATCCTCAAAACATTATTTTATTTTTAAGATTTGAGTATTTTTTAATGAAAACGGTCTCTAGAGCTTCCAGAGGAAGTTTTTACATTATAATTAAAGTAACATTGGGAAACACTTCCTCTGCATTCACTCTTTGAGGCATATGTGTCATTTTCATAAATGATACAGTAGTGACTTCAGTCACTGAGGCAGAACTGAACGTGGATCAGACCATGAGCAGTGTCGTACAAATTCAGTGGATGTGCTGCTGGAAACAACAGAGAAGGAGGAGGAGCATCCCAGCATCCCCCAACACACACTGTTTCTTTACAGAAGAAATGTAAACAAGGCCAGAACCAACCGAGACATCTCCTCCATTTCACCAGCCTGGACTGGCTCTGATGTTCCCAGCACTGGACTAAGGGATGCGAGTAAAAAGGAGAAGGAAGGAAAGACTTTTTCTTCAGGAGCTTTCTGAGCTCAGGCTGTGGAACAAATTGCCATAGGCTGGAGGCTTAAACAACACACACTTATTTCTCAGTTCTGAGGCTGGGAAGTCCAAGATCAAGGTGCTGGGAGATCTGGTGCCCAGAGAGGGCCCACTTTCTGGCTTGCAGATGGTGTCTTTTCATCCTTCCTCACAGGGCAGAGAGTAGAGAAGCAAGCTCTCTGGACTCTTACAGGGACACTAATTCCATTCATGATGGCTCCACCTTCACGACCTCACCTAACCCTTAGCCTCCCACAGGCCCCACCTCCTAACACCATAACACTGGGGCAGGGTAGAGTTGCAGCATATACATTTGGGGAGCACACAAACACTGAGCCCAGGACAGAAGCCCACAGTCAGTGGGGAAGACACTTGAGACACCAAAGGTTACAAACCACAAGATCGGTGCCAGGGCAAAAATCAACCAAGTATACCGGGAGCAAAGGTCAGGGAGAAATTTCTTTTCTTTTAATTCCTCACCTGAGGACATTTTTGCATTTATCTTCAGATAGAGTGGGAGGGAGAGAGAAAGAGAGAAACATCAATGTGAGAGAGACACATCGACTGCTTGCCACCCACACGACCCCAACCGAGGCAGGAACAAACTGCAACCCAGGTACGTGCCCTTAGCAGGAACCGAACCTGGGGACTTTCTGGTGCGCAGGCCAACACTCTAACTGCTGAGCCAAACCGGCCAGGGCAGGTCGGGGAGAAATGAATTCTCCTTAGAGAAGGAACTCAAGTCCTAAGGAAGAAATGATACTTCAACTAGATATTGGAAAAAGAGCAGGAAAAGATAATGAGGAAAGGAATTCTTCAAACTAAAAAAAAATGACTTTCTAAAAATCCCTCTCTTTCTAATCACTTGTGGTGAATAGAACCAACCTACCAATTTTAATCAGTGTTAAACTAGACTTTTAATTACTGTTGAGGTTTCTCTAAAAGGTATTTGTTTTCTGCTTATTGCCAATTCAGGGCATCCACAAAAGTGACCTATTGAATGTGCACAGGCAGCAGAATTTTTACAAGAGTAATAGTAACAGGAGGAGACTTAATGGCTTTGCTTAATAAATTACCTTTCTGGCCAGTAGCCTGTGCATTCACCCAGCCCACTCACATCCCTGGGAAGCTGCATGTGCTGCCCCAAGCTTACATTTTGTTACACACTTTTTAATTTTAATGTAAATTGGTAAGAATTCAAAAGCTATACATCTACTTTTATACTAAACCATTTTTAGTACTTCGCTGAATATTTGCCATGATCAATGAGTTTTACTAGATGATTTGTTATTCTTACCTCCATGGGAAAAGCTTTGAAATTAACTGTGTGCTCAGAACCACGCTGGTTTTCTCTTCCCCAATGAAATCTGACTTCATACAGTTCAAACTCGTGCCCTTGAGGCAATGGACCTCCTGACAGAACTGAAAAAAAGAAAACAAAATGAATTCTATTTAATTACATCTCAAATGAATTCATCAGCACAGCAATGCAAACACTGGGGACGTGTTTTGCCAAAAAGCTCTCATGCGCTCTATAGATTAACTCCATAGAGCCGAAATGAGAAATGTATCAAAATGATATGAATTTACACTATGTGGGTTTGGCTGAAATTCTTATAATGGCCATTCAGATACAGTAGAAGTTTAAAAACTCTAAAATACTTGGTAATGACGTGTATACCATTTCATTTTAACTTTGCTAACTTTAGACAAAGAAAACAAATACAGTAGTTATACTCCCTGAGATATAAATTTAGCACTGACGGGGAGACAAAAATATGGTTTGAGTCTCATACCAACCGATAATTTGCTATAGATGTATCAATAAATTAAACCTTGTTTTCAGATTATCTATTTGTAGTAGTAGGCTTTTAATTTAGAGAACAGATGTAAGCTATTAAAAGTATCTATGAAGAGAATTATTATTAAGCCAATCTGATTTTTCAACAATGAAATTACACATACAATGCAAACAAAATAAAATTGTGATCAAATATTAACAATAATTAAGATATGAACATTAGTTCTATAAGGCCCTGTCTCTATTATTCATTTATGGATATGACCCAGAACTTCATCCAAAAGAAGGGCACACTAAAAGATAATGAAAAATAAATCTGAACAAAGAATCTGTCTTGAAGTGATAAAATATTTTCTTTAGTTCAACACTCCCTATTACATCGAAAAACTTGAAATTAAGTTTATTACAAATGGCCAATTTCAGTACAAATAAAGGTTGTTTGAATTTTTCTTATAAAAAAATGTTTATTCTAAATGGTAGCAGTTAAGAATTATAGGTTATTTTTCAGTCAAGGGGCTGACAAAATTCACCCTGTCCCCCCAGAAGTGATCTCTCTCAAACAGGTTAGGGCTGGCTGACACCTGGGTGGCCTTTGTGGAGAAAGTGACAGTGTCCAAACTGCTCTCCTGAAGAACAGTGTGATTGTCCATCCTTACTCTAAAACTCAAAGGAGAAGAAAGCAAACAGATGCAACAATATTTACTTGTTTGGTCAGTTCTTCATCTTATAACTTGTTTCAAAAAGAAGTGAAAGCTGCTTATGACAAGGTACATACAGCACAGCCAGAAAGCATACAGTGGAAAGAAGAGCAAAGGTTAAACAAAGACAGAGGCGGAAAGCAGGTGGAGAAATGAGGCCGTCACACAAACCAATGTCATGAAGTCCTTGCTAAGAGTGTCCGACAAATTTGCTTCTGAGCTTTCTACCAGCTCACACAAGAAAAAGAGCTACAATAGCAAAAAGCAATTTTAATTTTTCAAGTGTATAAACCTCACATCAAGGGTGAAAGGGTGTAATGCATGGTCTTTAGGGTACTATTCACAAGATCAACATTCTTCCTCATATCTGGTCTTACTTATCTCTCACAACAAAGCTGAGGGGTCAGCATTATCATCCCCATGGACAGGAGAGAAGAATATGGCTGAGACGGGCTAAGTGTGACCTGCCCTGGTCACCCAATTAGCAAGCTCCGGGAGCCTGGAACTCGAATCTTCTGACCCACGTCCCAGGGTGAGACAGGGATGGGGAAAACCAAATTATAGTATCTGCAAGCATGAGCTGAAAAACAATTAGTGCTTTAAGTGTAGATTTCTAAATGGCAGTCCTATTTCCCAGGACAATCCAAAGAAAAGTAAGTATGTGGATCACAAAGGGTTGCAGATGATCTACAACGGCACTGTGGCTCACTGAGAGTCTTCAACAGCCAGCCAAGCTGCAGATGGAAGAAGGTATGATGTTTCTATTTCAAGCAGAGTGCCAGTTTCTGAATAATCTCAAAACTCTCTCCTCCTTTCCTGCAGCCATCCTAACGTTCTTAAGGAAAACTGGGAAGGAGGCTGGAGTCTGTGTTGTAACCCAGGAGATCGACCACACTCAGACTCAACTTTTCAGTTTTGGGGGATGCTTTATTGACCTAAGCCTGCATTCAGGGTCTGCAGTCCATGGACGCAACCGGGAGCAGCAGCCCCGAGAAGCTAAAATGGCTGAGTTTTATAGGGGGCTTGTGGTGCAAATTGCAAGCAAGCAGGATGTACAGAAGCGGAGGCAGTTAGCGATAAGCAGGAGGGAATGGAGGTGGGAGGGAGCTGAGGCGAAAGGGAACTGGGTGAACTGGGTCAGCATACATCTATTCTGCTATTCATTCTATTATTTAAGTTTTAAAAACTAACAAATTCGAGACAGATATCAGTGGTTAGCCAGGTGTAATACATATATGTTTAACAGTTACAGTTTTATGGGGTAAAGGGAACTTCAGTTTCTCCCTATCAGTTTCTTTATAGAGCATGCAGAACATTCTGGCCTTGGGGCCGTTTCTGTCCTCCCTTTTCCTGAAGGATGTTGCTTTTTCAAATCCCCAGTGAAGGTCAAACTCTGGTTAATTTTTATGGGGCTAAAGCCATCTATAACATTCTTTGTTGTTCATCTTGCTGTCCCTGAGGTTGTTAATTAGGGCAGCTCAAAGACAAGTTGTTTTTCTTTATTGGATTCTAAGGATAGTGAGCTACAACAGTCTGCCCACAGTGTATTCCCACCTCCCAAACCAAAAAGAGGGGAATGCTTGGAAGTCTCTGGCCACGCCCCGGCCCCAGCATCAGACTAGAGGACCTACCCCTCACCATGTACAAGCCGCCCTGAGCCGAGACTTCAGGGGAGAGGGGGATTCTACTTTTTAAAGAAAGTGAAAATCATCCTGGAGGAGGCTTAGCTCCACATTGCTAAGAAAAAAGAAAGAGAAGTATTGTGAAGTTCATGTGAAATGGGAAGGAGGATTTAAAATCTTTTCCCCCCAAACCTCTTTATTGCATATACTACAACACACACACACAAACGCGGTTTCTTAAACCGCTACAGAACCATCTATTGGTAGTTTCTTATAAAAATAGATGTTATAACTGATGTTGACAGGGATTTCAGGAGACCACAGAAAGATCCATTCTTGAAAATACAGCCTGCACCTGATCAATGCCCAATATTCTTTAACAAGAACGAAGGCTTTCTTTTAAAACTTAGGGATAGAGCTTGTACAGTATTTTAAACATCCTGGAAATTTAAACTCCGCAGATCTGTATCTTGACAGGGAGAAGTTCAAGGCCCAGAGGGGTCCATTGACCACCTACATTGTACCAGACACTGTACTGTGTTATTAAGATATATTATTTTTTCTTATTGATTTTAGAGAGAGGAAGGGGGAGGCAGAAAAATACATCGATGTGAGGGAGAAACATTCATCGGCTGCCTTCTGCATGCACCCTGACCAGGCATCAAACCTGAAACCCAGGTATGTGCCCTGACCTAGAATCGAACCACCACCTTCTGAGCCACACCAGCCAGGGCAAGATATAGGATTTTGACAAAAAAGACAAAATTCCATGATCTCGTGGATCGTACACTCTGTTGGGTTGGCGATGAGCACAAAGAAGGACAGCATTCTGCCTAGGCCTGGTCCCCAGGGGGAGCTGACAGAGAGGCCGCTTTCAGCCAGGAATCAGGCACAGGGGCCTTTCATTTTGCGGCAGATGAATATTCCAAAGTTAAACCACACTCAAAGCAAGTGTCTGTACAAAGCCCTAAACAATAACAAAATATTGAACTCAGAATTTTACCAGGTACCAGATTAAGTATTACTTGTTCATCCACTAAGAATGATTGTGTTTACAGACTAAAAATAAACAGTAGCTCTGTTTTATCCATTGGGCAACATCCTCTTAGGACAGAGGTTCTCAACCTGTGGGTCGCGACCCCTTTGGGGGTCAAACGACCTTTTCATAGGGGTCGTCTAAGACCATCAGAAAACACATATTTCCGATGGTCTGAAAAACCGAGACACCACTCCTCTATCCGTCTCCAGGCGGGTCTGCCCACATGCAGACACGCCACATACAGCATGAGGAACTGTATCAAAGTGTCCTGGCGTCAGGAAGGTTGAGAACCACTGTCTTAAGGCATTATTTGGCCTTTTTATAGCTTTTTTTAAAATAAGAAAACCATTTATACCAAAAGGTGTACACTATCCCTATATTTATGATTCTCAGATTTTGCTGAGTGATATTTTGTCACTATATAGATTTACTGGTTGTGATGTCATTAAGCTCAAGAAAATGTTTTGTTTTTTTTTATCCTCACCCGAGGACATTTTTCCATTTTTTGTTCAGATAGAGCGGGAGGGAGAGGGAGGAAGAGAGAGAGAGAGAAACATCGATGTGAAGGGACACATCGAGTGGCTGCCACCCGCATGACCAACCAGGGCCGGGGACAAAGTGCAACTGAGGTTCGTGCCCTTAGTGGGAACCGAACCCGGGTCTCTCTGTACTGCAGGCCGACGCTCCAACCGCTGAGCCAAACCGGCCAGGGCTCAAGAAAATGTTTTACAATGAAACTCATACTGATGACATGCTGCATTTCCTTAGAATAACAAACTTGTGAAAAAATATAAAATAAACTGATGTTATTGCTACTGCATCCATTTTCTTTAATACTCTTTAGTAGCCACAGCTATTATGCTTATGAAATATAAAAAGAAATCTTTCTCCAAAATTTGAGAACCTCATAAAGGCATGCCATATATACATTTGTCTAAATCTGTCTAAGCTTCTATATCCTTTTTGCTGAAAACAAATTTGCCTGCCCTGACCAGTTTGGCTCAGAAGTTAGAGCACTGTCCCGGGGGCCAGAGAGTCCTGGGTTTGTTTCCCACTAAGGGCACGTACCTCGGTTGCAGATTGTTCCTGGCCCTGGTTGGGGTCATGTGGGTGGCAACCAGTTGATGTTTCTCTCTCTCTCTCTCTTCCTCCCACTCTCCCTTCCGCTCTATCTGAAGATAAATGCAAAAATGTCCTTAAGTGAGGATAAAAAAAAAGAAGAAAACAAATTTACCAGATAGTTCAAAGGCTGTTGCTGATCGAAATTTATCTCCCTCCTTGCATTTGAGTTCCACACACACACGTTTCAAGATGGACTCCGCAGCTGGTGCTGAGCACCAAGTTTGTGCAGAGAAGGATTTCGTCGTGATGCTGGCAAGTCATCCTCAATGCTTAAGAAACTAAATTTAATGGTTCAAATAAATTGCATCAGAAGAGTAAGGGAAAGTGCACATGCAGCAAGGGCCAGGACAAAACCAAGGGCATCAGAAAGTCAGGGAACTTCTCACAGGAGATGAATGACAGCTAAGCAGAGCCTTGACAGGGAGGCTACCAGAAATGAGAAAGTCCATTGCAGCAGACAGAAGAGGCTGAGAAAGGCTCAGAGATATGATGCAGCTTAAATGAGGTCAGAAGTCACAAACAGTTAGAGTCAGGCCTTAAAATGAGAGCATCAGGAGGGGACCTACACCCATGCCTAGGGGCTAGAGCTAGCACGGATGGAATGATAGATGGCTTTTAAGCTGGGAACTCATATTTTTGCATGTCTGCATGGGTGGTGGACCAGCAAAGGGCAAGCCCAGCTGGCGGAACACTGCTGTCATAGCCCAGGCCAAGATGGTGAGGCCGGGAGGCGGAGCCTGCCAGAGACACACGCCCAACAGGGCGGGACAGCAACATCCCAGCCCCTGATGTGCCCCCGAAGGAGCCAAAGGCTCAAATAGTTCATTCTGAGGAGGTTTAAAGATTTCATAAGCTCAGTTTAACTTTTAAGGACTCCCACATGTATTCATAAAACATTTCAAAACATAGTATTAATTAGGATTTTTTAACCTTTGAAGCCTTAAAAGCAAAAAATCAATATTTCTACTGTCTTTAGCTTTTAACTTAGAGCTTTAGTTCATATTAAAGAATAAATATCATCAGCTCTTAAAGGAAGAGAAAACATCAACAATATGGAGAGGAGGCCTGTTTGCTGGGTCTACACAAGCAAAATGGAGCAGATTAAGGCAACTGTCCCGATAATTCAAATACCCCAAAGTTAGCTAATAATATTCACAAAGGGATTGAACCCCAACATTTTATACAAATAAACAATACACAGTCTCTTCTTCAGTGAAAATAATTTTAAGATATTTTTGACAACCCCCATCTTTAAATCAGCAAGGTTGCTAAGAAGCACTATAAAAAGCTGTCATTTTAAAAATAATCTAGCCTAAAATTAATATTGCAAATTATAAAAGAGCCAGAGTAAAATGTTCTAATTAGGGTTTTTATAATAAGTTACAGTGAAGGGCACAAGTGACCTATCTTGATTAGCAATGTCTCCCACACCGACGGCCCTTTAAAAATGTCATTACCTTTAACACACAACTTGTCATCGGATGGAATGACATTCTATTGCACAAGCTTGGGCAGTCTCACACTTTTTCACAACTTAAGTATCAAACCACTCAGGCAAGAAATCTATAATATATTTACATTTAACCTACTTTTTATGTCACTATAAGTATGTTCCATTTTAATCTGTCTGTGTTCACTACACTGCTAAGATTCCTGCGGTACAGTGATTCATGTGTCCCTCAGAGACATAGAATATATGTGGCAGCTTTAACAAAGTTCTCTATAGTCAGGGAGATAACAGACCAACAGTATGGTCAGGCCCCACCTGGAATGGGAACCCTGGCTCAACCCCACATTTGGAGGTGCTCTGCCACCTTGAAATGTGCTCAGAGCAGAGGGAGAAGAATGGAGATAGGATCCAAAATGTGGTCCAGACACAGGGGCTCCACCCCAGCCCACCCCTCCTCTCCCTGGTCCACATAACAGTCCCTGAAGTGCAAGGGTGGCATCTCTGAAATCTCTCGTGTCATCCCTTCCTTCCCATTGACACTGCCAACACAGTAGCTACAGTCTTGGTGAACAGTCGCACATTGTAACATGCAAACTGACTCCCTCTTTCTCCCAGATCACATCTTATTCAGTGCTGCCAGGCTAACTTTCCTAAAGCAAAATGTTGATTATGACTCTATCCTATGAAAAATAAAAAATAGTTATACTCATTAGACTTGGTTTAAGAGCCCTCATGAATTTGCTCCAACATATCTGTGTTATATTGTCTATTAATCTCATTTATCAAGAATGTACATTCTTCCAGATGTACTTAAGGATGTACCTTTCCCTGTACAATCTCCAGACCTTCCCGTATCCATATCTTTTTTGCATACTGCTCTCTTCCCACTCATCACAATCTCTCAGATTCAAATGCTATTCACCCTTCAAAGATCATTGCTCCTTCCTCCCCCAACTCCTTCCCTAACAATCTCAGGCAAAAATAATCTCCCCTGTACATCTATTTTTCATAACCTACCACTGTAACCTTCTTGAGGGCAGTCATTGGATGTGATTTATATTTAACTTACCCAAAGCCTGGAACATCTTGCATAAGGTCAAACAAAGATTGCCAACTGCACCTTACAGGCTAGATGAACCCAGTGACTATGTGTCTGGTTCACAGGCCCACATCTCCAGCTTTTCCTGACATTAAACATCTGGAAATGTAAGCGAGCTCTCCACAGTTTGCTGGTTTCCCATAGTCTCTGCCAGTCCCTATTGCCTCCCAACACTGCACATAAAACACAGGATCGATAGCTACTTAAAGGTTTTCCTCTCTAGGCGGCCCTCATTTATGGTACCTGCCCAGCTCTCAGAGACAAGGACATTTCTAATTCCTGTAGTAAATGATCGAAGACTATCTGTGAGGAATAGTTGAAGGAACTAATACATCTGAAAGGAAAAATGGCAATTTCATAATATGCTGATGGTAGTCAACATTTTAAAGGATGTCATGTAAAAATACAAATATATTTGTCCTATGTAGGTCCAAGAATCCCAAAATAGAAACAATGAGGGTGATCACAGAACTTTCTGACCTTAGAAATTACTTAAAAAGCAAAATGGGTTTTCTCAGTGAGGAATGAATTTCCTCTCCTGAGCTGCTCGAGCTGAGAATGAACAGCCACTTTCCAGAGGATCTGAGACAGGAGGCTGGACTGGCTGCCCTCCGGGGCCCATTCCGCTCGGGAATCTAGGACTTCGGCCCCTTTCCCAAACTCATGACTTTCTGGAAAGCAGAACGCTGAAGCAGTAGCATGTAGTCCGTATGAGTATGCTGCTTATGGAATGCATGTTGTACAAGACAAGAGGGTCAAGGAGGAGACCTTGAGAATCCCCTTGTTTAAGGGAATAGAGAATGAAGAACTGGCAGAGAAAAGGCAATAGTCAAAATTAAGAAGAAACATCAAGAGGTGAACTGTCACAGAGACCAACCTGAGAGAGAGTTTCCAAAAATTCCACTGCAAATGCAGCAGAATTAAAGTATTTTAAGAATTTTAAAGTGTCCATTTGGTGCGGGATGAGAAGATCATCAATGACCTTGGTCTGGGATCTCCAGTAGGGAGTTTGGAGTGGAGTGCTCCTGCTCAGGGCATGCCTCAAATTTAAATTAAGGCAATATATCCAGATGAGTTTATCTATAGGCACTGTATCATTAGGATTATGTTCAAAGCTCTAACTTCATAGATGTTAGCGTTTAAATTATGCTACAATTTTTGTAACTCCTTCTGGCAATTCTTTTTTATTGTTTAATATAAACAAAGCTACAACAACAACAAAACAGAAAGAACAAAGTAGCCCACACCACTGACAGCCCCCCTCACTGAGGCCAGACGTTGCAATGGAGTGGTATGTATGAAGTAAGTTTAATTTCTTTATCAAAAAAAAGTGCTCAGCCCAGCTGGCTCAGTGATTGAGCATCAACCTATACACCAAGAGGTCGCCAGTTCTATTCCCAGTCAGGGTACATGCCCAAGTTGTGGGCCAAATCCCCAGTGGGGCGCATGCAGGAGGTGGCCAATTGATGTTTTCTCTCATCAATAAATGACTCACCTAGTAGTCAGCACAGAAGGAGAAAAAAGAACCACACCAAAGCATATAGTTGGAAAATTTCAAAGCAATAGCAATGAAGAGAAAACTGTAAAAGCTTCCAGAGAGGAAAAAAGGTCACATAAAAGGGCTGACAAGCAGGATGGGACCAGATCTCTCAACCGCAACGCTGGAGGGCAGAGGCAATGCAGCAGTGGCATCAAACAGCTGAGGGCCAGTACTTCCAGCCTGGGCTGCTTTGCCCAGGCCAACTCCAGCCAATGAGAGCCAGTGCAAACACACAGGCATCCCGACATTTACCCTCGTGCCCTTCTTCTCGGGAGGTTACTGGAAGATGAACTACAGAAGAGAATAAACCTAGAAACTCCCTGAAATGAGGGAACAACCCCACAAAAGCACATCACAGCATCCAGGAAACACAGGATTGAACATGGGAGACAAGCAAAGGGACTTCCTGGGCTTCAGTTCCAAGTTGCTGCAGGAGACGCTGTACAGGCGGAGAGAGACTCGGCAGGACGAAACGGAAGAGAGGCCTCCAGGGAAGGGGGGAGGACGGGTGAGAGGGAAGGAAGGATAACCTGATATGTTACTATGTGCTGGAAGATCTGCCACCCGTCAGAGAGTTTGGAAAATGAAATCGTGAAAGATAAATTTAAAAACTAAATACACAAAAGTATAGTAACTCTAGGGGGAAAAACATATTATTCAATAAAGGAAAAATGACTATAATCTCATCCACAATAGTAGTTTCTCAATCATAAAAATAACTAGTGAATATTAACTTAAATAAAAATTATAATTTAAGTATAGGGACAGAGGGAAGAAAAATCACAATGTGGGAGGGTAATCAGAAAAATAGCTTCATCTTCAGAGTAGGGAGTTCACAAATGTCTTAAACATCAAAGCATGACAGTATAAACATGTTACATGAAGTATGGCAGTGATAATAGGAGAAACAGCTAAGGGTTGAAAGTGATTGTCACCAGGACAGAAAGGTGGGAGAGCAGGTTATAACCCAGAGGCAGAGAAATACTGTACCAGTCAACTATTTAAACTATGTTTATATTCTATTTTGAGAAAGAAGACCTGAATTAAATCAATGAATGGCAGAATGTTCAGGAATGGCAGAGTGTTCAGGATTTGCAGACTTTTTTTTTTTTAATCATCACCCAAGGACATTTTTCCATATTTTGTTCAGATAGAGTGGGAGGGGGAGAGAGAGAGAGAGAAACATCAACGTGAAAGGGACACATCAAGTGGGTGCCACCCGCACGACCCAAACAGGGCTGGGGACAAACTGCAACCGAGGCACATGCCCTTAGCAGGAACCGAACCCGGGTCTCTCTGGACTGCAGGCCAACGCTCTAACCGCTGAGTCAAACCGGCCAGGGCAGGGTTTGCAGACTTTTACTTTAAGAAACTGAAATGTCCTAGAAAAAAATAAACTAGTCCAGAACATTTTTTTACTTTCTTTTAAGTTTGGAAGAACAATGAAGAAGAAATTATTACAGTGGCAGAAAAGAGATGGGATGACTGAAGGAGCGAGTTCTCCCTTAGGCAACAGGAGTAAAGGTTCTGGAGCAGGTGTATCCAAAGTAGGCCTACACAGACAGACAGCTCCTCCTAGGTGATCAAGGGTGGAGGACAGAGAAGAATCCACCAGCAAAGAAAGCTATATGAGGAAGAAACATACCTGTGGTTAGAAGGTCAAGACAGTGCTTGACAATCTCTTTTTTGGGGTGAGGTAGGTGGCCAAGGACAGTGTTTGAAAAGTTACCAGAAGAAAAAGTGAACTTCAATTAGATCAAGTAAATTTGACCTCAGAGCAGCATGTACACATGCTGTCTTAACTGACAGTACTTGTACTCAGTCATTCCTTTATGCTCCCATAAAGCTTTCAACACTTACCATTACCGTATTAACACTAATACTTTAAAGGATTGTGTTTCTACTAAACCATGAATCTTTAAGAACGATCTTGTCCATTTGTTTATACTGTCATGCTTTGATGTTTAAGACATTTGTGAACTCCCTACTCTGAAGATGTCCATTTGTATACAACCAACACTGACTCATAATGGTGCCAGACAGGAAATGCATTTTTGTTGTATAGATATAGAAATATTTTATTTCCACAAGTACAAAAGCATTTCAATACACCAGCACATATGTATTACCTTAAAATGTTTTTATAGGTCAGAATCAGTATTCAGTCATTTCACTACATATTTTTTAAATAACACATAATGTCCCATCATAGATACCCACCCTGCACCCCCAATATTCTGATTTAAATTCAAAGTTACATCAGAAGCTATCTCTCTAAGTATGTATACAACCTAGAATCTGTTTTGGGTGAAGCCCCTACTTTGACCTCAGAACTGCAGGGAAGAAAGACTACATGAACCTATGACAATCTCGTGGACTCTAAATTAAAGCTCAGGAACGTTACAATGAATGAAAAATCCATAGTTGGTAATTAATACCTGCCCAGCCTAATAATTAACCTGAAGATTTTTGTTTTAAAATACCAAGTTTATTGGTCCAGAATTAATTTGAGCACAGTTGGTCTCTATTAAGCACTTTCTATTATTTCAACCTATTCTAATTTTAGATTCTTTCTAAGAAGGAAATAGTCATTATTCACTATAAATAGCATAATATTAATGCTAATTTTTAGAATTCTGCTTTCTTCTCCCCTACATTTAAGCTGAAAACTAATTTCCTTGATAACTGCCTAACACCCTTTCCACAGAACATTTCAGATCTATCTCAAATAGGTTCTGATGGGGAGTTTAAAAAATAAAATAAATAAATAAAAGCAAAAGCTCTGTTTGCTATTTAAATCTTTTGTTGAGTTTAGAGGATTTTTTTATTGCTATTAGATAAAGTCTTCTTGTCATTAACATAGTAGAAAAAATAAATTTGAAAAGTCTGTCTTGAATGCCAGATAATGTCAATCTTTAGTTTTACAATGCAGAAAAACAAAGAATTATAATTATCTAAATGATTTAAGCTAATCACCGATTTAGAACAAAATGCAGATTGGTACCCCTACATACACCATTCCACAAATTCCTCAAAGTGTCAATTAGCCAACTAAGATTGTTAGAGTAACCTCATACAATGTAGCACAACCAAACTGGCATCTTCATAATTTCATCCTTTTATCCTTCCAAGAATGTTTCAGAAAATAATCCCCAAAAGTGCATTTTATAATGTATAAAGGTACCTGACAATGGAGCTATATTAGTTCTACCTTCAAGGTCATACAAACTAAATGAAAGTTTGAGAGTTCCAAGATGACTCTGAGTTTACAAGAGCATGCAAAGCATCTTCTAAAATACCTGATTTTGACTTCAGGATAACCTGAATGGTGTGTCCATCGTTGGTGACTTCACAGTCTCGGCAGACCACATAATTTGGCGAGAGGCGGACATCCAGCAGTGAGGGGTCATATCTAGCTTCTCTTGAATTCAGGTTAATGGGAGACTGGTATTCCCCATTAGCATCAGGAAACACTAAGCCCCATTCGACACCTAAGGACAAAATGAAGCACACTTATAACTGGTTAAAAAAAAAGTTACAGTAAAATTCAACATGTAAAAACTAGTTTAAACACTGTTTATAATCCTTGACATCATTAAGAGGGTTATGACTACCATCTCTGTACAGATGTACTATGGTAAATGTGTGTGCATTTTTGCATTCATATTTTGTATGATCCGATATTATCAGATGCCATATACAAAACCCTGAACTAACAAAATATTCTGTTTGTATTTGTCCACATACACGTACTAATTTATGACTAAGAAATTCAGGTCATCTTTACATGATTAGAAAAAAATCATACCACAAAATTTTTCTCTGCTTATCAGTTCAATTATGTACAGTACTTGGGAAATACCTGTAACTCTCAATATGCTTAGTGAGAACCCAAAACAATAAATCTGATGCTAGTGAATAAACACCTCTTATCAGAAATGCTAATATTTTGAAGTGTACATATGTACATGTACACAAACCTATATTCATACATATATACTCTTTCCATATTTTTATAATTAAAATTATAAATCCTACATTTTTTTCAATAGTTGTAGTCAACATCAGCGCCAGTGGTTGGGTCTATTAAGAGACCTACATCCTCAGGAATAAATTTAGTAATCTAAACTTTTTTTAAAAGTCAACATCCTTCTCACCAAACCCACTGACTGGTTCAGCCTGAAATTGAGGGCATGCCTGGAAAGAGCCGAGCCTTGTTAGCATCCCTGGGGAAGAGTAGAGGCAGAAATGCTTTCTTCCACCAGGGCGCTCAAAGCAAGCAAGAAACTAATAGTCTCAGAACTGTATTCTCAAGGAGTTGAGTAAAAGGTAGCGCTGTTCCCTTAGCTACTCAGAAGACAAGAATGTCGCAGCCAAGGCTTAAGTCTCGCCCTCCGCCCTCCGGGAGGAGGCAGGTGCCAACCGCTGGCGGGCTGGCAGGCCAAGCTTCCCAAGGCTACCCGCCCTCTCCCTGCTGCGCCTGCTGCCCACAAACTGCCAGGGGAATGGGGACGTGACAGAGACCCACGTGGGAAAGCGGGGACGCGGAGGTGCTCTGGGCCGGACACACGCGGCGCGCTGTCCCGGGACCCGGGACACCTCAACCTGTGGCGGGTTACCTTCTTCGTAGCCCCACTCCACACCCTCCTCCTCTTCCTCCTCGTCCTCCTCCTTCTCCGGGAAGGCGACGGAATCTTCGATGAAGCTCAGGTCAGCCATGGGGAGGCCGTGGGTCCTCAGCGCTCTCGCGGACGGTGCCTGCGCCCCTTCAGGGTTGGCGGACCTGAGTGTGAGCGCGTGGAAGTGCGCGTGTGAGCGCGAGAGCGTGGGAGCGGGGCGCGCGAGCGGGTGTGAGCGCACGTGAGTGACCGTGAGTGACCGTGAGCGCTCGTGGCGAAAGGCAGTGTGGGTGTGAGCGCGGGGGTGTCAGTGCGCGGTGGGCCCGCAGGTCTCGGCGGCGGCGTGGGGAGCGCGTCCGGGGTCTGGGCGGAGCGGGCGAAGCGAAGCGGCGGCTCCGGGAGTGAGAGCGAGCGAATTATAAACCCGGCGGGGGCGTGTCCGGCACGTGAGGGCCCGCCCCCTTGGCTCGGCGGCCGACCCCGAGGACCGGGAAAAGGCCCTGCGGCTGCCGCGCAGAACCCGCGGGAAGCGCCTGGCCTGCGCCTGCTGTCCAGACCCCCGTGAGTCCGCGGGGTCGATCCTCAGGACCCGGCGAGCAGAGCTCAGGCTAGGGTTTTTCTACTGCTACTCTTTTCATCCTAACTCCAGGAAATACCAAGAAGGGAGGGGTTCGGGGGGACAGAGATGGGTTGCCTGGCAGAGGAGAAAAGAGAGGGCTGGGAGACCCAATAAACCAAAGATCGGTTCCCCACTCCGAATCTTTATTACTGAATATTTACTTTTTTTTTTTTTAATCCTCACCGGAGGACACTTTTCCATTTTTTGTTCAGATAGAGCAGGAGGGAGGGAGAGAGAGAGAGAAACATCGACGTGAAAGGAACATATCGAGTGGCTGCCACCCCCACGACCAACCAGGGCCGGGGACAAACTGCATCCGAGGTCCGTGCCCTTAGCGGAATCGAACCCGGGTCTCTCTGTACCGCAGGAGGACACTCCAACCACTGAGCCAAACCTGCCAGGGCCTTTTTATTCACCTTTGCAATACAGTGGAAACGGGTATGGAAAAACTTCCAAAAATTGTAGTTCCTAAAAACATTTAAGGAAAAAAAGTGTTTTAATCTAGAGAAGTAAATATAATTTAGGGTCAGTTTTCCATTAAAAATTTATATACGGAGTTCAAGGGCAAGAGTAGTGAAAGGCAATAAAGCGCGTTCGTTTTTCGTTTCAGACCCTGCGGTGCTTCTGCGGACGAAGCTAGCTGTGTACACAGCTCTGATCACCTAATGAAATCGTGTAAATAATGAAATGCACACATTGCATAACAAACAGGAACTTTCCTGATCCAATGAGGTGGCACTGTTACCTCTTAAACGTGCTTCCCAAACCAGTGCTAATGACTTCAGCTCCCTGTTCCAAGGCCTTTTAAAAGCTTCAGCCAGTAATCCCCAAACAGGTTAACACCACATTTTTAGAAGGTCTCTGTGTATTTTTAGAAGGTAAACTCAGTTTTGGACCGTCAGTAAAACCTTTTTCATATGCTCTGTGCACTCACTAAAATATCTGTTAGCAGTTTGAATAGTGGGTTCCTAAATCATACCATCCTTATGAACGCTTAATTCCTCATACAAGGACAAAGATGTTCAGTTTGGGGAGTTGAGAGTTCTGTTGTCCACTACCTGCTCAGCCCTCCCTTTTTTAAAAAGGCACTTCACGGGCCATTAGAAATTTCTCCTTGCCCTGGCCGGTTTGGCTCAGCGGTTAGAGCATCGGCCTGCGTCCCCAGAGACCCAAGTTCGGTTCTCGCTAAGGGCATGTACCTCATTTGCAATTTGTCCCTGGCCCGGGTTGGGGTGTGTGGGTGGCGACCACTCGATGTGTCCCTTTTGCGTCGATGTTTTTTTCTCTCTCTCTCTCTCTCCCTCCCACTCTATCTGAACAAAATATCAAAAAAAAAAAAAAGAAATTTCTCCAGAAAAATGGATTGGGATTTAAAGGGGGGAAAATTCAATCTGCTGCTTGGTAGAATGTTTAGCAAAATAGGTGAAAGTTGTTGGTCAGCTTTAGCTTTGAGGATAACCTGTAGATTTTATGTAACCCAAGTAATTTATCTTTCTCTTTAACACAGCAACAGAAAGTCTACCATTCACAGGACTGGGCCGCAGTCTGAGAGAAACTAAATTCATTCTTTACTCACTGCTTTCTGGGTGTTTAGGGAATGAATAGCCTTTCTCCTCTGCACCTCACTGAGCCTGAGCATGACAGAAGCAGAAGTCTATCCTAGAGCCATAGCTATTAAAAATAAGAAGCACTACCCCAAATATTAACTACTTTCCACTGAAGTTCTTCTAAAAGAAATATTTCTTTTCTTTCTCCTTTCATGAAAACTTTTTCAGAATCTTGAAAGTTTTGTAAACTTTCTTTTAGAAATATATTCATGCATTAATCAAATGCTACAGCTAATGGACCACATGGAAGGTTCCATAATAAAATATTTTTGCCAACCAGAGCCCATCAGCAATGTTCATTTCTACCAAATGTATAGATTCTACATCGTAGCCATTGTGTGCCAACATTTGCATTTAAAGTATCACATGAATTATAGAAATGTTTACCAAACCAGAGGACAGCAAAATCACCATTGCAAATAAATTCCATTTTCCATGAGTAAATGGTGTGCCATATTTACAGCAGATAGGCTGAAAGACTGAATCGTTAATATTGAATTTTGTAGCTAATAGATAATTTTTCATATAACCAACAATGAATCACCATTCATAACTGCAGTCAACTACCAGACAAACATGTTTATCCATATTTGTTCTTTCTAGATTTTTCAATATCATGTGTACAATATAATTCTTCTCAAGCCTAGGGCACCCTGAGCCATTCTACCATGCAGCCAAATATTCAATTAACAACCTTAATTGCTTTGAGACTGTGTGCTTCAGATTTCTGCTAATTAACAGCACCTTAAGACCTTCTCTTCTCAGGTCCCTGTACTATATTATCACTAAAGATGGAATTTCTATTTCTAGTTATTATAAGGTATCTGCTACCATAAAACCTAAACACACAGATCAAAGATATAGGGCAATTCTTTGATTTAAAAAATAGAACAAGCACACCTAAATCTACTATCAAGGAATCTAAAAATATCCATGCTCTATATTTGAACAAAAGTACTCCACATATCCCTCTATATAGTTTTAATGCACTTCAACCTAATACCATATTCGATTCCTTAAAATAATTTTATATTACTCACTCTTAGTGTTTGCATAACTGAGGTCAAACAACATCAGTGGCACAAGTTATTAAAACCAAGACCTGTATAGCTAATTACTATTTGACACTAAGAGAATATAAATAGAAGTGCCTAAAAGGTACAAGCCCATCTATATGTCAGAGGAATAAAGAGATAAGATTGCATCTAGCACCCTGTACCTACACAAACCTCTCTTCCCAATCTTTCTCACTATTTGCTATCTTACCAAACTTTCTTATTGTATTGGTGAGTTTTGGCCCTAGAATAGTCATAAACAATTACTACCTCCTCCTTGTGTGCACCTGATGCTCTGGGAACACCACAAGGATAGAGCTAGCATGTACATGTTATATTACTTCTAACCAGATTGTAAATCTCTGAATATCAACAACAGTGAATTATGTTCCTTCATATGCCCTCAAGGAGTGCACAGTTCAGGGGGTAGGGAGTAGGAATAAACAACGATAGTAAAGGTGATATGTTAAATAGAGATGCAAGTAACAGTACATCTAAAAACAGATGCCACTCATATACATGGAAATAATCCAGGAAGACTTCTTGAAAAGATGTTGTTTGAGGCAAACCAAAAAAGATAAACAGGATTGGGGGTGAGGGGAGGGGCAGTGAGTAAGTGGGTAGCCTTCCAGGCATGCGCAGTGGTGCTGAGTAATGGCAATGCTTGTTGGAGACCAATTCTCTCCTCTAAGAACCTCTGTGACCTGTCGAAACCAATCCAGATTCCTCAGAATATGGGCTTCAGTGGGCTTATGTCTGAAGTAACATACTTTTCTGGTTGTGTGGTTTTTAGCCTGATTTTTGTTTTGTCAGTACAGACATAAAAATTTCCCTCATTACATACATTTTAATTTCTAAAGATTTCAATCTTTTGTTTATAAGGCAAAAAACTCTGATCCCTTTTTTTTTTTTGCATGCAAGCTGATGTTCATTGTAATTACACTGCATGATGGTAATCTGAGTAGAAATGTTGCGCATGAATCTCTCAGTGTAAAACAGTTGCCCACCAGGACCTACATATAAAGGTAGAGACATAAACAGAGCATCATCTGTATTACTAAGAGTGATTATATAAAATTTGAAAGATTAATAGCATCGTCCCTTTTCCCTTACCCCTACTCTCTGGACAAGAGGAGAATAGATGTTCAAGGTCACTGTCATTCATTTTCACAGTCCTAGAGACCTTTGAATGATTCAACATAACCAAGTGGCCATATCGTTTTAAAAGACATTAACATTCCTATTAAGCTCATGAGAATTTTTAAATGTCAGAGAAAGGATATTCTGCAGATAAATTGTGATCAACTGGATATATAATATGCCAAGTGTTTGGGCTCTTCTGTCTACCTCAGACCCCATGGGAGGTCATGGATAACTTAATGAAATGCTGTTTTCTGTTATGCAAGAGTATTTGATAATTTGCTTAGTGGCTCTCTTGGCACAGAAAGTGCTGCAAAATCTGACCCTGATGATCACAGAATTGTATTTATCTGAACCAGTCCCCACATGTTACAAATGAAGAAACAGAGGCTCGGAGAAATTAGATGATTTGCCCCAAGTCAGCCAGTAGCAGAGCTGGGAATAGAATCCAACTCTTCTGACACCCAGCCTGATATTCTTTCTACTTTATCACACTAAACTGCACTTTTTTTTATTTTTTATTGAATTTATTGGGGTGACATTGATTAACAAAATTATATAGGTTTTAGGTATACGGTTCTATAATACATCATCTGTATATTGTATTGTGTATTCACCACCCCTGATTCTTTCACATTTATTTCTTCGAATGATTCATCTTGCCTACTTAAAGTTTTTTATAAGCCTACTTTGTTTGACCTCTTCTTGGTCTTTTGTCTTTAGAACCATAAGCTTTTATTCTTAGGGTTCAGTGAAGCTGTGGCAGATTGTATTGTTTCTGTCATTCACAGTCCCCGAGATACCTCCCTGCTTTGACAAATTAAATATGGGCAGAAGCGCAGGCACCAATTCCTAAGAGAGGCTTTAGCCATTATCATGTGGTTCCATCATCGCTGTCCCTCGGCTCCCAAATTACCCAGTCCAAGAAAGACATTGTTCCTTTAGTCCGGATCCTGGAATGAAGAAGACCCATAGATCAGAGTGCAGACAACCAGGATTCAACGTGTAATGTGAAAAATAAACCTTTTTTTATAAGACACTGAGATTTGGGGGTTGTTTTGTTATAGCAGCGTAACCTACCAAAAGCTGACTCTTACAGTAGCCCATAGGTAAAGGCTACTTAAAGGGTAATTTTTATTTGTTCAAATACTTTTTTGCATGTCTTTTTCTTCAAAGTAGCAGTACCTCTCTTTTCTTGCCTGCAAGAAAAATAAACAGTCAAAAACAGTACCTTATCAACGCCTTGCCAACTTCTTAGAAGACCTGGCCCTAACTGGGATCCTCACAATCTCAGCACTGAGTGAGAAAGCCCTGACCCGCAGAAAACTCCCACCTACTCTAAGTGGACATGGCTCTCTTCACTTCTCCGAGATCACACCAATTATGCCTGGAGTCCTGCACCTTCTTCAGCACCAAAATGACAGCAGCTAAAGTTGGGATGTTTGAGATCCCTATATTGATGACTCCAAATCTACCTTCTCTAGGAAGCATTCTTAGCATTTGCCAAATGAAACCCCTACTCAAGCCATTTCAAGTGTTTCCATAATGCCCTATACAGTTCTCTAGCCTTGAGATCCGGTTTTAAGTACGTATTTTATAACCACCTTCTCCAATAAACAATGAGCTCCCCAAGAGCAAAGGGCTCATCATATTCCTCTCTGTGTCCCCCAAGTAGCACGTGGGAGGCACTTAGGAATCCGTTTCCCTCTGCCACCAGCCATACTGTGATCTGACTAGCCTTTGTAAATAGAAGTGCAATAAAGGTTCTGATTACTAAGGCAGAGGCCTTAAAGGGGGAGTAATAAAGTTTACCGGGTGGCAGATGTGTCAATAGGGGCTTCATAAAGGAAGCTGAGTCTTGCAAGATAAACAAGTGCTCTTTTGCCCACAGAAGGGAGGAGGGAAGGAGGGGAGGACACACCAGTTAAAAGGAAAAACAAACAACAAACACTCAAATATAGAAGCCAATGTGGATTCACTTTTTGATGAAGATTACTTTTTCTTTTATGGTATGAATAGATTTTCTATGGTATAAATGTAAGTGTAAAATGATACATTTAAATAGCATGTCTGTGTTTGTTTTAGAGAGTTTTTTAAACTTGATTCAAAATACTCTCATGACATGAAATAAAATACAAAGTAAATTGTATGCTTTCATGAACACGTTGACAGAACAACTCTGAAAATGTATTGAATCCTTTGTTACGCTGGGAGAATACACAGTAGCCAAATTGGAGTGGCCCCTTGGCCACAACCCTATTCCAGTTCCCACAACAACTAGGACACCTCACTCTACCTACAATATCCTGTTGGCTGTAGGAGATGCAGGAATGCCTGTTGTACATGATGACAAACCAGTTCACAGGAAAATAATAACATGAGGACTGTGGTCGTCTCCAAAGACGGCTGCCACAATGTCAGCCCTCCTGCAGGCACATGCTGTTCTTCCCACTGATGGCAGCTATTTCTTCTCCACTTAACCAGAGCTGGGGTTGTAACTTCCTTTGTGTAATAGACTGTGACAGAGTGACCCTGTGGCAATTGGAGCTTTGTTTTTAAGAAGGCTAACCCATTCCTCTCTTGCTCTTGGAAACCAGTCATCATGTAAGAGAGAGAAATGGATTGGTTGCCTCCCGCACGACCCCAACCAGAGCCGGGGACCAAATGCAACCAAGGTACGTGCCCTTGACAGGAATCGAACAAGTGACTCTTTGGTCCACGGGCCGATGCTCCAACTGCTGAGCCAAAGTGGCCAGGGTTGAAACTCTTTTTTAATTAATAGATTCTCTTGAGCACTTTTTGGTTGCAGAAAAATTGAGCAGAATGTACAGTCAGTTGCCTTATACCCTCACCTCAGAGCAGCTTTCCCTATTAACATCTTGCATCAGTGTGATACATTTGTTGCAATTGATGAGCCAATAATAATGATATATTATTATTAACTAAACTTTATAGATTACATTAGGGTTCACTCTTCGTGATGTACATTTTGTGTATAATTTTAGGTATTGTGTATAATACTTAGGTATTGTAAAGGGAGTCCGTCTTGATGAGATTTGCTCCTAAACCAGCCCTTTTTGGCAGCCGTGCCTTAGTCCATTCTGCTTGCTCCATGCCTGGCCTCCCCACCCCCGTCCTTCTGGGCTGTTTGTTTCAGCCCAGATGCCACGAGCTCTGATGCCACTCCCAGTCCACAGCTTATCTTCACCCTCTGCCTTGCCCAGCTCAGACTCTCAGCCCCAGATTTGATGTCTTGATGGACTGCAATCTTCTATGATGTATTACGTGTGTAATGTGATTTAGCTCAATTCAGAATAATATGACAAAATATGCAGTTTTGTAGATGAAGCAACTGAAACTTGGAGAATTAAGTGCTCTGCCCGTAATCACACAGATAAAATGGGAAGAGTTAAGGTTAGAACTAGTTCTACCCAACTTTACAGCCAACCTTCATTCCCTTCCCCATGTCCAAGGCGGGTTTCAGCCACTATTATACCCAAAAGCCCATTCAAAGTGGCATTAGTTATTCATCCATTCACATTTGCAACCAACTCTCAATGGGATGTGAATTAAGTGCCTACTTAGCGATCTAAAATGCTACTCCTCAAAAACAGAAAGCATTCGAGTTGTTTTATATTCAATATTTCTATTCCATAAAGAGTTTGTATAATGAGGAGGAACCAGGGACACTAATGGAATGCTCAAAGCAATAAACATTTTTAATACTAATGGAGTACAGTATGTTTGCACTATGATTGGAACCCCATTGATTAGGTTTCACTGACTATCACTTTTAGCATCATTATAAATGATGGAAGAGTAACCCCAGCTTCGTGCTGGGCACATACTGAGCACTACACCAGATTGGCTGCACTGGTTGCAACCGGGCCTTCATTATTTATTTGTTGTTGTTTTTTTATCCTCACCCGAGGACATTTTTTGATATTTTGTTCAGATAGAGTGGGAGGGAGAGAGAGAGAGAGAGAGAGAAACATTGACGTGAAAGGGACACATCGAATGGTTGCCACCCACACGACCCAACCAGGGCCGGGGACAAACTGCAACCAAGGTACATGCCCTTAGTGGGAACCGAACCCGGTCTCTCCGGACTGCAGGCCGACACTCTAACCGCTGAGCCAAACTGGCCAGGGCCGGGCCTTCATTATTTAAAACGCAGTGCATGCAACACGATAGCTTGCTTTTCCACCCTTGACAAAGGAGATAACAGAAAAATAGACTAAAATTCCAACAGGAGAGATTGAGGGGAGACGGTAATTATCAGATATTAAGAATTATTTAAGGCAGTTCTCCTCAAAGATCTAATGCAAAAACTTACAAAAGGTACTATTATCATTAACATACTATGGTGAAAGGCAGGATCACGGTTTTGTTGTGTAATTTTGACGCTGATCAAGTTATTGAACTTCAATTTCCTTACCAATAAAATGAGGACAATAATAGTACCAAACAAAAAGGGGTGTTGGGAGGATTAAGTTAATATAGATAATGCACTTAAACTAGAATAGCCAGTTGTACTTTAACGCTTGTTTTGAAACTGCAAATGTGTTCCAATTCAATTGACATATACGGGAATAGTTTGAGCACCCTTCCCTGTTTGCCATGTCACTTTTGTCTGAGAAACGTGAGAAGAACCCAGAAAACTGCAGCCATTTCAAATGTCTTTCACGCCTTTTCCTGACTGAAGAGGCCTTGAAGATCCCTTCATTTTAAAGGCAAAGTGCAGAGAGGCCAGGTGGTTCCCCGCGTTACGCCTCCAGCTGGTGGAAGCCAAGACCAGGACCAAGTTTCAAGTCTCTGTTTGATGCCCGATGTTATTTTCACTCTGTCACAGTCTGTCAGCATTTCTGTTCAGCTACAGATCCCACCCTGAACTCCAGCAGCTTCTCATTTCTCTTCTAACTGATGTTCTCTGGCTTTCCAAGCTTCTCTCCGACAACACGCTTTCTTGGAGTCTCTTAGTAGGGCTCCGGTAGAGTTCCCTTGTAAGGTGGAGTTATCCTAGATATCCATCACACAGTGAAAAACCCAAACACTTCCAACAGTGACTCTACTAGTCTTAGCATCTGTTTTCCCAACAGCCTGGTGTTGATTTACTAACACCCACAGAGCGTTTCTATATATCCTACTATATAGAAAAGTCTTCTAATGTAGACCGATTCTTACGATTATCCCAAATGAACAAAATTAAATAATGTTAGTATATTGTTTCTGCCAGAAAAACAAAAAACAAAAAAAAAACTAGCTCATTTTGTGACCCAAAAAAGGAATTTCTCACAATGAAGTAAACACAAACAAAAGGTATTGAGGAACAGTCATGCAACAATTCTATGTTATCAACATGATTCTGCAGACTCTGAACGAGCATCATTGTGGCTCTTCAGGATATCTGAAAACAATGACTATACTCTTGTGAAAAACTAAAATACTGGTCCCAATCAGTTTGACCTTCAGAAGAATTCTCTTAAATGAATCAACAGTGATGGTTCTAAGCCGTGGGAGAGAGTACAGCCAAGAATCGTAATTTTTTAAAATTCTGTAAGAAGCTTGATGGGAACCTGGTGTCCCTGACTAAAAAGCACCTCCAAGCCCATTTATGTTTGGAGTTGATGGAAACCTTGTGCATTTGTGATGACTGTGGAACTTCCTGAGAAAGAAAGAAACTTTTGTTTCTTGGTTACATGAAAATAAAGATCTGTGTTTCTTTGTGTCTACTGAGAAGAAACTTTTGTCTTCTTGGCTACCAAAAATATTTAGGCCAGTTTCCTTTCCCAATACATGTAATGTATTTCTTCCTCTTTTTTTTTTTTTTCTTTTCATAACTGCTTTAGTAATAACTGGTGATGTTTAAGGGGCCAAACTAAAAACTCGTGCAAGAAATGTGGGTTTTGATAGGAAATTTTGAAAAAGGAAGTCCTTATGGACTTATGAATCTAGTTAGTGGATAACACCAATAGGTTAGACCTAACTAAAGTTCCCAAAGAGATATCTAAACACATTCTAGTTGGAAATAATATGATGGCAGTAAATTAGATATTGATGTGTTTGCGAAATTCTGGAATAATAAAATTAAAAAAGCTTCACTTGGAGATTGAAAGATATAATTTTAGGGACAATAAAAGGTGAGGGTGTGGAGAAAAGGGGACTCTAGTACACTGCTGGTGGGAATGCAGACTGGTGCAGCCACTATGGAAAACAATATGGTGTTACCTCAAAAAATTAAAAATTGAACTTCCATTTGACCCAGTGATCCTGCTTCTAAGAATACACCCTAAGAAGCCTGAAACACCAATCAGGAAAAATATATGTACCCCTATGTTCATAGCAGCACTATTTACAATAGCTAAGATCTGGAAACAGCCCAAGTGTCCATCAGTAGATGAATGGATAAAAAAGCAGTGGTACATATACACAATGGAGTACTATGCAGCTGTAAGAAAGAAAGATCTCTTATCCTTTGAGACGACATGGAGGGACCTGGAAAGTATTATCCTAAGTGAAATAAGCCAAGAAGAAAAAGACATACCACATGATCTCACTTATATATGGAATATAATGAACATAACAGTCTGAGGAATACGGTAAACCCAGAAACATGGAAGTAGGGCACAGACTGACATCCCTGAGAAGAGGGGGTGAGGGGGTGGGAAGAGATAAATCACAGAACTTATATGCACGTATGCATAACCAGTGGACATGGACAACAAAGCCGGGGACGGGGGGGTGGGGAGGGGATGGGGAGGAGGGTGTCAATGGGGTAAAAAAGGAAAAACATCTGTAACAAAAAAAAATTAAAAATTAAAAAAAAGGCTTTATGCTATTAATAAACTTCGAAAAGTTATGATAGTTTAAAAATTTCAGTTTCAAGAAATTTAGAGAACTCATGGGTTCAGTAGCTAAAAGGATATGTTACAAAAGAAAAACATAAAAATATGTATGCTGCTGGAGTCTAACACTTTGGGAAATCGTGTCCTATCACTGAATGCACTTTAGGCTATGACAATCTTAAACTCCACCTTCTACTCATTCTATGTAAATGTTTATATATTCTCAGTGAAATTTCTAAGAGTACCTCTGTTGAAAGTCAAATACAAATAAAACCTTAGGAGATCAAGAATGAGATGAACCATGGCCAGTGTAGTTCAGTGGTTAGAGTGTCAGCTAGTGTACCAAGGGTCATGGGCTCAATTCTGGGTCAAGGGCACATACTTGGGTTACAGGTTCCATCCCCATCCCCAGTCAGGGTCATTTAGGAGGCAACCAATTGATGTCTCTCACACATTGAGGTCTCTCTCTCTCTCTCTCTCTCTCTCTCTCTCTCTCCCCCTTCCTTCTTCCCTCCCTCTCTATCTCTGTCTCTCCCCCTCCCTCCCTCTCTTCCATTCTAAAAAAAAAACAAAAACAAAAAAAGAATGAGATGATATAATAGAGGAAAGTTTCAATAGAGACTGAGAACAGCAGAGTCATTTGGAGTCAACAAAGAAAGTCTCAGTTTCACTGAACAAAACAATCATCTCACAAAAGTAAGAGACAAATGTCCAAAATCTACATTCATTGTCAAGAGAAGCATTTCTTACCTAATGTGAAAAGATCTTAGATTTGGCTACACCAGTGGTTTTAAAAGTGTGGTCCCTAAAACAGCAGTATCAGCTTCGCCTGAGAAAGTGTCAGAAATGCAAATTCCTGGGCTCCACTCCAGGATCACTAAATCAGAGACTTGGGGATGGAGCCCAGCAATCATGTTTTAATGAGTCACCCAGGACAAACTTTGAGAAGCAATGGTCTAGACCTGTGTTGTCCAGTAAGGTAATTGTCAGTGTATGGAAAAGGGGCCACATACTAAACCTGACCAGCTCAGGGGAGGCCTGCATGGTGGCCTTACAAACTCAGAGACCAAAACTAACCACACAGGATGATCTGACATTAATACTTCCTACCTAAAAGCCAGTCATGGCGGGTAGTCATGTCCTAGGCTGGTATCTTCCCTGACAAAGGTCAGTCTCTACCTTAACCAAACCTGTCTGTTGCCTTTTTGCATCTATGATAACATGCCTTTAGAATGTCAAAGTAGTCTCCTTTCTCCAGACCCCTCAGGGCACAATCTCCACCAGAGCATAGATCTGAGAACCCCTCACTGTTATCTTGTTCCCCGCATACCATCTGTACGGGCCATGATTGTTCATTGTTAGCTATTCTGTACCCACCAATGTAAAAGAAATACATGTCTCTCCATTTAACTTTTTATCCAGTCCCAAAGACTTCTCCACTTTGCTTTCTCCTGCCTCCCTAATCTACCACCAATGGATTTCATGTAACCCCTTGTTTTCCCCTTTGATTCTGATGTATAAAGTAAGCAATAAAACTGCCATTCTCTGGAGCGTTTTCTCAACCTGTTGAGATTTTGCTTCCTGGCAATTGGCATGAGTTTGGCTCAAAAAAACCTTAAAATTCTTATAGGTTTGGATATTTCTTACATCGACACCAGCTACATGCTGCTATTGAGCGTTTGACATGCAGCTCATACAACTGAAAGATGCTGGTAGATGTAAAATACATGCTGGATTTCAGAAACTTAGTACAAACAAAATAAATAAAAGATTTTATTAATGTTTTCTACTGATAACATGAAATAATAATGATTTGGATATATCAGGTTAAACAAAGCATTTAATTAAAATCAATTTAACCAGGTTTTTTTAAATATTGCTACAAGAAAATTTAAAATTACATATGAGTTACATTATATTTCTTATCAGATAACACTGATATAGAGCAACCTTCTAAAAAATATA
Source organism: Molossus alvarezi (assembly GCA_037176705.1). NCBI lineage: Eukaryota > Metazoa > Chordata > Mammalia > Chiroptera > Molossidae > Molossus > Molossus alvarezi. The sequence continues at coordinate 20,120,173 of CM073899.1, forward strand.
AAAATTTACTCCACAAAATTTCTACAGAAAATTCTGTAACTTCTTCTTGAATATTTTCAATGGCAAGGAACCCACAGATCAGCACTTTGATTTCTGAATGGGTGTTTCATATATTAAATTAAGATCTGCTTTGCTATAACTCCGTTTTGTTTTTGTTTTTTCTCTTATCCTGGTTCTGAGCTCCAGAACTACACAAAATAAAGACGACCCTTTGCTTTATGACAATTCTTCAGTTTTTCACCGCTTGAACCGCTATCAACGCTGTGTCTTGCTTTGTCCCCAGCACCATCACTTGTCCGTATGGTGCGTGGTTCCAGGAGCTTCTGCTTTCAGGGTTACCCTCTGCTGAAGCTCTCCGCTGTGGTAATAGTCCTCACGCAGGAGAAACAGTCCAAGTACTGGAAATGGGCCGACGTCATTTCTGGTGTCTTTTCAGTGGAGCACAGGGCATTGTTACCGGACCCTCTGGGATTACCTCATTATAGAGGGCTGTGCATTCAGGTGCCTTTGATTGGCTAGGCTATGTCACAAATCTATAGGGCAGAGTTTAAGTTATAGAAAATGGGTAGCAATGCAAATGCTGAATAACCACAGGAACAAATGGTCCCTATTCATGGAAATGCACATGAATTTTGTCTGACGAAGAATATAAATGGCTGTAAGTCCAAATATCCTTTTAAGTAGATTTTAATTAATGAGTTAAATAAAATATTTGACACGTGTGCATTTTATTTTTGCAATTTTACCTTTTTTAAAATTATGCTTAACACCTTCAAAATAGGATTCCCAGAACAGAATATGATACACTAGACATGGTCTGAGCACAGTGGAATTTTCTATGCTTGCCTCGCTATTCTGTGTCTATAACTCTAGAGCAATAGAATGACCTCATTAGCACTGCTGACACATTGAGTTTATGGTGGAATGAAACACTTAATTCTTTTTTTCACAGATGATACTCCAGCTAAGTTCTCTTCTCCTATACCTTTTATTTTATAACTCAAATGTTAGATATTTTCCTTACTTCTATGCCCTTGAAATGTTGAGAGTTTGAACACATTATTTCAGCCTAAGAACACCACTGTTGAGTTGTTTATGTCTTTACCAAAGTGCAAAGCATATGGCAGAACCACTCAGAACTCAGAAAGGCTTGTGGTAAACAGGATCTGTTTCCACAGTGGTGCTAGGAGAGAGGAAGGAAGGGAAGAATTTCTCTCTAGAAGCAAGTCAAGGAGAGTCTGGTCCAGGCCTTCTGGAGCCTGAAACTTACACAACTTGAGGGTAGAGCATCCTTTCCAGGAAGAAGAATGCAAAATTGTCCACTCTCCTTATGTAATGTTATACTTCAATCAAATAAGTCCGGTCAGTAGAATATAAAATTGCTAAAGCCCCTCCAAGGGCTTTGCAAGGGACCTCGTGAAAGTAAGGGACCCTGAACCCAAGCTTCTTTGGCTTCCTCATAAGTCAGCTATGAAGTCGGATAACTTGCTACATAGATAAATGTCTCCCTTCCTGGAAGTGCTGATTTTATACACGTGTCACAATTATTGTGTCATTCATTTCTGTGACTCCCTACCTTATGAAAGCTGTGTTTCACATCCACAGATTCAACCAACCACAGATCAAAAATACATTTTTGCTGACATGTACTGTGCAGTTAGGCCTATGATGGTTGCATCTGTACTGAAGATGTACAGACAAATACAGTAGAACAACTATTTGTATAGCATTTATATTATATTAGGTATTATAAGTAATCTAGAGACAATTTAAAGTATATGGGAGGATGTGCGCAGATTATATGCAAATCCTACACCATTTCATGAAAGGGACTTGAGCACCCTTGGATTTTAGTATTTGAGGTGTTCTAGAACTGATCTCCCAAGGGTACCAAGGGATGACTGTACAAGACTCCATGCACCTGGTTTTTTTTAATCCTCACTTGAGGATGTATTTTTCCTTTTATTTTTAGGTAGAATGGGAGAGAGAGAGAGAGAGAGAGACATCAACTGGCTGTCTCCCTCACAACCCCCACCAGGGCCGGGGACCAAACCAAAACCTGAGGTACATGCCCTTGACCGGGATCAAACTTGAGACTCTTCAGTCCACAAGACAATGCTCTAACCGCTGAGCTAAACCAGCCAGAGCATCCATGCCCCTGTTTTTAAGAATCATTTAAAAATTATTCTGAGCTTATTGTCTTCCATTGTAGATGTCTCTTGGAGCTATTTTCAAGTGCCTGAAGTTTAGTTGGACTTTTCCCAGAGTAAAACAATGGGGCAATTGCTCTAAAATCAACTAGTAGGTGAAATTGAGGGTCAAATTTGTAAAAACAAGATGGCTTACTTTTATAATTAAAAATCTCGCCCCAGCCAGTTTGGCTCAGCGGTTAGAGCGTCGGCCTGTGGTCCAGAGAAACCCCAGTTCGGTTCCCGCTAAGGGCATGTACCTCGGTTGCAGTTTGTCCCCGGCCCTGGTTGGTCGTGTGGGTGGCAGCAACTCAATGTGTCCCTTTCATGTCGATGTTTCTCTCTCTCTCTCTTCCTCTCTCTCCCTCCCACTCTATCTGAATGAAAAAATGTCCTCGGGTGAGGATAAAAAAAAAATCTCACCAGTGTGTGGCTCAGAGGGTTGAGTGTTGTCCCATGGACTGAGAGGTCCTGGTTTGATTCCCAGTCAGGGCACATGCACAGGTTGCAGGCCCGATCCCCGGTAGGGGGTATGCAGGAGGCAGCTAATAATTGTTTCTCTCTCACATCAATGTTTCTCTCTCTCTCTAAAAAAAAAAAAAAAAAAAAAAATCAATAAAAACATATTTTAAAAAACACTAATAGGAATTTTCAAAAGAAACGAAGTCAAGGCCCTGGCGGGAGGTTGGGAGCGGGCAGTAGTGAAGTGCTAGCTCCCTTGGAGGTCCCATTCCCATAGAATATTTACTGGTGGTGATGAGCCCAGCAAACTCAGATTTCTCACCCCTGTCCCACCTCTTTTCATCTTTGAATTCAGTATTTTAAACACATTAAAAGAAATGTCCAAGGGCCGTGAACATAAACACAGGTCACAAAAGGAAGGCTAGAGAGAATGAGTGAGGGTGATTCCCCTTCGCCTCAGTGGGAGAAGAGAACAGAAGTACCTTGTGCTCCCTGCTCGCTGAGTCTCTCATCTTTGTAGTAACACAAGGAAAAACCTCTTCCCACAGTCCCTTTCCATCTGCTCTAGTCCCTTTCCTTCCTCTCGAATGCTCATTCTCCATGGGCTAGGTTGCTCTGTAAGAGATAGAATGCAATACTACAAATCCATCTGCGTTGTTTCCCAGGAACTGAAGGAAGATAATGGTCTTACTGGTGCGTGCGCGCGTGCGTGCGTGTGTGTGATCATTTGGGTAAGATAGGTTATCATTTCTGTAGGGTGATTGAAACTTGCCTCAGCTTCCACTTCTGTAAAACACTGTAAAATATAATAGCAACATTTACCTTATATGTGAGTATGGAGACTGTGTTTAAAAAGTTTTGCACACTGCCCAGCACACCCTCAGTGCCTGGAGAAAGGTTAGCTGCTATTGTTAACATTTATCACTTGGTATTGTAATGGTTTTCTAACAATTACTTTTAAATATAATTTACATAACACAAAGTTTAGCTGTTGAAAGTGTACAATTCGATGGTATTTAGTATATTTACAGAGTTGTGCAACCATCACCGTAAGGTGAGACATTTTTATCACCTCAACAAGAAGCCTTGCCCTGGCCGGTTTGGCTCAGCGGTTAGAGCGTCCGCCTGCGGTCCCGAGAGACCCAGGTTCGGTTCCCGCTAAGGGCACGTACCTCGGTTGCAGTTTGTCCCCGGCCCTGGTTGGTCGTGCGGGTGGCAGCCACTCGATGCGTCCCTTTCACATCGATGTTTCTCTCTCTCTTCCTCTCTCCCCCTCCCACTCTACCTGAACAAAAAATAGAAAAATGTCCTCAGGTGAGAATAAAAAAAAAAAAAAAAAAAGAAGCCTTGCACCGGTCATGCCCACCCGCTGCCTGCAAGGGCCCCCAGCGTGACTTCACTAGAAGTGCTGACTGTGGACCCCCTGCCTTGCTCCCAGTCTCAAGGGGAACACATTCAGTCTATCACTATTTGGCATGATCCCTGTTGACAGTTTTTCACAGATTCTCTTTATCTGCTTGAGGAAGTTTCCTTCTACTTCTATTTTGTCATGAAAGTGTGGTAGATTTTGTCAAATATTTTTCTGTGCTTATTGAGATGATCGTGTCATTTTCGTCTTTTATTATATTAATATTGTATTTTACTTTAACTGATTTTCTGATGTTAAACCGACCTTGCACTCGGGAATAAATCCCGCTTCTCATGGTATACAGTCATTTTTATGTCTTGCTGAGTTTGGATTGTCAGTATTTTGTTGAGTAATCAAAAATAAGATTGCTGCCCTGGCCAGTTTGGCTCGGTGGTTAGAGCATCAGAATCACAGGTTCGATTCAGGTCAACAGCATGTACCTCGGTTGCGGTTTGTCCCCAGCCCTAGTCAGGGTTATGTGTCCCTCTCATGTCAATGTTTCTCTCTCTCTCCCTCCCTTCTACTCTATCTGAAGATAAATGGAAAAATATCCTCAGGTGAGGATATTAGTGTACATACAAATCTCTAGGGATCTTTTTAAAAAACTGATTCAGATGTTATAGGTCTAGTTTGGATGGTCTACCTTTTTAACAAGCTCCTGGTAATGCCAGTGTTGATAGTCCAGGGACCACACTTTGAGTTTCAAGGCTCTATGCCCTGCTTTAGTTTTATTTTTTTTTTCACATGATATATTCATTCATAGATTATTTTTTTTCTTCATGTTTACTCCTGTGCTTGTGGGAAAATTATGTGCAGAGTTCACCTTTTCATCACCACCGTAAGTTTTGTGGCTCCAACGAGTACCCTCTGGACCTGCACAGCCTGTGTTAAGCAAGTGCGTGGAGCCAGGGAGTCAGCTGCAGGAAACATGGGAGAGCATCAGGGAAGGGAGTAGAAAGTCAGGAGAGTGAGGCAGAATCATGGAAAGAAGAAGAAAGAAGTCTGGGGGCAAATGTACTCAAATTTCTTGTGAAAGTTGTGCTGTGTGTGTGTGTGTGTTATACATGTTCCTTAGTCCACTAGAAACCATTGCTATCAGTAACGTCTGAGATAAGGTCAATGTGAATATCTGTGCATCACCACTGAGTGCCTATTTGTCTCCTCTACCTGGGACACTGAAACTGAAATCACATTCTCCTTTGACTAACAGAAGTAAATTTTCTGCAATGCCTCATTTATTTTTCAAACTGCAGTTCTTTGAAAGTTCCATAAAGCATTCTGTAGAATTGTTATCTTACCTATTAAATAGGCAATTTCTCTTTTCTTGGAGTAATTCAAGAATTATCCCCACTTCTTGAGGCTTTACAGAGAGGGGTCTTACCTCTTTTGAGGAATGCGAGTCATACGGATCACTCTCTAAGAATCCAGTATATGCCAATGGGTTATTTTACAATTCATGGCAAATTCCAAAAATTTAAATTGGACAAAGCCATCCCAGCACAAGAGAGCATTTTGATTTAAAAGACGATTGCTTATCTTTGTGCCAGATAATACTGTGAGATTTGAGCTGAGGCTCACAGCGTGTTCACTGGGAGCCAGGTGCTATTGTCAGTGCTTTGCCCATATTAACTTCCTGATGCCCAAGCACCCTGAGGGGCCATCCCCAACGTATTCCAGACTATATGGCGTTCTAAGACAGCTAAACATCTCTAGTCCTTACCAATGAAGGGTATATGTTAATGGGTGCCCCATAACAGATATTATCATACAACTTCTGTTTGAGCAAACAGATGCCCAGAGAGGTGAAACAAATTGCCCCAAACCATGAAAGCCAGAACCTGAAGGCAGGAAGTCAAGATCAGATCCAAATCCAAGCTCTGAACCACCAGTTTTTTGTTTGTTTGTTTGTTTTTTGGTTTTTTTTTTATCCTCACCCGAGGACATTTTTCCATTTTTTGCACAGACAGAGCGGGAGGGAGAGAGAGGAAGAGAGAGAGAGGGAAACATCGATGTGAAAGGGACACATCAAGTGGCCGCCACCCGCACGACCAACCAGGGCCGGGGACAAACTGCAACCGAGGTACATGCCCTCAGCAGGAACCGAACCTGGGACTCTCCGGACCGCAGGCCGACGCTCCAACCGCTGAGCCAAACCGGCCAGGGCTGAACCACCAGTTTTTGTTGCCTCACAACAGTGAATGAAACCAGAGAAGAGCCCTTATCAAAAAGAGAAATGGTGATTCGTTTCTATGAAAGCTGTGCTTTCCAACAAAGCACATTGTTGGAAATGTATGCTGAGTCGGTGAGAGTTTTCCTAGTCAACTGAATGGACCTGGCATTTCAAACACAGCAAAAGCAGAGCACTACGTGCCTGGCCTCGGCCTCGGCCACACATGGAGGCTGGGTTTCCAGTGGAGAAAGTGAATGAGGTTCCAATCACTGAAAGCAGCTCCATCAGAAATGGAAGTGGGTACATTTGAGGAGTCTCGATGTAGCTAGAGATGTTAGACAGTGAGTAAGGCAAGGTCTGCCCTGTGTAAATTCGCCAGGACAGAACTCCCCTGCCTATAAATCTTCTCCTGTGGCATTTCCCTCATACAGTCTTTTGATTTTTTGCCCTCCTACTAAGCAGGCATTCAGCTAATGTGCAGTGACAGCCAACTGTAGGATTTTGACTTGCTCAGGTTTGGCCAGCCAGGATAGGAACACCAACCCACAAACCCTGCAAGGGAACAAAAATGGTGCATGTCTTGGTTATCTATTGCTGCATAATACCTTACTCCAAAATGTAGGGGAATAAAAAAATTATCTCAGGAATTCTGTGGTTCAGGAATCTGGCACGGCTTCGAGGCCCACCTCTGGCCCCCACAAGGAAGTCAAGTTTGGGGCTGGGACTGCTATCATCTCAAGTCTCCATGGGGGTGGGATCTTCCCAGCCCACTCACTGGCTGAGGGCAGCCTCAGTCTTGCTAACTGCTGGCCAGAGACATCAGTTCACAATGTGGCTGCCAGTTTCAGAGAGAGAGAGAACCAAGATGAGTAACTTAATCGTGGGAGAGGCATGGTCTCACCACTGCCCATTCCATTTGCTAGAAGGGAGTCACAGGACTCACCCTTCCTCAAGGGGAGGGATGACACACGGGCATGGACACTGCCAAGGCTTCCTTAGAGGGGAAAGGAAGACAGTGGCAGAGATTTGATGAGGGAACCGTCTTATCCAACCTTCAGATTAGGATTTTTGAGACAAAAACACTTCTCTACATTTCTAAGATGCAAGAAGTCTACCAATAAAATTATACAAATATATAAGAAAAATACAGTGACATTTCTTCCTTTTGTCCACATTACCTGCAAACCTTCAGCAATGTTCTTTCCTGGTTGCACCATTTGACCCCTTAGAGGCCCAGAGCAGGGAACCCATCGCTTGTTATGCTAATGGCATTTGGGACACATACATAGGGTAACAATTTATCATCCGTATTGAGACATGTTCAGAATGAAGGGACGAGGACAACAGGCAAAGCAGGATGCATGGGCAGCCTCCTCTTCGGCCGAGTCTGTGTTTTAAGGAGAGCCTTCCTCCCCCCTCATTCCTTCTTTCTTCCTTGCCCTCCATCTCACTCCCCACTCCCCACTCCCCACCCTCTCCCTCCATAACACTGGTTTCAAAAGTGAACTGGAGACAGAGGCATCATCCATGAGCAGCCGGCTGATGACTGCCTGGTTTGTACACCCATGTTGCTCTCCCGTCTCCCAGCACCCTTTCTTCAGCGGCCTTCACAGGTGAGGGAGCAGCACACAGCGTGTTCCTGCCTGGACTCGGTTTCCAGCCCAATCAGTCCATTCACCTTTGCCTTTGCCTGACATTTCTGCCACTCCTGGGTGTGCTACTTTCCCACATCAACAGTTTAAAGGGTCTGTGTCTCTGTCTGTGGTGTGTAAATGGGTGTACCCACATATGTGGTGCATAAGCACAGGTGTGTGTCTGTGTGTGTGCATGTGTGTGTCTCTGTGTATGGAATATTCCTGGTCAGGGCATCAGAAATTGGAAAGGATTAAGACTAATGCTGTCAGAATTATTTAGTCTAGTGATGTATCATAGTGATCACATCATACGGTATAGAAATGTCGAATCAGGAAGATTAAAAAATGACAGTGGAGTGAATGAAAGCTACACAGACCATTTCCCAGGGCCAAACTAAAATTACAACTAAAATAAAGACAAATCGTTGGGAAAAAGCAATAGAAAAGCAGCTTACAAGGACTACATAACCAGGAACATTGAATTGATCCTGGTAGGATTGTGGAGGCGTGAGAGTGGAGGCTGGGAGCCCACACACAGCAGTGGACTTAGCTGTGAGCAGCGCCCTCGGGGTTAAAATCCCTGCAGGCTCCACAGTGCAGAGGGCCAAGACAAAGCACTAGATTGGCTACAGCCACCCACCTTGGGCTCTGGCAGAGGAAGGGTTGACTGGACTGGAACGTGTGGGGACCCTTAGGATTTGGAGGGTGCTCAGAGCTTCTACTGAGTTGCAGCCACACAGGACAGTGGCCATCTTACTCCTTCCCAGGGCTCTGGGGAGAGGCAGTAGCCCCTCCCTCAGAGATTTAACCATACCCAGGGGGGCCTTAGAAATGCAAATTGAGGCTCATTAACAACCAACATCTGCCCCACCCTCAAGAAATCCTCTTATGCAGAATGCCTGAGGGAGTTTTTCATTCAACTGACAAACCAAGGCTCTTCAAGTAACTGAGAATAATAGTCACCAGGCACAAAGCTAGAGGATAACTGAACCTTTCCTAGGCTTGAAAATCTACCCAGGAAGGTAAGACTTGATAGTGGTGTTTAACGTGGGTCTTCCCAGGCTCATCTAAACCCAGCAAAGGGAGCCACAAACAGCAGAACACCAATACTCACAAGGAAAATGTGGCAGGTTTAAAAACCCATTGAGATAGCCAAAATGATAAAACAAAGAAACAAATCTCAAATGAAAGAACAAGAGACCTCTACCAAAGATGAGATAAATGAAATGCACTTAAGCAAGTTTTCAGAGGTAGACTTCAGAGTCATGATCTTGAAGAAACTCAACAGTATGAGTAAGGACATCAACACCATGAGTAAAGATATAGAAGATATAGAAGCAGTGAAAATCAACCAATTGGAAAAGAAAAACCACCAAGAACAAATCAAGAATGACATAGCAGAAATAAAGAACACATTGGGAGAAATAACCAGAATAGTAGAGAAAGCTTAGGACCAGATCAGTGAATTACAAGATGGGGTAGAAAAAAATCAACTAATCAGAAAACCAAAAGGAAAAAAACAATTAAAAAACAGGAAGACAGCTTAAGACAACTGTGGGACAACTGGAAACAAAAGGATCTGAATCCAAGACTGCTCTATCCAGCAAGGCTGTCATTTAAAATAGAAGATCAAATAAAGAGCTTCCCAGACAAAAAAAAAAAAAAAAGGCTAAGGGAATACATTAGCACCAAACCAGCACTGCAAGAAATGTTAAAAGGACTGCTATAAGTAGTAGAAGAAATAGGAAGAAAAAAAGAAACACACTAAACAAAAATGGCAATAAATAAGTACATATCAATTATCACTGTAAATGTAAATGGTTTAAATGCTCCCATAAAAAGACAAATAGTAGCTGACTGGATAAGAAAGCATGACTCATCAATATGTTCTTTACAAGAAACACACCTCACAACAAAAGACTCACATAGGTTAAAGAGGCTGTCTTACTCCACTGTATGCTCTTGCCAAGTTTGTCAAATATTAATCGAGCATATTGCCTTGGGTCCATTTCCGGGTTCTCTGTTCTGTTCCACTGGTCAATATGTCTGTTCTTGTGCCAGAACCAGGCTTTTTGATTACAGTAGCTTTGTAGTATAATCTGAAATCTGGTAATGTGATCTCTCCAACTTTGTTCTTCTTTTTCAAGATTGCTGTGGCTATTCAAGGTCTTTTTTGGTTCCATAGGAACTTTTGAAGTATTTGTTCTGTGAAGTATGTCGTTGGTATTTTGATGGGGATTGTATTGAATCTATAGACTGCTTTGGGTAGTATGGATATTTTAATGATGTTGATTCTTCCAATCCATGAACAAGGTATATACTTCCACTTTTTTATATCTTCCTCTATTTCTTTTTTCAATGACCTGTAGTTTTCTGCGAATAGGTCCCATATTTTTTGGTTAAGTTTATTCCTAGGTATCTTAACTTTTTTGCAGCGATAATAAATTGGATTCTTTTCTTAGTTTCTCTTTCTGTGAATTCATCATTGGTGTATAAGAATACCATCGATATCTTGACATTAATTTTTGTATGCTGGTACTTTTCCAAATTCATTTATGAAGTCTAATAAATTTTTGATGGAGTCTTTGGGGTTTCTACGTATAGTATTATGTCATCTGCAAATAATGACAGTTTCACTTCCTCCTTTCCAATTTGGATCCCTTTTATTTTTTTCTTCTTGTCTGATTGCTGTGCCTAAGACTTCCAGTACTATGTTAAATAAGAGTGGCGAAAGTGGGCACCCTTGCCTTGTTCCTGTTCTTAAGGGAAATGCTTTTAGTTTTTGCCCATTGAGTATGATGTTGGCTGTAGGTCTTTCATATATGGCCTTTATTATGTCTAGATATGATCCCTCTATTCCCACATTGGACCATTTTTATCAGAAATGGATGCTGGATTTTGTCGAAGGTTTTTTTGGCATCTATTGATATGATCATGTGGTTTTTATTCTTCATTTTATTTATGTGGTGTATCACGTTTATTGATTTGCAAATATTGTACCAGCCTTGCATCCCTGGGATGAATCCCACTTGGTCATGGTGGATAATTTCTTTGGTGTATTGCTGGAACCGATTTGCTAGTATTTTATTCAGGATTTTGGCATCTATGTTCATCAGAGATATTGGCCTGTAGTTTTCTTTCTTTGTATTGTCTTTTTCTGGTTTTGGAATTAGAATTATGCTGGCTTCATAAAACGAGTTTGGAAGTCTTCATTCTTCTTGAATTTTTTGCAATAGTTTGAGGAGAATGGGTGTTAGTTCTTCTTTGAATGTTCGGTAAAACTCCCCCGTGAAGCCATCCGGGCCTAGGCATTTGTTTGCTGGGAGAATCTTGATTACATCTTCAGTTTCTTCTGTTGTTATTGGTCTGTTCAAGTTTTCTATCTCTTCCTGGTCCAGTTTTGGGAGACTATGTGTTTCTAGAAATTTGTCTATTTCGCTTAGGTTGTCGAATTTGTTGCCATAAAATAGTTCATAGTAGTTGTTAACGATCTTTTGTATTTCTGTGGTGTCAGTTGTTACTTCTCCTCTTTCTTTTCTGATTTTGTGCATTTGGGTTCTCTCTCTTTGTTTCTTGGTGAGTCTAGCTAAGGTCCATCAATCTTGTTTATTTTTTCGAAAAACCAGCTCTTTGTTTCGTTGATCCTTTGAATTGTTTTTTTGGTCTCTATTTTTGTTTATTTCTGCTCTTTACTATTTCCTTCCTTCTACTTGCTCTGGGGCTTTCTTTTTCCTTGCTCTCTAGTTCTTTAAGTTGTGAGGTTAGATAGTCTATTAGAGATTTTTCTTGTTTTTTGAGGTAGTCCTGTAGTGCTATGAACTTCCCTCTCAGAACTGCTTTCGCTGCATCCCATAGATTTTGTGTTGTTGTGTGTTCATTTTCATTGGTTTCCAGGAAGTTTTTGATTTCTTCCTTGATCTCCTCGGTGACCCATTCATTGTTTAATAACATGCTATTTAGTTTCCATGTGTTCAAATGTCTTTGTATGTTCTTCTTGCAATTGATTTCTAGTTTCATGCCATTGTGATCTGAGAAGATGCTTGATATGATTTCAGTCTTCTTGAACTTGTAGAGACTTAGTTTATGCCCTAACATGTGGTCTATCTTTGAGAATGTCCCATGTACACTTGAGAAGAATGTGATTCTGTAGTTTTGGGGTGTAATTCTTTGTAGATATCTATTAAATCCACTTGGTCTAGTGCTTCATTTAGAGTCTCTGTTTCCTTGCTAATTTTTTGACTAGAGGATCTATCCAGTGATGTCAGCAGGGTGTTGAAGTCCTTTGCTATGATTGTATTGTTGTCGATTTCTCCTTGGAAGTCCTCCAGAAGATTTTTAACATATTTTGGTGCTCCTATATTGGGTGCATATATGTTTATCAAGGTTATATCTTCCTGTTGGATAGATCCTTTCAATATTATGTGTGACCTTCTTTGTCTCTAGTCATGGCTTTCATTTTGAAATCTATTTTATCAGATATGAGTATTGCTACCACAGCTTTTTTTTCCTTTCCATTTGCTTGGAAGATTTTTTTCCATCCCTTCACTTTCAATCTATATGAGTCTTTTGTTGTGAGGTAGGTCTCTTGTAAACAACATATAGATGAGTCATGCTTTCTTATCCAGTCAGCTACTCTGTGTCTTTTTATCAGAGCATTCAATCCATTTACATTTAAGTTGATTATTGATATGTACTTATTTATTGCCATTTTTGTTTAGTGTGGTTCTATTTTTCTTCCCATTTCTCCTACTAATTACAGTAGTCCTTTTAACATTTCTTGCAGTGCTGGTTTGGTCCTAATGTATTCCCTTATCCTTTTTTTTGTATGGGAAGCTCTTTATTTGACCTTCTATTTTGAATGATAGCCTTGCTGGGTAAAGTAGTCTTGGATTCAGATCCTTGTTTTTCATGATCTTGATTACTTCATGCCATTCCCTTCTGGCCTGTAGTGTTTCTTGTGAGAAGTCAGCTGAGAGCCTTATGGGGTTTCCTTTGTAGGTAACCTATTGCTTCTCTCTTGTTGCTTTTAGGATTCTCTCTTTGTCTTTAATTTTTGGCATTTTAATTACTTTGTGTCTTGGTGTGGGCCTGTTTAGGTTCTTCTTACTTAGGGCTCTCTGTGCATTCTCCCTTCACCTTAGGGAAGTTCTCTGTCACTATTTCTTCAAATATAGTCTCTAACCCTTGCTTATTTTCTTCTTCTTTGGGCACTCCTATGATGCGAATGTCATTACATTTCAGTTGTCCCACAGTTCTCTTATGCTGTCTTCCACTTTTTAAATTGTTTTTTCCTTTTGGTTTTCTGATTGGTTGATTTTTTCTAGCCTGTCTTCTAATTCACTGATCCGGTCCTCAGCTTCCTCTACTCTGCTTTTTAGACCCTCCAATGTGTTTTTCATTTCTGATATGTCCGTTTTTATTTCTTCCTGGTGGTTTTTAATTTCCAATTGTTTTATTTTTAGCATCTCTATGTCCTTACAGGTGCTGTTGAGCTTCCTCAAGATCATGGCTCTGAATTCTAGTTCTGTTAACTTGCTTAACTGCACCTTATTTATCTCATCTTCGGTAGGGGTCTCTTGTTCTTTCATTTGGCTTTTGTTTCTGTTTTTCACCAATTTGGCTATCACAGTGGGCTTTGGAGTCTGCCAAATTTTCCCTTGTGGGTGTTGGTGTTCTGCTGTTTGTGGCTCCCTCTCCTGGGTTTGGATGAGGCAGGGAGGACCCACTTTGAACACCACTGTCAAGTCTTAACTTTTCTGGTTAGAGTTGCTAGCCCAGGGAATGGTAGTTATCCTGTAGTATTTTTGTCTGGAGGCTATTAGTAGTGGTTACCTGAAGAACCTTGGTTTCTGAGTTGCCTAAAAAACTCCCTCAGGTGCTCAGTGTAAGAGGATTTCCCCAGGATGGGGCAGATGCTAGGGAATTAGCATTTCAATAGCCACCAGGTGGGGTTGAATCTCAGAGGGAGGGTCCGCTGCCTCTCCCCAGGGCCCTGGGAAGAATTAAGATAACCACAGTCCTGCTTGGCTACACTCAGCAAAAGCTCTGAGCACCCTGCAAATCCCGAGTGTCCCCACACAGTTCCAGTCCAGTCTGCCTTCCCTCTGCCGGAGCCCAAGGTGAGTGGCTGCTGCCAATTTAGCCTCTGTCCAGACTCTGCATCATGGAGCCACCTGGGACTTTTAACCCGAGGGCGCTGCTCCCAGCTAAGGGTGGCCGAGTCTGTGGCACCAGCCGAGGACATGGCACCCAGCCGAGTTCGCAGGACTCAGTCGTGGTTGCCGGACGCAGCCGAGGCGGCAGCAGCTTCCAAACGAGTACCCTGATCCCATCTGAATTCACTGGTCCCAGCCCAGCTGCTGCGGCCCGTGGGCTCCTGGCCCCCTCTCGCGTCCTTGCAAGCCTACCAGGATTGAGTCAGTGTCCCTGTTTATGTGGTCCTCCAGGCTGCCTTTCGGTTGCCCCTTCCTGACGATTTGTCTTTATTTTTGTTGTAAATGCAGTTTGGTCCTGGGAGATGGTCTGTGTAGCTTCCATTCACTCCGCCACCATTATTTTCATCCTGAATAATTTTTTTGATGTATTGCTGGATCTGATTTGGTGGTATTTTGTTCAGGGTTTTGGCATATGTTCATCAGGGATATTGGCCTGTAGTTTTCTTTCTTTGTAGTGTCTTTTTCTGGTTTTGAAATTAGAATTATGCTGGTCTCATAAAGCAAGTTTGGAAATCTTCATTCTTCTTGAATTTTTTGAAAAAGTTTGAGGAGAATGGGTGTTAGTTCTTTTTTGAATGTTCGGTAAAACTCCCCCATGAAGCCATCCGGGCCTGGGCATTTGTTTGCTGGAAGAGTCTTGATTACCTCTTCAATTTTTTTTTTTTGTTGTTATTGGTCTGTTTAAGTTTTCTATCTCTTTCCGGTTCAGTTTTGGGAGACTATGTGTTTCCAGTAATTGGTCCATTTTGCTTAGGTTGTCGAATTTGTTGCCATATAATTGTTCACAATATTTGTTATCAATCTGTTGTATTTCTGTGGTCTCAATTATTATTTCTCTTATATCATATCTGATTTTGTATATTTTGGTTCTCTCTCTTTGTTTCTTGGTGAGTCTAGCTAAGGGTCCATCAATCTTGTTTATTTTTTCAAAAAATCAGCTCTTTGTTTCATTGATCCTTTGAATTGTTTTTTTGGTCTTCATGTCATTTATTTCTGCTCTGATCTTTACTCTTTCCTTCCTTCTACTTGCTCTGGGGTTTTCTTTATGTTTGCTTTCTAGTTCTTTAAGTTGTGAGGTTAAATATTCTGTGAGAAATTTTTCCTGCTTCTTGAGGCCTGTAGTACTATAAACTTCCCTCTCAGAACTGCCTTTGCTGCATCCCATCAATTTTGTGTTGTTGTGTGTTCATTTTCATTGGTTTCCAGGAAGTTTTTAATTTCTTCCTTGATCTCCTTGGTAGCCCATTCATTGTTTAGTAACATGCTATTAGGCTCCATTTTTCAAATGTCTTTGCATGTTCTTGTTGCAGTTGATTTCTAGTTTCATGCCATTGTGATCTGAGAAGATGCTTGATATGATTTCAATCTTCTTTAACTTGTAGAGACTTAGTTTTTGTCCTAACATGTGGTCTATCTTTGAGAATGTCCCATATGCACTTGAGAAGAATGTGAATTCTGCAGTTTTGGGGTGTAATTCTCTGTAGATATCTATTAAATCCATTTGATCTAGTGCTTCGTTTAGAGTCTCTGTTTCTTTGTTAATTTTTTGTGTAGCGGATCTATCCAGTGATGTCAGCGAGGTGTTGAAGTCCTTTGCTATGATTGTATTGATGTCAATTTTCCCTTTGAAGTCCTTCCAAAAATTTTTAAATATATTTTGGTGCTCCTATATTGGGTGCATATATGTTTACCAAGGTTATATCTTCCTGTTGGATAGATCCTTTCAATATTATGTGGTGGCCTTCCTTGTCACTAGTAATGGTCTTCATTTTGAAATCTACTCTATCAGATATGAGTATTGCTACCCCAGCTTCTTTTTGCTTTCTTTGCTTGAAAGATTTTTTTCTATCCCTTCTCTTTCAACATATGAGTCTTTTGTTGTGAGGTGTGTCTCTTGTAAACAACATTTTGTGAGTCATGCTTTCTTATCCAGTCAGCTACTCTGTTTTTTTATGAGAGCATTCAAACCATTCACATTTAAGGTGATAATTCATATGTACTTATTTATTGCCATTTTTGTTTAGTGTGGTTCTATTTTTCTTCTTATTTCTTCTACTAATTACAGCAGTCCTGTAAGCATATCTTGCAGTGCTGGTTTGGTGTTATTATATTCCCTTAGCCTTTTTTTGTGTGTCTGGAAAGCTCTTTATTTGACCTTCTATTTTGAATTATAGCCTTGCTGGATAGAGTAGTCTTGGATTCAGATTCTTGTTTTTCATGACTTTGATAACTTCATGCCACTCCCTTCTGGCCAGTAGTGTTTCTGTTGAGAAGTCAGCTGAGAGCCTTATGGTGTTTCCTTTGTGGGTCACCTGTTGCCTATCTCTTGCTGCCTTTAGGATTTTCTCCTTGTCTTTAACTTTTGGCATTTAAATTACTCTGTGTCTTGGTGTGGGCCTATTTGGGTTCTTCTTACTTGGGGCTCTCTGTGCTTCTTGAACGTGAATGCCTTCTTTCTTCACCAAGTTAGGGAAGTTTTCTGTCATTATTTCTTCAAATATATTCTCTAACCCTTGCCCATTTTCTTCCTCTTCAGGGACTCCTAATGCGAATGTTATTACGTTTTCAGTTGTCCCACAGTTCTCTTAAGCTATCTTCCTGTTTTTTGATCATTTTTTCCTTTTGCTTTTCTAATTGGTTAAATTTTTTTCTACCCTGTCTTCTAATTCACTGATCCAGTCCTCAGCTTCTTTACTCTGCTGTTTAGTCCTTCCAATGTGTTTTTTATTTCTGATATTTCATTCTTCATTTCTTCTTGGTGGTGTTTAATTTCTAACTGGTTGATTTTTCAACATTTCTATGTCTTTACTCATGGTGCTCATGTCCTTACACATGCTGTTGAGCTTCCTCAACATCATGGCTTTAAATTCTAGTTCTGTTAACTTGCTTAACTGCACCTCATTTATCTCATCTTCAGTAGAGGTCTCTTATTCTTTCATTTGGCTTTTGTTTCTGTGTTTCACCATTCTGGCTATCACAGTGGGCTTTGAAGCCTGCCAAATTTTCCCTGTGCGTGTTGGTGTTCTGCTGTTTGTGGCTCCCTCTACTGGGTTTGAATGAGCCTAGGTGGGCCCACATTAAATACCACTGTCAAGTCTTACTTTTCTGGGTAGATTTGCAAGCCCCATAAAAGTTCAGTTATCCTCTAGCTTTTTCCTGGTGGCTAGTAGTCTCAGTTACTCAGTGCCTTGGAATGTAGCCCTGGTGATCTGCTTAAGAGGATTTCCAGAGTGTGGGATAGATGCTGGTTGTTAATGAGCCTCAATTTTTATTTTTTGCCTCACCTGGGAAAGGCCAAATTTCCGATGCGGGGGGGCTGCTGCTTTTCCCCACCACTCGGGGAAGGAGCACACTAGCTACCATCCTTTGTGGCTGCAACTCAGCAAAAACTCTGAGTGCCTTCCGAATCTTGGGTGTCCCCACAGAATTCCAGCCCAGTCTGCCCTCCCTCTGCCGTAGTCCCCAGGTGTGTGGTTGTGGCTATTTTAGTGCTCTGTTGGCTTTCTGGGCTGTGGAGTGGGCTTGGTCTTTATTCCCCAAGGGCACTGTTCACAGCTAAGATTGGTGCTGTCAGTGGGCTCCCAGACTGCCACCCTCTCACGCCTCCACAGATCCTACCAGTGTCCCTGGTTATATGGTCCTGTCCTGCTGCTTTTCTGTTGCTTTTTTCTGGGGATTTACCTTTATTTTAGTTGTAATTCCCGTTTGGTCCTAGGAGATTGTCTGAGTGGCTTCTATTTACTCCGCCTCCTTTTACATATCCTTTAAGCCTATCCTGTGTGCAGCTGGGTTGCACAAGCTTTTCTGGTGCCCCCGCACCTGCAGGTCCCCCGGGTAACTGGATCGCACAGTCCCTCTGGGGACCTGGTTTTATGCCTATGTTATGTGCTGCTGGGTCCAATAGACCTCTCTGGTGCTTCAGCACCCCACAGGCCCCATGGGTAACTAGATCGTGCAGTCCCTGCTTGGTGGCACAGGCCTCTCTGGTGCTTCAGCACCCTGCAGGTCCCGCGGGAAACCGGATGGCACAGTCCCTGCTGGGTCGTGCAGCCTTCCCTGGTGCTTCAGCACCCCGCAGGTCCCACGGGAAACTGGATGGCACAGTCCCTGCTGAGTCACGCAGGCCTCTCTGGTGCTTCCACACCCCACGGGCCCTGTGGGTAACTAGGTGGCGCAGTTCCTGCTGGGTCACACAGGACTCTCTGGTGCTTCAGCACCCCACAGGTCCCATGGGAAACTGGATAGCACAGTTTCTTCTGGGTACCACAGACCTCTCTGGTGCTTCAGCACCCCACAGGCCAGTGGGTAACTAGATGGCGCAGTCCCTGCTGGGTCACAAAGTACTCTCTGGTGCTTCAGCACCCCACAGGTCCCATGGGAAACTGGATGGCACAGTTTCTGCTGGGTCCCACAGGCCTCTCTGGTGCTTCAGCACCCCACAGGCCAGTGGGTAACTAGATCGCACAGTCCCTGCTGGGTTGCACAGGACTCTATGGTGCTTTAGCACTCCACAGGCCCCATGGGTAACTAGATTGCGCAGTCCCTACTGGGTCACACAGGCCTCTCTGGTGCTTCAGCACCCCGCAGGTCCCGTGGGTAACTGGATTGCACAGTCCATGCTTGGTGGCACAACCCTCTCTGGTGCCCCTGCACCCTGTATTTCCCATGGGTGGGCAGCTGGATCACACCAGTCTCTCTCAGGCTTGGGCTTCCCACTGCTCTTGTGAGCTACTGGACCACACAGGCCTCTGTGGAGCCGCAGGTCCAGCCACTGGAGGTTGGGGAGTGCTGCTACCCCATGGGGCTCAACTCCTGCTCAGCTTTTGCTGTAGATTTTGGGGATGGGTTTCATCTGCTGGTCTCTACTTCTGTGGCCTGGGGATGGATGTCTGCTCCCAAGCCTCTATTGCTGGGGTATATCTGGACTCTGATTGGGCTGCTACCATTGGGGATGCTGGGCTCCAGGCTGTCCATGGCTTCCGTAACCAGCACCTTGGGAGCTCCACTACTGTGCACCAGTCTGTGATGACACAGAGTGTGCACTGGTCTGATGATGCCAGGTGCGCTGGTGGGCTCAAGTTGCTGGGCCCTAGCCGCTCCCACTGCCTCCTCCCAGGGAAGACCCAGGATCTTCCAAAATGGTGGGACCTCCCCGTGGTGCAGGGAGAAGCGCCCCAAAGGGCTTCTTACCATGGTAGCAGGCTGCTCCGTCCACAGCACAGGAACCTTCTGCTCCACGGCTCTGCACTGCTCAGGTTTGGTCATCCACCTTCACATCCACTCAAACTCTCTCACACACTCGCTCACTCTCTCATACACTTACCCTCCCTCCCGTTCTGCCTGCCGCCATCTTTTCCAGCTTAATTCAGTCTTTCTTAGTGAACATCCTATAAGTCATTCTAAGAAAGCAGGTATATAAATAGAAAAATATTTTCTTAAATCTAAACAAAAAATTTCTTATGATCTAAATAACAATCATTTCTGGATCATAAACACAAGAGCAATCCACACTGAAATGAACAGTTATAGTTTCTAATGATCTGGAGAAACCATATGCCTTTTTAACTTTTCAGTCGTTCAGGCGAGATGAGTACAAAAGTGAATTTTTCCTTTTTCTCAACACATCCAAGTTGAATTGGCAATGAATATGAAATCATCTCTCAGAGCTATTACAGAGTGCATGTACAGTATTATCAGATATAGTCTAGACTGCTATTAGTTTTGCAGCAAAGAAATGTTTCTATAATATGGTCCTTATCAAGAAAATTAAATAGAAGGATTGATAACTGGTGGATAATATTCTCTCATGAGCTAGATTTTAAATGGGTCACATTGTTCTCCATTTTATTGGAAACTGAAAATAGATGGTCTATCAGCAATGTTTGTGAAAAATAGCACATTATCTGGAACTGACTGGTAGGGGTGGGGGAACAGTATATTCCTTTATAAATTAAGCTTCTAGCAGAACCATAAAGTTTTTACATCTGACAGGAGCTTTATAGCTCATCTATTCCAAGCCCCTCGTTTTCTACCTGAGAAAAGACATTCAGAAATATTAAGACCAAAGTAAAACAACTATTTGCTGTCTGATTTATAATTTCAGGGGGTAAAAACTACTGTTTCTAAATTGTATGTAATTTTTCTGAATAAAGATGGAGTGGAGAAAAAAAGAATTTATCCTTAGATTATTTTCTGTAATAAATATCTCTTAAGATTTTATACTTTTTACCCCTTGATGAGTCTTAACTATGAAATTCAACCATTTGAGCCCTGGCCACTTTGGCTCAGTGGTTGGAGCATCAGCCCATGAACCAAAGAGTCTCAGGTTCGATTCCAGTCAAGGGCACGTACCTCAGTTGCAGTTTGGTCCCCAGCTCTGGTCAGGGTCATGCAGGAGGCAATCAGTCGATGTGTCTCTCTCACATCGATGCTTCTCTCTCTCTCTTTCCCTCCCTCCCACTCTGTCTGAAGATAAATGAATAAATATCCTCCAGTGAGGATTTAAAAAAAAAAAAAAAAAGTAAACGAGTTGAAACAGAACAAGGCAGAAAAACAATTTTTCCCAAAATAAAATTAAAATAGCCTTTTTCTTCCCACTCACTGCCAACAGGACCTGGACCCCACAGTGGCATCGAGCCCTGTTCCCTGAGCCCTGACAGAGAGCCCCGAGCCAGCAGTTGTCCCTTCTCGGTGGACCCAGTGCAAACTGTGGCTCAGCTCCAGCTACTTCAGTCTAAGATACAAAAAAGGATTCAGGAAAGACTCTTCTCTCCCTGCTCCCAAGGAGCCAATATTAATCTCCCTGTTCCTGCCTTCCCAGAACCATGCTGACAGTGGAGCACATTCCGAACACACCAGCCTCCAAGAGCAACTGTGAAAAAGATCAGATTTCCTCTCCTGCCAGATTGCCTTTGACCTTGGGCCACTCACCATTTACTAAATACATCACAGGTTGTATTTCATGTATCTCAGGCTCGATGGGGGCAGGAAGGGGGCTGCTGACATTGAAAGTTTTGTGTCCACAACACATTAAATCAAGTTCCAATTGAGAACAACCCTTTCCTGTCTCCTGCTAGCTGCTAAGAGTCATGTTAAAAAAAACAAAACAAGAAAATGAACAGCTGGAAGGCTAAGCAATTAGTGAGTTTGTGTGTTTTTTTAACGTACTTGATCTCCTACCTCTCAGCTCAAGGATATACAGGGAGACTCTGGGCTCTGCTAAATTAGTAGCTAGTGGAAGTCCCTTGATAAATTAACAAGAACTGAATTAATAGTGGTGCTCCATAAGGTGAGGCCTGAAGCACCTCTCTGGCAGAGGTAACTTAGGATGACCCAATTATGATGATAATGAAGGGCTGACTCGGATGATATTTCCAGTAGAATTTTAAAAATTAAAAGATTGTGCAGTAATGATAACCCACATAGAAAGTAGCTAGCTCTCTGTATTACTGAGCACTGTCTGGCAGATCATGTGCTCTTTATGAACACCGTCTTCACCTTCGTAACAGCCCTAAGAGATAAGTCCAATTATAATGGCCATTTTAGAGACGATGAACCAGAGGCTGGCGGAGGGTGAGTGACTTGCCGTAAGTCCCATAGCCAGGAGATAGTGGAGTCTGCCTCCGAATCTATGCAGTCGGCCTCTAGAACCCACACCTTTAACTGTTTTTCTATAACTAAGTAAAAAAAATATTTATCAAGTTATGATGATGTTTTCAAGCATTTTAAATGTGCACAAAATTATTTAAAGTTCAGAGTTATAATGGCTCCAAAGTTGAAAATAAACAGGTTTGTAAACATTAGCCAAGACAGAGAAAGATGAGAGTAGAAAAGCCTGCCCAGGATGTCATCAGATGGCTGAGGAGAGAAGGAAGCAGCGACATTTCTGTCTGATCACTGTTGGAAATAGACGCAGTGCACTTTCCTTCCCCCAAGCCATCCTGATTCCAGGAAAGTGAGGAAAGCTAATACGTTCACACCACCAGCTCTCACTGCAGGTCAGTCTCACTGCTCTTGTCTGGGAAAATGTAAGGAGTGACTGACCAGAGCTGGGAGACTGACTCTGCGTCTGCATCGTCCACTGCAGTCAAGGCCGGACTGCTGGCTTCTGAGAATGTTCCAAAGATGCTACGCAGCTGGAAAAATGGTGAACAAATGTTGGAACAAATAGCAACCTCACATTAAAATGAACCAAATTTTAACTCGGGAAAAAGAAAGTCACCCATTGTACTTCCGTGAAATGTCCTGTTCTAGAGAGGTGATGTCCTTGCCCCAGTGTGTGCCATTCACGGTGGTGTTTAACCTTGGGTTGGCACATCTGAGAAGTCCTAAGATTTCATGTTGCTTTATGTAAATAGTTTCATTGGGTAACAGGGTTTCGCTGTGGCGAGAAGATGGAAGCCCACACTCACACCCTTCAGTTCAGGCTTCCCAAGCTCCACTGTCTCCTAAACAGCTATTTCGTTCATGCTGCAGTGTTTGGACTAAAATGTTTTGCCAACTCTTGTACCAAATGCTGACAGTTTTATTACATATTACAAAATTAGAAAACCACAGGTATAAATTTTACACATTTTCTAATATATTTATCTTAGCCTAGGATAGTTTTCAGTTTCTTACATTTCCTTATTTTTACACGTTGAGACGTTATAGGAATATACATTGGATTACAACTTGCTTTCCAATAATCCCTTTATTAAACAAAAAGATACAGCCTTGGAAATGTACCCTGCACTCATCTGTGTACCTTCCTTTTAGTCACACGTGGTGGCTTTTGCTGACTTGAGAGGCCACGTACATACAGAAGTTCATTTTTGACCACGTAAATACTCTGGTGACCTTCCAAAACATTTTTATGCCATTAACCACAGAGCCAGAACTATGCTTGGAGAAACCGAGCTGGGCTTAGACAAACAGTATTATTTCCTTTCCAAATGCACTGGGCAGATTGGCAAACTGTATTAATAAATACAGTTTGAACCAAATGAAAAAAAAATATTTAATAATTTCAATGCACTATGAAAGAAATTGCACAGGGAGAAAGTAACACCAAACACATGTTAAACACCTTCTGTGGATCACTCTTCAAATGATTTGAACGCTGGATATAATGGCTCTGAAGATACTTCTAGAACGGCCACCCCTCCCAAAAGTTATAGTCTAATTGAAGGATTAAGCACCAGGTGGCAGGGGTCTGTGTCAAGTGTTGCCGTCTGGGAAGAACAAGTCTGCACATGCCATGTGCATAGCAGGAGAGGGAAGAGGAGGGACTGGAAAGGAACAGAGGAGAGGGGAGGAGCAGGGGAGGGAGGAGGGGCAAAGAAGGGAGTCCCTGCTTGTGATATGGATGGAGCAGGAGGACAAGTGTACTATATAGGTTTTAGTAACACAACCTACATGATGAGTTCTGCATGCTGAGTATTCTTAGCAAGGAGAGACTGATACCACTTGTAGCTCAGAGGAGGTTTTTCCAAGTGATGTTTGAATTAGACCTTAAAGAATGGGTAGGGTCTCAGGAGGCAGGGCTGGCAGGGCAGGATTTCTGGCAGAACACAGACTTGCCAGCAGTAAGACAAGGGGAGAATTTAGGGCAGCAGGTCGCACAGATTGCAGAGAGCAGGATGAGAAGTGGAAACTACAGGCAGGGATACAGGGTTTTCAGAGGGCACTGGGACCCCGGAAAATGTAAAACTGAATTTTCCTTCAAGCAAAGATACAAGTTCCTAAAATTCCTTAGCGAAATGTTAAACCATTCATTCAATGTGAGAAAAATCCATTATTTTGCTTCTGAAATCTCTACAATCGCAGGTCTCCCAAAGGCACAATTAGTATTTGGGAAATGCCTGAGGTGGTTTCTGTTCTCTTTAATGTTCCATTTGCCACTGGATTACTTATTAGGTGTTCAGAGGGTCGTTCATTCTCCTCTAGGTGCCTGGGGTGAGGCCGTGTTGCCGGTTCCTCTGCCATTAGCTTACAATATCACACAATCATTTTCTATCACAGAAAATAGGAGAAGCCTCTGCCCTGCGCTGTAGCTACGCCATACCCCAAGAACCCAATAAAGGTTGCTGTTCTCTAGAGCAATCGTACAAAAACTTCTTTCTGGCTGCACCTTTTTCATAAAGTTCAAAATGCAAGGCATGGCAAAGTTTTACAAACCTTGAAAGCCCAAAGCAGGTTTATCCTAAATAAGCAGGCTCTGCCTCTATACTAAAACTCCAGCTAATTCCTTACTTGATTCAAGGATGACTTTCCCAGTTGAAATTATTTTGTTGCCAAGAACTAGCCTTTAATATGTTCACCATCTTGGCAGATTACAGACCTTACAATGTATGTTGTTTTCCCAGCCATGGACTTGGTCTTTTATATGACCAATGGCTTCTGTGAAAGATCCCTTAGTTTTTTTTCTTCTTTCTCTCTCTCAAACACATTGTTCTTTTTAAAATATATCTTAGAAGATTTTAACCCATTATTATGAGATACTGTGAACTGATAAAAGGTAGTACTAGTGCTTTTGAATGTTCCTACAGTAATTGAGATACATTTAACTTAAAAGATGGGGGAAATGAAGTTTTAAAGGAAATCAACTTCTCACCGAGAGCCCTTGGTGTGACTTTCCTAATACGAGATTTTGGTGATGCTGTTTTAGTGCCATTAAAAGTGACCTCTTCAATAAATGTTGACTGTCTAAAGAAAACGAGATGAATATAAGTCATTCTTCTACCAAGAGCTCAGCAGCTCAACAAGGGAGTATTTTAAGAATTCTAAATATAATAAAATCTCGACATAACTCACTAATGTGGGCGAGGGGTGTCCGTCAAAGCCGAAAGTCTGTTACATAATAAAGTAGGTTTTCCAAATGCATATCTTACAAAATTGAAAAATTAGTTTACCTGTTTTTACTTCATCATTTTATGGAGTTACAAAATAAGGTCCTAATCCCTCAAGGACTGATATTAGGTCAGTACTCAGGGTCTTTTTCTAAACAGAGCATAGCTTTCTACCTGAACAGTTCCAGGAACAACTTTCGATGACTTCCCCATCCATTTCAGTGTGGTACTGCTCTTGCTAATTAATGATTAATTTGCTTCACCTGACCCATTTTGAAGGGCTGCAAGTCCAGTCCCCTGTGGATCCAGGTCTCTAATAAACCGCAGCACAATTGGGAGACACACCTTCACTCTACCTTCCCTCTGTAAACCCCACAGAGGTCATTTACACCAACTCAAGCCAGAATCAAGTTGTTGATGTTGGTGGTGGCAGAGGTATTAATGCCCTTTCTAAATGCTATGATCCATTTTGAAAACCAGCAGAATGCCAATGTGTTAATGGAACTCCCCAGGGTTTTTGATATTTAGAGAAAATGAACCAAAGAAATTAAAACATCAGAACAACATTTGATGCAACATAAAAATTAAAAGAATTCTTTACAAACAGCCTACAAATCTAAGACTCTGGCTTGAGTCTTGGTCTTGGTGTGTGATATTTATTACCTTTTCTATATTTTAGCTACTAAATTGTGCTGGGTAAAGTCAACAAACCTTAGTTGTATTGAACTATTTTTTTCATATAAACAAAAAAACCCTTGTAGCTTGATTCACCCAAAAAGAAGCTCCTGGTACACTGAAATAAAATAAAGTAGTTAAAAATTGGGCAGCAAAATGGAAATATACATGGAGCATTCTGCACAATATATACTAGCAACTGTCTAAAAGAATAAAAATTATTTTAATTATTTTTCAGAATATACTTCATTAAACAAAATTAAAGACAAAAAATGTTTCCTGTAGATTCAAATGTATACTATTGCCAAAAAGATAAAGTAAATTTTTCTTCTTAATAAAAGCACATCAAATAATTTAAAAGATACGCACCATAAAATCACACTAGAATACGTCCTGTTTATTTGAATGCAGTGTCTTTAATCTTTCTTTGCCTTTTATGAATAGATATTTATACCCAAAATGAAATTTAAATTCTAAAAGAACAGGAATAGCTGGAGTGTAAATAAAGGACCAGAAACATTTATCTTATTTATCACTTCTAAAACCCTTTACATGTGTTCCACTAATGACTAAGAATTGTAGCAATTTTTTTCCTAGTTCAAAAAGAAAACAATGAGCTATGGAAACATTTCCAGTATAATCAAGCAGAAATTTGTTGAAATGAACCATGAAGAATTATCTTAAGAATGCAAGAAAATAGCCATGGCCAGTGTGGCTGAGTTGGTTGAGCGACGTCCAGTGCACCGAAAGGTCGTTGGTTCAATTCCCGGTCAGGACACATACCCAGGTTTTGGGCTTAGTCTCTGGTTGGGGTGCATAAAGAGGCAACCAACTGATGTCCCTCTCTCCCCACCCCTTCTCCCTTCTTCTCTCTTCCTCTCCCTTCTTTTCTCTCTACAATGAATGAAACTTTTTTTTAAAAAAGAATGCAAGAAAATAGTGATTTAATAGTAATCAAATCTTACAGCTTCTAAATTCTGCTCCTGTAACAGTAGGAGAATGAATGGAACATGCTAAACTACAAATGAAGAAGGAATGAGTCTTCCACCAAGCACATGGCTGTTTAAATTGACAGTTTGCCAGATTAAGGAACAATCCCTTGGGCCAAATAGAAACAACTGCATTGCAGAGATATATTCTACTCTTGATTCAGACATTTCTTTTCTCTTAGCAACAAAATAAATATACATCTGTATAAGTACATAACTACACATCTCAATGGCGTTGAAATACATACTTAGAGCAATGACATTGACTCACACATTGAAAATTAATTAGTTTTTGTTAAGGGCATTCTCCTCCTTGTGGGCTTACTTTAAAATTAAAATATTCCTAGGAGGAGTAACATACATTTTTATCATCATCATGAATATTTGTTTAGAAGATCCATCTTCTCTGTGACTTAGGTTACAAAAGAGAAAATGAAAGGACAGAAAGTGAAGAAAGTGTACCAGAAATGGGAGTAGGGACCTCAAACACAAAGAACCTACCAGACACTTGTGCCAGCCCCGGCATATAGCATTTGAATTGCTTTCCGATGCATAAGCGAGTTTCAGCGCGTGCACAGTTCCCAGAGTAAATACCATTCGTTGCTACCACCAGCCACTTCAAAGTCAAAGGAAAGACCAAATTCTTGTCATTGTGACAAATTTGAACATACATAAACTAAAACTGTGCACAGTAAAAGTTTCCTTGGTGAAAAGGAAGATTGTTGTTGCTCTCTGCCATCTGATTTGTTCAGATCCTAAAAAAAAAAAAAAAATTGATCTAACATGTAAACCATGGGTGATGCTTTATTGGATTTAATTCATTTCACCCTCACACCATGGAAGGGGCAGTTGAGTGTGCCTGACTGTTTCTTTATCGCTAGATGTAAACAACGCATATCCTTTCCTAAGAGTTGTTACTAATTACTTTATAAGCAGAAAGATTTATGTGATGGTGGTTTTCTCCAGGCATAATGGTCACAAGTTAACCAATAATATTGCACACTGATGATACAATGTTATCTTTCCAAGAAATGGAAATATATATTTGTAGCTGCAGATAGAGACTTTCTCTGATAAATGATTCTACTTTATCACTAAGGAGAACTCACCCAAAGGAGCTCTACCCTGCAGCAACTACACCTGCAGATGTTATTTTGTTCCAAGCTATAGATGAGTATTGTTTGGGAATTTGGCCAGTTAAAGGAGAGGTGGCAAGGTCTGAGTAGAAAATCAGTATAAGGTGTTCAAAAGTCAGCATCCCATCACAGCTGCTACTCCAGGCAAGTTCAAGTCTACATCCTAAGTCAGGATGGTCTGGAACTTGCAGTGGGGAACAAATGGGCCCCTTCTGACAGCTATCAAACAAACAGAGCTTCCCTGCCCCCCAGACCCACACACATTCAATTTTGTTCTAACTGAACAAAATTATCTTTCTGCCATTGATACTTGGAAGATTTAAAAGGTAGTAATTTTTCTTCCAACACACAGTCCTTGAGGTAGATGTCGCTAAGCCTCACCCTGCCTACCATACCACTAATATGTTTGCTGGCGTGCAGAAAATTTAGTTAAAGAGGAAAAGATGTTTGGATCCTAACCAATATTTACACAGCAGCTGGGTGCGAGTCTTTCAAAGGCCTCAAAAATGTGCATATTGTTGATCTACCAATTTCATTTCTAATAATTTTTCCAAAGAAAATAACTAGAGATTTGTGCAAGGATTTAGCTACAAGGAATCTTATTATAAGGTTGTTTTAAAATATTTTAAAAAGCAAAAAATCGGAATATACAGCTCTATAAAATCTTTGATTTGTGGTGAACCCGCACACTAGAATATTTTGCTACCATTTAATAGTAATGATTATATCTAAACAAATGAGAAAATATTTATCTTACAACATTAAATGAAAAAGCTTGAAACACAACATTTTGTACTTTATAAACTATAAGGGGGAAAAAACTGAAAGGACCCATACACTGAAAGGATTGTATGTGAGTGATGGGACTATAGTCTTCTCTTTGCTTTTCTTCATTTTTCAAACAATCTGCAAGAAATATGTATTAGTTTTCTATTCAGAAAAAAAAAGCCATTTCTAAAATAATAAAGTGAATTTGGGAGTGCAGATGTCAACCACTGGAAGCTCGCAGATCTGGGAGAAGAAAGGCTTGCTAATTAATGTGTTGACTATATTGCGTTAAGCAGAAATGTGAGCTATGGCTAACACTTTTGTGTTCACAAACCGTAATGTTTTAATTCCCGTAAGTGGTTGAAAACAGATATGTTTTTTCAGTGGGTTTTGGATGAGCATTTAATGTTGTTGGTGGGTCGAAGCAAAGAGCCAAGGTGTAGAATGTTGGCCCAGGAATGAAATGTAGGAGTAACACTAGGTTCAACCTGCAGGCGCTGTGCTCGGAATTCCCCAGGATAAATACAAAGATTGACAGTTCCTTTGACCATGGCCATGCACTGACTTTTCCTCTGCCCCAACATCCTATACCACATTTCCAGGTGCTAGAGGTATTACGTCCTGTGGACCCAGGAGACTGGGTGACATGAAGCCAGAAAGTCCAGAATCCCCATAACTAGTCTGCCATAAAGGGCCAGCCCCGATTCCTACACTCCAGAGCAGATAGGAAGTGAGACATTTCAACTTCTAGGTGGAAGACATGTTCCTTAGAATGCAAATGGCTGAAGTAGAAATTAGAAACAACAGGAGACCATGGAATAGGAGCAAAGAACAATTTTAAACTAGGTTCTTGTAGAAAGCACTGAAGTCATTAGACTGAACCAGTCAAATCTGGGCTCTACCACTAAGGCACGTGACTTGAGGACTCAGCTTTCTTATGGACAAAATGAAGACAACAGTTAATTCTCGTATTCACTGCAGTTATTTCCACTCTACAAAGCTGCTGAAAACGCTGAATTTGGGAACACTTGAGGGAAAGCATTGACCCTAAGGGAAATACGGGGTTAGGTTTCTGGGAACCTCTGGTTACAATATTTTCCTCAACCCTTTAATTAATAACCTTGTTTTATGTGCGTTTCTACTTAAGGCACCTTATTTAACATATATATTGTTGACTCATTAACAGTGAACTTGCAAAAAACTAACAGCACTACCACTCATGCTGAACAAAGTTATCTAACACACCTATTTTTTCATAAGGCACAGCACAGCCTTCTTGCTCTTGGGAAGAGGAGTACTAGTTCGGGGGCCTTTTTAAAAACTGGAATACTCAACATAAAGCAAAAAGAAATGCGAAAAGCATAACACTGAATAGATCTCCAAAATAACGCTTGTGCACAGTATGAGAGCCGAAGCAAGAGGCCGGAACGCAGTCTTGTCCGTCCTCACCGGGACACAGAGCATCCATCCACTCGAACTTTTCTCTGCTCCGCACATGAGTATGGGTTTCAGGGTTACAAACATATTTTAGGTGAATTCACAAGTACAAAAGCCCCAAATAATGCAGCTCGATACCAATAACAGTACCTACTTCAGCAAGTTGCTATAAAGATAAATGAAATAATTCATGCAAAGCAGTGAAGACAGCATACAAACATGTGCTGAACAAATAACTCCTTTTGCAAGTTATTTGAAGCCCCATTTAGGTGTTCAGTATATAACTACACATATTCCCATGTACTGTCAGTGAATACTCTGGAAAGAATACTATGAAAACAATGTTAAAACTACCTGAATAATCAGTACAATTTTTTGCAATGACATTTTTCAAGTGAACTTAAAAAAAATTTTTTTTAAATAAAATGACCTATGTATTTTCTATAGCAGGTTTGTTGGGTTATAATTGAGACCTCTGGGAGACCTGGAAGTGTGAGGGAGGAAGCAAATTAATGGTTTCATAATAAAAGCTGCCCTGCAGGAGATAATTAACCCTATTCAAAAGTAAACAGTGTTATTAATAAAATAGTAACAGGAATCAGTAAAGGGTGCTTCAGTGTAATTTTTTTTTTACTTTAAAAACCACCCTGTTTGGCATTTATTTTTACTTAGTTGTAATGGTAAGCACAAGAAGCTACAAACACAATTTCCTGATTTTCTAGGGAGACGTTTACCTGCCTGAGCCAAATGGATTGAGATGATTTAAAAACTAACCTTCCTTCACATATGGATGGCAAGGTGGGCATTGTCTTCTGATTCATTCTTCACAACTCTCCATGGCATTTCAACCCTCTTCTTCAGGGTTTGGAGTTCAAAACTTTGTCAAACTTTTGTTGCTGTTCTTAACTAAAATCCTGTACAGCTCTGTCTGTAGCATCTATAGCTTCTTCCTCGATTGTCTAACCCCAAACCCACCTGCATTCCTGGTTTCTGTTTATTGGGTCACCATTCTTGCAGATGCCCAGGCTTATGACCTTGGCTTCAACTTTTTCTTCTTCATCTTTATGTTTCAGGTCAATCCCATCTAATCACTTGATCTTAAAATGACATTTGCCCTATTTTTCACATCCATCTCCACTGTGCTTTTCCTAGTTGAGTCCCTCAATTTGTTGTTGTTGTTGTTGTTAATCCTCACTCGAGGATATTTTTCCATTGATTTGTAGAAAGAGTAAAAGGGGGGAGGGAGAGAGAAAGAGAAAAAAACACATTAATGGGATAAAGACACATCAATTGGTTTCCTCCTGCATGCTCCCCAACTGGGGCCAGGGATCAAACCTGCAACCCAGGTATATGCCTTTGACTGGGAATTGAACCTGCACCCCTTAGGTGTGCTGGCCAATGCTTTAACCATTGAGCCATGCCTGCCAGGACAGAGACTCTTAATTCTTTTTTTTTTTATTAATTTATTTATTTTTTATTAATTAATTTTTGTTACAGATGTTTCTCCTTTTTCCCCCCATTGATTCCCCCCCCTGCCCTGTCCCCAGTTTGTTGTCCATGTCCACTGTTAGAGACTCTTAATTCTTAATGCTTGAGCCAAGGCAACAGCTCTGTAACCAACCTTCCATCATCTCCTGTCCCAAACTGAAACCAGACACAAAATGGGTCTGAAGCCACTTGTCACTACTTGAGTCAAATTAAGCAGAGACAGGGTTGAATCAGATACGATCTTTTATTCCAATAGTGCCATAGTATGGAGAGAGCAGAGGGTCATGCTGGAAATTCTGCTCCACCATCTCCTATTAGCCAGCTGATTACATGGTGATAAGGAAGAAGGACTATGTGCAAGGGGGAAGTTGGGCAGGATAAGGGCTGCAGGGTCCCTGGTCTTTAAGACCAAAAACAATGACATTAAAAATAGCTCTACCCATTCCTCGACTGGAGAATGGTCAGCATTCCTGAGGCAAGCTCCTAGAGGGTGTCAGGGCCAGGCCACAGCAACCAAGCCAAAGTGTGTCTTGTTCTTGGTCTAGTCTCAAAATGTATTTTCTTTTTTGAGTAATGGACCCACCTGGGCTCCAAGGTATCTTATCTTATTACAGTTCTGTTTTTCTTCTTGCAGTACATCCTCCAGTTTCCCAGGATCTATAAGAAAATCTCTTATCTATAGTTAGTACAGTGAATAATCATTAAATAACTGTGGTTCTATTTTTATGACATGTCCTTCCCTCTATTAAAACCATGCTACCCATGGCTACTGAATTCATTTTTATGAGGACTGTTCTCTTATCACACTCTTGCTCAGAGTTCCTAAATGGCTCTCCAGTGCCCATAGAACAAAGTAATCACTTTCCTTTGCTGGGCAGTGAGAGACTTCAGAGACCTGTCCACCATCCTCCTTCACAACCATAGTTTTCACACCTGCTTTTCATGGAGGCTGGGCCAGATCAAAACCACCCCTGTGGCTCTCTATCCTTGCACCCAGAAATCCTGACTTTGGTCCTCTCCTGTTACATACCTACCTCTGCCTACATTTTCATTCCCCCTAACCCCTGGGTACTCCATTACTCAAATTCATTTCAGGTCCAACTCAGGTTCCCCCTCCTCCTTGACACTGTCCTAATTCAGGCTACCTCAGTCCACTTCCCTCCTGGGATCCCAGTGCAGACTCTGAACCACAAGACAGAAAGCCTTGTTCTGCTGTAATACAGGTACTTTAGTACAAAATTCTTCAACAGAGTAAATGGAGATTTTTTTTCTGCATTGGGGGAGGGACACAAAATGAAATCTGAGGTGGAGAAATATCAAATATATCCCAAGAGTATTGTGGGGAGGAGAAACAAATGGCAGTGGATTGAACAGAACTTATACCAACCTTCTCCCAGGACCAAACTAGAATTACAACTGAAATATAAAATATTAGCCAGAATAACCAACTGAAGACCAGCTAGAGAACCTTTATAACCAAGGACATAAAGAGGAGCCCACATTGAGTCTGGTAGAAAGTGTGGAGGCACAAAAGGACTGGCTAGGCTCCCACAGGCAGCAGCTGAAGTTCCAGAGGGTTGTGGTTTCAATTTCCGGTCAAGGACATGTATCTGGATTGCAGGTTCGATCCCTGGCCCTGGTCAGTGTCATGTGGGAGGCATCAATCAGTGTGTCTCTCTCACATCAATGTTTCTCACTCTCTCTCTACTTCTTCCCTTCCACTCTATCTAAAAATAATAATGATGGAAAAATATCCTCAGTGAGGATTAGCAACAACAACAAAAAAGACATTACAAAGAATGAAAATTACAGACCAATAGACCTGAAAAACACAGATGTAAAAATCCCCAACAAATATCAGATCCAGTAACACATTAAGGAGATCATACTCCGTGACCAAGAGAATTTTTTCCAGGGATGCAAGGATGGTTCAATATTTGCAAATCAGCAGACGTGATACATCACATAAATAAAATGAAGGATAAAAATCATATTATCAACCTAGCCAGTGTGGCTCAGTGGATTGAGCGTCCTCCCATGGACTGAGAGGTCCTGTTTTGATTCCTGGTCAGGGCACATGCCCAGGTTGCAGGCTTAATCCCAATAGGGGGTGTGCAAGAGGAAGCCAATTGATGTTTCTCTCTCACATTGATGTTTCTATCTCTCTCCCTCTATCTCTAAAATAATCAATTAAAAAAAACATATTTTTAAAAAATCATATTATCATATCAATAGACACAGAAAAAGCATTTGATAAAATCTAGCACCCATTTATGATAAAAACTCTGAGCAAAGTGGAAATAAAGAATTCATTTCTCAATTTAATAAAGGACTTATATGACATACCTACAGCCAACATTATACTAATGGGCAAAAACTAAAAGCATTTTCCTTAAGATCATGAACAAGACAGGAATGTCCACTTTTGCCACTCTTATTCAACATAGAACTAGAAGTCTTAACCACAATGATCAGACAAGAAGAAAAAATAAAAGGCATCTGATTTGAAAGGAGGAAGTGAAACTGTCATTATTCACAGATGACATGATATTGTACATAGAAAACTCTAAAGATTCCACCAAAAAACTTCTAGATTTCATAATAAATTTGGCAAATAGAAGGATACAAAATTAACACTTAGAAATTGATGGCATTTTTGTCAACATTAATGAACTTTCACAAAAAGAAACTAAAGAAACAATTCCATTCACCATTGCAACAACAAAGAAAAAAAAAAATACGATACCTGGGAATAAACTTAACCAAGGAGGTAATAGACCTATACTCAGAAAACTATAAGACTTTGAAAAAGGAAATATAGGAAGATACATACAAGTGGAAGCATATACCATGTTCATGGATTGGAAAATTAACATCATTAAAATGGCTATACTACCCAAAGTAATTTATAGATTCAACACAATTCCTATTAAAATACTAATAGCATATCTCACAGATATTGAACAAATATTCCAAATATTTATGTGAGCTCTGGCCTGTTAGCTCAGTTGATTAGAGTGTCATCCCACTATGCCAAGGTTGCAGCTTCAATAGTTGGTCAGGAAACATACAAGAAACAACCAAAGAATGGATTAATAAGTAGAGCAAAAAGTGATGTTTCTTTCCCTAAAATCAATAAATAAAATTTTTAAATTATATGAAACCAAAAAAGGCCTTGAATAACCACAGCAATCTTGTGAAAGAAAAACAAAGTTTGAGTAATCAAAATACCAGATATCAAACTATACTAAAAAGCAACTGTAATCAAAACAGCCTTGTACTGGCACAAGAACAGGCATATAGACCAGTGGAACAGAACAGAGACCCCAGAAATTGACCCACGCCAATATGGTCAACTAATACTTGACACAGGAGACAAGAGCATACAATAGAGTAAATATAGTCTCTTCAATAAACGGTTTTGGGAAAATTGGACAGGGACATGCCAAAAAACAAACAAACAAACAAACAAAAATGAAACTAGACCACAAACTTATACCATACTCAAGAGTAAACTCAAAATGAATAAAAGACTTAAATATAAGTCACAAAACCATGAAAATTCTAGAAGAAAACATAGGCAGTAAAATCTCAGATATCTCACATAGCGCTATTTTCATCAAAACATTGCCTAATGCAATGGAAACAAGGAAAAAAAATAAACAAATGGAACTACATCAAACTAAAAAACTTCTGCACAGCAAAAGAAGCCATCAACAAAATGACAAGGAAACCTGCTGTATGAGAGAACATTTTCACCAATGATATATCTGATAAGGGGTTAATTTCCAAAATATACAAAGAACTCATACAACTTAACACCAGGAAGACAAACAATCCAATTAGAAAATGGGCAAGGGACCTGAATAAACACTTCTCCAAAGTGTTTGGACATACGGATGGCCAATAGACCTATGAAAAAATGCTTAACATCACTAATCAGAAAGATGCAAATTAAAACAACAATGAGGTATCACCTCACACCTGCCAGAATGGCTACCATCAATAAGTACAAACAACAAGTGCTGGTGAGGATGTGGAGAAAAGGGGACTCTAGTACACTGCTGGTGGGAATACAGACTGGTGCAGCCACTGTGGAAAACAGTATAAATTTTCCTCAAAAAATTAAAAATGGAACTGCCATTTGACCCAGTGATCCCACTTCTGGGAATATATCCTCAGAATCTCAAAACACCAATCAGAAATAATATATGCATCCCTATGCTCATAGAAACATTATTTATAATAGCCAAGATCTGAAAACAGCCCAAGAGCCAATCAGTAGATGAGGGGTAATA
Organism: Molossus alvarezi; assembly: GCA_037176705.1. Taxonomy (NCBI): domain Eukaryota; kingdom Metazoa; phylum Chordata; class Mammalia; order Chiroptera; family Molossidae; genus Molossus; species Molossus alvarezi. Next base: position 20,155,871 of record CM073899.1, read on the forward strand.
AAGCTGTGGTACATTTACACAATGGAACACTATGCAGAGGTTTAAAAAATATATATCTTACCTTTTGAGACAGCATGGATGGACCTGGAGATTATTATGCTAAGAGAAACAAGCCAGTTAGAGAAAGACAAATATCATATAATCTCACTTATATTTGGAATCTAATAAATAAAATAAACTGATGAACAAAATAGGTCGAGAGGTCTGGATGTGTGGATCAGAACAGCAGATATCAATGGGGTGGGGAGTGGAAGAGGACAGGAAGAAATTAACCAAAGAACTTATATGCTTATATGCATAACCCATGGACACAGACAATAGTATGCAGGAGGTACTGGGGCTGGGGTTGGGTGGAGGGGGACAAAAAGGGAGAAAATGGGAGACATCTGTAATACTTTCAACATAAAAATTTTTTAAATGAAAATGAAATGAAACCCTATACAAGGGAACACTAATGAGATTAACAGTTGACTTCTAAGAAACAATGTAGGCAAGAAGACAGTAGAATGTCATATTCAAAGTAGTGAAGAAATATGCTGTCAGCCAAGAACTTATATCCACCAAAATAACTTTTAAAAATGAAGACAAAATAAAAACTTTTCCAGATAAAGAAAATCTGAGAGAAACTGTTGCTATCAGATTCATCTTACAAAAAATATTAAAACAAGTTCTTCAGGCCAAAACCAAGTAGTCTCAAGCAGCTCCAGTAAAAATAGTTATATAATTACCAAAGATGATATAAATGCTTATTTCCACTCCTGGTATATACTCAAGAGAAATAAACACATATGTCCATACAAAAACTTCTATATAAACATTCATTGCAGCAGTATTCATAATAGCCAAAAAGTAGTCAAAACCCCCAAAATGTCCATCAACTAATTAATAGATAAATAAAATGGAATTTATTTGGAAATTAAAAGAAAAAAAGTACTGAGCTGGCCACAGATAATAGTTTGGTGAAGGCCTGGGTGGGGTAGAGGGACAGTATCTGTAAAACTTTCAATAATAAAGATAAATTTTTAAAAATAAAATTTTTAAAAGTACCAATATATGCTACTTTTGAGCTCAAACACACCAGCACAAGGGCACCTCCCCCCCCTCAGAGTCCTGGGTCCCAGTCCCTGAGCTGGAAACAAACACCAGTCTTCCCCTCCCCTGGTGTGAGTCTCAGTGGCTCCGAGGTGCTCCTCAGTCTTCTAAGTGTTGATAAGTCTACCCTATTCCTTATTTCTCTTGGTCACAATAGTGTTGCTCCTTCCTGCGGTGCCCGAAAGTTCTCTGTTTGCCTTTCCAGTTACCTGTTCAAATTATTTATATTAAAATCTCTGTGTTCAGTAGTTTCTGCCTCCTGACTGGACTGAACTCACTCCCCTCCTATGAAGGGGTCTTGCCAAAAATAGCAAGCCCTAATCCAGGGGCGGTATACAACCCTACCTGCCAAAGCGCTCTCAGAGCACTGCATCTGGATCTGAGCAAGCTTCTAGAAACCAATTTGCAAGAAATACGGGAAGCAGAGGAACGTGTAGCTCACAGGAATGTAATCATCAAAAATCAGACTGTGGAAAAATTACAGAAGTGACTCTGTTTCTTAATGACAAAAAAACAAAAACAAATTGTCCAGGGGGTGAAAAACCTTTACAAATATACTTTTACAGGAAAACCCAGAAGAATGTTAATGCTCACTGACTGGATAATTGATGTCATCAAGGAATGATTGTGCTTCTTTAAACAATATGGCAGTGAAAGTGCAAAGTAGCAACTGGAGGGCATATCCCTGCAGTAGACAGATAACGATCCCCCAAAGCTATGACCTCGTCTGCAGAAGCTGTGAGCATGTTATGTTATGTTACATAGCAAGGGGGAATGAAGGTTGCACTTGGAATTACAGTTGCTAATCAGCTGACCTAAAGATGGGAAAATTACCCTGGATTATTCAGATGGGCCCAATGTAACCACAAGGATCTGATAAGTGAAAGCTGGAGGCATAAAACGAAAATCAGAAACAGGAGAGAAAGCTGGATAATGGAATTTCTAGCCTCCGGAATGGAAAGGGGCCACGGTATGTGGACAGTCCTTAAAAACTGGACAAGTTAAGGAGGTAATTTCTTTTTTTTTTTGACAGTTTGTTGTACTTTAATGTGTAATTCACAAGGTATAAGACAACTGCATGTTACAGTGTTATGAATAAAAGAGAAATCAGATCACTAGAGCCTCCAGAGGGATGAGGACCTGCTGACACCTTGAGGTCTCACCTCGTAAGACTTATTTCAGACTTCTGACGTTTTCAAAAGCTGTTGAATAATATCTGAGTTGTTGTAAGCCATGAGATTTTTGATGATTTGTTATAGCTGCAATAAGAAACTACTGCAAACCCAAAGAGAGAACAAAGGGGTCGGGAAGGGGGGAAAGGATAATAAAAGATCGACCTTAGGAACCAAAATACATTATCCTGCAGCACTCTCTATTATATAACTGTGTTACCACAACTTCCGCCCACCTAACTGGCATATCCTTGAGGTCAGGAATTGAGCGTCACTAGTGTTTATATCCTCAAAGTCTTACCATAGTACTTTGCACCCTAATAAAGGTTTATGAAAGGAAGGTGGGAGGGATGGAATTTAAAAGATAGAGAACACAAAATTTAGGCACACTCCATATAATATAGTTCTAAAATCCAGGGCATACTACTTTATTGCAGTATCTAAATGCAGTAAATTCACTTTTATTATAGACGAGTATTTTATGCACACACAAACACACAAATACTCACACCAAAATATAGATGACATGTAAGGTGTCGAATTACTTTTAACCCTGCTGGCTCTATAGGAACTAACTCTTCAGTTGGCAAGATATACCAAAATGCTGGATGATGGTATTTAAGGGTGATACGGATAGATAATATATTTAACACACCTCTATGTAGGAGACAATGTATAAGTGATCTAATAGTAATAATATGCTTTTATCTTCAAATAATATGCCAAATGATGTATTTTAACATACAGATAATATATTTTAAAAAACATAGAGCATTGAAATTATAGGAGTGACAGGTGAATACCAGAGAATCAAGTAAGTTAAAAGAGATTTAGAGCCCTGGCTGGTGTGGTTCAGTTGGTTGGGCATCGTCCTGTACACCGAAAGTTGCAGGTTTGATTCCCGATCAGGGCACATGCCCAGGTTGCAGGTTCCTTCCCCAGTTGGAGTTCATTAAGGAGGCATCCAGTCGGTGTTTCTCACATCGATGTTTCTCTCTCTCTCTCTTCCTCTCTCTAAAATCAATAAAAAACTTTTTTTTTTTAAAGAGAGAGATTTAGAAATTTGGCTGCCACACAGAAATAATAGATGACAAATAATTACACAACATAATTAAGTGAAATATGCTGCCACATGTTGGACTATAATTGAAAATATAACTTGTAAGAGAGCAAAAGAAATGTTAGAGGGGGATTCGAAAGGAGGAGACTGATCGTGGAGGGGAGCACATGAGACTCATTCTCCCACTCCCGGGAGAGCACTGTGATGGTAGAGTCTGCAATAGGAAACATTTGAAATGGATTAAAAAATGAGGTCTCTTAAATGCTAATGACAACATGTTCAAATGGCCCCCCCAAAGACCATGTTAAATACTAATGTCAGGTCTAATTAAGAAGTCAGAGGCCAAAAAAGAGAAGAGGCCAAAGGCATGTATGTAGTGGATGGGATGTGAGCTCTGAACTCAGACCTAATTTGGATTCCAGCCTCACCACTTACTAGCTATTTCCTTGGGCAAGGTACTCCTGTTCTCTCAGCCTGCTTCATCATTTTCTACATGAAGATTACACTTCCTCAGAGAGTTTCTGGAATGTCTCCAATCTGATATTAAAAATATTTGAGCCTTGAAATTTGAGGTTTGTAAATCAATACAAGTGTTCTGCCATCGTGTCAAAGTCTTTGTAAACAAGTCCTTTGTAAACAAGTGTTGGTTACATGTTGTTCAAAATAGTTGGTTTTTTTCCTCTTTTTGTTAAACAAAGTAATATTTAAACTAAATGTGTATATATGCAGATACTATGTAGATCTACATATATCTGTGTGTGAGTGTGTGTGTGTGTATAGTATTAGTATATATTTATATGTGATGTATATATAACATGTAAGATTTGATAGCTGGAAAAAAAACCACAACACAACTTGCTGTCAGAATACCAGCATAACAGCCTCTATTTTTTTTACTGTCTCGGGGTTAGGTTTGGTTCGAGATCCATGAGAGAATGTTTTAATTACGAAAACAGGTACAATTTCAATAAAGCAAACAAAACCATGACTTGCAGCCTTGCAGTGTGATCAGGGCAACTTCGCAGGGGGCCTTCTCACTGAAGAAGCTGGATCAGAGCCCGGACCACTTCTTGCACTAAGCACCAGAGCAGCAAGTCGAAATCAGAGCCTGTAATTAGCTCCTTAGACAGTGGCTTCATTATGACATTCATTTCTGCGTGCACCACATGATCTTTTAGGGGTTGGAAGTAGAACCTCTTGAGTATCTGGATATGCAAACACAATCCCCAAGACTAACTGGAGAAACACCTTCCTACACAGAAGCACTGAGCAGCACCAAGCGGCTGGCCTTGGCCATTGGCCGTGCAGGAGTGTGAGGCTGCGCTAGCCAGGTCCTAGGCAACCCGGGGCCGCCTGGGCCAGCACACCTCCCAGACAGGGCAGCAGCAACAAGGGACCACAGATCTGCAAGGAGACCGCTGAAGAGCCCCCTCGAAGAGGGTCAGAGCATCCCCATCTAGGAGCTCGAAGAAGATTTTGAGGAGCCCGCCTGCCCCTTGGTCACTGAGTGGCAGTCTTCCCCTTGGAAAGGTCAGGGGTGGGGGAGCACTTATCCAGAGCCGAGGGCCAGGACCTAGTTTAGTGAGGATGTAGCCAGCAGCTGGAGTCGGGTCAGGCGAGAATGGGGAGTTAAGGCCTATGTATCCACCTCCTTTGTCCCTGAGCTAAGAGGGGGTATGTCAGCTGCTGCTCCTGGGCCACGGGGTCCCCAGACCTGCACACTTCTGCCACCATAACTTGGACTGAGACCTGTGTAATCTGCGGCCCATTTACCCCAGCCCACTCCTCACCCCACAGGGACCCCTGTGCCTTCCACCAGCGATGTACCTAGACATCTTTCAACCTCTTCTTCCTGCCTTTCCGCTAGGGTCATTTTGTGTTATAGTTTTAAAAATTATATTTAAAATCATACAGTGTTCCCAGAGTCCAGAAGTCTTAAAAGATTTTGAGGAATGTGGGAGAAAGGAAGACGGGGAGAAAGAGTAGGTGAAAAAGGCGGGGCTCAGGGCTCCGGGTACCACCAACACCTCTTCAGTCAGAAACGCCACTGCTAGCTAGTGCATGGAGTAGGGGTCCACCTAAGATTCCTTTTGAAGAAAGCGTTTTCTTGCTTTAAAAAGAGAGAATAACCACTGATCTAAAAGAAGGAGGTTTTTGTTACAGAAGTAGAGGCAATAGAAGTCTGCAGTTAGTGATGTTAAGGAAAAAAACTTACTCCAGACCTTTGCCTATACTCCCCATTGTTTTAGCTCCACTCCCTCTGAGCCATCTGGTACCTCCAGCTTCCTAAAACACCCCCATCATTTTACATCATCCAGTAACAGACCCGCCACACATATAACCCTGTGATTACTACAGTAGGTCTGGGATTCTGGTTGACATAACTATTGTATATGCCAGAAACATCTAGGATGCTATCTCATGTGTACATTGTTGCTAAATTTGGGTGGTCCCTTTCAGCTTCCAATGCTTGTTTTATTTTTTGGGGGGTTTTTTTGTTTTGTTTTACTGTTTTTTTTAATTTTTAATTTTTTATTTATTTTTTTGTTACAGATATTTTACCTTTTTTACCCCATTGGCACCCCCCTCCCCACCCCCACCCCGCCCCGTCCCCGGCTTAGTTGTCCATGTCCATTGATCATGCATACATGCATATAAGTTCTGTGGTTTATCTCTTCCCACACCCCCACCCCCTCTTCTGAGGGATGTCAGTCTGTGCCCTACTTCCATGTTTCTGGGTCTACTGTATTCCTCAGACTGTTATGTTCATTATATTCCGTATATAAGTGAGATCATGTGGTATTTGTCTTTTTCTTCTTGGCTTCTTTCACTTAGGATAATACTTTCCAGGTCCCTCCATGTCGTCTCAAAGGATAAGAGATCTTTCTTTCTTACCGCTGCATAGTACTCCATTGTGTATATGCACCACTGCTTTTTTATCCATTCGTCTACTGATGGACACTTGGGCTGTTTCCAGATTTTAATTATTGTAAATAGTGCTGCTATGAACATGGGGGTACATATATTCTTCCTGATTGGTGCTTCAGGCTTCTTAGGGTATATTCCTAGAAGTGGAATCACTGGGTCAAATGGTAGTTCAATTTTTAATTTTTTGAGGTAACACCATATTGTTTTCCACAGCGGCTGCACCAGTCTGCATTCCTACCAGCAGTGTACTAGAGTCCCCTTTTCTCCACACCCTCGCCAACACTTGTTGTTTGATGATTTGTTGATGGCGGCCATTCTGACAGGTGTGAGGTGATACCTCATTGTTGTTTTAATTTGCATCTCTCTGATGATTAGTGATGTTGAGCATTTCTTAATATGTCTCTTGGCCATTTGTATGTCCTGTTTGGAGAGGTGTCTATTCAGCTCCTCTGCCCATTTTTTAATTGGGTTCTTTGTCTCCCTTTTGTAGAGTTGTATGAGCACTCTATATATATTGGAAATTAACCCCTTATCTGATACATCATTGGCAATGATGTTCTCCCATACAGTGGGTTGCCTTTCCATTTTGATGATTGTTTCTTTTGCTGTGCAGAAGCTTTTTAGTTTGATGTAGTCCCATGTGTTCATTTTTTCCTTTGTTTCTGTTGCCTTAGGTGATGTATCAGTGAAAATTCTGCTCCGTATGATGTCCGAAATTTTGTTGCCTACATTTTCTTCTAGAATTTTTATGGATTCACGGGTCACATTTAAGTCTTTTATCCATTTTGAGTTTATTTTTGTGTATGGTGTAAGTTGATGGTCTAGTTTCATTTTTTTGCATGTAGCTGTCCAATTTTCCCAACAATATTTATTAAAGAGGCTGTCTTTACTCCACTGTATGCTCTTGCCACCTTTCTCAAATATTAATTGAGCGTATTGCCTTGGGTCCATTTCTGGGTTTTCAGTTCTGTTCCACTGGTCTATATGCCTGTTCTTGTGCCAGTACCAGGCTGTTTTGGTTACAGTCACTTTGTAGTATAACCTGATATCTGGTATTGAGATCCCACCTACTTTGTTCTTCTTTTTCAAGATTGCTGTGGCTATTCGTGGTCTTTTTTGGTTCCATATGAACTTTTGAAGTATTTGTTCTAGTTCTATGAAATATGTCGTTGGTATTTTGATAGGGATTGCATTGAATCTATAGATTGCTTTGGGTAGTATGGACATTTTAATGATGTTAATTCTTCCAATTCATGAACAGGGTATGTGCTTCCACTTTTTTATATCTTCCTCTATTTCTTTTTTCAATGACCTGTAGTTTTCTGCAAATAGGTCCTTTACTTCTTTGGTTAAGTTTATTCCTAGGTATCTTAATTTTTTGGTGCGATGGTAAATGGGATTGTTTTTTCAGTATCTCTTTCTGTGAGTTCATCATTGGTGTACAAGAATGCCATCGATTTCTTGATGTTAATTTTGTATCCTGCTACTTTGCCAAATTCGTTTATTAAGTCTAGTAGATTTTTGATGGAGTCTTTAGGGTTTTCTATGTATAATATCATGTCATCTGCAAATAATGACAGTTTCACTTCCTCCTTTCCAATTTGGATCCCTTTTATTTTTCCTTCCTGTCTGATTGCTGTTGCTAAGACTTCCAGTACAATGTTAAATAAGAGTGGCAAAAGTGGACATCCCTGTCTTGTTCCTGTTCTTAATGGAAATGTTTTTAGTTTCTGTCCATTGACTATGATGTTGGCTGTAGGTCTTTCATATAAGGCCTTTATTATGTCGAGATATGATCCCTCTATTCCAACATTGCTGAGCGTTTTTATCAGAAATGCATGCTGGATTGTGTCGAATGCCTTTTCAGCATCTATTGATATGATCATGTGGTTTTTATTCTTCATTTTGTTTATGTGGTGTATCACGTTTATTGATTTGCGAATATTGTACCAGCCTTGCATCCCTGGAATGAATCCCACTTGGTCATGGTGAATAATTTTTTTGATGTATTTCTGGATCCGATTTGCTAATATTTTGTTCAGGATTTTGGCGTCTATGTTCATCAGGGATATAGGCCTGTAGTTTTCTTTCTTCGTGGTGTCTTTTTCTGGTTTTGGAATTAGAATTATGCTGGCCTCATAGAACGTGATTGGAAGTCTTCCTTCTTCTTGAATTTTTTGAAATAGTTTGAGGAGAATGGGTGTTAGTTCTTCTTTGAATGTTCGGTAAAACTCCCCCGTGAAGCCATCTGGGCCTGGGCTTTTGTTTGCTGGGAGAGTCTTGATTACCTCTTCAATTTCCTTAGTTGTTATTGGTCTGTTCAAGTTTTCTATCTCTTCCGGGTCCAGTTTTGGGAGTCTATGTGTTTCTAGAAATTTGTCCATTTCGCTTAGATTGTCGAATTTGTTGCCATATAGTTGTTCATAGTAGTTGTTAATGATCTTTTGTATTTCCGTGGTGTTGTTTGTTACTTCTCCTCTTTCTTTTCTGATTTTGTGCATTTGGGTTCTCTCTCTTTGTTTCTTGGTGAGTCTACCTAAGGGTCCATCAATCTTGTTTATTTTTTCAAAAAAACAGCTCTTTGTTTCATTGATCCTTTGAATTGTTTTTTTGGTCTCTATGTCATTTATTTCTGCTCTGATCTTTACTATTTCCTTCCTTCTACTTGCTCTGGGGTTTTCTTATTGTTTTTTTCTAATTCTTTAAGTTGTGAGATTAGACAGTCAATTAGAAATTTTTCTTGTTTTTTGAGGTAGGCCTGTAGTGCTATGAACTTCCCTCTCAGAACTGCTTTTGCTGCATCCCATAGATTTTGTGTTGTTGTGTGTTCATTTTCATTGGTTTCCAGGAATTTTTTAATTTCTTCCTTGATCTCCTCGGTGACCCATTCATTGTTTAATAACATGCTATTTAGCCTCCATGTGTTGTAATGTCTTTGCATGTTCTTGTTGCAATTGATTTCTAGTTTCATGCCATTGTGATCTGAGAAGATGCTTGCTTGATATGATTTCAATCTTCTTGAACTTGAAGAGATTTATTTTGTGTCCTATCATGTGGTCTATCTTTGAGAATGTCCCATGTGCACTTGAGAAGAATGTGAATTCTGTAGTTTTGGGGTGTAACTCTCTGTAGATATCTGTTAAATCCATTTGGTCTAATGCTTCATTTAGAGTCTCTGTTTCCTTGCTAATTTTTTGCCTAGAGGATCTATCCAGAGCTGTCAACTGGGTGTTGAAGTCCCCTGCTATGATTGTATTGTTCTCGATTTCTCCTTGGAAGTCCTCCAGAAGATTTTTAATATATTTTGGTGCTCCTATATTGGGTGCATATATGTTTATCAAGGTTATATCTTCCTGTTGGATAGATCCTTTCAATATTATGCAGTGGCCTTCTTTGTCTCTAGTTATGGTCTTCGTTTTGAAATCTATTTTATCAGATATAAGAATTGCTACCCCAGCTTTTTTTTCCTTTCCATTTTGCTTGGAAAATTTTCTTCCATCCCTTCACTTTCAATCTATGTGAGTCTTTTGTTGTGAGGTGGGTCTCTTGTAAACAACATATAGATGAGTCATGCTTTCTTATCCAATCAGCTACTCTGTGTCTTTTTATGGGAGCATTCAATCCATTTACATTAAGGTGATTATTGATATGTACTTATTTATTCCCATTTTTGTTTAGTGTGGTTCCATTTTTCTTCCCATTTCTACTGCTAATTACAGCAGTACTATTAACATTTCTTGCAGTGCTGGTTTGGTGCTAATGTATTCCCTTAGCCTTTTTTTGTCTGGAAAGCTCTTTATTTGACCATCTATTTTGAATGATAGCCTTGCTGGGTAGAGTAGTCTTGGATTCATGTTTTTGTTTTTCATGACTTTGATTACTTCATGCCATTCCCTTCTAGCCTGTAGTGTTTCTTGTGAGAAGTCAGCTGAGAGCCTTTTGAGGGGGGTATCCTTTGTAGGTAACCTGTTGCTTATCTCTTGCTGCTTTTAGGATTCCCTCTTTGTCTTTAATTTGTGGCATTTAATTACTATGTGTCTTGGTGTCAGCCTGTTTGGGTTCTTCTTACTTAGGGCTCTCTGTGCTTCTTGAACTTGAATGCCTTCTTCACCAAATTAGGGAAGTTTTCTATCACTATTTTTTTGAATATATTCTCTATCCCTTGCTCATTTTCTTCTTCTTCTTCGGGGACTCCTATGATGCGAATATTATTACATTTCCAGTTGTCCCACAGTTCTCTTAAGCTGTCTTCCTGTTTTTTAATCGTTTTTTCCTTTTGTTTTTCTGATTGGTTGATTTTTTCTACACTGTCTTCTAATTCACTGATCCGGTCCTCAGCTTCCTCTACTCTGCTTTTTAAACCTTCCAATGTGTTTTTCATTTTTGATATGTCATTTTTTATCTCTTCTTGATGGTTTTTAATTTCCAATTGGCTTATTTTCAGTGTCTCTATGTCCTTACTCATGCTGTTCAGCTTTCTCAAGATCATGGCTCTGAATTCTAGCTCTGTTAACATGCCTAATTGCTCAACATTGATCTCATCTTCAGTGGAGGTCTCTTGCTCTTTCATTTGACTTCTGTTTCTGTGTTTCACCATTTTGGCTATCACTGTGGGCTTTGGAGCCTGTCAAGTTTTCCCTGTGGGTGTTGGTGTTCTGCTGTTTGTGGCTCCCTCTCCTATGTTTAGATGAGCGAGGGAGGACCCACGTTAAACACCACTGTCAAGTCTTACTTTCCTGGTTAAAGTTGCCAGCCCCGGAATGGTACTGTTACCCTCTAGCTTTTTGCCTGAGGCTAGCAGTCCAGGTTACTTGAAGAGTTTTGGGTTGTCAGTTGATTGGAAAACTCCCTCAGGTGCTCAGCACAAGGGGCTTTCACGAGGGTGGGCAGATGCTGGTTGTTAGTGAGCCTCAATTAGCACTTCAATGACCCACAGGGTGGGGTTGGATCTCCAAGGGAGGGGCTGCTGCCTCTCCTCAGAGCCCTGGGAAGGAGCAATGTGGCCACCGTCCTGCGTGGCTGGCACTCCGCAAACGCTCTGGGTGCCCTACAAATCCCGAGTGTCCCCACACAGCTCCAGTCCAGTCCGCCCTCCCTCCGCCGGAGCCCAAGGTGAGTGGCTGTGGCTGTTTTAGCCTCTGTCGCGTCTCTGCGCTGTGGGGCCGCCTGGGAGTGTGACCCGAGGGCGCCGCTCCCAGCTAAGGCTGCTGCTGAGCTGCCAACCGTGGGCTCCCGGCCCCCATCTCGTGCCTTCGCAAGCCTACCGGGATGGAGTCAGTGTCCCTGGTTATATGGTCCTCACAAACTGCTTTTCTGTTGCTTTTTCCCGTCAATTTGTCTGTGTTATAGTTGTAATTCCAGTTTGGTTCTGGGAGACGGTCTGTGTAGCTCCGTTCACTCCGCTGCCATTTTTCCTAATGCTTGTTAATAATGGAAAATACAGGCTGACAAGCAACGAACTTCTGTATTACCGTACCATGTAGAAACTAGTTCAGCTTCTCCTGGTCACTAACAGACCAAACTACAGTTACTCTAATTCCCTGTTAAGTCCGACTTTCTCTATAGACCATGCCCCTGAACAACTAATTTTAATCTAAAAACTGTGTCTCCTAATTCTGGCCTTGAATGCATCGCAGAATATATGTTAACATCTGAGCATCATTCCATGGTCATATGCTTGGTCTTCACTCCTTCCCTTGAACATTGCTTTCCTCTTCCACAGCAGAACCATCATGCCAACTCTTCTCGCTTCTGCACCAGCTTCTATCTCCTATTGACGAGACATGCTCAGGAGTCAGCTGTACCCCCTGCATCATCTATTTTGCTTTGTACCAACCTCATTTCTCAACTCAGCAAGTCCAAGAAAAATTGTATTCACACTGAAAATATTAGTTAGCTATAGAGATTTTCCTGGAGATTTCACAGAAGTAATGGAAGAGAGAAATAAAATCCCACAGGCAAAATAAACCACTTTAAAATTCTTTGTTAAACAGTTCTATCTCCAAAGTTCAATCCTGCCCAGCAGGCCATCCTGGGGGAAAGTTTTCTCCACTGGTCCCCTCCTCGGGGCCCAGCTTCAGTGGTTCCTGTTTTCTCTTCCTGGCTTCATTCCCTTACCTCAGATGTCTCCCCACTTCATTATGTGGAGAAAACCATCCTTGCTTCATCTCCATCTTCTACCTTCAGACATAATCTTCACACTATTTAGCAAAGGAAAAGCTTTCCAGAGCCCAGAATGAGCCCTCCCCATCCACTATAGAAGTCAGCCTTTGGGATAGGATAGGGTATTGAATTACAATATGATATTTTTAGGGACATAATACTGAGGCATGTACCAGTGAGTTACAATTAACGGACTTGTACTATATCAAATATATAAATGTTTTCTTGTTGAAGAGAAACTTATTACAGATACCTACAAAGAATTCCTGACAAATTCCAATAAAAGAATTGTTAACTGTACAGTTAGGCAGAATTTTAGAGATGATATATTATTGACTAATAACCCACTGTTACATTTTTTTCTTCAAATAGCTCTCAGAGATTTTCATGATTTGAATAATAATAAAACATCAGCATTATTTCCTTGTCCCAGTCAGAGCATTGAAAGAAGCCTAAGAGGTTACAGAATAACTGTTTCGTTTTACTTTCAGGCAAGCTATCTCTTGAATGGCCCAAATAAGTATCAGTTGCTTTTCAGGACATCCCAAGGGTGACATTCCAGTCTCCCTCAGTGTCCCAAAGAGTCACTGTGTCAGCTCTCTTGTCATTAAACAATCTGGTATCTTCTCACAGAGAAAGCCTGGCTTCCTGGAGCGCCCCGTGAGGTGGACAACCCATGTTCAGGTACAGATATAGAAGCATCCCCAGGCTTTCAACGCTCTAGACTCTGTGTTGGGAGAATGAGCAACTGGACAGGGCCATCATCACCAGAGTTTTCGATAGAAAGTGTCGAAATAAAACCATGAGCATCAAATGCTAATGACAACTTAATTACTTTCTCTGAGGAGAACCAATTGGGACTATCAGAAAGCAAATGATATAATGATTCAGCTAGAACTTTAATATGTCAGATGCTAAAAATATCTAGTAGACATGCTCAACCTTTGCCCATTGTCCACTGAAGTTATGATTAAAGGTATGTGCCCAAGTCCTTTATATGGCATCAGGGCTCGTTTACAAGTGATGACAAAAAGATTTCTTTTCTGAAAAGTGGGATTTTATGCACTACTTACAGAACATCCACAGAAGGATTCTCAACAGCTTAAATATTACACAGGATAATAAGTTGGCAAAATGAATTATAAATAATGAAAGTCAGAACTGGACTGACCTCATACTGAGGAATGTTATGGTCAGTGTATTTGGCCAATGTCAATCTTCATATGTAAGGTCAGAAGTATATTTCTCTTGGTGCTTCAGAAGATGGATATCCATGTGGCTTTGATTCATGACTCAAATAGGTCCCCGGATGGGGGTCTATATGCCTGTATTTAAAGCTTTAACGTGAAATGCAAGTTTTCTATCAGACAGAACTAATTGTGAAGCTCAAGCCATTATTTGCAAAAATACCTATGTTCAGATGTGGCTACTCCTCAGACTCCATAAAGCAGTACCTGAATCCCAGGGACAAGGGGCTGAGAGCAGAAAAAGCAAAGGGCAGTGTGACCCCAATCTCTGTGGGGCCCGGGAGCCCTGGGAGTATTCTTGTGGAACTTTCCTGACAGGTGTAGAACCTCGGTATAGAGGCTGGCGTCGGACTCAATCATGGGGATAGTGGTGAAGGGTGACTTCAGGAACTACCCGGGGAGGCAACAGCACAAATAGAGGGTGTCTCCCTCAGCTCCACAGGCAGGGAGGCCTGGAGCCTGAAAGTGGGGAACTGCTGGGACTGACCTGGGCCACACTGCTTCTGCCACCAGGGCAGCTGCAGGATATGCGCAGGCATGTAAGTCCGACCCCTCTAGAGAACTGGCGCTCAGGCTGCCAGGTGGGCCACCACACGGAGGGAGGAAGACGTCCTTGCGCTTTGGCCACTGTCAGAGTTTGTGTTGGTTCCTAAAGGGGAACAGGAACCATGAGGTCTCAGGAAAAGAATAGAAAAGGCAAGGAAGAGTAAAGAGGGAGGGAAGAAGGAAGCATGGAACTGGGTGAGTGTTGCTGCCGACGAAAGAGGCTAAGGCCCCTTAGAGGAAAGGGGAAGTCAAAACCGAGCAATGCCTTCCTCGGTGCGGGACTTCTGCCCGCCTCAGTTCAAACATACTTTTTAAAACATCACATTTAAATCTCTGCGTTCTGGGTCTGAAAAATGGTGGCGGAGTGAATGGAGCTACACAGACCATCTCCCAGGACCAAACTGGATTTACAACGAAAATAAAGACAAATTGTCAGGAAGACAATCTTGGAGGACCACATAACCAGGGACACCGACTCAACCCTGGTAGGCTTGCGAGGACGTGAGAGGGGGCTGGGAGCCCAAGGTCCACAGCGGCCTGGGCGGGGACCAGGGGGCTCGGCGGGGACCAGGGGGCTTGGTGGGAAGTTGCTGCTGCCGCCTCGGCTGCAACCCCGCATGAGTCCTGCGAACTCTGCTGCCTGCTAAGCCCTTGGCTGGTGCCGCACGGACTGGCACAGGCTGGCTGCGACCAGGGGACTCGGCGGGATGCTGCTACCGAGGCTGAGTCCTGCGAACTCTGTGTGCTAAGCCCTCGGCTGGTGCCGCAAGGACTCGCGGGGACCAGGGGACTCTGCAGGAAGCTGCTGCCACCTCAGCAGTGTCCCGCTACCGTGGCTTAGTCCTGGGGTTTCTGCTGAGTGCAACACCCTCGGCTGGTGCCACAGCCGCGGCCGCCCTTGGCTGTAAGCAGCCCCCTTGGGTTAAAAGTCCCAGGTGGCTCCACGATGCAGAGTCTAGACAGAAGCCAAATTGGCAGCAGCCACGCACCTTGGACTCCGGCATAGGGAAGGCAGACTGGACTGTAACTGTGTGGGGACACTCGGGTTTTGGAGGGTGCTAAGAGCTTTTGCTGAGTACAGCCACACAGGACCATGGTCATTTTACTCCTTCCCAGGGCCCTGGAGAGAGGCAGAGTCCCCTCCCTCAGAGATTCAACCCCACCGGGTGGACATTGAAATGCTAATTGAGGCCCATTAACAACCAGCAGCTGCCCCACCCTCGGGAAATCCTCTTAGACTGAGTATCTGAGGGAGTTTTTCAGGCAACTCAGAAACCAAGGGTCATCAGATGACCTCTACTAATAGCCTCCAGGCAAAAAAAGCTAGAGGATAACTACCATTCCCTGGGCTAGCAACACTAACCTGAAAAGCTAAGACTTGAGGGTGGTGTTTAAAGTGGGTCCTCCCTGGCTCATCCAAACCCAGGAAAGGGAGCCACAATCAGCAGAACACCAACACCCACAGGGAAAATTTGGCAGAATCCAAAGCCCACTGTGATAGCCAAAATGGTGAAAAACAGAAACAAAAGCCAAATGAAAGAACAAGAGACCTCTACAGAAGCTGAGATAAAAGAGGTGCAGTTAAGCAAGTTAACAGAACTAGAATTTAGAGCCATGATGTTGAGGAAGCTCAACAGCACGTGTAAGGATATGAGCACCATGAGTAAAGACAAAGAAATGTTGAAAATCAACCAGTTGGAAATTAAAAACCAACAGGAAGAAATGAAGAATGACATATCAGAAATGAAAAACACATTGGAAGGTCTAAAAAGCAGAGTAGGGGAAGCTGAGGACTGGATCAGTGAATTAGAAGACAGGCTAGAAAAAAATCAACCAATCAGAAAACCAAAAAATGATTAAAAAACAGGAAGACAGCTTAAGAGAACTGTGGGACAACTGGAAACGGAATAATATTCGCATCATAGGAGTCCCTGAAGAAGAAGAAAATAAGCAAGGGTTAGAGAATATATTCAAAGAAATAGTGACAGAAAACTTCCCTAATTTGGTGAAGGAAGAAGGCATTCAAGTTCAAGAAGCACAGAGAGCCCTAAGTAAGAAGAACCCAAACAGGCCCACACCAAGACACATAGTAATCAAACTGCCAAAGAGTAAAGACAAAGAGAGAATCCTTAAAGCAGCAAGAGATAAGCAACAGGTTACCTACAAAGGATACCCCAAAAGGCTCTCAGCTGACTTCTCACAAGAAACACTACAGGCCAGAAGGGAATGGCATGAAGTAATCAAGGTCATGAAAAACAAAAACATGAATCCATGACTACTCTACCCAGCAAGGCTGTCATTCAAAATAGAAGGTCAAATAAAGAGCTTCCCAGACAAAAAAAAGGCTAAGGGAATACATTATCACCAAACCAGCAATGCAAGAAATGTTAAAAGGACTGCTGTAATTACCAGGAGAAATGGGAAGAAAAATAGAACCGCACTAAACAAAAATGGCAATAAATAAGTACATATCAATAATCACCTTAACTGTAAATGGACTGAATGCTCCAATAAAAAGACACAGAGTAGCCCTGGCCGGTTTGGCTCAGTGGTTAGAGCGTCGGCCTGCGGTACAGAGAGACCCGGGTTCGGTTCCCGCTAAGGGCACGTACCTCGGTTGCAGTTTGTCCCCGGCCCTGGTTGGTCATGCGTGTGGCAGCCACTCGATGTGTCCCTTCACGTCGATGTTTCTCTCTCTCTCTCCCTTCCTCTCTCTCCCTCCCACTCTATCTGTACAAAAAATGGAAAAATAGCCTTGGGTGAGGATAAAAAAAAAAAAAAGACACAGAGTAGTTGATTGGATAAGAAAGCATGACTCATCTATATGTTGTTTACAAGAGACCGACCTCACAACAAAAGACTCACATGGATTGAAAGTGAAGGGATGGAAAAAAATCTTCCAAGCAAACGGAAAAGAAAAAGAAGCTGGGGTAGCAATACTCATATCTGATAAAATAGATTTCAGAATGAAGGCTATAATTAGAGACAAAGAAGGCCACTACATAATATTGAAAGGATCTATCCAACAGGAAGATATAACCTTGATAAACATATATGCACCCAATATAGGAGCACCAAAATATATTAAAAATCTCCTGGAAAACTTCAAGGGAGAAATCGATAGCAATACAATTATAGCAGGGGACTTCAACACCCCACCGACATCACTGGATAGATCCTCTAGACAAAAAATTAGCAAGGAAACAGAGACTCTAAATGAAACACTAGACCAAATGGATTTAACAGATAACTACAGAGAACTACACCCCAAAACTACAGAATTTACATTTTTCTCAAGTGCACATAGGACATTCTCAAAGATAGACCACCTGTTAGGGCGCATACTAAGTCTCTACAAGTTCAGGAAGATTGAAATCATATCAAGCATCTTCTCAGATCACAATGGCATGAAACTAGAAATCAATTGCAAGAAGAACATACAAAGACATTTGAACACATGGAAGCTAAATAGCATGTTATTAAACAATGAATGGGTCACCGAGGAGATCAAGGAAGAAATCAAAAACTTCCTGGAAACCAATGAAAATGAAGACACAACAACACAAAATCTATGGGATGCAGCAAAAGCAGTTCTGAGAGGGAAGTTCATAGCACTACAGGCCTACCTCAAAAAAGAAGAAAAATCTCTAATAGATTATCTAACCTCACAATTTAAAGAATTAGAGAGCAAACAAAAAGAAAACCCCAGAGCAAGTAAAAGGAAGGAAATAGTAAAGAGCAGAAATAAATGACATAGAGACCAAAAAAAACAATCCAAAGGATCAATAAAACAAAGAGCTGGTTTTTCAAAAAGATAAACAAGATTGATGGAGCCTTAGCTAGACTCACTAAGAAAAAAAAGAGAGAGAACCCAAATACACAAAATCAGAAATGAAAGAGGAGGGGTAACAACTGACACCACAGAAATACAAAAGATCATTAACAACTACTATGAACAAATATATGGCAACAAATTCGACAACCTAAGCGAAATGGACAAATTTCTAGAAACACATAGTCTCCCAAAACTGGATCAGGAAGAGATAGAAAACTTGAACAGACCAATAACAACAGAAGAAATTGAAGATGTAACCAAGACTCTCCCAGCAAACAAAAGCCCAGGCCCAGATGGCTTCATGGGGGAGTTTTACCGAACATTCAAAGAAGAACTAACACCCATTCTCCTCAAACTATTTCAAAAAATTCAAGAAGAAGGAAAACTTCCAAACTCGTTTTATGAAGCCAGCATAATTCTAATTCCAAAACCAGTAAAAGACACAACAAAGAAAGAAAATTACAGGCCAATATCCCTGATGAATTTAGATGCCAAATCCTGAACAAAATACTAGCAAATCGGATCCAGCAATACACCAATGCCCTGGCAGGTTTGGCTCAGCACTTAGAGCATCAGCCTGCGGTCCAGAGAGACCCGGGTTTGGTTCCCGCTAAGGGCATGTACCTTGGCTGCAGTTTGTCCCCGGCCCTGGTTGGGTCGTGTGGGTGGCGGCCACTTGATGTGTCCCGTTCTCATCAATGTTTGTCTCTCTCTCTCTTCCTCTCTCTCCTTCCCACTCTATCTGAATAAAAAATGGAAAAATGTCCTCGGGTGAGGATAAAAAAAAAAAATACACCAAAAAAATTATCCACGATGACCAAGTGGGATTCATCCCAGGGATGCAAGGCTGGTACAATATTCGCAAATCAATAAATGTGATACACCACATAAATAAAATGAAGAATAAAAACCACATGATCATATCAATAGATGCCGAAAAAGCCTTCGACAAAATCCAGCATGCATTTCTGATAAAAACGCTCAGCAATGTGGGAATAGAGGGATCATATCTCGACATAATAAAGGCCTTATATGAAAGACCTACAGCCAACATTATACTCCATGGGCAAAAAATAAAAGCATTTCCCTTAAGAACAGGAACAAGGCAAGGATACCCATTTTCGCCACTCCTATTTAACATAGTACTGGAAGTCTTAGCTACAGCAATCAGACAGGAAGAAAAAATAAAAGGGATCCAAATTGGAAAGGAGGAAGTGAATCTGTCATTATTTGCAGATGACATGATACTATACATAGAAAACCCCAAAGACTCCATCAGAATTTACTAGACTTAATAAATGAATTTGGCAAAGTAGCAGGATACAAAATTAATGTCCAGAAATCAATGGTATTTTTATACACCAATGATGAACTCACAGAAAGAGAAACTAAGAAAACAATCCCATTTACCATTGCGGCAAAAAATTAAGATACCTAGGAATAAACTTAACCAAATAAATAAAGGACCTATTCGCAGAAAACTACAGGTCATTGAAAAAAGAAATAGAGGAAGATATAAAAAAGTGGAAGCACATACCCTGTTCATGGATTGGGAGAATTAACATCATTAAAATGTCCATATTTCCCAAAGCAATCTATAGATTCAACGCAATCCCCATCAAAATAACCAACGGCATGCTTCACAGAATTAGAACAATTATTTCAAAAGTTCATATGGAACCAAAAAAGGCCTCAAATAGCCACAGCAATCTTGAAAAGGAAGAACAAAGTTGGAGGGATCACAATACCAGATTTCAGGTTATACTACAAAGCCACTGTAATCAAAACAGCCTGGTACTGGCACAAGAACAGGCATATAGACCAGTGGAACAGAACAGAGAACCCAGAAATGGACCCAAGGCAATATTCTCAATTAATATTTGACAAAGGTGGCAAGAGCATACAGTGGAGAAGGACAGCCTTTTTAATAAATGATGCTAGGAAAATTGAACAGCTACTTGCAGAAAAATGAAACTAGACCATCAACTTACACCCTACACGAGAATAAACTCAAAATGGATAAAAGACTTAAATGTAACTCATGAATCCATAAAAATCCTAGAAGAGACTGTAGGCAACAAACTTTCAGACATCATATGCAGCAGAATTTTTACTGACACATCATCTAAGGCAATAGAAACAAAGGAGAAAATGAACACATGGGACTACATCAAACTCAAAAGCTTCTGCACAGCGAAAGATACAATCATCAAAACGGAACGGCTACCCACTGTATGGGAGAGCATAATTGCCAATGATATATCAGATAAGGGGTTAATTTTCAATACATATAGAGTGCTCAAACAACTCCACAAAAGGAAGACAAAGAATCCAACTAAAAAATGGGCAGAGGAACTAAATAGACACCTCTCCAAACAGGACACACAAATGGCTAAGAAACATATGAAGAAATGCTCATCATCACTAATCATCAGAGAGATGCAAATTAAAACAACAATGAGGTATCACCTCACACCTGTCAGAATGGCCGCCATCAACAAATCATCAAACAACAAGTGTTGGCGAGGGTGTGGAGAAAAGGGGACTCTAGTACACTGCTGGTGGGAATGCAGACTGGTGCAGCCACTATGGAAAACAATATGATGTTACCTCAAAAAATTAAATATTGAACTTCCATTTGACCCAGTGATTCCACTTCTAGGAATATACCCTAAGAAGCCTGAAACACCAATCAGAAAGAATATATGTACCCCCATGTTTGTAGCAGCGCTGTTTACAATAGCTAAGATCTGGAAACAGCCCAAGTGTCCATCAGTTGATGAATGGATAAAAAAGCTGTGGTATATACACACAATGGAGTACTACGCAGCTGTAAGAAAGAAAGATCTCTTATCCTTTGAGACTACATGGAGGGACCTTGAAAGTATCATCCTAAGTGAAACAAGCCAAACAGAAAAAGACAAGTTTCATATGATCTCACTTATTTGTGGAATATAATGAACATAACAGTCTGAGGAATGGGGTAGTCCCAGAGACGTGGAAGTGGGGTACAGACTGATAATCCCCTAAAGAGGGGGGTGGTGGGGAAGAGATAAACCACAGAACTTATATGCATGTATGCATGAACAGTGGACATGGACAACAAAGCTGGGGACAGGGCAGGGAGGGAGGGGGAGGAGGGAATCACTGGGGGGAAAAGGAGAAACATCTGTAACAAAAATTAATTAATAAAAAAGAAAAAAGAAAAAAATTTTTTTAAAAATCTCTGCGTTCTGTTCCCTTGGTATTTCTTCTCTTTCTCAGGATCAAACTGCCTCCCACCTCTCCTGTCTATGCCTCATGTCACAAACCAGGGAAAATCCACACTTTCCTCTACAGTAGTCCCCCTTATCCACAGGGATGCTTTCCAAGATCCCCAGTGGATGCCTGAAACTGCAGATACTACCAACCATCTATATACTCTGTTTGTTTCCTGTACACACACACCTTTTCCCTTAGAGTCTCTTTGTCATATCAGAATGGCCAGCATTCTGTGCTTTGGGCCATTATTAAGTAAAATGAGGGTCACTGGAATACAGGCACTGTGATACCGCGACAGTAGATTTCATAACGGAGGCAGCTACTAAGAGACTAATGGGCGGGAAGCATGTATAGTGTGGATATGCTGGACAAAGGGGCGACTCAGCCCCAGGTGGAACGATGCAGGACAGGGCGAGTGTTCATCGTGATACTCACAATAGTGTACAATTTAAAACTCATATGTTGCTTATTTCTGAAGTTTTCTATTTAATATTTGGACTGTGGCTGTCTGCAGGGAACAAACCATAAAAACAAACTGTGGATAAGGGGGGACTACTATATAGCACCCTTTTCTTTCATATCTCCTCTCAGACATAAAACGATCTGATAGGCTGGTTCCCATATATTGGTTCTGACAGCCAACTCTCTCTTCAGCTTTATCTGATCTTCAACAAAAGACTCCTGGAAATACAAATTTTTTTATTCTTGGGATAAATTTAAATCATGACCTCTCAGTGTTGGCAGTAGGTTATAGCATTTTCCTCAACGTCCATCCTGAGGAATTGCTTACTTCATCTGCATATAACTTTGGTCTCCTTAGGCAGCCCAAGTTGTGATTTAAAATAGAGCTGTCCAAACGGTAATTATATGTACAGCCTGATTCCTCACTTCGCCGGCTGTCACAGCACTGTGCTCCCACTGAAAAGCCCTTGCCTCCAGTTATTTCTGGAAGGTGTTCATTGAGGAGGAAGGATGGCTCATATCCTTTCGGCTAACACCCTGACCCTGTCATGTTATTGTTCTCGTGCTCCTGTCCCCTTGAGTGAGGGTCACATCTGCTGCCTGCCAAACTGTTGAATGCCCCACCCACTTCCATGAATGCTGGAGCCACTTTAATTGGTTCTAAACCAAAAAAAAAAAGGTAATTAGTTCTGTGCTATTTTTTTATTTGTACCGTATATAGTTTCAAAAAATTTTAAGTCCAAAAATATGTAAAATGAAACAACATAATAAATAGGAACTGTTTATAGAAACATAATGGTAGAAAGATAAAAATAAAGTTATAGATGAAATTAGTGCATAAAACTCATGCCACAAAATTATGTACACTTGCTTGAGGTGGCCTGAAAATTTGGCTGTAAGCTTTCTAGCAGTCAATGTAAAAAGGGGATCATAGGCAAAATCGATTTAATTCTCAGTATCTGAAATCCGAGAGAAATGTCTCCTGTGGATAGACCTTTACAAAGAAGTTTCTCTTTAACTTAGTACTCTGCATCTTCACCAATGTTCTTATAGTAAACACAAGAGTTTTCATAAGATAATTTTTTATATTCTTCAAGGTGTATCTATGGCATATTACATACGTGTTGCTCAGTAAAGCAATTTCGGTGTAGGAGAGAGGCAACATGAGAGTATCTAGGAAACGGGGTGCATAGCCTTCAGGCACACCTCCCAAAGACTGCTGCTGAATGCCCTGGCATCAGAGCAACCCGTTCTGACAGGTACTTAAAAGTGCCACGTATTCTGTGTTGCCATGTAAAGGCTGGCACATGCACTTCTAAAGCCGGCTGAGCAAGGAGTAAGGTCAGCAAGTCCTTATACAAGCTGAGACACCAAAAAAAGATTACATGCAGAAGAGGAGGCCACCACTCCTGCACTGGGGTGAGCTGAGAGTACAGGAAACACAATCAGGATTTTATTTATTTATTTTATAATAATTTTTCTTTATTGACTTTGGAGAGGGAGGGAGGATGAGGGAGAGAGATAGAAACATCAATGAGAGAGAACATGGACTGGCTGCCTCCTGCATGCCCCCCACTGGGGATCAGGCCCACAACCTGGGCACGTGTCCTGACCTGTTATCAAACCAGCACCTACTTGGTTCATGGGCCATACCAGCTGGGCCACAATCAAGATTTTCTACTCCAGCCCTGGCCACTCTGTCTCAGTGGTTGAGCGTTGACCCATTTCCCAATTGGGGCACCTGCCTAGGTTGCAGTCTTGATCTCTAGTAGAGGGCATGCAGGAGGTAGCCAGTCAGTGTTTCTCTCTCACACCAACGTGTCTCTCTCTCTCTCTCTCTCTCTTTCTCTCTCTCTTTCTCTCTCTCTCCCCACCTTCCTCTTTCTCTAAAATCAATTAAAAGATTTTTTATTTTGTTTTTTGTTAATCCTCACCTGAGGATATTTTTCCATTGATTTTAGACAGAGTGGAAGGGAGGGAGGGGGGAGAGAGAGAGAAACATCAGTGTGAGAAAGACACATCAATTGATTGCCTCCCGCATGACCCCAACCAGGGCTGAAGATCAAACCTGCAACCCAGATACATGCCCTTGATCGGAATCAAACCGAGACCCTTTGGCTCTAACCACTGAGCTAAATCTGCCAGGGCTAAAAACATATTTTTTTAAAAAGATTTTCTACTCCAATATATAGAAAAATGAGCTATTGAGTCTTGAAGCTCTGTTATTTAAAACATGGAAACAATCATCTTTGTATGGAAAATTACCAAAATCTCAGCACCCCCCCACCCCCGCCAAAAATGCTCCTTGAAGTACCTGTTGAGTATGCAACTTTAAGTAGTGTAACAACTTACTGGGCACCCCTAAGATCATTGATTCAATTGGCCCTATTGGATTCATGGGATTTATCTGCTTTTCAGAGTTGTTAACTATCTGCCAGTTGTAAGTTGTAAGGGGAACAGGTCTATTAAAAATTAAGTGTTTTGCCCTGTCTGGTTTGCTCAGTGGTTAGAACATCGGCCCACAGTCCAGAGAGACCCAGGTTTGGTTCCCGCTAAAGGCATGTACCTCGGTTGCAGTTTGTCCCCAGGCCCGGTTGGGGTGTGCGGGAGGCAGGCACTAGATGTGTCCCTTTCATGTCGATGTCTCTCTCTCTCTCTCTCTCTCTCTCTCTCTCTCTCTCTTCCACTCTGTCCCTCCCACTCTGTATGAACAAAAATGGAAAAATGTCCTGGAGTGAGAATAAAAAAAACAAAATTAAGTGTTTTTGTTTCTGAGGTCCTTCTTTCTGGAAATACTTGCAAAGAAAGGCCAGTGGTCAATTAAGGTCACTCTTTCTTCATTGAACTGCTTATAATAAAACGCTTCTGTTACTTTTCAGGAACCCATAATGAGAATTTTATTGAGTCCTTTTCAATTTAGGTATGTACAACTGAAAAGTAAACACTTTGCTTCTATCCAATCTTTGAAAAAAACGTGGACTCGATAAAAAGTCTGTACTTTTATTAACAACTCAAATGTAAAAATTTCACATATGTAATATAATAGATCCCATCAGATGGTGCTACTCAGGTAATGTGGTCTGACTGTGAGTTTAAGGAAACAAAAGAACAGCCCTGGCTGGGTACCTCTCTTGGTTAGAGCATCGTCCCAATACACCAAGGATCCCTGTTCAGGACACATATAAGAATCAACCAGTGATTGCATAAATAAGTGGAACAACAAATCTCTCTCTTGCTCTCTTCCTCTGTCTCTAAAATCAATTAAAAAAAGAAACAAAAAAACAAAGAGCCCTGGCTGGTTTGGCTCAGTGGTTAGAGCGTTGGCCTGCGGTCCAGAGAGACCCGGGTTCAGTTCCCACTAAGGGCATGTACCTCGGTTGCAGTTTGTCCCCAGCCCTGGTTGGGTGGTGTGGGTGGCAACCACTCGATGTGTCCCTTTCACATCAGTGTTTCTCTCTCTCTTCCTCTCTCTCCCTCCCACTCTATCTGAACAAAAAAAAAAAAAAAATGTCCTCAGGTGAGGATAAAAAAAAAGAAAACCAAGAATAGACTAATTCCACAGGAACAAGGAGCTGTTTGTTCATTTATTTACGACAGCTTTGGCTGAAGGGAATATTTCTTCCTCAGTAAAGAGTCCAGGGTTCTGCCAGCCTGTGATTAGACTACCCCCTCCTCAGTCTCGTCAAGTTTCATCAAGTCAGAGACTTGAGGACCCCTATGTGGATAATTTATGTCAGCTTTCCAGTATTTGGCCCATTTCACACTCTGTCCATCTTTACCAATGCAAAACAAGAGAAATATCTATTTACTATAAAGGTCTTAAATACAATGTCCTGCGAAGATGTCAAATAGAAAAGATGGGACTTGGCCATCTAACCCGGTTTTGTATCTGAAAACAGTTTCATTCTGGTATCAGTCCCGGAGCCAGACTTCTGTTCCTCCCCCACAGCCCCACCATTACCTCAGTATTATTTATTATATGACTCTTAAAGCCAGGTATTTGGGGTGATGAAATTGTTTTCATAATAAATGATTTCAACATCATGTATGGTTTATGGCTTAGGAGAAGGAAATCATATCATTTAGTTCCACTCCTGAATGTCCAAGCATTGTAGATATAACCCACTCTTGCCAGTAAAGACATTACAGAGAGAAATGCAGGCCCTTTTCCAGGCTCCCAAATAGGGAAAATATTTCTCAAAAAAATCAAGAATGAAGCCACCAAAATGGTCCAAAAAACATTGGAAATGTGGTGACAAAATAGAAAACAGTATTATTTCTTAGAAAAAGTGAATCACAGAGCTGTAAACATCAAATAATACTTCAATCTTGCTACTATAAAGTGTGTTTTACAAGGTGAAACAATAATATAAGCTGAAAATGAGAGTGAAATCTGGACATGTAATCAACACTTGATTTTTTGTAGAATCTTTTAGATGAAGATACTTAAAAATTATAACTTTGAGCCCAGGCCGCAGTTAAGAATGCTTGACAATAACAGAGGGGCCAACGTCAGCCATCACTGGCAGAGTTCAGATTGATGTGTAAAACCCAAGACTCTAATACTCCTTCTCTGATACATCCCATGTTGAAGAAGCAAATGTCGACGGAGCAGAAGACCTTTCAACTAGATAGAACACTGTGTTAGAATAAGAATTAAGGGAATTTGATTCTGACATGACCCCATCAAATCCCAAACCTCATTTTGCTGATAGAGATCAGAGGAAAAAGCAGAAAGGTTGAATCTACACTTGTGTGCCTGTAAAAATTCCATTGCAAGTTTTACAGAGAGAACAATTGACATTTGGGAATGTACAGGGAACGTGACTGAAATATCAAGTAGAAGTCGACGAGATTAAATATATACTTCCTGCAGGTGTGTAAGCAACAACAAAAGAATGAAAATTCACTGTTCGGAAATCCTTTGTTCCTACCAGCTGCATGTCCCACCCTGAGCTATCATGCTTGCTAAATGGGAATATACAACAAAAATACCTAGAACGGGCAAGGGCCCGAGAGCCAAGGCCCACTGTTTTCATGAGGACCTTAGTCCTCTCAATGACTATGCAAAGGATAGTCTCCAAACTGGAGTAACATGAAGAAAAAAAGGATCATGAACTTTATGAATCAGTTTGTAAACTAAACCATATTCCTTTTCATGGGTTCTTAAGTCTTGTTTTTTAAATCTTTCAAGAATGTTCTAAAAACTTTCCATTTTTCAATACTGGTAACTCAAGCAGAAGAGGAAATTCACTTATATACAGGTTACTCTTGTGGACTTGTTGGGTCCGGAAATCCATGTCAAAGTTGAATAAATAATTCTACAGGTGAAATCTATTAGAATCTCTAGTAGTTTTCATGATTTTTAAGTAATTGGCCAAAAGAAAGAGATAGTTGCCAGGGTTTATTGTGGAAATACTTCATTTAGCATCCAGCAAACTGACTGCACAGCTATTACTTGTTAGATGCCGGAGAGCCCCCGCCCTGCGAAGCCTAGGAGCGAGTTTGGAGACAAATACTAATCATATTCAGTGGCAACTCCAAGGCAATGTTGCCTGCTTCTTGTAATCAACCCAGTCCTGTCTCTTGTGAATAAAGGTTGGAGAACAATGCAGTTAAGTAGGGATGTCCTAGAAATGACAACCAGAAATAGACTTCACATGGTTTCCATAAATAAAACTGAGGACACTGAGAGCAAGATTCTGAATCTGGAGTTTCCCAAGAAAAGGGTGAAAATCTGTACTTTGGCCCTTTGCATAACCCAGTTACCAATGAATATCACACAAGGTTCAGGGATTATGTTAAGAGCTTAGACCTGCTCTGTTCAATGTGGCTTATATCCAATGTGCACTTGAAGTGTGGCTGTTGAGCAAATTGAGGTGTAACTTAAATGTAAAAGATATACAAGGTTTGACAGACAATATGAAAGGAAAACATAAATCATCTCATAAATAATTTATGTTTTGATTATATGTTGAAATGATAATGATTTGGATATATTGGTTAAATAAAATATGTCATTCAAATTAATTTTACTTGTTTATTTTTATTTTTAATGTGGCCACTAACAATTTACTAATTATATTTATGGTTTGTATTATATTTTTATTGAACAGTGCTGGCTTAGACTCTTGAACCTGAGAAAACTGAGTTCGAATTCATACATTAGTGTGTGGCCTTGAGTAAATTACTTAACCTTCTTAACCGCTTGCCATCTACCAGTTTCTGTTTTCTTAGTGGTGTTTTGCTTTTTTAATCATCACCCAAGGATAGTTTTTCGTTGGTTTTCAGATAGAGTGGAAGAGAGACTGAGAAAGATAGAAACATCAATGTGAGAAAGACACATTGATTGGTTGCCTCCTGCATGACCCCAAACAGGGCCTGGGATTGAACTGCAACCAAGGTACATCACCTTGACTGGGATCGAACCCACAGCTCTTTTGGCCATGGGTCAATGCTCTAACAGCTGAGCCAAATGGGCCAAGGCTACCAGTTATTGTTTTAATTCCTAGGGAGACCTCAAAGAATTGCTTTTAGGATGAAGTTTGCCAAGGTAACCCATGCAATGTAAGTCTTTGATAAATTTTAGCAAATATTTTCAAAACCATCTCAGCTATGCTGTGACTTTTGTTTTTTACTTCACTGCTAGCCATCAGTTTAAGGAATCATGTGATCTAAATTGACCCAGGTCCCTTACACAGGAAGTGGCATTTTCCACTCCCATTCGGGTCATTGTTTTCAACCTTCCCTATTTGAGCAATTCCAACTCGGTCTTCAAGACCTAACTCAAATACATCCCCTGTAACAACTTTCCTGACTTCCCTGTCTGATTAATTACTCTCAACACTGACCACCTAACATTTAGTTAACAAGTTTTTATTGAGCACCTACTATGTACCAGCTCTGTTTTAGGCTCAGAGACAGCAGTGAGCAAACTAATATTCCTGTCCCAATGGTGCTGCATTCTTGTAGAAAAGACAGACAATAAACAAACACATGCATAGCATCATGCCAGCTAAGAGAAGTTTACGAAAAAATTAAGTGATTAAGGGAATAGAACAGGATGAGGCCAGGAAACACTGTTTTAGATAGTGTGACCCAGGACAGCCTTTCTGGAAAGTTGGCACTTGAACAAAAGCATAGGATGTTCCAGCTAACACACCCGATGTAAGACAAATACCAAGGAAGGAGATCTGTGTGCACTGCCTCTCATTTTGAGAGTTATGTAGGCAGCAGTCTCTGGATACTCACTGAAGATGCCCTGGAAAGCAAATGAGAAACTAACTGTCTATAGTCTAGCTACTCTGTAGTCCTCTGGAGAAAACAACAGGGGAAGCTATGAAAATATCTCAGCTTCAACAAAGCTGCCTGTGGCTTAACATGACATTCTCTTGTCTTTACCAAAAGTAAAGCACTAACTAGAGCTTTGGGGGTCACTTGTCCTGGCCACATGCCTGTGTTAATATATTTCTTTTCATGTTAGAAATGATAGATGTTTTTTATAATTTAGCTAGTTACAATCTTGCCTGAAAAAATAGCTTTCAGTGAGACGGCCTTGGATTTCTCTTCATAAACCACAACATGGACGTGTTAGAAATGATCGACTTGAGAGTTGGACACAGGGCATCTGAGCATTTTGTAACCACCCACCCACATGTCTAAGTCTGGGTCAGTTTGTAAAAACTGTGAGTTCCGTGGGGTTCATGCTAGTGTCCTTCATATATTCTTTATCTTTCTGACCAAAAAAGATATATATAATATTTAATTTAATATTTAAATTAAACTAAATGTATAGTACATATTACATAAAATGTATATAAAGATAAAGAATATGTAGTATTTGACTTAATATAATATTTTAAGTCTGCTCTACATTCTTATTCCCAAGAGGAAGGCAGAGGAGAAGGAGAAGGAAAGATGAAGCTCTGGGTGTCTCCGTCGCTAAAAGGTGAGTCACAATGTGCTTCATCCCCAAGTGGAAAGCGGTCTGTGTTCTCCTGCAGTTGTGTGGTTTGCAGAGTTCAGAAATGTCCATGTTTACCGATTTCTTATTGTACGTAAGTCTAGCAGGACTCGTCTGTAACTTTCCACAGTGGAATAATACTATTGGCTTCCATTTGTTTTCTTTCCATTGGTTGCAGCTGTTTTCTACTGTTATTTATTTTATTACTGTTAATTATTTAAGTAATTAACACACTGATTTATTTTGTCTTGATGGCCTGGGGCAATGTTACTAAGGGAACACATTTTTAAGTCAAATAAACAAATACATGGACCTTTTGAAAATGAATCACACTAGATTTCCTTCTTTTCAGATTCTTCTGAAGTCAGCTAATAGGGTTCGGGGAGCCATACCCTCTTGGCCAAAAAGAAAAAGATGTTATAGCCAACAATGACCTACATCAACCATTTGCTCATTTTTCACAAGGTACATCCAATGAGATGAATGTGTACCTACTCATATTTAAGCCAGTAAGAAAGGCTAAAAGGGTATGACCCTGAAAAATACACTCACCAGAGTTCTCTGCTGTCAGATCATAAGGGGAGGGTGTTGTATTGTTCATAAAATGCTTTCTATCTCAGCTGAGGCTAAGTTGCTAAGCCAGCCAGACCTCAGCATTCAGAAAATCTACTCTGCACAACAATCTAAACCCACAATGGTCCTGATTAAGGACCATTAAGTTAAACAAAACATTTAGAGACCAATTTTTTAAAAAATAAAGAACATTTATTCAGAGAGATGATCCCAACAGGATTTTACTCATTGTGTGAGCCTCCCTTTTACATCACTGCCCAAGAAAACTGGCCAAATCCCTGTAGCCCGTTCCAGAACCTCACTGGGAAGGCCAGCATGAACGAATAGTAAATCTGAATTACATGATAATTTGGAAATAACACTTGCTCAATTAGCATCAAGAAGTTGTTGTTTTTTTAAGGCTAGCCAGTGTGGCTCAGGGGATTGAGCATCCTACCACGGACTGAGAAGTCCCAGTTCAATTTCTGGTCAGGGCACGTGCCCAGGTTTCAGTAGGGGGGAGGAGGCAGTGCTCAATCTTTCTCTCTCACATCGATGTTTCTATCTCTCTCTCCCTTCCTCTCTCTCCCTAAAAATCTATAAAAACATTTTTTAAATAATTTTTTTTAAATGCACTGCTGCCTAACTAGGTGTAGCCTGGAAAAAAACCCTGATCACTTTTAATGCACAGCTGAGGTCTAGCATATTCAAAGGAACAGTCTTCAGGAGTCAGGTGGCCTGAATTCTCATCACAGTTTTGTTGTTTATTCTGTGTGGGCTTGTACGAGTCAGCTGACCTTTTTATTCCTCCATCTCGTCTCATCTTAAACATGAAGGGCATGTGTAATGATCTCTCTGCCCTTTTCAGCTCCCAAATTCTGGTTTTACATCTCCAAAGCATTTAAAGTGACACATTGTCTTGACATAAACTAATCTCATTAAACTGATTCCAACATAACTTTAGGTGACTCATGTAAGTAGGTTAAACAGCCCCATGCTAGGAGCTCTGAATCTTGTTCTCCCTATTAACTTTCTCATAAATAGCACAGAAGGAAGTTGCAACCCAGTTTTGCCTGCAACATTAAAAAACTTCAATTAGTTTAATTTAAATTGGTGAGGTGTGAGTGTGTGTGTTAGATTAAAACCTAATGTCAATTAATTGTGCATGTTCTGTGTTGGGTCATGCTCTGCCCAGGAAATGAAACCCTGCCCACAGCTTCCACAGACATTTACCAGTCTCAGAAGTCTAACTCCAGACAGTTTCTCCCCTGAGCTCCAGACTTAAATGTACTCATCGCAGTCACCACTCACTGAGTGCTCTTCTGAGTCTGGTGCTGAACTGTCCTTCAACAGCTGGTCTCTACCCTGACAACACCCCTGCAGGCGGACATTGTTATCTCCACTGTATAGATAAGGAAACTGTCTCGGAGAGGTCATGTAGCTGATCAAGGTCACACAGTGGATCATTTTCAGATGCATGAATCTAATCCAGGTCTTGTGGGCTTAGAAATGCATGTCCTTTAAACTATTCCACAAGAGGGAACAATGTAGTTAGAAATGCGAGGTATAAATCGTGGTGATTGTTCTGGATGCCAGTGTTCTTCTCAGCACAGACAGGTAGGTGAGGGGGAAGCCAGCAGTGCAGTGAGGACCAGGTCTGGGATCTGGGGTCAAGAGTGGTGGTAGGAGAGGCTGGAAAACCACATCTGGGCCCGAGTGGAATAACTTCGTGGCCCAGGACATGGAACGTAGGCTGCTGGAAGACCACATGGGTCATCACAGGGTGGCAAGAGGGAGCATGGAGTGGTGTCTGTCGTCAGTTTCGTATTTCTGGAGGAACTTTCTGGAAGTAACTTTATAAAGTTCAGAAGGAAACAGAGATTAGAAGAAGGGAGATCATTGAGGAAACTACTGTAATAGCCCAGGTCAGAGAACATTCAGGCCTGCACTAGGACAGTCACAGCAGGAAGAACAGAAAAGGATTCAGAACTTGGCACACAGTCAGATTGGAGAAGTAGGTAAGGATGAGGTTAGGTTGACCCAAAGCAGCCTGCCTTGTCTTTACCTGGCTCCCTAGCACAGGATGCCCCTATGGCACACATACTGCAAAGCTGCCACCAATGAGGAATGTCACTGCTCTGGATTGTACCAGACCCCAAACATGCAAAAGCAGAATGTCTAGGTCATACTGAGTTACTTAATAGTGACTGTCCTTTATTTTTTTTTTTTCAAATATGTTTTTATTGATTTTTTTTACAGAGAGAGGAAGGGAGATATAGAAACATCAATGTAAGAGAGAAACATTGATCGGCCTCCTGCACACCCCCTACTGGGGATCAAGCCCATAACCCAGGCTCGTGCCCTGACCAGGAATTGAACCGGGACCTCTCAGTCATGGGACAACGCTCAATCTACTGAGCTACACCAGCCAGGTGCTGACCTCTATTTCTAAGATGAGAGAGTGTCCACCACAGTACATGATTCCCTAATGTTCAATGTCTGTGTCTTCAGACTAGGGGTAGGACAGAAATAAAACTCTCCCACTGAAGAACATAGGAAACATATAACTGTAAACACTTTGGAGTGTCCTAATGCATACGTAAGTCCTTGACCTCCTAAAAGAGAGGCTTGTCTCTGTGAACATGATGAAACGGCCCCGGTTCACGTGAGCTCAGGTCTCTCTAACTCCAGAGCCCAACTCAGCTTCCGTCTCCTCCTCCACATTTATGTGCCAAACAAATGTAGCTCACACTGAACACATCTAACCTTCTCACCACCTGGGTTCAAGCAACCTCTCTCTCTCACCTACTCTTACAGTCTTCTCCTAACCCATGTTCACAAACCCTCCCTGGTCCCTGCCCCCAGACCATCTCAACACAACAACCCCAAAACCTTTTATTTTTATTTTTTCATATATTTTTATTGATTTTTAGAGAGGAAGGGAGAGGGAAAAAGAGAAACATCGATGTGAGAGAGAACCATCCATTGGCTGCCTCCTGCATGCCCCCTCCTGGGGATTGAGCCCAAGACCCCGGGCATGAGCCCTGACCAGGAATCAAACCAGCAACCTCTTGGTGCATGGTTCAATGCTCAACCACTGAGCCACACCAACCGGGCCCAAAACCCTTTAAAATCTAAGCTGGGTCACCTTCATTCTTCTGCTCAAAACTACAGTCGAAGTCCTTCGATGGCAGTAAGACTCTGCATGTCTCAGCAGCCCATGGTCAACAACCTCATCTCCTTCTGTTGCCTTCTTCTCATCATCTCCAGCCTCATTGGCCTCCTTCCCACTCCTCAGATCCACCAGACACTCTAACTCAACACCTTTACACTGGTTTTTTCCTCTGCCCAGAACACTTCCCCTGGCCATCTGTGAGGCTCAGTTCTTCATCTCCTTTGGGGTCTGGTTCAGATGCCTCCTGTGCAGTGAGCCACACCCAAGACCAGCTTATGGAAAACTGCAAACCTCCCTACTGCCAAGCCTCATGCACAGATGCCCTCCACAACACCTTACGCTGCTTTATTTTGCTGGAAGGCATCATTACACTCTCTAACATACAAGTATGGGGTGAAGCATGTCCCTAAAAGAGATGTTAAAGTCCTGATCCCCAGTACCTGTGAATGTAACTTTTTGGAAAGAGGATCTTGGCAGATGACCCAGTTCAGGTGAGGTCATTAGGGTACATCTTAATTCAGTATAGCTGGTGTCCTTATTAAAGGGGGAAACTTGGACAGAGACGTAACAGGTAGAATGCCATGTGAAGATGAAGACAGAAATCAGGATGACGCTTCCACAAGCCAACACACACCAGAAGGTAGGAGAGAGGCCTGGAACAATCTCCCTCGCAGCCTCAGAAGAAGCCAGCACAGCTGGCCCCTTGATCTTGACATCTGGCCTCCAGAGCTGAGAGACTGCAAGTCTGTTGTCTAAGCCCCCACGTCTGGTACCTCGTCAGAGCAGCCTGAACAGACTGATGTGCATACTATCACATTAGCCTGATTTTTATATTTATTATCTGTTTCTACCCTCAAGGGTATGCTCCACAGGGGCAGGGATTATTTATCTTTGCTGTTCTATCTCCGACAGTAAACGAATAAATCAGCAATCATGCCCCACTCCACACTTCTAGTCTTTTCTCTCACCTCTCTTCAAGACAAAACCTTTGAGTTTCCACCCCAAATACGATGGACCTTGACTCCTTCTTGACTTTGTTTAGGTTGCTCTCTCTACCCAGGATGCCCACCTGCCCCTTTTCTACCTGTTAACATCTCTTTGTCAGTTAAGACATACCCATGTGACCCTTCAGTGATGAATTCTCTCTGCTCCCCTCTTCTGTTTTATTATTCATGTGGTTGCACCTCTCTGCCTGTAAACCGTGACCCCTTTGAGTTTTGGAATCATATCCTATTAATCTTCCTGTTCCCAGACCTGGCCCAGTGTCTGGCACTCGGGAGGCGCTCAGTAAATGTTGGCTAGATTGAATTAAACCTGTATCCTGCAGTTTTTGCTCTTGCTGCCCTTCTCCCCACTGCTAGCCACAGCAGGGTACAAGAGGATTAGAGGGACTCTGGAGCAGAACTCAGGTTAGAGCATTGGAGCCTCTCCGCAGACTCTTTGTCTTCATGCCATCTTGTGAGAGTTTCCTAAATGGGAAGTCCGCGATGTTGTACCCAAGCCACTCAGCTAAGCCCTGGGAGACATTTGCCAGAATTTACGGCAACACAAACAGCTCAATCAAAGGAGATGTGCGAATCCTCCTTTTTATAAACTGGAGGAAGCATTCTATCAGGGAAAAGGACAACCCTCTGAGACAGCACTTCCCGGGCTGTGGACAAGCGTGTACTGGCTTTGATTCCAGGTAATGGTCTCATCTCTGTTTTTCTTTCTGCCCCTAGTTTTCTCCAACTGGAGGGTATTGTAAAGGCCATGTGTCTCCACCCAGCTCTGCAAGAAGCATGTACTGGAGCCAGCTCCAGAAATAAAGGGTGTGTTGGGTATAGCCAACACTCATTTAGCCAATCTGAATACTTACATGGATATGATCTGAAAAGGTTAAAATAGACTCAGCTTTCCAGAAATTCTAACTGAATGGAACTAAAATATTGAACTTGCATTCTAAGGAATCACTCTTAATTCTCAAAAGGTTTTCTGCCCTCTCTATTCTCTGAAAGGCATTAATTTCTAAGTCTTGCAGTCATTATCTAAACAGCAAAGTGGGCCCTATGAAATGCAGGAAATGCCAAATAACATTATTTATATCCTCACTCCTTGTAGGTACTGTACTAGTTAGGTTAGCTTAAAATTCTTAAGAAGAACTGATCTCATAACCCTAACTACTCTGTGCATTGGACAGTAACCCATTTTCAAATGCACAGTCTATGTGCATGTGGGCCATTCAATCATGAGTCCAAACTCAACACCTACTCAGTGCCAAGCTCTGGGCTTTTCTCAAGTGCTTCAAAAAAGGAAACCCCAGTTTTTCACATTACGGCATAAAGCTGATTAAACAATAACTTAATAAGCACCTATATTATTTCCAGCAAAAATAAACTCTGTGATTATGACTAAAGAATCGCTTTCAAATGTTCAGCAGTTCAATTCAGCCCTACCTTTTGTTCCCTTGAATTCGTTATGGACAGTGTTTCGATCGTTCTTCACACATTGGCCCCATATCACTTGGAGCCAGTAGTAGCAGTAATAGCAGTAGTGTTCGCAGTGAATAGGTCCTCATCCAGGGAGACTGGTGATCACATTCACCCTTCAGATCAAAGAAAGCCAGGCACCCTCTCTCCAGAAAATAATCACATGTTCCACACTCAGTGTTAGGCATGATTTTAGAAGGTGTAAAAAGTTAACAGATCTTCTAAAGCAAGAGTCAGTAAACTTTTTTCTAAGTAAAGGCCAGATAGGAAATATTTTAGGCTTTTTGGGTAAAGAGGCAAAATCAAAGATATTATCTAGATACTTATATAACAAGAGAGAAAACAAATTCCCACCATTTTTAATTGATGGAATTCAAACTATCATTACTGAGTACAATTTTTGTAATACAGGTCTGTAGATGAGGAGAATGGAATTTGGCAAAGGGAGAGGAGGACAGTATTTCACTTCATTGTGGTTCAGAGTTAGTATTCCCTATCATCAAACCGACTGACAATGTTCATCTGTGAAAACCCAGGCAGTGAGCTGCATTTGACCAGCAGGCCATAGTTTGCTAATCCAGAGAAGGAAACCAGGGCTGGACTATTTTAGGGAGGGCCTGCTGGGACTATGTATCAGCCAGGCCAGGACCAGCAAAATGGCAGGTTTTGTAAAGTCCACCTGTCTCTACCTAGCTGTGCAGAAAGGGTGAGTTGGAGCCAGCTCCAGATATCACGAATGTGTTGGGTGTGGCCAACACTCATTTAGCCAATCTAAATACAGCTCACATGGCTGTGATCTGAAAAGCCGTGTTGTCCATGGCACGTGACTCTGGTGGCAGGAAACAATCCCCCATACCTGGAGCCAGCAAGGATCCTGGTGCAATGCTCCCTCCCGTGGCCGTGGCCGGCTAGCTGGCTGCATTCCTACTGCTCCAAGCTGCGACTAAGGATGCGCGTACACTAAACTCTATTAACCTATGTTCTGTGACCTCAATAAAACTTTCCCAATAATCAGCAAGAATAACAGTGCATATGAAAAGAAAGTCCTTTGTCCAGTTTTGAAAATTGAAAAGTAAAAAGCACATCAATGGATAAGGCTTTTTAATGAATAAAATTATTTTCTTAATCTGCAGTTGTCTTTGGATCAATATTCACTTCTAGAAATAAACACACACACACACACACACACACACACCCCATCTTGCAAATGTAAAAGAGCTTAGAATAAATTATAATAAACTAATCAAGAGGCAGTGTTCAACAAAAATGATTATGCAGAAATTTTAACCTTCTCCTCAACCAGTTCATCTTTTTCTACAAAAACATCCATAGTAACAGTCAATGACAAGAGAAATGTAATTCTCTAGAATGTTTTCAGGTCTATAATGTCTGAGACGCTTAGGCCACTAGGAAGAGCCATAAAAGCATTTCACTGTCGGTTAGAAATCATCATTTTATTTCAACAATGGTTAAATAAATAAACGCAGCTCCCTGGGCTGGCTGGCTGGTCTCACAATTTGTGGCAAACAAACTCGGTGCAAGTTCTCCACCTAGTGGATATTTTGAAAAATGTGTAATGAGATAAAAATGACGTGTACATGTATGACAGAGAGGTGGTAGCATTCTGTATATCACATGTTCATTTTTCTTTTTTTTTTTTTTCTCTTCCTTTCATGGCTCTTCTTAGGCCAGTTTCCCCAGGAATGACTCAAAGACATATTTATTTGCACCTAGGACGTTAACTGCGGCTTGCTCTCAGGAAAGACACCTGCAAGAGAATGAAGGAGGTGGCATAGAGTGGAGGGGCAGTTGGACTGGGACACGAGGGCCACCCTGTGCGATGTGCTCCACCTGCCCTGAGTGGCCGGTGGAGGAGTGGGGTCATCCAGGGCTCAGCACTGGTCCTGGTTGGACATGCAATACAGGAGCCTTGGCCAGTGGGAGCCATGCTGATGGGCTCACACAGCCACCAGTCCTGCCACCATGGCTACTCCATCCACAGACCCCTGTGTCCAGGACTGGGTGGTGGTCACTGAGGAGGCTGGTTGGCTTCAGGTGAGTGAACCATTCCCTACTTGTTCGCTAGCACCTCATGATGGTGGATGCTCTCCGAAGGCTCTCACAGAGAAACAAAGCCCTTCGCACATGGTGCCCATCGCCTGCTTCTTCCCCAGACCCACCTGTCTGATGGTGCAGTCTTTCTCCTTACAGGCCTCTGACAACCAGTGAAGCCATCTGCCACCGCTCAGGAATCCATGTGCCTCGGCCATTCTTCTCACATGCTCAGTGGATGATTAGATGCACCCAACTCACTGAGCCTGGATTTGCCCTCACCCCTGTGTCTCAGGGCCAGCTGAGTGGGGCTGCAGGACAGCAGCCATCCATCAGCTTGCACCTCATTCCAAGCTGACCCACTCAGGACCTACGCGTGGCCTTTCTCTTCTCCCTCAGGTGGTCCTAAGGGACGCTGCCTTCACTACGCAGCCATAGGTATGAGCTCGGGAGGGGCAGTACATCTGTGGTGGATGAAATGGAGGTCTGAAATCCAGCCTTTTGTACCTCAAACTGCTTCTAGTGCAATCACCCCAGGGTGAGCTGATGAAATGAGGAAGACCATGAGAATAGGAAGAATAGGGGAATAACAAAAATGACTGAACGGAGGGAACAGCCGCACTGCAGGGTGCCTCTGAGGAAATAGAAGAACAAGGGAGGGTCAGACACCCCTCGCCTGCCTTCCACACAGGGTGCTAACTGCCCACCTGCCTCTGCTCCTCTGATGCCCTGGGTCCTCATTTCCTGGACTCCAAGCATTGGAGTGTAATCATCCAGAGCCTAGACCCTGGACCATTCTCCTTCTTCTCCTCGCTTGGGGTTTCACCCACTCTCGTGGCTTCAGTATCTTCTTTATGCTCTAAGTTCCAGACTTCACTCTCCAGCCCTGACCTCCCCGTCTGCCAGTCTGGCATGTCCACTGTTCCCCTGAAGCTGGGTGACTTGACGTCATCTCAGGCTCAGCGTCTGGAACTCCACAGCGTAACTGCCCGCATCTGAGCTCCTGACGCTCCAGTCTGCCTCATTTCAGTCAGTGTCAACTTTTTTTCCCAGTGGCTCAGGCCAAACTGGGAATTATCCTTGCCTCCTCTTCTCCTCTCACCCTGACATCGATTCCTGAGCAGATCCTGCCAGCGATCTCTTTAAGGCATACAGAATCCAACCACTTCTCAGCACTTTCGCAGTAACCACTGTGAATCACTCCCATCTTACTGCTGTGCTTGAACAGCTCTCCTGTCCGCCTTCACCCCTCTGTCTGTTCTCACTGGCCTGTTTATTCCTTGAACAACAGGGGCAAGGCCTTCCCACCGGCCCTCCCCACTGGAGTGCTCTCCCCGACATCTGCATGCTTCCCTCCCTCACCTTTTCAGGCCTTTATTCAAGTGTCACCTTTTCAGAAAGGTCTTCTGTGTAACATCCAATTGAAAATTGAAAAACCGCCCGGCCAGAGTGGCTCAGTTGGTTGAGCACTGTCCCGTGCACCTGACGGTTGACAGTTAGAGGTTTGACTCCCGGTCGTGGCACATACTCAGGTTCAGGTCTCAATCCCCAGTTGGGGAACATACGAAGGGCAACCAGTCGGTATTTCTCTATCACATTGATGTTTCTCTCTTTCTCTCTCTGTCTCTCGCTCCCTCCTTCCCTCCCTCCCTCTCTTCCTCTCTGCTATAAGAATATCTTCAGGTGAGGATTAAAAATAATAATAAAATTGGGGACTTCCGCTCAAGATGGTGGGTAGGTAAACGCGGTATCGCGTACTCCCACAACCACATCAAAGTTACAACTAAACTACAGAACAACCATCATTCAAAACCGCCTGAAATCAAGCTGAATGGAAGTCCTACAACTACGGAATTAAATCAGCAGCTACATCCAGACTGCCAGGAGGGGCAGAGGCGCAACGGGCTGGTCCCACACCCACGTGTGGTGGATAAAAATCAGGAGGACACCTCAGCTGGGAAGGTCCTTCCTGAGGACTGAGGGGTCCCCGTCCCACACCAGGTGCCCCGCTCAGGGTTCCAGTGCCAGGAAGAGAGTCCCCATAACTTCTGGCTGGAAAAACCAGCGGAAACTGAGGCAGAGGGAGGCTGACGCGGCTGGAGCCCCAGGCAGCTCCTTAAAGGGCCCGCGCACGGACTTAGCGGACTCTCTCCCTCTAAGCTTGGAGGGGAGGCAGCTCGAGGGGCGCCAGAGTCATACAGGGAAGAACTGAGCTGTTTGGCACTGGAACGAGGGCTGGAGAGGGGGACAAACATGCTGTCAGAGGCCTTTGTTCCTTTGGTGAGCCCTTCCCGGGGGGGGCAGACAGCGGTCATATCTGGGACTCCAGCAACCTGGCTCACACTGGTAGCCCCGCCCTGGTGACTCCCTGAGGCCCCGCCCCACCCAACTTTCAAGCCCACCCAAGCTGTTGCTACTTGCTTAACCATAGGATTGGCCTGTCTTGGATCCTGCTTCAGGTTTTTCCTAAATTCTTTCAAACGAGCAGCATCTGGTCTCACCTAGCCCCATACCTCTCATTAAGTAATACACTGAAACAAACACAGGGAGGCAGCCAAAATGAGGAGACAAAGAAACAGGTCCCAAATGAAAGAACAGAACAAAACCCCAATAAAAGAACTAAGCGAAAGGGAGATAAGCAACCTAACAGATACTGAGTTCAAAATACTTCTTATAAGGATGCTGGATGAATTTAGTGAGAACCTCAGTGAACTTAGGGAGGGCCTCAAGAGCATAAAAAAGGACCAGTTAGAAATCATGGATACACAGTTAGAATTGAAGGAGGCATTAACTGAAATAAAGAATAACTTACACAGCTTCAATAATAGACTATGTAAATCCAAGGAGCAAACCATCGATTTGGAATATAAGGAAGCAAAAAATCCCCAATCAGAACAGCAAAAAGAAAAGAGAATCCAAAAAAATGAGGATAGTGTAAGGAGCCTCTGGAACAACTTCAAGCGTGCCAACATTCGCATCTTGGGGGTGCCCGAAGGAGAAGAGAGAGAACAAGAAATTGAAAACCTGTTTGAAACAATAATGGCAGAAAACTTCCCTAACTTGGTGAAGGAAACAGACATACAAGTCCAGGAAGCACAGAGAGTCCCAAACAAGATGAACCCCAAGAGGCCCACACCAAGACACATCATCATCAAAATGCAAAAGGTTCAAGACAAAGAGAGAATCTTAAAAGCAGCAAGAGAAAGGCAGCTAGTTACCTACAAGGGAGTTCCCATAAGGCTGTCAGCTGATTTCTCAAAAGAAACTTTACAAGCCAGTAGGGAGTGGCAAGAAATATTCAGAGTGATGAAAACCAAGAACCTACAACAAAAATTACTCTATCCTGCAAAGCTGTCATTTAGAATTGATGGACATATAAAACTTTCCCAGACAAGAAAAAGTTAAAGGAGTTCATCACCACCAAACTGTTATTATATGAAATGATGAAGGGTCTTTTTGAAGAAAAAGATAAAATGTATGAACAAACAAAATGGCAATGAATACATATCTATCAACAATGGAATCTACAAACAAAATGAACAGGTAGAACAGAAACATTCTCATAGATACAGAGAACATTTTGTTGGTTGCCAGTTGGGAAGGGGGTTGAGGGAATGGGTGAAAAAGGTGAAGGGATTAAGAAGCACAAATTCATTGCTAGACTGACAAACCTCAAAGGGAAAGGGGTTGGGGGGGTGGGAAGAAATAAACCAAAGAACTTATATGCATAACCAATGGACACAGACAATAGTGTGGGAAAAGGTGGGAGGGGGGCGGGAGTGGGGAGGAGGGGGTCAATGGGGGAAAAATGTGGAACATCTGTAATACATTTTACATCCAACAATAAAGATTTGAAAATAATAATAATAATAATAATAATAATAAAATTGAAAAAACAATTCTACTGTTCTTCCATGTAGTTGGTTGAATGGTGACCCCCAGAAAGATATATGTGCATCTTAATCTCTGGAATCTGTGTGTCCTTATTTGGGAAAAGGGTCTTTGCAGATGTAATTAAATTAGGGATCTTGAGATGAGATCATCTTGGATTACCTGGTGGACCCTAAATCCAATAACAAGTATCCTTGTAAGAGACAGAAGAGAATACACAGACACCCAGAAGTTGGGAAGGCCATGTGAAGATATATCACTACTCAATATAAAATGTATATATCCTTATTTATTGTCTTTCTCTGCTACTAATTTATAATCTACAAGAAGGCAGAGATTTTTTTTAAA
Source organism: Molossus alvarezi (assembly GCA_037176705.1). Classification (NCBI taxonomy): domain Eukaryota; kingdom Metazoa; phylum Chordata; class Mammalia; order Chiroptera; family Molossidae; genus Molossus; species Molossus alvarezi. Next base: position 20,198,085 of record CM073899.1, read on the forward strand.
TATCAATTTTGTTCACTGTTGTATTCTGAGTCTGGAACAGGGCCTTCTTTATGCTCTAAGTACCAGACCTCACTCTCCAGCCCTGACCTCCCCGTCTGCCAGTCTGGCATGTCCACTGTTCCCCTGAAGCTGGGTGACTTGACGTCATCTCAGGCTCAGCGTCTGGAACTCCACAGCGTAACTGCCCGCATCTGAGGTCATGAGTGTTGAGGTTGTGTTAAATAAATATTTGTTAATTAGAAAAACAAATAGATGGCCCTGGCTGGTCTGGCTCAGTGGTTAGAGCATCGGCCCTCAGACCAATGAGTCGCAGGTTTGATTCCGGTCAAAATCACGTACCTTGGTTGAGGTTTGTCCCCAGGCTTGGTCGGGTCATGCAGGAGACAACCAGTCAATGTGGCTCTATCACATCGATGTTTCTTTCTGTTTCTCTTTCTCTCCCTCCCTCCCACTCTATTTGATGATAAATAGAAAAAAAAATCCTTGAGTGAGGAATAAAAAAAGAAAAACAAATAGATACATCAATGAATGAGTGACAGGTCTCTGAATATTGTACCTGTGTAACTAGCAGAATAATGACCAGCTCTAAAAGAATTTTGGAAAACTTACACTATTACTTTAATAAGATAATAATACATAATAAGACAAAAACATTGTGATACAGAACTGATGTTTGGGTGAAATGTGTATTGAAAATACACAGATTGAACATGGTAGCAGGCAGGACCGGAGTGAGGGTGAGAGTGTACCTGGATGTGAGTGTGGATGGGCATCTGCCTGTCAGTGGGGGAACCCAGGGCAGGTCGTTTGGGTTCTCCAGGCAAAGGGAGCTGCCACCGCAGAAGCAGACGAGCTGTTCGAGAGCTTCTCCCCACAAGGGATCAGAGAGCATGCCATTGGAGGATTCGTAGGGTCCTCCACGAGCGGAGGCTGTAGGGAACGACAGAGACCCAGTGCCCAGAGGCCACAGACAGGTGGACCCAGCCCCACCCCCTCTCCTTGGGCAGCAGAGGGCTGCCACTCCCATGGGACTTGCCAGTAGCAGAGGGCTGACAGCCCCGTTGCAGCCATGAGCTGCTGGCACCACTGGCCCCACCACAGCAGAGAGCCACTGGCACCACTACCACTGCTGAGAGCCACTAGCCTCCCAGACGACTGGGCCAGATCCAAGACCCAGCTCGTACAACTGGCCCCCATGACCAAGTCCACCCTACAGGGCTGATAAAATGGTAGGACAAAGAAACAACCCTCAAATGAAACAAAAGGAGGAATTGCCAAAAAGGGAACTGAAATGGAGGCAAGCAATTTATCAGATAAAGAATTCAAAGTAAGAAAACCCGCGGCTGAAGCTGGAGCTGCCACCGTCGCCGTGTGGAGCTCCCCCGCGCGGATGATGCCCGCGGTGCCCGCGCAGGGCTCGGGGCGGTGAGGCCCGGGGCGCGGGGTAGCTATGGCGACGAGGAGCGCGGCCAGCCGCGCCGCCTGACAGGTGTGGGCCCCGGCGGCAGCCAGCTCGGAGCATTATGTACGCCAAAGGGGGTAAGGGCTCTGCCGTGCCCTCCGACAGCCAGGCCCGAGAGAAGTTGGCGCTGTATGTGTACGAGTACCTGCTGCACATCGGTGCCCAGAAGTCAGCCCAGACCTTTCTGTCTGAGATCCGATGGGAGAAGAACATCACGCTGGGGGAGCCCCCGGGCTTCCTGCACTCCTGGTGGTGTGTGTTCTGGGACTTGTACTGTGCAGCGCCTGACCGCAGAGAGGCATGCGAGCACTCAAGTGAGGCCAAGGCCTTCCAGGACTATAGTGCTGCAGCTGCCCCCAGCCCTGTGATGGGGAGCATAGCCCCCACCGATGCAATGGCAGCAGGCCCCATGGCACCTGGCTTCTTCCAGGGCCCTCTCGGCTCCCAGCCGCCCTCACACAACCCCAACACTCCCATGATGGGGCCGCACATTCAGCCCTTCATGTCACCAAGGTTCCCAGGGGGTCCCCGGCCCACCCTGCGAATGCCGAGTCAGGTGAGAGAGCCTCCTGTGGGCCTCCCTGGCTCTCAGCCCCTCCTCCCTGGTGCCATGGATCCCTCCCCTCGTGCTCAGGGCCATTTGAGTATGGGCTCGATGCAGAGGGTGACTCCTCCACGGGGCATGGCCAGTGTTGGGCCCCAGACCTACGGAGGTGGCATGCGGCCCCCACCCAACTCCCTCGCTGGCCCAGGCCTACCCACAATGAACATGGGCCCCGGAGTGCGTGGCCCATGGGCCAGCCCCAGTGGCAATTTGATCCCTTATTCTGCCTCCTCCCCTGGCAGCTACACGGGACCCCCAGGAGGTGGTGGGCCCCCTGGAACACCCATCATGCCCAGCCCTGGAGACTCCACCAACTCCAGCGAGAACATGTACACCATCATGAACCCCATTGGGCCGGGCACTGGCAGGGCTAATTTCTCTTTGGGCCCAGGCCCAGGCCCAGAGGGCCCTATGCCAGCCATGAGCACCCTGGAACCTCACCACATGAATGGATCTCTGGGCTCGGGCGACATGGACGGGTTGCCGAAGAGCTCCCCCGGCGCAGTGGCCGGCCTGAGCACCGCCCCGGGCACCCCGCGGGATGATGGCGAGATGGCGGCCACCGGGACTTTCCTGCACCCCTTCCCGAGCGAAAGCTACTCGCCTGGGATGACCATGAGCGTGTGATGGGGCAACAGCCCCTCGCCACTGCAGGCTGCCTCCTCTGCCCAGAGCCCCTGCCCAGGGCCAAGGGCCAGGGTCTCGGGTGGTCTTCAGGGGGAGGGTCTGAGGTCACACCTGGGGCAACTGGACTCCTGGAGGTCAAGGCTTGGAGGCTGGGAGGCCCCCCGCTCGAAGGACTCTCATTTTATTAAAAACAAAAAACGCGAGGACCTCAGATATGCTCCTTTCTGTATGGGCTTGGCCCCCCACCCTCATCCCAATTTGTTTTGTCCTGGGGGACTCCTTGGGGTCCTCCTTTCCCCTGGACAGTAAGGGATGGGTTCCCATCAATAAATGTAATTTGTTTTGGTTTTTGGTTTCAAGATTAAAAAAAAAAAAAAGAATTCAAAGTAAGAATAATAAGGAAGATGGCGGTGGGCAGGACTGGAGTGAGGGTGAGTGCGTGAAAGAGTGAGTGAGTGTGAGAGAGAGTGTGAGTGAACCTAAGTGTGGACGGCCAACCTTGAGCAGTGCAGAAACACGCAGGAGAAGATTCCCGTGCTGTGGATGAAAAGCAGCTGGCTACCACAGTAAAGGCTCATTAGCGAGCTTCTCCCTGCACAGCAGGAAGGCCTCACCATTTTGGAAGATCCCTGGTCTTCCCTGGGAGGAGGCAGTGGGGAGTGGCTAGGGCCAAGTGACATGAGTCCACCAGTGTGTCTTGCACCATCAGGCCAGTGGACCCCACTGTGTCAACATGAACCAGCACACAGTAGCAGCTCTATCGAGGTGCCTGCTGCAGTATCCACAACAGGCTGGCAGCTGAGCACCATCCCCCACAGCAAAAGCCTGATTGGAGCCAAGACACACCCCAGCAGCAGTAGCACCAGCTTGAGAGCCTAGCACCTTCTGCCACAGCAGCAGTGACTGTGTGAGAGTGGATCCCCACACCCAAGAGCAGTTGAGGCTTGGGAGCCGAGATCCACCCACGGCAGCAGAAGCTCAGGAGTGGACATCCATCCCCAGGCAGCAGCAGCACAGATTGGCAGCTGAGACCCATCCCCAGCAGCATCAGCAGAGGTTGATCAGGAGCGGTGCCCCAGCCCAAGCAGCAGCAAGGCTTGAGAGGCCAAGACCCACCCCTGACAACTGCAGCATTTGGAGTGGAGCCCCTCCACCAGCAGCAGCAAAGTCTCAGGAGCTGAGCATCCTCAGCCCCCAATAGTAGCAGAGGATTGGGACCTGAGAGCACCCCCTGGCAATAGCAGCAGCAGTACTAGCCCAAACCAGGAGTTGACACTTGCCCCCAGCTGCATCAGCATCAGCTGATCAAGAGCTTTGCCCCACCAGGTAGCAGCAGACCCCACCAGTGCACCTGTGGGACCCACATGCCCAACAGCACCTACCACAACAGACCAATATCAACCACCAGTTGTCAATCCTCCAGGACCCACAGCAGGCAAGAGGCACCACACACCAAAACAGACTAGGAGGCACAGCAACCTTATTTGATACACACAAACCTGCCTACACTTCTCAATATCCCTCACTGAGCCTTGAACTACCAGACTGCTAAAATGGTGAGACAAAGAAACAATACCCAAATGAAAGAAAAGGAAGAATCAGCAGAAAAAGAACTACATAAAATGGAAGAAAGCAATTTGTCAGATATATAATTCAAAGAAATTATTTTAAGGGTGCTCAATTTAGTGATAACTACAAGCAACTTAATGAGAATTATAAAGAGCTCAGTGAGAACTACATCAGCTTAGAAAAGGAGGTAGAAGCTATAAACAAAAATCAAGAGGAAATAAAGAATGACATAGCTGATATGAAAAATACCTTAGAAGTATTCAATAGTAGATTAGAAGAAGCTGAAGATCAAATCAGCAACTTAGAAGACAAGGTAGAAAAAAGAAAATGCCACAATAGAGCAGCAAAAAGGAAAAAAAAAAAATTAAAAAGCAGGAAGATACTTTAAGGAAGCTTTGGGACAATACAAAACCTAACAACATTCACATTACAGAGGTACCAAAAGGAGAAGAATCAGAGAAAGGAATAGAGAACCTGTTTGAATAAATAATGACAGAAAGCTAATTTGGTGAAGGAAATAGTCACAAAAGTCCAGGAAACACAGATTCTCAAGCAAGATGAACCCAAAAGACCCACAGCTAGATGCATCATAATTAAAATGGCAAACATTAAAGACAAAGAAAGAATCTTAGAGGAAGCAAGAGAGAGAAAAAAAGTTACATACAAGGGAGCTCCCATTAGACTGTCAGCTGATTTCTTAATAGAAACACTGCAAGCCAGAAGGGAGTGGCATGAAGTGTACAAAGTAATGAATGGCAAGGGTCTGAATCCAAGACTAGTCTATCAAGCAAGGCTATCATTCAGAACTGAAAGTGCAATAAAGAGCTTCACAGACCAAAAAAAAAAAAGCTAAAGGAATTTACCACCACTAAACCAGCACTGCAAGAAATGCTAAAGGGACTGCTGTAAGAACAAGAAAAAATAAAGAAAGAGAGAGAGAGGAACACACGCATAAACTTAAAAGGGCAACTAATAAGATCTATCAATAATAACCTTAAATGTAAATGGCTTAAATGCTCCAATCAAAAGACATAGGGTGGCTGATTGGATAAGAAAACATGACCCATATATATGCTGTCTACAACAGACACACCTCACAACAAAAGACTCACACAGGATGAAAATGAAGGGATGGAAAAAAATTTTCCAGGCAAATGGAAATTTAAAAAAAGCTAGTGTAGGCCCAGATGGCTTCACAGGGGAGTTTTACTGAACATTCAAAAAAGAACTAACAGGTATCACCTCACACCTCTCAGAATGGCCGCCATCAACAAATCATCAAACACAAGTGTTGGCGAGGGTGTGGAGAAAAGGGGAGTCTTGTACACTGCTGGTGGGAATGCAGACTGGTGCAGCCACTATGGAAAACAATATGGTATTACCTCAAAAGATTAAAAATTGAACTTCCATTTGACCCAGTGATCCCACTGCTAGGAATATTCCCTAAGAAGCCTGAAACACCAATCAGGAAGAATATATGTACCCCCATGTTCAGAGCAGCACTATTTACAATAGCTAAGATCTGGAAACAGCCCAAGTGTCCATCAGTAGATGAATGGATAAAAAAGCAGTGGTACATATACACAATGGAGTACTATGCAGCGGTAAGAAAGAAAGATCTCTTATCCTTTGAGACGACATGGAGGGACCTGGAAAGTATTATCCTAAGTGAAAGAAGCCAAGCAGAAAAAGACAAGTACCACATGATCTCACTTATATACGGAATATAATGAACATAACAGTCTGAGGAATACAGTAGACCCAGAAACATGGAAGTAGGGCACAGATTGACATTCCTCAGAAGAGAGGGTGAGGGGGTGGGAAGAGATAAACCACAGAACTTATATGCATGTATGCATGACCAATGGACATGGACAACTACACCGGGGACGGGGCGGGGGTAGGGTGGGGTAGGGGGTGCCAATAGGGTAAAAAAGGTAAAATATCTGTAATAAAAAAATAAATAAAAAATTTATTAAAAAAATAAATAAATAAATAAAAATTGAACTTCCATTTGACCCAGTGATCCCACTTCTAGGAATATACCCTAAGAAGCCAGAAACACCAATCTGAAAGAATATATGTACTCCCATGTTCATAGCAACACTATTTACAATAGCTAAGATCTGAAAACAGCTCAAATGTCCATCAGTAGACGAATGGATAAAAAAGCAGTGGTACATATACACAATGGAGTACTATGCAGCAGTAAGAAAGAAAGATCTCTTATCCTTTGAGATGACATGGAGGAACCTGGAAAGTGTCATCCTAAGTGAAACAAGCCAAACAGAGAAAGACAAGTATCATATGATCTCACTTATTTGGGGAATATAATGAACATAACAGTCTGAGGAATGGGGTAGGCCCAGAGACATGGAAGTGGGGTACAGACTGACTATCCCCAGAAGAGGGGATAGGAGGGAAAGATAAACCACAGAACTTATATGCATGTATGCATGAACAACAGACATGGACAACAAAGCTGGGAAGAGGGCGGGGAGGGAGGGGGAGGAGGGAATCAGTGGAAGAAAAGGAGAAACATCTGTAACAGTAACAACAAAAAGCTGGTGTAGCAATTCTAATTTCTGATAAGATAGACTTCAAAGTGAAGGCCATTAAGAGACAAAGAAGGTCACTACATAATATTAAAGAGATCAATCCAACAAGAGGATATAACCCTGGTAAACATATACACACAAAATACAGGAGCACCACAATATATTTAAAAACTTCTGAAGGACTTCAAAGGAGAGAACAATAGCAATACAATCATAGTTGGTGACTTTAACACCCCACCGACACCACTCGATAGATCTTCTACACAAAAAAGTAACAAGAACACAGAGTACTTAAATGACAAATTAGATCAGTTGGATTTAATTGATATTTACAGAACATTTCACCCCAATGCTGCAGAATATACATTCTTCTCAAGTGCACTCGGGACATTCTCAAAGATAGACCACATGTTAGGACACAAAGTAAGTCTCTACAAATTTAAGAAGACTGAAAGCATATCAAACATCTTTTCAGATCACAATGGCATAAAGCTAGAAATCAATTATAGCAAAAACATTCAAACACATGGAGGCTAAATAGCACTTCTTAAACCATAAATAGGTCACTAAGGAGATCAAGGAAGAAATTAAACGTTCCTGGAAACCAATGAAAATGAACGCACAATGACACAAAATCTATGGGACGCAGCAAAAGCAGTTCTAAGAGGGAAGTTCATAACACTACAGGCCTACCTCAAGAAACAAGAAAAATTTCTAATTCTCTTTCTAACCCTACAACTTAAAGAACTAGAAAGTAAACAAAAAGAAAAACTCAGAGCAAGTAGAAGGAAAGAAATAGTAAAGGTCAGGGTAGAAATAAATGACATTAGAAACTAAAAAAAAAAAAATCAAAAGATCAATGAAACAAAGAGCTGGTTGTTTTGAAAAGATAAACAAGATTGATGGGCTCTTTGCCAGACTCACTAAGAAACAAAAAGAGAGGATCCAAATAAACAAAATAAAAAACAAAAGAGGAGCAGTAACAACTGACTCCACAGAAATACAAAGGATCATTAAAACAAACTATGAAGAATTATATGCCAACAAATTGGACAATCTAGCTAAAATGAATAAATTTCTAGAAATACACAGTCTCCCAAAACTGAACCGAGAAGAAATAGAAAACTTGAACAGACTGATAACAACTAAGGAAATTAAAGATGTAATCAAACTCCCCTCAAACAAAAGCCCAGGCCTGGATAGCTTCATGGGGGAATTTTACCAAATATTCAAAGAAGATCTAACACCCATTCTCTTCAAACTATTCCAAAAAATCTAAGAAGACAGAAGACTTCCAAACTCATTTTATGAAGTCAGTATAATCCTAATTCCAAAACCAGACAGAGACACAACATAAAAGAAAACAACAGCCCAATATCCCATGAACACAGATGCCAAAATCCTCAACAATATATTAGCGAATCGGATCCAGCAACACATCAAAAAAATTATTCATCATGACCAAGTGACACTCCACATAAACAAAATGAAAGATAAAAACCAAATGATCATTTCAATAGATGCTAAAAAGCATTCGACAAAATTCAGCACCCATTTTTGATAAAAACGCTCAGCAATGTAGGAGTAGAGGGATCATATCTTGACATAATAAAGGCCATATGTGAAAAATCTACAACCAACATCATACTCAAAGGGCAAAAATACAAGCATTTTCCTTAAAAACAGGAACAAGACAGGGATGCCCACTTTCGCCACTCTTATTTAACATAGTACTGGAAGTCTAAGCCACGGCAATTAGCCATGAAGAAAACATAAAAGGGATCCGAATTGGAAAGGAGGAAGTGAAACTGTCATTATTTGTAAATGACATGATACTGCACATAGAAAACCCTAAAGACTGCATAAAAAATCTACTGTAATTTATAAATGAATTTGGCAAAGTAGCAGGATACAAAATTAACGTCAAGATATGGACGGCATTCTTATACACCAATGATGAACTCACAGAAAAAAAAACTGAAAAAACAATCCCATTTACCATTGAGGCTAAAAAATTAAGATGCCCAGGAATAAACTTAATCAAGAAAGGAAAGGACCTATTCTATGCACAGGAAACTATAGGTCATTATAAAAAGAAGTAGAGGAAGATATAAAAGTGGAAGCATATACCTTGCTCATGGATTGGAAGAATAAACATCATTAAAATGTCCATATTGCCCAAAGCTATCTATAGATTCAGTGAAATCCCCATCAAAATACCAATGACATATTTCACAGAACTAGAACAAATGCTCCAAAAGTTTATATGAAACCAAAAAATAACCCAAATAGCCACAGCACACTTGACAAAGAAGAACAAAGGAGGAGGGATCACAATACCGTATATCAGGTTATACCACAAAGCCATTGTAATCAAAACAGCCTGGTACTGGCACAAAAATAGGCATATAGATCAATGGAACAGAACAGAGGACCCAGAAATTGACCCAAGTCATTATACTCAATTAATATTTGACAAAGGTGACAAGAGCATATAGTGGGGTAAAGACAGCCTCTTTAATACATGATGTTGGGAAAATTGGACAGCTACATGAAAAAAAAAAAAATGAAGATAGACCACTAACTTACACTATACATAAGAATAAACTCAAAATGGATAAAAGACTTAAATATGACTTGTGATCCATAAAAATTCTAGAAGAAACTGTAGGCAACAAAATTTTAGACATTGCACTCAGCAGAATTTTCACTGATACATCACCTAAGGCAACAGAAACAAAGGAGAAAATGAACACATGAAACTACATGAAACTAAAAAGCTTCTGCACAGCAAAAGAAACAAGCATCAAAATGGAAAGGGAACCCACTACATGGGAGAGCATAATTGTCAACGGTACATCAGATAAGGGGCTAATTTCCAAAATATATAAAGTACTCATACAATTCAACAAAAGGAAGACAAAGAGTTCAATTAAAAAATAGCCAGAGGCCCTAGCTGGTTTGGCTCAGCAGTTAGAGCATCGGCCTGCGGTCCGGAGAAACCTGGGTTTGGTTCCCGCTAAGGGCATGTACCTCAGTTGCAGTTTGTCCCTGTCCCTGGTTGGGTCATGCGGGTGGCAGCCACTCGATGTGTCCCTTTCACGTTGATGTTTCTCTCTCTCTCCCTCCTGCTATATCTGAACAAAAGATGGAAAAATGTCCTCGAGTGAGGATTAAAAAAATAATAATAACAGGCAGAGGACCTGAAAAGACACTTCTTCAAACAGGACATACAAATGACCAAGTTATGTATGAAAAAATGCTCATCATCACTAATCATCAGAGAGACTCAAATAAAACAACTATGAAGTATCCCCTCATACCTGCCAGAATGGCTATCATCAACAAATCATCACACAACAAGTGCTGGCGAGGGTGTGGAGAAAAGGGGACTCTAATACACTGCTCATGGTAATGCAGACCGGTGCAACCACTATGGAAAAAAAATATGGTATTTCCTCAAAAAATTTAAAATTGAAGTGCCTTTTGACCCAGTGATCCCACTTCTAGGAATATATCCTTAGAAGCCTGAAATACCAATCAGAAAGAATATATGTACCCCTATGTTCATAGCAACGTTATTTACAATAGCTAAGATCTGGAAACAGCCCAAGTGTTCATCAGTAGATGAGTGGATAAAAAAGCAGTGGTACATATACACAATGGAGTACTGTGCAGCTGTAAGAAAGAAAGATCTCTTATCCTTTCAGATAACATAGAGGGACCTGGAGGGTATTATGCTAAGCAAAATAAGCCAGTCAAGGAAAGACAAGTATCACATGATCTCACTTATTTGTGGAATATAATGAACAAAATAAGCTGACGAACAAAATAGATCCAGAGACATGGAAGTAGGAAACAGACTAACAAACCTCAGATGGAAGAGAGGTGGGGCTGGGAGTGGAAAGAGATAAAGCAAAGAACTTATATGCATATATGCATAACCAATGGACACAGACAACAGTGTAGTGAAGGCTGCGTGGGGATGTGGGAGCGGGTGTCAATAGGGTGGAGGAAAGGAGGGATATCTATGAGGCTTTCAAAAATAAAGATAAATTTTACAATAAGAAAATACATGGACTAATGATTAAATTTCAAATATAACCCCTTCAAATCCCATTTTAGCCATCCTCTGTTATACCAGATGGATTATTACATGAAACTCAAGTTGATTTTTATGTAATAAAAAGAAAGAAAAAGCCTGGTCAGTATGGCTCAGTGGGGTGAGCGTCGTCCCGTGGACTGAGAGGTCCTGGATTGATTCCGGTTGGGGTGTATGCTTGGGTTGTGGGTTCAGTCCCCGGTGGGGGGGGGAGGGGTCGTGCAGGAGGCAACTGATAGGTGTTTCTCTGTCACATCAATGTTTCTCTCTTGCTTCCTCTCTCTCTAAAAAATCAGTAAAAACATTTAAAAGAAATAAATAAAATGCTACTCAACAATACTTCATAGATATTAAGACTGGAATAGATCTCACCTCACCTTCCTACACATCCATTTGAAATGTTTATGACATCTTCCAGCTGAGGTGCATATTGGAGAAAGGTGCATATTGGAGTCCATCCTTTTTATTTTGCAACATGTGAAGAGCCTCGGTGATATTTTTGCAGAGACCGCGGGCCCACGTGGTTAAACATTTCACAGCGCTCTTTCACAGCTGGTGCTGTGAGGCCACAAGGGACTCAGACCAAACCGGGCTCCTGCAGGCCAGGCACCCTGCTCACTCAGGCTCCTCAGTGTTTCTGAAAACATTATAGTCGAAAAGTTCTCATAAAATCTGAGAAAGTAACCCAGCCGGTATGACTCAGTGGTTGAGTATCAACCCATGCACCAAGAGGTCGCCAGTTGGATTCCCAGTCAGGGCACATGCCCAGGCTGTGGGTCTGATCCCCAGTGGGGGGCATGCAGGAGGCAGCCAATCAATGTTCTCTCTCATCAATGTTTCTATCTCTCTCCCTCTCCCTTTCTCTCTCTCTCTACTGAAAAAATCTGAGAACATATTAGCTTCATGGATAAAACTTGTATTTGGTATTGATTGTATAATGGGCACTGAATAATGAGAAGCATATTTTCTTGCAATGTCTGGTATATACTTTATATCTCAATCCTCTGACACATATAATAAATTCATTTTCTTTTTTTTTTCCCTCTGAGTTCATTTCAATTCCAAAGTTAAAACAAATTGGACAACTTGAGTTATTCTAAAGTATATTTCCCCCCATGAGTGTGAGATTGCACCTGCATGTGTTACATGGCTTTAGGATGCTCCAACTCCACCATCATTGACATCTCCTTTATGACCAAGATGCTCTATTGTTGAAGGTCCTACTGTGGGAGGGAGGTGACTTTTGACATCACAAAACATTTTTAGCTAAAAGTAGTAAATGTTGTCCTGGCTGGTCTGGCTCAGCCATTAGAGCATCAGCCCACAGACTGAAGGGTCACATTTTCGATTCCCAGTCAAGGGCACGTACCTGGGTTGTAATTTCGATCCCCAGCCCTGGTCAGGGTCATGCAGGAGGCAGCCAATTGATGTATCTCTCTCATATCAATGTCTCTCTGTCTCTCTCCTTACTCCCTATTCCCTCCCTCCTTTCCACTCTATCTAAAAAAAAAAAAAAATCAATGGAAAAATATCCTCAGGTGAGAATTTTTTTTTAAGTAGTCAGTGTAGACTGCTGTTGTACCTGTACCCCACTGAGGAGACAGGAAGAATTACTTTGTAATAAACTAGCCACAGACTGGAGGAGAAATAAATCCCCTTAAGGTTGGACTGTAAGGATAATGTTTCCACCAAAAACAAACATATAAATATATTATATGTATGTAGGATTATATTATATACATATATATACAATTTTTTCTGTGGAAAATAATGCAATAATTAATCAACATTAATACAAGAATAAGCTCGGCATTTTGCGTACTCACAACTGTAAACCTACTTTTGCCCCACCCTGTATCTATCGAGAGACACAGACAGATCTATATGCCATATGGATATCTCCTTCTGTGGAAAAAATATATTTATATATACAATAAACCTTACTTCTCGGGCCATATTTTCAAAATAAATCATAATTTTAAAAAAAAAATTTTAATCCTCACCCGAGGACATTTTTCTATTTTTTTTTGTTCAGATAGAGTGGGAGAGGAAGAGAGAGAGAGAAACATTGACATGAAAGGGACACATTGAGTGGTTGCCACCCACATGACCCAATCAAGGGCCGGGGACAAACTGCAACCCAGATACATGCCCTTAGCAGGAACTGAACCCGGGTCTCTCGGGACCGTAGGCTGATGTTCTAACCGCTAAATAAATCATAATTTTATACATATCTTCTTCATATACACAGGTCTGGATTTTGAGACTTTTTTCAAATATGTAAAAATTATGCTTTCGACCCACTGGAGAGCAAGGCTGTATGTTGAAAAGCCAACAGATCTTTACTGAGCAGGGGTTACATGCAAGGCATTGAGGAAGACATACTCAAAACCCCCAGGGCTAGTGCTCGAGTGCCCATATTAGACTAATCTAGACCTGTAGACTGTGACTTTCTTCCTTTGGGCATTTGTTAATAGGTGACACTTAGTGTGTTATCTCTGCAGGGATTTATAGATTTTACTATTGGTGGATTTCTGATTGGCAGAAAAGAATCCTTCTATCTGGTCAACCTTGAGGTTATCTTATTGGCCAGGACATCTCTAATCCTAGTTGGGGGTTTTCCTCCCTGACTTCAGCACTGGGTCTGACAAGAATAAATGCCAGCCCCCCTGAGAGCTGAGGGCCACAAGCTCCTCTGACAAGACTAATCACAAAGTGTCTAAACTTCATTCTGATTTAGTTGTGGATCTAGAGCTTGGAGTTAGACTGACCTGGAATCCATTTCCAGATGACCACCACTTACTAAATCCTAAATCTGTGCCAACAGACAAGCTTTTAATTTTTCTAAATCCTCATGTCTTCCTTTGTAAATGGGGTAATACTAGCAAGGGTTTTGTTAGAATTCAGAGTCATGACATCAAGATCTCAGCTCAGAGCCTAGAACACAGAAGGTGTCCAACAAATGGTTATTATTATCATTTCATTTTATGAGTTGAGACCAATTAGTTCTGGAGTCATAACATCTCAGATGGAGGGAATGTCAAGGTCCCCCACCCCACCATGACGCGCCAGCACCCAGCCAAGCAGTTGTCTTTGCAGGACGTCTTCCAAGATACTCCACATTTGACCTAAACCCCTTCATGGGGACTACTGCCAATAAAGGAAGGAGACAGGAAAGTGGTGTAAAGGCAACTTGCTAAAATGAGTTGTAAGAAAATATAACCTGGTTTTTCTTTGCAAGGCTGGTTTACTAAGCACAGCAGTGTTGAAGTCATGCTCCTGGAACAGAGTGGAAACTCCCATCTAAGCTGACACTTTCTGAAAGGCACTTTGAAAACAACCACCTCCCAAATCTCTTATAAGCTACAGCTGTTAAAATCCAGAGGCACCCAGTCAGGTATTAGAGATTTCTTTCCAACACAACTAATAAATGAGAGGCTGCTAGGAAAACCTCGGCAGGCATCGCTTAAGCCTGGGAGTTGTGTTGTGACATTCGGCTGGTTCCTGGCACCGACAGAGATGATAACTGAAGCACTGAAAGCTATGCCAGGAATGACAATATTGCCACCTGCATTCTGGCTGGGGATGACAAGCCTGCCAGGAAAAGTCAGTGCAATCCTTGCATGTCCTTCCCAAGTGCCAGAGGCTGGAGGACACAATCAGGTAGCAGCTCCACCGCCCACCTGACGCTTGACCTTGGCCGTGAATCATTGTTCTTTCTGAGCCTCAGTGTTTCACTTGCCAAGTTGTGACAATTATGATCACCTGCCTTCCTCACCTGATTATTCAGGGCTTTAATGAATTTCATTTTCATAAAGTGTTTTTGTATCCTTGGTAGGACATTGCTACCTAGCATAAGGGAAAAGCCATTATTATTATTGACCTCAGATCTAAAGACACTTTTTCAGGCTTACTTGCTAACAAAGAGGTAGTATCTAATAGGTATATAGTGCTTTTCATCACACACACACTGAAAAGTTCATGATTCTACAATATGAATTTATTGTTGCAATTTCTTTGGAAGGTTATTGCTTCAGTGTAGCCAGTCATAGTAAAGAGTTGCTCCAAAAATCCTCAGTACAGATGGTCAGAGCCGGCCACTGATTCTCAGTTCATTAAACAGTCTCCCTTTGACCAACAGGCTCTCATTGTGAGCAGCCCGGGCCTCAGCTGACGTCAAAGCCCCGTTCTATCCCGGATGAATCGTTCTCAGAGAGCACGCACTCGCTCTCTGTAGCCGACAGGGACGCGCTGGCTCTGAAGATGCCACCGCCACCGCCACTTCCCCCATCACACGATCTTGGGTATCTTTCCAGGCTTGCACAAAGCTCAATTCAGAGTCTGCCTTTGACCCATGCACACTCGGCCTGCAGATGAACGGAGAAGAGGAAAAAGGCTCCCCAGTGTTTCTCCACACTTGCCTGGGAAAGCTTGGGATTCCTGCCTTAGCGACCTGCTTCCACTCGGGCTGGAAAACAAATCAGAAAGTCACCAATGGTTTCATTCACTCTACCCAACTGGGTTAATGAGGCTCTGTGTGAAACCATCAATGCACAAAAGTTAGGAAATCCAAGACTGCTGTTCCCACAGCCCCTGGGGACCTTGCTCACACAGGTGACTCTGTGCTCCTGCCTGGGCTCTGAGCTGCATCCTTGCCAGACAGCAGGGCCGAGGTGGATGCCATCCTGGGAGTCTGCCTGCCTTGGGGTGTTCGGTCAAGGCAAAAATGGTCTCTGGTTTCATTGCATTACAATTTCAACTCCAAAATTATTCACTTATTCTTAAGTCAACTATTTCTAGATATCATATATTGACTAAAAAGTGCACATGTGGTAAATGAGCAGCTTAATTAATTTTTATGACACGAATACACTCATGTAATCAACACTCAGTCAAGAAATTGAGCATTGCCAGCCTCCCAGAAGCCCTCAACAGGCCTCCTTCCAGCCTCTGATAGGATGATCAATCTGATTTTAATAATTAACAAAGGAATATAACGTAAATAGATTCTGAGACACTAGAGGAGATTAGAAAATCTTGTTTGACCGTCCTGAATTTGAGCTGGCCTGTGAGAACACTGGCTGGCATTCCCATCGCTAGTGTTTACACCCAGCACAGCAGGGAAAAGGATGCACAGGTCCTGTCTTTGGAGACGGCTGTGTAGCATCCAGTGTCCTTTCTTCCTGTAGGCAGACACCCCTCATACAGGGAACGCACATAACAGATGTCCTTAAACAAGGACGCACCTGAGAAGCCTTGTAATGGGAGTGAGTGCGGGGCCCACCCTAGGCCGCTGAGTTACAGCTTCTGGACATCAGCTCTAGCCCCGTAAATCTCAAAGCTTCCCAAGAAGACTGTTTGGTGCAGCCCTGGGTAAGAGATTGTTATTTGTTTTCCTCTTTCATTAAACAAATACCTTCTGCACCCCTTCCCTCTGACAATAAAAGAAAACAGTCCAGGAAGACACAGGAAGGGACAGTGAGGGGCTCTCTGATTTGATCTGGGCTGCTCTGTCCAATCAGATGCTGCAAATGCCCACAGAACTTGTCAAACCCCAAGACTCTGCCTCCCCAGGCCTCACATGGTCACTTCCTCCATGTATGTAACTCCAGGCCTTCGCATGTCTCTGAATGCTCTCTTCCTCTCATCAGCACAGCAAACATTTACACATTCTACCAGATCCAGACCCTCCGTTCCCAATCCATACACATCGCCTGGCTTTGGCCTTCTTCTGTGCCCCCTAACCACCCATGATGGCACTTTGCTGCTCTTACCACACCACATTGTGATCACACCGTGTGATGTCTGCCCCACTGAATGGACTGAGACTTCCCTCTGTCCACCTCTGCATTCCTGGGGTCCTGCTGAGTACATAATACTGGATGGGGGGACAGATGCATGAGTACTTGAAAATGCTCTGTAACGTGCAAACCTGTCCATGTCCACTCATTCCACAACTCTCACACCTGAATGGCGATCTGGAACAGAGACTTCCCTTTTCACCTGGACTGCCATCCTTCTTACCTTCCAAGCACATAGTGAATTCTTTGCCATTTCGACAGCAACTGGAAACGCTAGACCCTCACTCTGTAAGTGTTAGCAAAATTTCATCTTTTTTTAACATCATTATTCTTTCATATCCCAAGTCTAACATTCTAAATGGGCCTTCTGGCCCGGCTGGTGTGGCTCAGTGGTTGAGCATGAACCCATGCACCAAGAGGTTGCCGGTTTGACTCCTGATCAGGGCACATGCCCAGGTTGTCGGCCATATTTCCAGTGGGGGGCATGCAGGGGTACAATTGATGTTCTCTCTCATTGTTGTTTCTATCTATCTCTCCCTCTCCCTTCCTCTCTCTAAAATCAATAAAGAATAAAAATTAAATGGGCCTTCTTCCTCTCTCTTCTTAACCCCAAAAAACCAACATGAAGCAAACAGAGCCCTTGGAAATAACAACTAGAAAGTGTGCCTGAGAACTGCCACCTAGGAACAATGGCATTGGGGCCAACTCCTTGTCTACACTGCCATTCAGCAGGTGGTTCAGTTTGTGCCCAGTGTATATACACAGCAGCTGATTTCTCGGGAAGAATAAACCCACCCAACCAGGGCAGTGACGATGGGCTGAGCGCAGGCACAGTGTTGCCCCACTGCGCTGACCGTTCCCTCTAGGGAGGAAATGCTTTGGGATCTCAGTCCCAGCACAGGAGGCATTTCCTACTTGCCAAGAGCAGCCACAGGGCAGAAGCATAATCAAAATAGGCATTTGAGTATGTGAAGCAGGTGGGGAAATTGTAAAGTTAAGAGGAAGGAGGTGAAGAAGTCGCTGTGGGACACCAGCAGTCAAACAAAGAAAGCATGTAAATAGCATCATTACCAATGTGTTGGAATTTCATAATGGGAGAAGAATTCCAGAATTGGGCAGACTGTAAGAGACCATGCAAACAGACCCGTAGTCTTATGTATGAGGCAACTGATTTACCAAGACTAACTGAACAACCTCCTACCAGAGACAGCCGTGGTCCCCACTAATACAGTTCAAGCTAAGTGCTCTCAGAAGACCCCTCTATCTCCAAATATTCCCACCAGTGTTTTTTATGATGTCTCATATACGCCCACCATTTTTTTTTTCATTCTTTTATGTAAAGTTACTGTTTCCCAGAAAGGGCACATTAAAAACAAATCTGTTTTTAAATTCAGTGGCAATCTACAAAATAGAGAACCTGTACTCAATACATAAAAGTCATGTATGGGGGCAGGAGCAGTGCTGAGAAATTGTTCCAGGTGAAAAAAACTAATGAAACCCAACAATTATGTTAAATGTGGGACCCTGGGTTGGATGCTGAGCCAGAAAAGAATTTTCTTTTCCCATAAAGCATATTACTGAAACAGCTGGCAAAATCTGAATAAGGTCTACAGATTAGACTTTAGTATAGTAATGTTCAGTTCCTGATTTTGATCATTTAACTCTGATTCTGTAAGAGAATGTTCTTGTTTTTAGAAAACACACACTGAAGTATTTTTTTTAATCCTTACCCAAGGATATTTTTCCATTTATCTTCAGATAGAGTGGGAGGGAGAAAGAGAGAGAGAGAGTGTGTGTGTGTGTGGGGGGGTATCAATGTGAGAGAAACACATCAACTGGTTGCCTCCTGCAGGACCAGGGACCAAACCACAACCGAGGTACATACCCTTGACTGGAATCGAACCTGAGACTCTTTGGTCTGCAGGCCGAAACTCTAACCACTGAGCCAAATAGGCCAGGGCCACACTGAAGCATTTAAGGGTGAAGAAGCATGTGTCACGCACATTAAAATCATCTTCATGAGTCTCAGCAGAAATGAGGTTACAAGTACCTGCAAAGGATAGTATGACCCAACAGGAGGCGCTGGAGAGCCTGAGTAATGCAGGCTGGATGTGCCTGCCTGGATTCCCCCCTCACAATGATAACCCAGGTGTTAAGCAAATTGCTTAATATCTCTACTGTTCTTTGTTTCTTCATCTGAAGTTGCTAAGAAAAATACTAGCCATCTACACTTACACAACCTTAATCCGTGCCAGGCACTTGTTTCAAGCACTTAATGTGCGTTAACAACAACCCATGTCAAGTGAGAAGACAGAGCACAGAGAGTAAAGTAATTAGCTCAAGATCATACAGCTGCACAGTAGTGGTGGCCAAAACTGAACTGCTAGCTTGGTCCATTGTCTTATCCAGTAGTGTTTCTATGAAACCTAAGTGAAATATGCCACACACTAATTTAGTGCCTGTGCCATGGGAAATGCTCGGTAAAGTTTGGCCAATCACTGGTATCAACCCCATCACCACCATCAGTGGTGCCCTGCAGCCTGCATTTGCTGGGCTCTAACTCACAGGTTCTTAGGTTCCTTTTTCAGTAAATCTTTTATACAGTATCATCAGTAATGGCATTGATGAGCTAAACACCAGATATCTCCGAAGAGCTAAGGAAAAAGTAAAGGCAACATAAGTGGATATCTTTTCTCACAACTGATAACTTTGTATCTTGGTTCCATAAATATTGGCTGTATGATGCATTTAGACTTGAGGACGTTTTTCATTCTACAGTATTTGGATTCCTTCCATAGGATACCACAGAGCCAGGGGGAAACGATTTATGTTCAATCAGAGCTGTAGTGTACATATTTTGGGCATGTATTTGGGCTTTTCTCCAGAAATTATGCTAATATATCTTGTCTAGTAAATGATACTTAATGCCATTCAAACCAGATGCTACTTCACAAGTCCTTTCCTGTTTGTTTTTTAAGATGTGTTAGTTCCTTTCAGAGTGGCCTTTCATGGTGTTCCTAGGTTGGGGTTGATACTGAATGGATGGGCCATCCAGTCATGTTCCCTAAATTCAGAAGGAGACTATTGTAGACCGCTAGGGCTGCCGTGACAAAGAACCACAGACTGCATGGCTTCAACAACATAAATTTATTTCCTCACAGTTGTGGAGGCTGGAAATCTGCGATGAAGGTGTCAACAGGGCTGGTGTCTTCTGTGGCCTCTCCTTGGCTTGCAGACGGGCAGCTTCTTGCTGTGTTCTCACATGTCTTCCCTCTGTACAAGTCTGTGTCCTAATTTCCTCTTACAGAGACACCAGTCATACTAGAGACCACCCTAATGACCTCATTTTAACTTAATTACCTCTTTAAAGGCCATATCTCCAAATAAAGTCATAGTCTCAGGTACGGTCAGGGTAGGACTTCAACATGTGAATTTGGAGGAAAGCAATTCAGCCCTAACAGAGTCTTGGCGCGCAGGCATCAACGTTCCCTTGTGAATCGCTGTGAGTCCCGCTTCTGATGCGCCTGTCTCCTCAGGGTCGCCTCCAGGAACTAATCCTGGAGCTTCCATCCTTGCAAAGCTCCAGGCCTGCTCTCGGATCTCCACTGTCTCCTTCTTGATGCCCCACTCAGCAGACTCGGGACCGTCTTCATTGTGATTCTCAGTGCCTACTAGGTTTCTCTGTGTGGTGGTCCCAGATAACAGGTGTGGGTCAAGATACCAGACACAGGCATAATAGGCTGGTATCAGCGCTGAATTCAATACCCGGCAATGTGGCTATGTGACTTGGAAATAATCCACTCTCTTAATAGCTGGTATAATTTTAGTACTTTATTTGCTGCAAACATTGAATTTTGCCATCAGGCCTCATAGAAAACAGCACTGACAACTTCCAGAAACATATTGACATGCCTAACAGAGTACACAGCTGAGCAGAAATGTTCCGAGTGGACTGTGACAGGCACGAGGAAAAGCAGAGGGTGTGAAACTAATCCTGAATTCAAGCGCTCTGGGTCAACCCCACATCTCCCTGCCCACATCTGACCCCTGAGTGAAGACCAGAGACCTGTAACCTTGAGTCTGCCGCTGACTCTGCAGAGAATGTCACCCTCGCTCTCTGTTTCCATGTCAGCAAAATGAAGATAAAAAAGATCATTCTCTTCCCTTCGAACTATTGTAAAGGTAAGAAAATAAGATGAAACTAAAAAAAAAAAAAAAAAAACTCAGTAACACTCAGAAGGGATTCAACAAATATCATTTTAATTCTTAAAATGTAAAACCAATTTAAATCCATTAAATTTGTTATTTTTATTCTGACATCCACTGGTTTATGCTCGTTACCAGATAAAGACTGAATGGCTCCCACAGTAAAATCTTCAATCCCATAAGAAGATTTATATCTATGCTTTTATTGTCCTTAATCGATCTATGATTTTTTAAACTCGAGATCCACCTGTATAAGGGAAGAAACGAGTAATTGTGATTTTACACTCTGGGACTTGGCTGTAGTATACTATATGACCACCAGGGGACAGCATAGACCAGATGCTGCTGTAGACTTTACTAGATTTTGCCCTGTGGTGGTCCCAGATAACAGGTGTGGGTCAGGATACCAGACACAGGTATCAATATACAATATACACGCGTCAACACCACCCAATTTTATGTTGGCACTGAACTCGGTTTCCAGGCTCTCTCTAAAATGCCAAAGAGCAGAAGGAGCAGGGACTGGCTTTGAGGGGAGGGGAAACAAGTGAGGAGCTACAGGAAAAAAACAAAAACAAAAACAGACCAGGTCAGAAGAGAGCAAGAGATCAGATAGGCCTTAGAAAGGGCTATTAGTAAGGAGCCAACAAGGATTTCATAGTTACATTATTTTGTATTTTCAAAGTGTTTTATCCTCACTCTTATTCATTATTAGCTAATAATTCCGGACAATCACACTCATATTATCATTGAAAGAATGAAATGAGAAATCAGCACTTGAAGCAGAAAACAGTAAGCATGAGAGCAGGATCCCAATCTGCTGTACCGTTTGTTAAGTATCTGTAAGCACATGACCTCTAGTGGTACAAACAAAACCCAACCTGGCACCGAGACACAAGAGGAACCAGGTAGAGGGTCAGTGTTACAACAGAAACAGAGACTTTGCTCTCCTTCCCACTCGTGAGGGTCAGAACCCCCAGCGTAGCCTGTTCTGTCAACCAAAGATGGGGCCCGGCTGCCGGGAGCCAAGGGAACTAAGGAAGCATCCCATGGACAGGGAAGTGGGGACAGTGCCAGCGACCGCGTGCTCCCATACGTGGACTTCGCCCACCCCGTGTGGAGGCTCCTGAGCCCGCCTGGAGTCCTGTCTCTGAGCTAACTGTGGGGTGACCTGCGGTCGCCAGGCAGGAGTGGGGACAGGATCGGTAGGTGAGAGCTGGCTGTTCACAAGGGGCAGGCTTTGATGCGAGCAGAGCAGAAAGTTTGGCCGAAATTCAACACTCTTAGAAGTACAGATTAGTCAAGAGGAAGAAAGGAGAAGGCATTGTGGAAGTTTTCAAGAAGGAAACAAAGATGCCTGTGTTTCGTATCGCTCAGCTGCCTCAAGAAAATGTCCATTTGTTTTCTTTACACTCCTTTTACATTTTAAGTGGAATCCAGTGAATGTGTCTTTTCAGTGTTCCCAATTTCACCGTTTTCACTACACCTCGTGTTGCCATTTTAATGAAGCATCATTTTTCCAGAGGGTGTGGGAACAAAACTTATTTAATGACCTCTCAGAGCAAACACTGGGTTCTTCAAATATTTCCCTGAATTAAAACTCCCACCCCACAATTCACTTCCTTTTAAAAAGCCAGTTTGCCAGCTACTGCGAACCAGTAAACAGGGCTTTCCTTTACTCGCGAGCCGCAGGGTTTTCGTGGAGTCTCATAGCCTGGGGAGTCCATGAGGAAGCCGGACTCCCACCTCGCCGTGCCCTGGGGGGGCTCAGTGACACCATGTGCCTTACAACCCTGCAGCACACAGGCTTAGGGGACTCAGCAGAGACCTGGGATGAGATTATCCAGTCCAACACCTCACTTTACAGGTGAGGAAAATGAGGCTGGTGGGACAGGCATGCAGAGGACACACAGGTGCCATGGGAAGAAGGGGACACGAAGGTTGGCCCTCTGTGGTTCTCCACCCCCTGCCTCAGCATCACTTAGGGTGACTGTGCAAAGTGCATGTTCCTGAGCCCCTCACCAACCCTACCGCACTGGCATTCCTAGGCGTGGGGACTGGGAATTGACAGTTCACCCCAGGTGAACAGGTGTGAAGACAGACAGATCTGGGTTTGAATCCCACCTCTGCTGCACATTTAGCAGGTGGATGTCTCTGAACTCCATTTCTTCACCTGTAATTGAGGGAGAGCTGTGAGTGCTCCCTGGACGGTGCACAGAAGCACACTCAGACTCCAGGGACCGGCATCCATCGGTACACACTCAGTCGGTGTGCCTGCCACCGGGGGTGCTGGGTTTGAGTCCCAGAACCCCTGTACACAAACTTTATGAGCTTGGGCACATCACTTGTCTCCAGTGAGCCTCAATTTCCTTGTCTGTAAATAAAGGTAATAATAGTCCCTCCTCCCAGGAATGTTGTGACGGCTGAATATCATAGTGCAGTAGCATGTTCCAGTCACGAAACAACCACTCCAGGTCTTTCAAAAAGACAGAATGCAAGGTGGGGATTTGGTTCCACAGGGGATGGAAGAGCTCAGGAGCCAAATGGAATAAAGAGGACACCGAGATACTAGCTGCTGAAAGGACAAAAGAAGGAGGGGGTTGCACAAGAGTCAGGGTGACTAGCAGGAGCTAGGACTGCCATGGCCGGCCAAGTCGGGAGAGCCATCGCCACAGAACAGGACTGGCTGCTGCTGGATGGGGGCACCGCAGGAGGCAGACTTCCCTCCTCCGCCCCCACAGTCTCTGCCAGGGCCTCTCCTGACCCAGAAGAGGTAGAAGTCAGAAGACAGGGTAACCTGGGAAGAGTAGTCAGCCCTCTGTGTTCACAAGTTTCGCATCTTCAGATTCAACCAATTGCAGATTGAAATTATTTAGAAAAATAATCCCAGAAAGTTCCAAAAAGCAAAACTTGAATTTGCCACATGCCAAGCACTACACTGAACCCACGTGAATGAAGTGATGTGTACGCTGTGTACAAATACTGTGCCATTTTACATCAAGAACTTGAGCATCTGCAGATTTTGGTCTCCTGGGGTGGGGGTGGGGGTCAGGGGGCACGGATCCTAGAACCAATCCCCCGGGGATACCAAGGGAGAACTGGAGTTCCTGGAGATGAAAAGCAGAATAAATGGGTGGGCATGGAGCCTGAGAGTGAATAAGCAAATGCCCAGCACACAGCCATAAAAACATGGACACGGTCTCAGACTTAGAGGAGGCATTCTATTAGTGCCTGTGGCTGTAATTGTTAACTAAAGCAGATAACAGCCCAATGCAATGGCTCTTGGCAAAAAGGAAGTATATGTTAATGGACGCCTGCCTTTCACTATTCACATACAGACATCATTTCTGATTGCTATGTGGAGGGAAAGTCCTGAAATTAGACTCCCAAATGTGCCACTTATAAAATAAGCTTCAATATCTTTGTATGAAAGTATGAGTAATACACCATTTCACAACATGTTATACGATGCAATGAGATCACAGACATAAACATATTTTATATACTTGAAAGTCATATACAAATACAGGGTATGTTTGTATTCTCAAAAGGGGGATATTTTCACCCTGGCCAGGTGGTTCCGTTGGTTGAAGCATCATCTAGTCACCAAAAAATTTTGGGTTTGATCGTGGGTCAGGGTTCATATGGGAGGCAACCGATTGATGTTTCTCTCTCCCTCTCTCTCTCCCTCCCTCCCCTTTCTTTCTGTCTAGAAATCAATCAAACCATTTCCTTGGATGAGGATTAAAAGAAAAAGGAGAGATATTTTCATAAAACAGCTATTGGCTTCGCTATGACCCAAATTCAATATAATTACTTTTTTTCAACTAACTTTTCAAGTTCATTTTCTTTTCAGGAATTCAGAGAAAACACTATTTGAGCAAGTACTATTAAATACATAGGTCAGTACTATCAAAGTGATGTTCCAGCCAACAGCTCACATCAAAACATCTTAGCAAATGTGGTCACAACTTATTTTGTAAAGGCAAATTCTTACAAATCTCATGAGCCTTGACTGCCCAGTGTCTGCTGTCTGCACTGATCAGTTTGGTGGAACAGTGCCACAAAATAATATAATAAAATATGTATTTAACAAAAACCATTATTTGACTAATCTCTTTGTATACTTTAAATGTACTATTATCATTTAATTTATTATATAATAATAATTATTGTTACAACTATTTCATTTTCTCAGCTGGGAAATCATTGATACTTAGCATGGTCAATTAACTTGCCCAAGGTCCCTCAGCTTGTCACCAGAAAAGCCAGGATTTAATCTCAGGTCTGACTGAGTTTTTTGTTCACTTGTTTGTTCTTTTTTTTTGGGGGGGGGGAAGAGAGAGAGAGAGATTTGTTGTTCCACTTACTCACGCATTCATTGGTTGCTCCTTGTACGTGCCCTGACCGTGATTGAACCTGCAACTTTGGCGTATCGGGATGACACTCCAACCGACTGAGCAGTCTGGCCAGGGTAGGTCTGGCTGAGTTTAAAGCTGGTTGCTCCCCTCTGCTGTCCTACACCATTTGCCTTTGGGTGCTGGTAACTGAAGAAGATGATTCTGTGTCATCAGTTATAATGGAATGAGGCCCAAACCAGTAAGATCTAAATTCTAGGCAGCCCGGCTCTGGCCCGTGCTGTGTTTTCATGCACAAAATGAAAGAACTGATTAGATGGTGAACTTTACAGTGTAACATGTGATAAGTTTAAAAAATTCCTGATTACTTATCAAAATTCTGATAACTAAAAAGTTCTTGTTTTGGCATGGTATTTATGCACAGTTAACTACATTTGATATCTTCACAATGAAAAACTGTTCGCTTCTGTTCTTTGGTTTCTTGTTCGCTTGTTTAATTAGTTCAAACCATTGTGCTAGGCATTGTGAAATATTCTGAAATTTACTATTCTCAATATACTTTAAAAATCTTAAAAATTTCCCCCAACCTACTACATTGTATATTCAGGCGATCTCACGTTGTTGGTTTTAACAAAGACTGTCTTGGGACATAACCAAACAGCCAGCATGCCCCATAGTGTCATCATCATGGAACGGCTGGCAGAGCTTGTTCAGGCTGGTGAGCCAGGCTCCAGGCCAGCAGAACAGCAGGGAGGTCCCGGAGAGGAGAGGAGGGAGGGCCGGGTGAGGACAGTGCCCAGATAAGGTGGAGGTGGAGCATGCAGAGGCTGGAGTAGCTCCACAGATTGGTCTGGGCTCCCACACAACTTTCAAAGGAGGAAAACCAAGCCCAGATGTGTATGGCTTGACATTTGCCAAAAACAAAGATGAAAGCCAACTGTCTGAATGGGAAATCCCAAGAGAGGTCAATAAGGAGACAGCCAGGATAGAAGGTATTTGAAAGGCAGACAAAGTGACCAAACCCCTCATTTTCCCTGGACCACAGTGTGGACAGCCAAAGGCATTAACAATGAGGGAACACAGAAAAGTTTGTCCCCAAAGAGCTAAACCAGCGGATCTACACATAGTGTAAGAGGTTAGTCATATGGGTTCTCCAAGAGACTATAGAGATGTATTCAGAAAAACCCAAAATGCTAATCGAGGGGCCCAGGAATCACCGAAGGTAGGCTGACTTGGAGTGTGACAGTAATCAGGAAAGCAGAAATGTAGTCAGCTATATTGAACCCTATCAGGAGAAAGACTGAACTTCAAACCACAGTCCTATTCCACACACAGGTAAACGTGAAGATCCAGATGAGGGCCGTACTCACACAAGCTCTGATAAAGGAGTGGGTGGAGTAGCCCACAGACTCCAGCAATAAATACAATCAGTGGACTCAAACATATATGGCTGCTGAAACCCAATGTGATTAATTATCTGATTCTATATTGTACATTATTATTACAAAATAACCCACAATATTTATATTATATTATTATCTGATTCTGATTCTATATTCACCAGAGAAGCTCCTGATTGTACTTTTTCTACCCAAGGACAGCTGCCAAGAGAAAGCTAATATGTTCATCACACTGGCCTTAATATCCCAGTCAAAAGGATGCTCAGAGTTCTCATTGCAAGATAACACTGGCGCTTTGATTTATACATCAGTCTCTTGTTGCCTGAGTTAATGGGAGTCTGCTCCCTGAAGAGCAGGATCCATACCAAGTGTGTTTAAAATTTTAAATATTTGAAGATTTAAAGCTGAAAATTGAACCTAGTATTGATGGTGTGGAATCTACAGAAAATAAATGCTTATTTAGGAGGCATGTGGGCATTGACAAAATTAACCTTCCTTAATAATATCCCAACATTGCCAAATGCCATCATTAAATTTAAACAACAGTATTGGGTGTGCATGTGCCAGTTCACCTCAAATGCTGCACAATATAAAGCAGCTTGAATCCTGCAAAACTGCAAATCCTGTCATAGGCCAGGTATGTGTCATGGGAAGGATTCAAGGTCTTTAAACTATAAATAAACTCAGGAACACTGGACATTAAATTGCAAACATCTACAGTTTAGATGTGGTAAGTCACAGCAGTTAGCCTAGTTTTCTGTGTCCCTCCAATTACATGTCCTTCAGAGCCTCACTTAGACACTGCTGGGACTTTTACCATTTCTTAGCAATTTAAACCATGTGCACCAAAAATCAAATAGCCCTCTGGCCATAAACAAACAACCCACAATATTTGTGTTAGAATGGTTACATCCTAAAAGTAAAGAAATAGGAGACATTATAGCTAAAAGGACTAACAAATTTGACCCATATAAAAGTTTCAAATTTCTGTCAATGCAGCTATCAATATTTAACTTGTAAAGCCAAAAAAAGATTAGAAAGATATTTGCAGCAATATGTCAATGTCAATAAAGGGGAAAACATTTTATTTTAAGGTATCCAAACTTTCTAATAAATAAATTAAAATAGAAAGAGAGAAATTCTATTATGTACCTATTTAAAAGTAAGAATACCCAGCAAAAATTAAGTCAGGAAGAAAATAGATTCCCACCTGCCGCTGTTAACAGCACATATTTATACAACTCTTCTGATTTCATTATACATCAAGGGTAATGAAATCATTTACAATCTTCTACAATTCCTCTGGCTTTAAAGTTTTTATCCTAAGAAAAAATATTTTTGAAGGAAAAAGCTACATGCATTAACATAATCATACATAATAGAAAAACTGAAAACAACCTAAATTGCCAACAAGTGAGAAATAGTCAGGCTGATTGTGATACACAACTCAGTAGAATGTGATACAGTCAATTAAAGTTCTAATGTTTACCTCTGTATAATACTTTGGGGAAATGTTTAGAACATGTTAAACAAAAGTCTAAGTATCTAATTTTAAGTGTGTCACAACTACAGCTATGGCAATATGTGAGCATGTGACCAAAATCAGGGAGAGAACAGAAAACGAGAAAACTCTTGTGATGTATTTGAATCTTGGCTCTACCACTTCCTGGCCGCAAGGCACAGGGCATGTTACTTAAGGTCTCTGTGCCTCGGGTTTCCAGTCTACAAATGGGGATAGTGATAACTCCAACGTAGTAACGTTAGTATACAGAGTAGATAAGTTCTTGCATGTAAAAATGCTTAGAAACTGTGTTTTTTGTGTAAAGTATAACATATGTGTTATACAAATGATTATTGTTAGTCATTACATTATTCTCCCATCATATTATTATATATATATTTTTTTTTTATCCTCACCCGAGGACACATTTTTTCATTTTTTGTTCAGGTAGAGTGGGAGGGAGAGAGGAGAACAGAGGGAGAGAGAGAGAAACATCGATGTGAAAGGAACACATCGAGTGGCTGCCACCCGCACGACCGACCAGGGCCGTGGACAAACTGCAACCGAGGTACGCGCCCTTAGCAGGAACCGAACCCGGGTCTCTCAGGACCACAGGCCAACGCTCTAACCGCTGAGCCAAACCGGCCAGGGGTCCCATCATATTATTCCCATAGCCTTCATAATAAGTAAAACTTAGAAAGGACACTTAAAAAATTCTCTCCCCAATGTTTGTACATTGTTGTTAAAGCTTTTTTCATTTCTATTGAGAATATTTCATAGCATCCTCAAGAAAATTTCAGTTTATTGAACACATATTATGGCCATGCTAAGTGCCCAGCACCACACATCCCTGCCCTCCTGGAGTCTACAGTCAGTTAAAACACAGTCCTAACAGTCCTGATGTCTTCAGCTTTGCACACCACCCTCCCATCTCAAATCACAAATACCATTCCATTATTTTATTAGTTTGTTTGTTTTTTTGCCACTGTTAATGCACCCAAAATATTGTTTTATTTTTTACATTATATTTATATAAATAGTCTTAAAGTTTATAAAGTGTGCCTCTGTCTTGAATGAACTTCTATTCTTGTTAGAGTTGAACAAGTATAATAGCTTAGTAAATACCCTGTCAGTATTTAACAATTGCCATTCCACCCATTCCACGCAGAATGTTGCTGTGGAGAATAATCTCTGTGACATAAATCCAGCGCATGGCTGGGTTGCCAGAGGAACAGCAGAGGGTCGAGTGGAGTGCTAGGACCCAAGACTTGAAACAGAGTTGGCCCACTGGACTGCGCATGAAGTAGTGTCACAGCAGATTCTGAGATAAAAGGGCACCTTGACCATGGCAGTTGGAACATCCACAGGGCAGGTTTTATTATTTGACCTTCAATCTGATAAGCCACTGATGGTTAAGGATCACCAAGATGCCCATTAACTCTATTCATTTCCAGGGTTCTTTACATTTGATTTTGTCTCCAGTCAAAATGTGGAATAAGAAATCAGAAAAAAAAAAAAAAAAAACATTTACTTCCTTGGAGCCAGAACATGACATTAACGATGGCTGCCTCTATCCCAACTCAGGAATGCTTCTGACTGCCAATGAAATCCCCAGGATGGGCATCTACTGCACTCTGACTTGGGGTCCTGACCCCAGGTGGTATTCCTTCTTAGGCGACTTAACAGAAGAATTAGAATAGAATCCAGAAAGCATGGTTATGACATTTACAAATTTGTCACCAAGAAAGACCTTGAAAATTTAGGGCTCACACATCTTATTGGGTCACGTTTTCTCCAGACATATATGCATGGATTTTCATGGATATAAGACTATCACAAGGTGAAGTTGATAGTAAATCCATTTGCTTATGAAGATATAGGAAAGATAAGATCCAGCAGAAGGCAGAAGAAACACATGTACAGAGAGTCCACGTAAAGAAATTGCCAAAAGTTAACGAAGAGTTGGCACTAAATTAATTGAGGAGGGAGGAAGAGGAGAAGCAAAAAACTACATGGAAAAAGAAAGTTAAGAGCCTTCCTAATATTCTCACCAACAATCAATTTAAAGTTATGTTTGAGAACCTTGACTTCCACATAGTGAAAAAAGGAAGAAGAAACTAAGACTCAGAGCAGCAAGAACATCCTGAAAAAGAAGAGGAGGGAGAACTGGAAGGAAACCAAGTGATGAGGAAGGTCCTGCGAGTTCGGAGGACAAGAAAGACTGGGTTGAAGAGGCCAGGAAAGGGAGCAGACTTCTCCAGCAGGAGGAGGGCGTGGAGCAGCAGGAACGGCCCTGAGAGGACCAGCAGACGGTCCTCAAGCCCCAGTTTTATGAGATCAAAGCAGGCGAAGAATTCAGAAACTTCAAATATTCTGTCACCAAGCAGAAGCTGATGAATAAAATCCTGGAAGATAGGTTGAAATTTGAGGCAAAAAATGGGACAGTGAATGTACCAGACACCACAGTTGGCAGCAAACAATTGGCATTCTCACCAAATGGGCCTGAACAGCAGAAGCGGCAACCGGAGGCCACGAAATTGCACCAACAGGAAAGGAAAGCATTCTGTCCTCAGCCAGTCCCCTGAAGTCCAGCCACAGAGAGGACAGCTGATGCCTGAGTCTGGAAGTGATCCTGACGCATGCGGAAGGAGTTCGTCTCCCCAAGTGGATCATCATTAGATCACACTGAACACAGACAGGGGGACGCCCATTTCCACTTATTTATGCATTCACTGGTTGACTCTTATAGGTGCCCTGATGGGGCATCAACCGCAACCTTGGCATATGGGGATGAAGCTCTAACCAACTGAGCTACCAGGCCAGGGCATGGTGGTTTCTTAATATTGTGAAATGTGCAGCGTGAAACAGGATGTTCTCCTGTTAAAACAAAGGTTGGTCATGTTCCAGGAACTTTGTCTTACAGGGCCACTGCAGCTCACAAGGGAGCCACCCAGAGGCACTGCTCCTGTCTCTGCAACTGTGCAGCCCTGCTGGTGTTTGTGTTTCTAAGTATGCCAGGAGGTTTGTTGCTGGTGTTACTTTGGGATTTCAAAATTTTTTATACCAAGGCAATATAAATGAATGATAATAACAACCTAAAATAACAAGTGGAAACTACTAGGTATTCTTCTATACTTGACCCAAGATTAAATACAGATATTTTTTTTTCTGTTTCTTAAGCACAGTTAGAGATAAGTTGAGTGAAGAAAACATTTATAAAAATAAATACTTTCATTTGAACAGAAAAATAATAATAAAAGCCAAGGTCCTTAGGACGGACTGATCAGAGCCTATCTGCTTCTGCACCCCTGTATTATCCTGCTTCCTACTGCTCCCCATTCCTGCACTTCCTTCCAGCACCAGGCTCCTCTATTCCTGCAGGCAGGTCCTACGGTACACCCTTTGCTTCCCCTGACTTGGGGCCTGCATCTCTCAGTTGTTCACTTGCTAACTCCCTTGTCTTCTTAAATCTTTGATAAAGTCTCAGCAAGGAGACTTACCATGAGCATATATATAATTTAATACTACCTGCAGCCTGCCCCTGACGCCAGCACTCTTGATCCTTCTAACACTGCTTTACTTGTCCCGTTTCCCTTATCACCCTCACCTTCAGACATATTATACAATTTACTTATTTGTTGTCTGTCTTCCTTTATCACACACATAGAAAGAGAAACACTTGTAGAAGGTAAGCTCGCTAGAGGCAGACATCTTTGTGTGTTTTGTCATTGATGTATCTCATGCTTCTTTTTTTTAAATTTTTTTTTATCTTCACTCAAGGACATTTTTTGATATTTTGTTCAAATAAAGTGGGAGGGAGAGAGAGGAAGAGAGAGAGAGAAACATCGACGTGAAAGGGACACATGGAGTGGTCGCCACCCACACGACCCAACCAGGGCCGGGGACAAACTGCAACCAAGGTATGTGCCCTTAGCGGGAACAGAACCAGGTCTCTCCAGACTGCAGGCCAACGCTCTAACCACTGAGAAATCCAGCCAGGGCTCATGCTTCTAAAACAATGTCTTGCCCTAGCCTGGGTAGCTCTGTTAGTTAGAGTCTCATCCCAATACACCAAGGTTGCAGGTTCAATCCCTGGTCAGGGCACATACAAGAATCAACAAATGAATGCATATATAAGTGGTACAAAATTAATGTTTCTCTCTCTCTCTCTCTCTCTCTCTCTCTCTCTTTCTCCTTTCTGCTCTCTCTCAAATCAATCAATAAAATTAAAAAAAAAAAAAAAGAAACAGCCCCAGCCAGTGTTGCTCAGTTTGAGTATCATCCTGTACACCAAAAGGTGGTGGGTTCTGTCCCTGGTCAGGGCACATACCCAGTTGCAGGATTGATCCCCAGCCGGGGCACGTGTGGCAGATGGCCAATCGATGTTTCTCTGTCACATCAATGTTTTTCTCTCTCTCAATCTCTCTCCCTAAAATCAGTTTTAAAAATTAAATTTAAAAAATTTAAGTCCTTTATAAAAAATAAAATAAGCCCTGGCCTGTTTGGCTCAGGAGTTAGAGGGTCAGCCTGAGGACAAAAGAGTCATTGGTCCAATTCCAGTCAAGGGCATGTACCTCGGTTGTGGTTCATCCCCAGCCCTGGTTAGGGTCATGTGGGAGTCAACCAGTCAATGTGTCTCTCTCACATCAGTGTTTCTCTCTCTTTCTTTCTCCCTCCCTCCCTCTCACTTTATCTGAAGATAAATGGAAGAATATCCTCGGATGAGAATTTTAAAAATAAATAAATAAAATAATGCCTGGCCTATATTAGACACTCCATATTTGTTAATATCTCCATGAATAAATGGAAGGAACAACAAAGCACCATCAACAGCAGTTGTATCTGGAAAAGTGAACTGGGTGAATGGAGTAGAGATGGAAAAAATGTGTAATTGTATTCATTTTTCTTTTTTAATGTTGTAATTTATGTTAACTATTGGTTGGGCATCATACCACGCATCAAGATTGCCAGTTTGATTTCTGGTCAGGGCACATGCCCGGGTTGCAGGCTGAATTCTGAAACTTGTGTACATGCCCTGACCGGGAATCGAAACAGCGATATTTTGATGCATAGGACAATGCTCAACTAACTGAGCCACACGAGCCAGGGCAACAAGTGTTAAAATGCAACAATTTCTGAGCAAGATAAGTAAAACTGCCTGGATGGTGTGGCACAGTGGTTAAGCACTGACCCACGCACCAAAAGGTTGCTGGTTCGATTCCCGGTCAGGGCACATGCCCAGGATGTGGGCCAAATCTCCAGTGGGGGGCATGCAGGAGGCAGCCAATTGATGTTCTGTCTCATCGATGTTTCTATCTCTCTCTTCCTCTCCCTTCCTCTCTCTCCAAAATCAATAAAGGAAAAAAATAAGAAGAAGAAAAACTAAATCCATCTCCAGATACATGAGTTAAACTGTAGAACTCTAATTAGAAAGACATTTTTAATAGCAAATAGAAAATCGATATAGATTACCAACAAAGAATTAACAATTAAACCACCAGCAGATTTCTCTTCAACAATAACAGAAGACAGAAGGCTGTTGAATGCTTATTTTCAAAAGGCTAAGGAAAAAAAATAACAATAATATACCCAACTGTCATTCGAGAATTAGGGTGACTAGTCTGTTTGACTCAGCAGTTAGAGCATCAGCCTGCGGACGAGACCTGGGTTCGGTTCTCGATAAGAGCATGTACCTCAGTTGCAGTTTGTCCCTGGCCCCAGTTGGGGGTTATGTGGGTGGCAACCAGTCAATGTGTTTCTCTCACATCAATCTCTCTCTCTCTCTATTTCCTCACTATCTGAAGATAAATGCAAAAAATGTCCTCGGGTGAGGATTAAAAAGAAAAAAAGAATTAGGGTGAAATTAAAGACACTTTTGGAAAAAAGGAAGTGTCTTGGTTCAGGCTGCCATGACAAAATACCATGGACCGGGTTGCTTAACCAAAAGGTATTTATTTCTCACCGTTCTGGAGACTGTAAAGTCCAAGATCAAGGTGCCAATTGAGTAGGATCCTGGGGCAACCCACTTCCTGGCTTGCAGATGGCTGCCTCTTCACTGTGCCCATTCACAAGGGGCAGGGATGTGGAGGAGGTGTGCTTTGTTCTCTCTTCCTTTCTTACAAAGATACTAATTACATCATGGGACCCACCCTCATGACTTCATCTAAATCTAATTACCTCCCAGAGGCCCCACAATCATACACCTTTACACTGGGAGTCAGGGCTCAAGATACACATTTTAGGGAGATACAAACATCAGTCCATAACACAAGGAAAAAATGTTTACCACTAATAAATCATTTGAAAAAAACATTAATAACGAATATATTCAGGAAAGAAGAAAATCAAAAGCAAAATAAATTAAAAATTAAAAAGAAATGATGAGTAAAGAAAGTAATAAACATGTCAGTAAATCTAAGGCAAACATTGATTGTCTAGTACACTAATAATGAATAACAGAAGTTATAAAAATAAGATGGAACTCACCAGCTGGACAATAATAAGTAATATTGTGGGGGGCAGTGACTACAGCATTCCCAGAGTTAAAGCATTCCCAGAACCTTGTATTGTTTAGCAGAAGGTATGTAGAGATATAAATTAACAATAGATTTTAAGTATTCATGTTAAAATATGAACTAGTAAAAGAATAAAAATAGGATTCTTCAAAACCAATCAACGGGGAGAAACAGAATAAAGAAACCCTTATTAGGAAAAAAAACAAAAACAAAAAAAAACAAGGAAGGGACAAAATAAAATAGAATAGAAAAAGGAGCAACATACTTTTTTTTTTTTTAATCCTCACCTGAGGATATTTTTCCATTTTTTGTACAGATAGAGTGGGAGGGAGAGAGAGGAAGGGAGAGAGAGAGAGAGAAACATCGACGTGAAGGGACACATCGAGTGGCTGCCACCCGCACGACCAACCAGGGCCGGGGATAAACTGCAACCGAAGTACGTGCCCTTAGCGGGAACCGAACCCGGGTCTCTGTGGACCGCAGGCCGACGCTCTAACCGTTGAGCCAAACTGGCCAGGGCAGGAGCAACATACTTTTTAAGTTTTCTTCAACTGAAGTTTACATATTGTACAAAAAAATTAAAATTAAATTTCATCAGTTAGTCCCATCTTTGGCTAGTTTGCTTTTACATGCTTTTAATATATCCCAGTAGTCCTTGTGTTTTGTTTTCTTTTTTAGAGAGAGAAAAAGGGATGGGGGTGAGGAGAGAGAGGGAGAAATATTGATTTGTTTTCCACTTATTTATGCATTCATTGGTTGATTCTTGCATGTGCCCTGACAGGGGATTGAACCTGAGACCTTGGGATATCTAGACGATGCTCTAACCAACCAAGCTACCCAGCCAATCTCTACCCCAGCAGTCTTTCAATGTTTCTTTGCTTTCTGGCATAACAAAATGTCCTAGGCATGTCTTGTACATTTCTTGCTCCAGACCTGGAGTCAGCAGTTTCTCAGAGGAGTTTGGGTTCTTTCATTGGGAAATATCACAGAGAATTCAACCAGGACACCACGGGTGCTCTTTGCCACTGGAGTGCCGTTGCTTCTTGAGCTTTCAGTGGGCAGAGTTAAGAAATATGAATATTTTTAGAAATAGAACACTTAACTATTATTTCGTATTGATATTCCCAACTCACTTTAAAGATGATAGGATTTTACTTAAATTCTTTAATCTTATATTTATATTCTATTTTCCTTATACTACAAATCTTGGTTCCTAATGAAAGTCACATAATTACTTGACTTGTACGTGTGTGTGTGTATATATATGTGTACATATATATATACACGTACACACACACACACATATATATATTCAAGTTTATACCTTTATTTTTTTATTCCTCACCTGGGGATATTTTTCTACTTATTATCAGATAGAGTGGGAAGGAGGAAGAGAGAGAGAGACAGAAAGAAACATCGATGTGATAGAGCCACATCGACTGGTTGCCTCCCCCACAACCCAACCAGAGCCAGGATGAACCGCAACTGAGGTACATGCCCTTGACCGGAATCAAACCTGAGACAGTGGTCTGTGGGCCAACGCTCTAACTGTTGAGCCAAACCAGCCAGGGCTCAAGTTTATACTTTTATTTATTTATTTAATCCTCACCCGAGGACATTTTCCCATGTTTTATTCAGGTAGAATGGGAGGGAGAGAGAGGAAGAGAGAGAGAGAAACATCAACGTGAAAGAGACACATCGAGTGGCTGCCACCCGCACAACTGACCAGGGCCGGGGACAAACTGCAACCGAGTTATGCGCCCTTAGCGGGAACCGATCCCGGGTCTCTCTGGACCACAGGCTGACGCTCTAACCACTGAACCAAACGGGCCAGGGCTAGTTTATACTTTTAAAATACCACAAATGATAATATTAAAAATAAGACTAATAATTTATCTAAAAAAATTTTTGTAGCTCTTTTTGTCCTTAGGATAGATCCCATTCAAGATGTACAGTCAGAATTCTATTATTTAAAGTCCCTTAAGATAATCTTTTTATGTTGTTATGTTACCAACTTGGTATCAGTTAGGTTTATTGGTTTCTATTTGTCATTAATTTTTTAGGCTGTTCTTTTTTTTTTAACTTTTCAATGTAAAATATTTACATGATTCAATAGTCAAATAGCAAACGAGATATATTTAATACAGATACAGATAAAGTTATAGATACAGACATTGATATAAATACAGGTATCTTACATATTATTTTCTTATAGCTTTACATATTTCCATAAGATAGAGATACCAGAGTGAATCAACAAGAAAACTAGTGACAAACATTTGGTTGCAGTGCTTTACAAATTGTTAATAGCACTGTAATTACTAGCCTATTAGTCATTTTTTTTTTTAGGTTAAATTCTTATTGGTTGTATTGCTGTGCCAAAGAGTAGATCAATCTGTCATTAGTCTTGAAATTACTAAATTCCTCATAGGGATTGTACCAGTCTGTGCTCCCCCCAGCAATATACAAGACTGCCTATTTCTCCATAGCTTCCCAACAGATACATTGTCAAACCTTAATGTTTGACATATATATGCCAATATAATGAGTGGGAAATGGTATATTTGTTTCATCATATTTCTAATTTTTTTTTCACATCTGATGCCTGATATCAGAAAGTGTCTTACAATTGATGGCATTAAATAGGTACATTTGGAAGCATTTTCTTTCTTTTTTTAGCGGTACATGAAGTGGTGATGTATTTACAGTTCATGGTATTTTACAATCAATGAAATATGTTATATCAATAATCTCAATCAATATAAATGGACTAAACAGTTCAAGTAAAAGTCAAAATTTTTCTGATTAAATAAACGTATTTTTTAAAATTCTGCTATATGTCATTTAAAAGACCTCCACAGTAGCCTGAAAAATTGATAGTAAAATGATGAGAAAAAGTCAAATACTAACCATATAAAATACAGTAGAGCTATATTTTAATATCAGACCAAACAAAATTTAAGGAAAAAAGCATCATTAAAGATAAAGGACAGTCCCACATAATGATAAAATTTAAATCAAAATTCTAAACACATATGCCCTAATAACATTACCTCAAAATATAAAGAAGAAAATGGATAATATTGTAAGGAGTAGTCTAACTGAGTGTCATAGAGGAAAATAGTAACTCAATTTTCTCATTAATTGATAGCTCAAACAGACAAAATATTAACAAAGATACAGAAGATTTAAAGAAGACTTAATAATTGCTTGATCTAGTTAAAAAATACAGTAACTTGCCCCCACTCCCTGCCCTCCCAAAGTTAGTGTATTCTTCTCAAGCACATATGGGTCATTTTTGAAAAGTAATCATACACTGGGAAATAAAGTAAGTCTCAACAAATAACAAAAGATCAGTCGGTATTATACAGATGTAATTTGTATATTCTCAATGTAATTAGGTTAGAAATCAATAACTATGAATATCCTTTTACAAAATCCACCTATTTGGAAATTGAAACTCTATTAATGCAACTTAAATATTAACAAAATAAAGAAGAAAAACCATATGATCATCTAAACAGATGTAGAAAAGACATTTCAAGAAGCCTGTAATCAAAGTTATAATTAATTATGAAGAGTTAGAAGCATGCTCTTTAACACCAACAAGAGACGCATGTCCCATATATTTTCATCTATTTAATATTATATTGGATACACTAACCTGTACAGTAACACCATAGACAAAACTATTATTACCTGCAAAGAATGTCATTGACTATATAGAAAAATCCAGGAATATCTACAGATAAACTCCCAGAAATAACATTCAGCAAGTTTTCTGATTATAAGATCAGTATACAAAAAGTAATTGTTGCTTATCATCTTCAACAATTAATTTAAAATGTTATTTTTAAAGTACATATTATTTTTAAAATAGCACCCACTCACCCCAGGCCCTCCAAAAGCTCTGTAAGGTACTCAGAAATGAATCTAATACACTGGCCGATTTGGCTCAGCGGTTAGAGCATCAGCCTGCGGTCCAGAGAGACCTGGGTTCGGTTTCCGCTAAGGGCACGTACCTCGGTTGCAGTTTGCCCCCTGCCCTGGTTGGGTCATGCGGTGGCAACCACTCGATGTGTCCTTTTTCATCGATGTTTCTCTCTCTCTCCCTCTCTCTCTCTCCCTACAAAAAAAAAAAAAGAGAGAGAGAGAAGAAATGAATCTAACAAAATATATAAAAGGACTTTATGGAAAAATCATAAAATATGATTTAAAAAACAAAAAAACTAGCTGCCATCTTGCATCCCCACGTGTGCGCTTCTTCTCAGCTGGTCTGCCCAAGACCCCCTGAGCGCCAACCCTACTCCTGTCGGCCCCGTTTCCTCTCCAACAAGATGAAAGAAATTGTCATGAACCAAGAGAAACGCCAAACTGTAGGCACAAGTGTGCGTTGGTGGGAAAGGAACTGCTCGTAGAAAGAAGAAGGTGGTTCACAGAGCAGCTACAGCAGATGATAAAAAACTTCAGTTCTGGCAGCCACTCGAGTGTCCCTTCACATCGATGTTTCTCTCTCTCTCTCCCTTCCTCTCTCTCCCTCCCACTCTATCTGTACAAAAAAATGGAAAAATATCCTCGGGTGAGGATAAAAAAAAAAAAAAAAACTTCAGTTCTCCTTAAAGAAGTTAGGGGTCAACAATATCTCTGAGATTGAAGAGGTAAATATGTTCACAAACCAAAGAACAGTGATCCACTTTAACAACCCTAAAGTGCAGCATCCCGGGCAGCGGACACTTGCACCCTTACAGGCCTCGCTCAGACAAAGCAGCTGACAGAAATGCTACCCAGCAGCTAAAACCAGCTCAGTGCAGACAGTCTG
Source organism: Molossus alvarezi (assembly GCA_037176705.1). Classification (NCBI taxonomy): domain Eukaryota; kingdom Metazoa; phylum Chordata; class Mammalia; order Chiroptera; family Molossidae; genus Molossus; species Molossus alvarezi. The sequence goes on from CM073899.1 coordinate 20,237,607, forward strand.
CCTAGTTTAAGGAGACTGGTTGAAGCTCTGCCCAAACAATCTGTAGATGGAAGAGCACCACTTGCTCCTGGAGAGGATGATGATGATGAAGTTCCAGATCTTGTAGAGAATTTTGATGAGGGTTCCAAGAATGAAGCAAACTGAATTGAGTCAACTTCTGAAGAAGATAATCTTGAAGAAGTTACTGGGAGCTGCTATTTTATATTATGACTGCTTTTTTCAAATTCTGTTTATGGATCTGATAAAATCTAGATCTCTAATATTGTTTAGCCCAATCCCCCTGGACATTGCAGCTCTTTTCCGTTTTTGCTTATACATAAATCATTCTTTGTAGCTAATTAAGCTGAAGAGACCTGGGAATAAAGTTTGAAACAGGTTAATAAAATTCTTTGCCTAGTATAATTTTATCTTTGCCTAGTATAATTTTATTTTGTATTTCATTGACATTGTACACAGAAAACAAAGTTTGTAGAAAGCTAATCATGGCATGTAATTTAACATACTCTTTGATGGAATTTTATTACAGATTTAACATGATAGTATAATGTAACAAAGGTGTTATAAAGTTCCTCATGTTTGCAAACATTTCTCCAGTAGCCCTCAAGGCTTCCATGATTTATGTGATGGGTGTAATTATAAAACAGGAATAGAATACTCCTTTGTGGATGAGCAAGGGTTTTTTTCTTTCAATGTTGTTTATATTGTAAGCATATATTGAGTGCCTTATATGTACTTCCACACTTAATTTTCTCTCATTTAATCCTCAATCTATAAAGTAGGAACTAGTTGCTCCATTTTGTAGATGTAACTGTAAGTTACTTCAAAAAAGTAGAAAAAAATTAAATAAAATAAATACATAAAAACCCTCAAAAAAGCAAAACAAATAGAAAAAAAAGTGTTACGGTCATGAATGAAAAGATTCAATATTAAAATTTCAATTGTCCCCAACAAAATATATAAATTTAGTTTATTCCAATAAAAGTCTGAAAATGTAGGAGGAAGGTATGATTTGATGTCTGAATCTAAAATTCATATGCAAGAGTAAAGGAACAAAAGTAGCTAAAAGAATTTAAAGAAAATAGTTAAGAGGAACTACCATGTCAGTTATCAGAACTTATTTGAAAGCTATAATAATCTATTACAATTATCAATAGTTATTGAGTGCTTACCATGTGCTAGGCACTGTACTGAGAACTTAAGATGTAGTAACTCATTTAATACGACACCTCTATGAGTGAATAATTATCAATATCCCTTTTGTATAGAGCACAAAACTGAAGCAGAGAATTTAAGAAAATGCTCAAGATCACATGTCATATCAGTTGTATAAGACAAATTAATCATTGGAACAAATAGATTTCTCAGAAATATCTATATATTTATATAAATACACATTCACAATGTGTACATGTGTGAATATATTTGTGTATATTCAATATATTATACTGGGGACAGTTAGAGATAGAGATAGAGGTGATAGAGATAGAGATGATATGGATATGGATATGGATATGGATATGGATATGGATATGGATATGGATACTGTCTATGTAGCAGAGGAAGCCTTCTGATCAGTAAAGGTAATATAGACAATTCAACGAGTTGATGAGAAAGTTGTTATCCATATGGAAAACATACAATTAAATCCCCACATTGTTCATAAAGATGTGTTCAAGGTAAGGAGCAAAATTGTGAAATTTTTAGAAGAAAATAAAAGATATCTTTATGGCATCAAAATAATAAGAAATTTCTTGCCCTGGCCAGTGTGGTTCAGTTGGTTGGAGCGTCGTCCTGCACAAAAGGTTGCAGTTTCGATCCCTGGTCAGGGCACTTACTCTCTCGTTCACTCTCACTCTCTCACTCTCTTTCCCTTCCCCTCTCTCCAAAATCCATAAGCATGTGCTTGGGTAAGGATTCAATTGTTTAAAAATAATAATAAGAAATGTCTTACATAAGATACAAAAACCAAAATTACCAAAAAGTTGGATAAAGTTAGCTAAAAATTTCTCAACCCAAAGATTACACCAGTAAAATAAAAAGAAAAGACACAAATTGACAAAGAATTAGTATCCGGAATATAGAGACAAAACGTACCACTCATTTTTAAAAGATAAATAATTCTTGTATTATGGGTAAAAAAAATATTACAATTTATAGGAGGAAAAACAAATGGCTAATAAACATATCAAAATGTATATACACTTAACCTTACTAGTAATTAGAGAATTGCAAATTAAAACAACAATTAGATAATATTTCATACTCATCAAATTGGCAAAAATTAATGTCTGAAAATATCAGATTTTGATACAAATTTGGAGCAATGGGAATTCTCATGGGTGACTGGGAGAAGATAAATCAGCACATCGATTTTGGAGAGCAACTTGGCAATATCTAGTCTAGTTGAAGATGCCCATTCAACATGATCCAGCACTTTCTGGTTAAAAATAATTGCATATGGGACAGCTAAGGCATGTGAAGAATGTATTGAAGAATGTTTATTAAAAAGAAAAATTGGAAGCAGACTAAAATCCCATCAACAGAAGTATGGACAAATGCTATGATGCAGTGAAAATCAAAATTCTAGAACCAGTCCTGGCCAGGTGGCCCACTTAGTTAGAGTGTTGTCCCAATACACAAGGTTGTGGGTTTGATCTCTGTCCAGGGCACTTAAAAGAAGCAACCAATGAATGCATAAATAAGTGGAATAACAAATCAATGTTTCTCTGTCTCTCTCCCTAAAATTAATTTTTATTTAAAGTCTAGAATGAAATCTATATAATGGATATAGCACAAAACATAATGTTAAATTTTTTAGAAGCCATCTACACAAGCATATATACAATATGATGTCATTATGTGAATTTAGAAACCATGTGTAGTAACAATATGAAGGCATGCATGAAAATGACAGCAATGGGTAATTGTATCACATGTTATATGATTCCATTTAAATGAAGTATCCAGAACAGGCAAGTCTAGAGACAGAAAGCAAATTTGTAGTTGCCAAGGGCTGGAGGGGATTAGAAAACCAGCTAACAGTGATTGGATTTCTTCATAGAATGATGAAAATGTTCTAAAATGATTGTGGATGCACAACTCTTTGTATGTTCTAAATAGACACCATGGGATTGTATACTTTAAATGAATGAATTACATTGTGTATGAATTATATTTTAATAAAGCTATTATGTAACAAAAACAAAATGATAATGGTTACCTCTGGAGAAGGAATTGGGGAATAGGATTGGGGAAAGAACACAGAGGCTCCAGTTTTGTAATGTTTTATAATTTTTATAAAAATCTGAAGAAAACGTGGGTTTCAGAAGTGATAGGTAGAATGTACAAGGGTATTAATTACATGTTCTTTACATTTTATTTATGTTTAAAATACATAGAACTTAAAAGAGTATTTAGGAGCTACTACAAATAGGACATTGTATCCATGGACTATCACAGGAGATAAAGGCATTAAAGATGCTTCACACCTGAAACTTATATAATTTTGTTAACTAATATCACCCTAATAAATTCAAAAAAATTTAAATCCTCACCCAAGGATATTTTTCTATTGATTTTTAGATAGAGTGGGAGGAAGGAAGAGATAGAGAGAGAATACTGATTGGTTGTCTCCTGCATGATCCCGACAGGAATCGAACCAGCAATCAAGGTATGGTATATGCCCTTGACTGAGAATCAAACCTGTGACTCTTTGGTCCACCAGCCCATGCTCTAATCCCTGAACAAAACTGGCCAGGGCCCAATAAAATCAATTTAAAAAAAGAAGGATGCTTCACATGTTTCTGGCTTGGGGGATGATGTGGAACCAAAAGATAGGAAGTGACAGGACAGGGAAAGTGGAGGGAGAAGTGTGTGGGGGAAGTGGGGAGGAGGAAAACAGGAGAAAATAAGGGGGGGGGTAGGCTTTGAGAGGCCAGAGAGTGAATAATAAATTCAGTTTTCCAAGGATCCAATTTGAAATACTTATAAGACATCCAAAGGGAGAAGCCACCAGAAAGTTGGAAATATAAATTTACAAATGTAGTTAGACAGAAGAGTCGTAATTTTCTGTTTACAGGAAGAAAGAGTATCTTCATATTACACGTGTGCTGTTTGGACGATGCTTTAAGGAAACAGTGATGTCAGGCAGGCATCTGGGGCAAAGGAAGACGCCCTCAACACGAAGGCCAGGCGAGGACGAGTCTCAGGAGGCAGGAATGAAAACACACAGCCCGAATGTGGACTGACAAACAGAACCATAGAATAAGCAGGACCTAAAGAGGGGTGGACAAAGGGGCCTGCCTTTATCCGCAAGGCCAGCGTGAAAGGTGTTCGGGGAACCACAAGGAAGCCTCTCCTTGGCTGTGTGCTGAAAGAAACTTTGTCAAAGAATTAGGAAATAGGTTTCCACATGAAACTCAACTCCCTCGGGCTTCCTTCTACTACGAAGAAGTCACCTGTCTGCTCTTCACTAGTGATAGGGACCCTCAGCGGGCCCGAAAGTGTCTTGATGTCCCTGAGCCTTTGCCTCTTGCTCTGCACGGGAAGGATGCGGCTGTTTACCACGGAGGATGTGGTGAAGATTCGCAGCGCTGCGAATGTGAAGGGCTTGGCACAGGGTGTCCCTGACATGAGCGATTCAGTAAATACTCCCCAGACCTCCATATACATTTTTTTAAATACAGATACACTGGCCCTGGCCGGTTTTGCTCAGCAGTTGCTCTCTGTGGACCAGAGAGTTCAGGGCTCGGTTCCTGCTTGGGGCACGTACCAAAAAATAAAATAAAATAAATAAATAAATAAATAAATAAATACAGATACACTATATTTTTGTGAAGAATTTCTATTGTTATGAAACTCTATCCAGATGTCTAGCCCACAAAACACTGATGCAGTAAAAGGCTTTTTATATGTACATATTTAAATTCTGTAATAAAAGTCTTTATTGAAATTTAATTGACATAGAACATTATATTAGTTTCACGTGGAAAACAAAATGGTTCAATATTTGTATATATTGCAAAATGATCACCACAATAAGTCTGGTTAATATCTTTCACCATAAGTAGTTACAATTTCTTTTTTCTTTATTTTTTAACCCTTGCCCAAGGATATTTTTCTATTTATTTTCAGAGAGAGTGGGAGGGAGTGAGAGAGAGAAAAACATCAATGTGAGAGGGACACATTGACTGGTTGCCTCCCACACTACCCTGACCAGGGCCGGGGTGAACCACAACCGAGGCACGTCCCCTTGAACAAAATCAAACCCGCAACTCATTGGTCCATGGGCTGGTGCTCTAATCACTGAGAAAAACCGGCCAGGGCCAATGTTTTTGTCTTGTGATAAGAACTTTTAAGATCTACTCTCTTAGCAACTCTCAATATACAATGCAGTGTTATTAACTATACTCATTATGCTGTACATCACACCTCTCAGATTTACCTATTTTATAATTGGAAGTTTGTACCCTTTGACCATCTTTACCCATTTTGCCCACGCCCTACCCTCCACCTCTAGCACCTTCAATATTTCCCAAGACCCCACATTTTCTTAACAACCCCATCTGACCGAAAAGGTACCTGATGCTGGTTAAGTCATACAGCTGGTAAATGTTAGAACCAAAATGCAAACACTGGTTTTCCGATGGTAAATCTCACCTTTCCCCACTAACCCATGAAAATCTTGCATATTAATTCCATGTTTTCAGAAGCATAAAATCAGAGTGCTATGGGAGTATGTGAAGCATTTTGAATCACAGTTCACAAATAACATTTTGGAAAAGTTTAGTATTTTTTTTAATTTACTGATTGATTTGAGAAAGAAGAAGAAGAGAAAGAAATATCAACTCGTTGTTCTACTTATTTGTGCATTCTTTGGTTGTATATGCCCTGACAGGAGATCAAACCCGCAACCTTGGTGTATTGGGACGACACTCTAACCGACTGAGCTACCTGGACAGGGCTTGGAAAGTTTAATTGGAGTGACTCTGAACTACCAGTTTGGAGTCAGGAAGTGAGAGGACAAATGCAGAAATCTGAACATGTGGTCCCAAAATATATTATATATTTGCCCAGATGTAATTGTTTTACGAAGAAGTAAGGAATATGTAAAAATAGTTTATTCTTCACTGTCACAGATAAACATTCAAGCAATATGCAATTAATCAGAAGCCATTTCTCATGAAAATATTATTTCAATGTGAAATCATTTCCATAAGTACAACTGTGAAATCCTTCAGGAAATTGAAACAGAACACAGTTCAACTGTTACAAGTGTGCCTTATTTTCTAGATAGTTTTCATAAGAGCTGAATTTTCAAATATGGTTTCTCATTGACTTTTATTACAAAATTATAGATACTTTTCCATTTTTTCAAGTAACACATATTTTCAGTTACAGACTGTAACAGTATGAATGGCACTATTTATCACTCTACACAAAGGAACATAACCTGACCCATTTTATAATTAAAGACAAGAAACATCACAGTGTTTTTAATAGTGACTATTCTATTATGGTGATTAAATGTAAAAGTAACACTAGCTGAGTGACATTAAGTTATTTAAACTCTTTCAGCCTTAATTTCCTTAACTGTAAAATGGGGAAAATACCTACTTAATGGCATGATTGTGATTATAACATGAAATGATAGATACTAGATGCTTCATCCAGTAAATGCTCAATAAGTAGTAACAGTGGAAATGCAAGGGACAGTGGCAGGGGTAGTCATTGAAGCAGTAACACAGCAGTAATAGTAGCAGTAACAGAAATAATCAGAATCAAGGAGACCACTGGTAAAAGGTGAGACCCTGAACTCATGAACAATGAGAGGAACTTTGAGGATTCCCCTATAAGGAATGAAAGGGGAGGGATGGGAGAACAAAAACAAGGTGAAGACTTGAGCCATTCAGGGGTAAAGGCAACATGAGAAACCCCCTGTGGTGGGGCAAGCAAAAGACATTTAAAAACAAAATTTCTAATTTGTTTTCTGTTGAATTTGGCCAAGCAGTATGCACAGTGGGATCACTCCTGGTGACCCCTAAATGCTGAAGAAAGTCCAGTTCATGACTAAATTCTTTGTGTGAGCAGATTTTGCAGAAATCGAGGAAAGGGCAGAGTTTTACAGGGAAAGCAAGCACAAAGCCAAGGACCAGCCTAGAGAGCTTGAGGTAGACTTTGCACTTCTGCAGGAAGGGGAATGGGCACCGGAGTTCATCCTAACCAGATCTTAGTGGAAAGGAGATGTCTCCGACATGTGTTAGATGTTTGCTACCTAAATTCTTTTCACTTCCCATTCATCACCATCACCACCGAATCTGAATTCCCCTGATTAACTCCTCTTCACTGTTCCGATTGTTACTTGTCCAAAGTCTGTGTGTCCGACACTGTAAAAGACCAAAACTCAAAACGTCAGAGTTTGGAGTAAGGAAATGTTCATTGATTGAGAAGATGACAACTGAGAAGATGAGAGATCTAATGGTGCCTTTAATCAGCTTCAGAAAGTATAGAGTTCAGGCTCCTTTCTTGTCAAAGGAAGGGACAATGGGAGGGACAAGAGATGATTGACAGCCACAGACATCTGGGCATCAGTGGGAGTCTGAGGAAGAAACCTCTAAATCTCTTTGTTCCCTGTAGGTTAACTCCAGCTGATCTGAGTCTGGCCTTGAGGCTCCTGCAAATCTTTGATAAACAATCATTATTTTTGTACATATTTTCCCCACCCCCTAGAGAGAAATCTTCCAGCAAGAGGCTATTCTTGTAAAAACTCAAGCTGCAACAGAATTTCTCTAATGATTAGCCTATCTATATGCAAGAACACAAGCTTGAACAAGATGGAGTCGGAGAGGCTGAACATTTCACTGTTACAAGATCTCAATTTTCAAGTTACTGAAGGTCTTCCCAGACCCTCCTATGTCCAGATTAGGTATCGCTGCTTGGCTCTACAATAGCACCTGGTACATATCCCCTGTCATAGCACTTTTCACCTTATAATACATGAATCATTGACTCTCTCCCCCATAGACTTTAAACTCTATGAAGACAAGAACAATGTCTTTTTGTGTACACCATTCTATTCCTAACACAGAGTGCTGCACTCAATAGGAACTCAGTAAATCTTCTTTAAAAGAGAAATCAAGCTGAAGAAGGAAGGTGGACGCAAAGCTTGAAGAAAAAGTAAAGCAGTGACCAAAGCATGACACACTCACCTTTTTTTAGAAAGGATAGCCCAGTTTGATTGGCCATGGCAGGGGAGAACCTGAAATCCAAATACTGGCCCAAAGCAAAGGGTGTTCATGGCACTCTCATTCCCTGCCCAGGACTGAGCTCTCAGAGCCAGGGCCATTGGGAGGGAAAGTTGCAGGGGGCTGTCCATGGTTTCTAAGGAATGTACTTTTTTCCAATTTTGATCTCTGGATTAATCAGTTGCTCTAGGAACAAAGACACTAGAAAATTTAGTTTGAGACAAAGAAGGCAAAGAAATGTTTCCCCCACTGTGTTTTTCCTTCCCCTTACTGAGGGTTGGCTTAGCCTGGTGATGATCAGGATCTCTCGTGTTACAGGGCTAAAATGAGATGGGTGTGTGTGTGTGTGTGTGTGTGTGTGTGTGTGTGTCCCCAAGATGAGAGCAACAGACAAATATGAAAACCATAGTAGAGCCGCAGTTGAGACTGTCAAGAACAGAGCCCAAGAGTACTCATTCTGAGTATACGGCTGTATTGCTACCCAGAAGACCAGAGTATGAGCAGACTCTCAGGGAGGGGAAAGGAGCACACTATTTAAATATTATTAGTGGATATTGTTTAAAATATGCAGCTACTTCAATCCATAGCATGTGCAGCTTACTTTTGGGAGCCAGTCCCAGTGTGGTGTGTGGGCAAGTCTGTCCAGTTTCAAGTACTGAGGATGGACTGAATAATCACTGCTCTTTGCTCAGCTCTTCATTCCCAACAGCTGTCGGCATAGGCTCCCCTGAAGACAGCCCTTGAGTAGAAGGGATTCTAACGAAACTCTCTCGTGTCAGACAAAGGTGATGATGCTTGCACTGGAAGCTGGGGAAACATTCCAGGGAAGATTAAGAAGAAAACTCACCTCTCCACTTGAAAAGCAGGGGCAAGGGAGAGGGTGCCCAGCCCCTGGGCTAAGAAAAAGATGCATAGGATTCCCGGTGGTGGTTATTAGTAAATGGGAACCCAGAAATCAAACTGACTACCTAAGGGAGTTGCATTGCCAGAAATAACAAACAAACCAACAAACAAAAACAAAGAAAAGTCTCGGGACTAGTGAAGAAGGACCCACAAGTCTTAGTCTTTGAAGCAATCCAAAGCCCAAGTGTTTGTATCAACAGAAAATGGGCTGCTTTGAAGATGCCCACATCATCCCTAGTGGGACTCTCACATAGTGCTGAAAGGCCCAGGGTGAGGGCAGTTCAGCGCTCAGCACCTGAGACCAACTGACCAGATCACCGCACTCCACCGCCTGCAGCGAGGGATCAATGAATGTGCATGAGAATCGGGGACCCAGTAATATATCAGTAATAGAAGGCATGAGCTCTGAACTTATTACCAGTGGTAGCTCTTCTCCTTTCTCTATTATCTAAGTAGGAGGGTTTTTTTTTTCTTTTCTGTTTTTGTTTTCTAATCCTTACCCAAGGATATTTTTCTACTTATCTTCAGATAGAGTGGGAGGGAGGGAGGGAGGGAGGGAGGGAGGGAGGGAGGGAGAGAGAGAGAGAGAGAGAGAGAGAAACATCAATGTGAGAGATACACAGTAACTGGCTGCCTCCCACACTACCCCGACCAAGGCCGGGACCGAATCGCAACCAAGGTACGTGCCCTTGACTGGAATCAAACTTGGGACTCTTTGAGCAGAGAGCTGACACTCTAACCACTGAGCAAAACCGGCCAACACCTAAGTAGGAGGTTTTATTGAGGTTATTCCAATTTTTCCTCCATCACTTCGTACCAGATATGCAAGAAGTATCTACCTTTAAAAAGTCCATGGGATGCAAGATAGTGAGATATCACATTTAGACAATAGGAATGGAATTCTCCCAGAAATACCGTGCTCTAAGGCTGAATAATACGTCCATAAAAAACTCTTGAATGCAGTGGTACAATGTGACTTTGGGGTATCCTGCAGTAGGAAGGGATGTATACTTTTGGAAATGTAATTTTTATGATACAGTTAGATCATCTTAGGTGGGGAATCTTTAACGGCACAAGAAAAAAGTAAAGATGACCGTTTCTCCATGGCAGGGGAGGAGTTCTTTTAGTTCTCCCGGCTCAAACCCATTTACCCAGCTCTGGGAATGCCCTGTCTGCACCCTCATGCCAATGCACCCTCATGGCCAGAGGAGCAGGATTCCTGGCAGCCATTTTTGTACAATGTCACTGCTCTTCCAAACCATACTCGCTTGTACCAACAGCATATACCTGTCCCGAGCTGAGCCAATACACCCCTTCCCAGAGGAAACTGGAAACGCAATCAAAAGAGTCTCACTTCAGTGTGGCTCCCTCCTAAACAGAGAACAGAAGACCCGGGATCTGCCCACAGCCACTCCGTCACGGAGAATACGAAGCAATGGAAACCAGAACGAGGGGTGAGAAAGCCAGCACGGAGATCTGCGGCAGACTCCCATCCCTGGGCTCCGGTTCAAGCCATCGGCTGTGTCCCTGGCCTGGGACTTTGAGACAATCCCTTACCTTTAAATAAAATCCCCAAATTCCCTACTGTTTACTTAAGTTACTTCAAATCGGTTTCTGTTACATGTAATCAGTGGAGTCGCAAGTACAGTAATGAAGAGACTCAGCCCAGGACATTCTTTTTTCGCCTAGATGACCTCCATTTCAAGACTTTTCTTGCGATTGTGAACACAGACGGACTGAAGAGACTGAATGAGCAACTGGATCACGAGTTCATCCTGATCTCTGTCTTTATCCTAGTCTATTTCTGCCCTGGAATACAATTCCCTGACACAGTCACACTGTGAGTGTTGTCAGCGGAAGTGGTGTTCCTGGGGTGCTGTGAGGAAAAGAATTTCCTGAGGCTCCCACAGGACGATGCAGTGTTGTGGAAAGCTTTACTGATGATGTAAAATTAAGGGGGTTCCCCTCCAAGAGCCCATGTCTGTCTGTCCTGCTGTGGAAAAAGTCCAGTCTTATCTTCACCAGGGCTAACATTAAGGCCACTGCTCAGAATTTCGGCTCCATATTAAAGTCCAGTCCAGTCCGGCTAGCTCAGCTTGTGCTCCCAGATGCAGTCCATTGCACGTGGGGTCACATGTGGCTCAAGGCCACAGGCTATGGAGAGAGAGTAGAACACACAGGCAAGAGAACACACGTGTAGGTCACGGAGCAAGAGAGAACAGGGGAGAGGGAACTGTCTGCGGTTTCAACTTTCTAACGTTTTGCACGTTTCTGATGGAGTCTACCCCCCAGCAAAATCCATTGTTTCCCAGCTAGACTGATCAGCAAACACCTTCGCTACTCACCCCAAATTCACTTCACATGCACCCATCTCCTTCTTTGTTTGATCCTTTCCCCAGTGATCTGAAGGGAATGGGCCAGTGGTTCCCTGGGGAGTGTGAAGCTTTAGCTTCCTGGTGAAGCTGCCCAGATGACCACGCTTATAATGTCTGGCCTCCCCTTTACTCTCTCCCTATTATTAACATTAATAAACTAGCTAATCATGATGATAACAAAAGTGGGTCTGAATTTCCCCCCAAACTACCTTCCTTAGTGCTGACAAGAAATTAGTGCAGCCCTGGCCGGTTTGGCTCAGCGGTTAGAGCGTCGGCCTGCAGTCCTGAGAGACCCGGGTTCGGTTCCCGCTAAGGGCATGTACCTTGGTTGCAGTTTGTCCCCAGCCCTGGTTGGTTGTGCGGGTGGCAGCCACTCGATGTGTCCCTTTCACATCGATGTTTCCCTCTCTCTCTCTTCCTCTCTCTCCCTCCCGCTCTGTCTGTGCAAAAAATGGAAAAATGTCCTCAGGTGAGGATAAAAAAAAAAAAAAGAAATTAGTGCGACTTTGATGGACAGGAATAGACAGCTTGGGTCCCACACAGCCAAAACCTCAGTCAGCTCTTCATTGATGTTCTGAGCAAGTCTGCCTGCTTCAGAACTGGATTTTAGGAGCTACACTCATACACAGGAGAAAGTAGTCCATGAAATTCATCCTGGGAAGACTGAAGATGTAATCTGTGAAGCAGCATGGAATCCAGAAAACCAGAGTGAATGTGAGACTACCGGTGAAGAAAGAAAAATCAGCTGCCTTCAAAGACGTGAAAGGTAGGCCCTGGCCGGTTTGGCTCAGCGGTTAGAGCGTCGGCCTGCGGTCCCAAGAGACCCGGGTTCGGTTCCCGCTAAGGACACGTACCTTGGTTGCAGTTTGTCCCCAGCCCTGGTTGGGTTGTGTGGGTGGCAACCACTCGATGTGTTGCTTTCACGTCGATGTTTCTCTCTCTCTCTCTCACTCTATCTGAACAAAATATCAAAAAATGTCCTCGGGTGAGGATAAAAAAAAAAAAAAGACGTTAAAGGTAGCCCTGGGCAGAGTGGCTCAGATGGATGAGCATAGTCCCATGCACCAAATGGTTGCTGGTTTGATTTCTAGTCAAGGCACAAGTCCGGATTGTGGGCTCAATCCCAAGTAGGGACTGTGCAAGAGGCAGCCAATTGATGTTTCTCTTTCACATTGGTGTTTCTCTCTCTCTCTAAAACAATAAAAGGCAGAGAGATGCTCTTAGTTCTTGCCTGGAAAGGTGTCCCATTGTAACAGACTCTGAAGCAAAAGGAGACAGTGGAATGGGAAAATTACTATAACTGCCTGGGATCTAGGAAGACACATGTCTACAGGAAGGATTCAGTCTCTCAGTAGCAAAGCTTGATAAGCACTCAAAGAAGAATTCATTCACATGTGTAAGGTGTCATTCTTTTTTTTCCCCCTTCTATCCATAGGGTGAAGAGACCAGTTCAAAGAAGAAAAACGTAAGAAATTTTTGTGCTCAGTCTGATGAGGTCAGCGTCGGACTACTGCTCAACATGGCAGAAAATCTGCTTGATCTTTATCAAATGATGACATAAACAATTATATAGACTGTATGTTTCCTTTTTATTTGGGGGTGTTTTCTTCTTTTTTTTCTATTTATTTTATTTGTTATTGGATGTTTCATTTTTAAATAATTTTAATCTAGTAATTGTGTGTTGAAGGAACTAGTGAAGTTTAATTATTGAAGTACAGAGCTCATTTTAAAAATAATTTTGATTCAGTTATCATGAATTTGAGGAATTGATAGAGTACAGGTATTGAAGTGTTAAGTAATAATCATTTTTTGATTCAAGAAAAAAATGAAATAAATGAGTCAAAATTAATTACAAAATTAAAATTAGATTTTTTTTTAAACATTGCCTATAAATAGTATAATACTGAAATTGAAATACGAATGTGCATGGGCCTTCACAATTATTTCCATCTATTTACCTGATAAATACTGACTCAAGAAATTGATATGTTGACTTCAACCAATTATCTTTAGATCATCGAGTGACAGTTTAATTGTCCTTGTGTGGCTTTGGTTTTTTAGTGCAAACACTGTACTCAGTTTCCCACACAGCACACTACTAGCATATGGTACAGAGCATGGGGTACCACTGAAAGCTGCTTGCAAAGGAGGTCTGCAGAATGGAGATTTCTCAGACGTCTGCGAGGAGTCTTCTGCTCCTGCTGTTAAAACATATTGTGTAGATTTAAAATATATTTATGGAACCAGGTCTTCGGACTTTTCATCATCTATGACTGGATTTCTCAGTGTGCCAAGTATTTTTTATGTTGCTCATTTTAGTAAACCTTTTTGTATCCCCTGAGTTCTCAATACAATGACACCCTGACCATCTGTTCTGTCTCTCTCTTCTGTAAGTTCCCTGCTATGTTGCCAAGGCAACACTACCTGCTACAACATCATAACGAATAGTTACCCCTTCACTAAACTTCTGATATCAAATGCAACTCTTGGCTTTCAAAACCATGGTATTTTATCCTTAGGGTTCAGGTTTCTTCTCTAGGAGATACATGCCTAGTGAGGCTGAAGGCATTCTCAGGGGTCATCTTTCCACTCTTTCCTTGGCCAAGAGTTTCCTTTCACAGTTAGGAAGCCATTATTACCCCATCTTTCACCCTACCAGACTCAATCACTCATGAAAGCATCTAGAATTGCTCAGGATAAGAAAACCACAGGCAGAAATGGCATATTTCACAGAACTATAACAAATAGTCCAAAAATGTATATCAAGTCACAAAAGACCCCTAATAGCAACAGCAATCTTGAGAAAGAACAAAGTTGGAGAACTCACATTTACCTGATATTAAACCATACTGCAAAGCTATAGTAACCAAAACAGCATGGTACTGGCATGAAAACAGACACATAGATCAATAGAACAAAATAGATCCCAGAAACAAACCCACACCTTAATGGTCAACTAATATTTGACAAATAAGGCAAAAACATTAAATAGGGTAAAGATAGTCTATTCAATAAATGGTATTGGGAAAATTGGACAGATATGTGCAAAAAATAAATAAAACTAGAACGTCTCCTCACACCATTTACAAGAATAATCTCAGCACACTCTCCCTCTGGGGAGCATGCCCACACCTTTCCCATCCCCCTCTTATCTCTCCACAGGCATGTATCTCCTAAACTCTAGGGACCCACCAGGGGAGCAGTGGGAAGTGGTAGCTCATCCTGGGATAAACCCCTGAATCTGTTTCCAAGGTCCCCTTTTTTCTAACTTTCCAGTGATCTGGCAGCAGCCCCACTGTGGCTCACTTCTTTCACTGGGACTTCTGTTTCTCAGTGAGCCAAAGCAGCCCCACCTAGGCACCTGGGCTCTCTGCTGGTGCATCTTCTGTCCTAAGACCTTCCTTGTTTCACTGTCCCCAGCTTTAAAAGACTCACTCTCAAAATAAGAAGAAGAAGGAGAATAAACTCAAAACAGATTAAAGACTTAAATGTTTGACTTGAAATCAAGAAAATCCTGGAAGAAAACAAAGGCAGTAAAATCTCGGACATCTCTCATAGCAACATTTTTTATGATATATCTCGTTGGGCAAGGGAAACAAAAGAAAATAAACCAATGGGACTACATCAAACTAAAAAGTCTTTGCATAGCAAAGGAAACCATCAACAAAATGAAAAGACAACCCACTGTATGGGACAACATATTAGTCAATGATATCTGAAAAAGGAATTAAAATTATAAAGAACTTATAAAACTCAGCACCAAAAAAATCCAAACAAACCAATTAAAAAATGGACAAAGGACTTGAATACACACTTTTTCAAAGAGAACATACAGATGGCTCAAAATCACTAATCATAAGATAAATGCAAATTTAAACCACAATGAGATAACACTTCACACCTGTCAGAGCTTAGGAATAGTGACCTAAATTTTCTAATTCAGGGGGCACAGAATCAGATGGTTAAACAATGTTTTTGTGTGTATAGGACTTGAGTTACCTGAATCAGCATTGCTGGGATATTTTATTGAAATGCAGATTCCTGGGTCCCACCTCCTAAATCAGAATCCGAGCATGGGGTCTAGATATCTGTATTTTAACAAGCATGCAATGCAATTGTGATGACACTAGAGAGACCAAACAGACCAAATCCCAGCTCTGCCACCTAAATAATTACAGCACATTAAAAAACTTTTCTGTATCTGTTTTATCTTTAAAAATGAAGTTGATAATATGTACCTTATAAATGGATTGCACACATGCAATAAATATAAGCCATACATTTTGGGTTATTTCTGAATTAATCATGGTACAGCCAGAGGTGATATTTAATAGAGTTAGACAAAAACACCCTGTAGTCTGGCCATTATTTCTGAGCAATGATGGACTCTTATTTAGGACAAACAAGGGGGTAATTTCTTCCAATCAAAAGTCATGTTATAGCCCTGGCCGGTTTGGCTCAGCGGTTAGAGCGTCGGCCTGCGGTCCAGAGAGACCCGGGTTCGGTTCCCGCTAAGGGCATGTACCTCGGTTGCAGTTTGTCCCCGGCCCTGGTCGGTCGTGCGGTGGCAGCCACTCGATGTGTCCCTTTCACATCGATGTTTCGCTCTCTCTCTCCCTGTTCCTCTCTCTCCCTCTCACTCTACCTGAACAAAAAATAGGAAAGTTTCCTCTGGTGAGGATAAAAAAAAAAAAGTCATGTTATAAAACTCCAGCACAGTTTCGAAAGACAGAGCAAAGGGCCACAAAAGTGAAGATGTAAATTCAATCATTTTAAGAATCTACCAATCCAGAAAATATTTTCTATTTCATAAAAACCTGGATACGGGATGGTGTTGCATATATATAATCCCAGAAGGGAAAAAATTAAAGAACCACCTTGCAGAATGGTGCTGTGACACATTGTCTTCCTCTCTGCATTGCTCCAGCAGGATATTTCTGGACTTAAGAGGAAGAAAACCTCTCTCTATCCGACTCTTGTTTCCTGAGTCAAATTAAAGATCTTTCTCCAGCAGTCTCTGGACTTCTGGGTTTCCAAGACACTTTCATAATGATGCACCCGTAATGAAGAATGACAATTACTCCCAGGAGGCTTGCATTGGCCATCTCACAGATTTGGATGTGCATAGTCAAGGCTATCTGGAGTTAGGGTAGAAGCAAAGCATAACATTCTGATTTCTCTCTTTCCAATTTTAGTGTGGCAGGGTCGTGCTCAGGTGAAGGTTGCTGTTCATTTCTAAATGGCCCTCTGAAAATAAACAACTCACAGATAAAAGACTCCTCAAACGTAGCAGGGGTGACCTTAAACACCCATAACACTTCCCACTGATCAACCTCCTCAGTTTGAGGTGCATGGAGAACAGAGAGCCTGATGTTGAGAGTAACATTAGGAAGACAATTAAACAATTGGAAAATAAAACCTTTGGGGAAGGACTAAAGGAAATATGATATTTAGCCTGAAGAAAAGAAGGCTGAGGAATGACCTAATTATAGGCTTCAAGTACATGAAGAATTAATCTATAGCAGATGGTGACCAGCTGTTTTCAATTCCCATCAAATACAGTACAACAGAAAATTGGCTTAGAGGGTAAGTAAAGGATTTAAGATAGATAAAAGAAGGAATTTACTGGTTTTTGAGGGTCACAAAGGTTAAGAGGAGATGGGCTCTATTAGTTAGGGAGACGACAGCCACTCCTCCTTTGAGTTTCCTGGTTTGGATTGGTTTGTTGAAGTGCACTGAGGGGAAAAGAGAGCTTTCTTCTGTTTCGTGAAGGTCAGACCCATTCTGTGGTTGTTCATCACACCTGTGCCTTTTATTCATATACCTTCTCGTGGTTGTATTTTTGTTTTGCATAAGTCATTATGATCACTCCCAGTGGCATTACCAAGTGCCAAGTGTATGCCAAGCATGGGGAAAGAAAACTACTAGCTTCCACTCTTTATCCTTCAAACATTTGCCATTTGACCACTAAACGCATTTACTGAGTACCTTTTGAGTGTCAGACACTGTTTCAGGAAAAAGGAGCATTCCAGATTAATAAAATACAGTTTTTCTCAACAGCAGTGGGAAGTGCGTGTGTGTGTTAGTAGCAAGGGAGGTATGTTATAATCAGAAATTTTAAAAACATACATATGAGCCTGGCCAGTGTGGCTCAGTTGGTTGAGCATTGTCCCATACACCAAAGGTCACTGATTCGATTCCTGGTCAGGGCATGTGTCCACATTGCAAGTTTGGTCCCCAGCCAGGGTGCATACAGGAGACAGCTGATCTATGTTTCTTTCGCACCTCAATATTTCTCTCTCTCTCTCTCTCTCTCTCAAATAATAAAAATATATTTAAAAAGAAAGCACACACAAATGATATCCCTTAAGTGGCATGTCATTATGATACAATCTACCAAATCATACTCATCATCTGCAATTTGAGAACCCCCTTTTTATACTACAAAATGTAATAACAAATACCTTTTAAACTGTGACACAGTGTACATTCACATACACGTATACATATACATTCATACACACATGGATGAAAAAAGATGTCAGAGAATAGTCCTTTACTACCACTTGTATATTTTCTATTTTATTCATTTTTAATGCTGGTCAACTCCAATACATTGATTTTACAATTCTCGAATTGGCTATGACCCAAAGTTTGGAATACACTAATATGAGGAAGTTTTGCTGAGGCCTGTGGGACAATAACTCACACTTTCATTCCTCACTCACAGGGCAAAATGTAGGGTGTAGGTCTAGACTAGACTAAGAGAAATAAGCTAAGGGTCCCCAATCCTCTCTAATCTGTAAACTAAAAGGGTTTATATGTTTCAGTCCAAGTCACCAAGGTGAAAGAGTATGGGGACAAGAGTCCCAAGGGGTAATAAAGCCCACTGAGGTAAGGTTTGGTGGAATTGTCCCTTATGCTGCATATCCATCGGGGTTCTGGGGGCAAGGGGAGTTGACTAATAAGTTAAGGAGATTCAGGCTCCTAACAGACAAGGCATATTTGACATCAAGAAGACACCAAGACTGGAAAGATTCTCATGATATGGAGAAGGTCCCTCTTGGGACAAAGCAGAAGAATCAGCTGCAAAGGACCACAGGTGCCTCCAGCCCCAGTGACTGCTACAGCTCAAAGGTCATTCTCCCTCAGCACAGAGTGAGGGAATGACTCAAGTCTACTAGTCACTCTGACTGACACAGTGACACTATCAGGCAGTTTTGTCTGCTACTATCTGAGGAGCCTTTCATTTATTTAAAAAAAATTTTTTTCCTTTATTGATTTGAGAGAGAGAGGAAGTGAGAGGGGGAGAGAGAGAGAGAAACATCGACGAGAGAGAACATTGATTGGCCGCCTCCTGCATGACCCCCACTGGGGATCGGGCCGACAACCTGGGCATGTACCCTGACCAGGAATTGAACTGGCAACCTTTTGGTGCATGTGTCGATGCTTAACCACTGAGCCACATTGTCTGGACAAGGAGGAGCCTTCCATTTAAAAGTGTGACTTAAAGCTGAGTATAGAGCTTTTAGGGGTGGAAGCAAGAGCAAAATCTAGGTTAAAAGGCCCAAATGGTTATCCATCAGTGAGCTTCAGAGAAAGAATATGAGCCTCAACTTCCTCATCCGTAAAATGGAGATAATTGTATCTATAGGAAGAAGAGCAGACTCTGGCTCACAGCTGGGCCAGTCAGTCACACAAGGCCAGTATGTATAATGTCAAGAACCTGCTTTGTTTTACTATACCTGCTGAGTGGTACCTGATAGGGCAGAGGATGGGGAAAAGAACATGGCTGTGGAGGCTGGGAGGTCCAATAGGGAAAAGATATAAATATAAACACACACACACACACACAAACATATACACACACATACACACACACATATATGTATACTAATGTATTCAAATGAGATAATACACTCAGAGGAATCATGATTCCTACCCTCAGAGAAGTCACAGGTTTGTGGAAAGAGACAGAGGTGGACATGAATAACTGAAACAAAGCATCCTGCAGGCCATGATAGAAATATGAGTAATATCCTGGGAGGGGGAACCTGGGAAGAGAGATTGAACAACAACAACAAGAGGAACTCATGGACACAGATAACAGTGTGGTGATTTTGGTGCAGAGAGGGGTGGGTGGAGGTGGAAGAGGGCATGGGGGGATAAATGGTGATAGAAAAAAATAAAATAAAGGGGGAAAAAGAAAAAAGAAACAAACAAACAGAAAAAAGAAAGATGAGTAATAAAAATGGGAGCATCTCATTCCCTGATCACAGCCTCCTCCATTTCCAGTTCATTTCCTCTAACACTGGTACTCAGTTGGGCGCTGCACTGCACCTTCCCTCCAAAGGGACATTTGGAAATGTGTTGCATATCCTTTTGCACGCTGTTGAAGTTCTCACCAAGTTCCTTGAGCATCCTTATAACCAGAACTCTGTATCTGATAGTTTGCTTGTCTCCATTTCATTTAGTTCTTTTTCTGGAGATTTCTCCTGTTTTTATCATTTAGGACCTGTTTCTTTGTCTCCACATTTTGGCTGCTTCCCTAAGTTTGTTTGCATGTATTAGGTAGAGCTGCTATATCTCCCGAACTTGGTAGAGTGGCCTTGTGTAGGAAGTGTCCTTTAGGGTCCAATGGCACAGCCTCCCCAGTCACCTGAGCTGGGCACTCCAGTTGCACCTCTGTGTGAGCTGTGTGTACTGTCCTTTTGTAGTTGAGCCTTGATTGATGTTGATGTCACTGGTAGGGATTGACCCCCAGGCAGATTGGATATAGAAATCATAAAAAAGAACCAGTCAGAAATGAAGGATACACTAACTAAAATGAAGAATAATTTACAGGGAATCAATAGTAGAGTAGATGAAGCCAAGAATCAAATCAACAATTTGGAATATAAGGAAGAAAAAAGACCCAATCAGAATAGCAAAAAGGAAAAGGAGCCCAGCCAATGTGGTTCAGTGGGTTGAGCGTTATCCCATAGAATGAGAGGTCACAGTTTGTTTCCCAGTCAGGGCAAATGTCCAGATTGTAGCCTCGATCCTCAGTAGCCCCTATTGAGTGCAGTTAACAACTGTTCAATGTTTCTCACATTGATGTTTCTACCTCTCCCCCTCCCCCTCTCTCCAATAAAATCAATAAAAACATATTTTTTAAAAAGAAAAAAAAATACTGCCCTGGTCAGTTTGGCTCAGCAATTACAGCATCAGCCCGAGGACCAGGGAGTTATGGCTTGGGATCATGTGGGAGGCAACCAGTCAATATGTCTCTCTCATCTCTCTCTCTCTCTCTCTCTCTCTCTCTCTCTCTGTCTTCCACTCTATCTGAAGATAAATGAAAAAATATCCTCAGGTGAGGATTAAAAAAAAAGAAAAAGGAATACAAAAAAATGAATATAGTGTAAGAAGCCGCTGGGACAACTTCAAGCGCAACAACTTTCACAACATGGGTGTGTGGGAAGTAGAAGAGAGAGGGCATTATTTGAAAAACAATGACAGAAAACTTCCCTAATTTGGTAAAGGAAATAGATGTACAAGTCCAGGAAACACAAAGAGTCCCAAACAAGTTGCACCCTAAAGAGGTTCATGCCAAGGTATATCATAATTAAAATACCAAAGTTTAAAGATGAAGAGATAATCTTAAAAGCAGCAAGAGAATAGCAGTTAGTTAACTACAAGGGAGCTCCCATAAGACTGTCAGCTGATTTCTCAACAGAGACTTTGCAGGCCAGAGGGGAACAGCAAGAAATACTCAAAGTGATCAAAACTGAGGACCTACAACCAAAATTACTCTACCTAGCACAGCTATCATTTAGAGTCAAAGGACAGATAAAGAGCTTCCCAGACAAGAAAAAGCTAACAGAGTTTATCACCACCAAACCAATATTACATAAAATGTTAAAGGGTCTTCTTGGAGAAGGAGGAGGAGGAGGAGGAGGAGGAGGAGGAGGAGGAGGATAAAACATAACAATAGCCCTGGTCAGTGTTGCTAAGTGGTTAGAGCCCAGTATTGCTCATAGGTTAGAGTATCAGCCCAAGCACCAAAGGGTCTTGGGTTTGATTCCCATTTAGGGCACATACAATCTCTCTGGTCAGGGCACACACAGGAGGCAACTGATTGATATTTCTTTCTCACATTGATGTTTTTTCTTCTCATTCTTTCTCCTCTCTTTCAAAGGAAAAAAAAATTAATTTAAAAAAATTTACTGAAGCAAAATGAGGGTAGGCATGACCAAAGCAAGGGTGATTGTGTGAGAGTGTGAGCAAGTGTGAGTGTGTGAGTGTCGACAAGCAACTTCGAGCAGTACAGAAAGGTGGGGTAAAGGGCTCCTGTGCTGTGGATGGGGAGCAGCACTACCACGGTAAGTGGCTCATCATGGTGCTTCTCCCTGTGCAGCTGGAAGGCCCTGCCATTTTGGAAGATCCCTGGTCTTTTCCGGGAGGAAGCAGCAGGGAGCAGCTAGGGCCAAGCAACCTGAGTTCACCAGTGCACCTTACACAATCGGACCAGTGGACCCTGCTGTGTAAACCCAGACCAGTGCACAGTAGCGGTGCTATCAAGGTGCCTGATGCAGAAGCGCAACCAGTCATGAGCTGAGCACCACCCCCTACAGCAGCAGCCTGATCAGAGCTAAGACACACCCCCAGCAGCAGAAGCTCCAGAGTAGACATCCATCCTCAGGCAGCAGCAGCATAGATCAGTGGCTGAGACCCATCCCCAACAGCATCACCAGAGGCTGATCAGGAGTTGAGCCCCATCAGGAAGCAGCACAACCCAGCAACACACTGGGACATGTATAACCCAGCAGCTGGCACACTGGTGGAATCCATGAGACACAGCAGTGCCTACTACAACAGATAGATACCAGCAGCCAGTAGTCAATCCTTCAGAACCCACAGCAGGCAAAAGGCATAACAGCAAATAAGTCTGGGAGGCACAGCAACCTTATTTGATACATACCAACCTGCCTACACATCTCAACATCCCTCACTGGGCCTAGAACTACCAGTTGGCTAAAATGGTGAGACAAAAATACAACACCTGGATGAAAGAAAAGGAGGAATCACCAGAAAAGGAACTATATAAAAGGAAGAAAGCAATCTGTCAGATAAAGAATTCAAAGCAATGATTTTAAGGGTGCTCAAACAATTCAATGAGAACTGCAAGCAACTTAATGAGAATTATAAAGAACTCAGTGGAAACTACATCAGCTTAAACAAAAAAAAAAGAGGTAGAAACTATAAATAAAAATCAAGAGGAAATTAAGAATGACATAGCTGATATGAAAAATACCTTAGAAGTATTCAATAGTAGATTAGAAGAAGCAGAAGACCAAATCAGTGAGTTAGAAGACAAGATAGAAAAAATGCCCAAATAGATTAGCAAATAGGAAGAAAAATTAAAAAACAGGAAGATACTTTAAGGAAGCTTTGGGACAATACAAAACATAACAACATTTGCATCATAGGGGTACCAGAAGGAGAAGACTAAGAGAAAGGAATAAAGAACCTGTTTGAAGAAAAAAACGACAGAAAACTTCCCTAATCTGGTGAAAGAAAAAGTCACAAAAGTCCAGGAAACACAGAGTCTCAAGCAAGATGAACCCCAAAAGACCTACAGCTAGATGCATCATAATTAAAATGGCAAACAACAAAGACAAAGAAAGAATCTTAAAGGAAGCAAGAGAGAGACAAAAAGTTACCTACAAGGGATCACCCATTAGACTGTAAGCTGATTTCTCAATAGAAACACTGCAGACCAGAAGGGAGTGGCGTGAAGTGTACAAAGTAATGAAAGGCAAGGGTCTGAATCCAAGACTAGTCTATTCAGCAAGGCTATCATTCAAAATTGAAGGTGAAATAAAGAGCTTCACAGACCAAAAAAAGAAAAAGCTAAAGGAATTTACCACCACTAAACCAGCACTGCAAGAAATGCTAAAGGGACTGCTGGAAGGAGGAGGAGGAGGAGGAGGAGGAGGAGGAGGAGGAGGAGGAGGAGGAGGAGGAGAGGAAGAAGAGGAAGAAGAAGAGGAAGAAGAGGAGGAAGAGGAGGAAGAGGAAGAGGAGGAAGAGGAAGAGGAAGAGGAGGAAGAAGAAGAAGAAGAAGAAGAAGAAGAAGAAGAAGAAGAAGAAAGAGAGAGAGAAAGGAACACTGGCATAAAAATAAAAGGGCAGCTAATAAGTATCTATCAATAATAACTTTACATGTAAATGGCTTAAATGCTCCAATCAAAAGACATAAGGTAGATGATTGGATAAGAAAACATGACCCATATGTATGTTGTCTTCAAGAGACCCACCTCACAGCAAAAGACTCACACAGGATGAAAGTGAAAGGATGGAAAAAAATTTTCCAAGAAAATAAAAATGAAAAAAAAAGCTGGTGTAGCAATACTCATTTCTGATAAGATAGACTTCAAAGTGAAGGCCATAATAAGAGACAAAGAAGGTCACTACATAATATTTAAAAGATCAATCCAACAAGAGGTCATAACCCTGGTAAACATATATACACCAAATACAGGAGTACCACAATATATTAAAAACTTCTGGAGGACTTCAAGGGAGATCAATAGCAATGCAATCATAGTGGGTGACTTTCACACCCTACTAATACCACTGGATAGATCTTCTACACAAAAAATTAATAAGGACACAGAGACCTAAAATGACAAACTAGACCAGTTGGACTTAATTGATATTTACAGAACATTTTACACCAAAGCTGCAGAATATACATTCTTCTCAGGTGCACATGGGACATTCTTGAAGATATATAGATCACGTTAGGACACAAAGTAAAACTCTACAAATTCAAAAAGGTTAAAATAATATCAAGCATCTTCTCAGATCACAATGGCATGAAACTAGAAATCAATTACAATAAAAAACACGCAAAAACTTTCAAACACATGGAGACTAAATAGCATGTTATTAAACAACAAATGGGTTACCAAGAAGATCAAGGAAGAAATTTAAAAATACCTGGAAACCAGTGAAAATGAACACACAACAACACAAAATCTATGGGATGCAGTAAAAGCAGTCCTGAAAGGGAAGTTCATACCACTACAGGCCTACCTCAAGAAACAAGAAAAATTCTTAATTGACTTTCTAACTCTACAAATTAAAGAACTAGAAAGTAAACAAAAAGAAAAACCTAGAGCAAGTAGAAGGAAAGAAATAGTAAAGGTCAGAGCAGAAATAAATGACATGGAAACTAAAAAAATAAAAACAATTCAAAAGATCAATAAAACAAAGAGCTGGTTCTTTGAAAAAATAAACAAGACTGATGGACCCTTAGCCAGACTCACTAAGAAACAAAAAGAGAGGACCCAAATAAACAAAATCAGAAATGAAAGAGAAGTAACAATTGACACCACAAAGTGAAATACACAGGATCATTAAAACATACTATGAAGAATTATATGCCAACAAATTGGACAATCTAGGCAAAATGGACAAATTTCTAGAAATACACAGTCTCCAAAATCTGAAATGGAAAACAATAGAAAACTTGAACAGACCAATAACAACTAAGGAAATTGAAGATGTAATCAAGAAACTCCCCGCAAACAAAAGCCCAGGCCTGGACAGCTTCACGGGGGAGTTTTACCAAATATTCAAAGGAGGTCTAATACCCACTCTCCTTAAACTATTCAAAAAAAATCCAAAAAGATGAAAGACTTTCCAACTCATTTTATAAGGCCAGAATAATTCTAATTCCAAACCAGATAAAGATACTACAAAGAAAGAAAAGTACAGGCCAATATCCCTGATGAACACAGATGCCAAAATCCTTAACAATGTATTAGCAAATCGGATCCAGCAATACATTAAAAAATTATTCATCATGACCAAGTGGTATTCATCCCAGGGATACAAGGATGGTACAATATTCACAAATCAATAAATGTGACACATCATATAAACAAAATGAAAAATTAAAACCATATGATCACTTCAATAGATGCTGAGAAAGCATTCGACAAAATCCAGCACCCATTTCTGATAAAAATGCTCAGCGATGTTGGAATAGAGGGATCATATCTTGACATGATAAAGGTCATATATGAAAAACTTACAGCAAACATCATACTCAATGGGCTAATATAAAAAGCATTTCCCTTAAGAACAGGAACAAAACAGAGATGCCCACTTTTGCCACTCTTATTTAACAAAGTACTGGAATCTTAGCCACAGCAATTAGACATGAAGAAAACATAAAAGGGATCCAAACTGGAAAGGAGAAAGTGAAAATGTCATTATTTGCAGATGACATGATACTGTATACTATATTTTATAAATGAATTTGGCAAAGTAGCAGGATACAAAATTTACATCCAGCCCTGGCTGGATTGGCTCAGTGGTTAGAGTGTCGGCCTGTGGACCAAAGAGTTCCAGGTTCGATTCTAGCCAAGGGCACGTACCTCAGTTGCGGTTTTTCCTCAGCCCTGATTGGGGTCCTACAGGTCGCAACCAATTGATCTGGCTCTCTCACATGAATGTTTCTCTCTCTCTCTTTTTCCTTCCTTTTCACTCTGTCTGAAGATAAATGTAAAAATATCTTCGGGTAAGGGTTAAAAAGAAATAATGTCAAGCCCCGGCCAGTTTGGCTCAGCGGTTAGAGCGTCGGCCTGCGGTCCGGAGAGACCCGGGTTCGGTTCCCGCTAAGGGCACGTACTTCGGTTGTAGTTTGTCCCCGGCCCTGGTTGGTCATGTGGGTGGCAGCTACTCGATGTGTCCCTTCACATCGATGTTTCTCTCTCTCTCTCCCTTCCTCTCTCTCCCTCCCACTCTATCTGTACAAAAAGAGGAAAAATATCCTCGGGTGAGGATAACAAAAAAAAAAAAAAAAAAGAAATAATGTCAAGAAATCGACAGCATTCTTATAGACCAACAATGAACTCCAAAAAAAGAGAAACTGAAAAAGCAATCCCATTTACCGTTGTGGCAAAAAAAATTAAGATGCCTAGGAATAAACTTAACCAAATAAGTAAAGGACCTATTCGCAGAAAACTGCAGGTCATTGAAAAAAGAAATAGAGGAAGATATAGAAAAGTGGAAAAGTGGAAGCATATGCCTTGTTGATGGATTGGAAAAATTAACATCATTAAAATGTCCATACCACCCAAAGCAATCTATAGATTCAATGCAATCCCTTTCAAACTACCACTGACATATTTCACAGAACTAAAACAAACACTCCAAAAGTTTACACAGAACCAAAAAAGACCCCAAATAGCTACAGCAATCTTGGAAAAAAAAAAAAAAAGTAGGAGGGATCACAATACCGGATATCAGGTTATAATACAAAGCCATAGTAATCAAAATAGCCTGGTACTGGCACAGGGACAGGCATATAGACCAGTGGAACAGAACTGAGAACCCAGAAATGGACCCAAGGCAATATGCTCAATTAATATTTGACAAAGGTGGCAAGAGCATACAATGGAGTAAGGACAGCCTTTTAAATAAATGGTGTTGGGAAAATTGGACAGCTACATGCAGAAAAGTTAAGCTAGACCACCAACTGACACGATACATAAGAATATACTCAAAATGGACAAAACACTTAAATGTGACTCATGAAGCCATAAAAATCCTAGATGAAAATGTAGGCAACAAAATTTCAGACATCATATGCAGCAGAATTTTCACTGATACAACATCTAGAGCAAGAGAAACAAAGGGGAAAATGAACACATGGAACTACATCAAACTCAAAAGCTTCTGCAGAGCAAAAGAAACAAGCATCAAAATGGAAAGGGAACCCACTATATGGGAGAGCATAATTGCCAATGATATATCAGATAAGGGGCTAATTTCCAAAATATATAGAGTACTCATTCAACTCAATAAAAGGAAAACAAGGAACCCAATTAAAAAATGGGCAGAGGACCTAAATAGACACCTCTCCAAACAGCACATACAAATGGCCAAGAGATATATGAAAAAATGCTCAATGTCACTAATCATTAGAGAGATGCAAATTAAAACAACTATGAGGGATCACCTCACACTCACCAGAATGGCCTCCATCAATAAATCATCAAACAACAAGTGTTGGTGAGGCTGTAGAGAAAAGGGGACTCTAGTACACTGCTAGTGGGAATGCAGACTAATGCAGCCACTATAGAAAACAATATGGTGTTACCTCAAAAAACTAAAAATTGATCTGCCGTTTGACCCAGTGATCCCACTTCTTAGAATATACACTAAGAAGCCTGAAACACCAATCAGAAAGAATATATGTACCCCTGTGTTCATAGCAGCACTATTTACAATAGCTAAAATCTGGAAACAGCCCAAGTATCCATCAAAAGATGAGTGGATAAAAAAAGCTATGTTTCACATTCAATGGAATACTATGCAGCTATAAAAAAGAAAGATCTCTCATCCTTTGAGACAAAATGGAGGGACCTAGAGAGTATTACCCTAAGTAAAACAAGCCAATCAGAGAAAGACAAATATCACATGATCTCATTTATTTGTGGAATATAATGAACAAAACAAGTTGAGGAACAAAACAGACTGAGAGACATATAAATGGGTGCAGACTGACAAACCTCAGAAGAGGTGGATGGGCAGGGAGGGAGGAGCTAAACCACAGAACTTATATGCATGTATGCGTAAACAAGAACATAGACAATAATGATTGGGCAGGTTGGGAGGAGGGTGTCAATGGGGGAAAAAGGAGAAACATCTGCAACAAAAATAAATATTAAAAAATAAAATAAAATAAATGGAAGTAAAAAAATATATATACCTTCAGATGAGAGTTTAAAAATAAATGAACAAACAAGCAGAAAAACCAAAACAGAAACAGACTCGATAGATACAGAGAACATTTTGACTGTTGCCAGATAGGAGGGAGTTCAGGGAGAGGGGTGTGTGAAAAAGGTGAAGGGTGTAAAGTACAGCATAGGGAGTATAGTAAATGATATGTCAGTAACTACGTATGGGTTCAGATGGGTACTAGATTTACTGAGTTAATCATATAGTATGTTATATAATGTCTAATCACTGGGGTGTACACCCAAAATTAATATAATATTGTATGTCAACTCTAACTAAGATATAAAAAAAGATAAATGGCTTAAAAAACAAAGGGCCCAGCCAGTGTGGCTCAGTGGTTGAGCATTGACCCATGCACCAAGAGGTTGCCAGTTTGATTCCAGGTTGTGGGCTAAATCCCCAGTGGGGGGCATGCAAGAGGTGGCCAATCGATGTTCTCACTCATCGATGTTTCTCTCTCTCCCCCTCTCCCTTCCTCTCTCTCTAAAAAAAAAAAAAAAAATTAATAAAGAAAAAAAAAGTTAAAAAAGCAAACAAAGGAAAAGAAATGTGTTGCATAATTTTGTTTGTCAGATGTCATAGTTCATCCGGGCTGTCACAACAAAACACCACAGACTGCATAGCTTACAAGCAACAGAAGTTAATTTGTCACGGTTCTGGAAGCTGGAAGTCCAAGATCAGAGTGACAGCATGACCAGATGAGGGCCCTCACCTGGTCACAGGCTTCTCACTGTGTGTTTACATGGCAAAAGGAACTCGGGAGCTCTGCGGGGCCCTACTAAACATTTAAGGAAACAATAATACGAATTCTGCAGAAATTTCTTCAGAATTTTTAAGTGAAGGAAATCCTTGCTCAATGAGGCTAGTATTTCATTGATAATAAAATCAGACATAGACATTATTTAAAAAACTACAGACCAGTGTTCTTTATGACTAAGTGTGCAAAAAAAAAAAAAATGTTGTTGTTAATCCTCACCCAAGAATATTTTTCCATTGATTTTCAGATAGAGTGGAAGGGAGGGAGGGAGAGAGAGACAGTGAAACATCCATGTGAGAGAAACACATTGATTAATTGGCTCCCACTTGACCCTGACCAGGGTCAGGATCAAACCTGTGACCCTTTCGTCCATGGGGCCAGTGCTCTAACTGATGAGCCAAACTGGTCAGGGCTGTACAAAAATTCTTTTTTTTTTTTAATCCTCACCCGAGGACATTTTTCCATTTTTTGTTCAGATAGAGCGGGAGGGAGAGAGAGGAAGAGAGAGAGAGAGAGAAAAACATCGATGTGAAGGGACACATCGAGTGGCTGCCACCCGCACGACCAACCAGGGCCAGGGACAAACTGCAACCGAGGTACATGCCTTTAGCGAAAACCGAACCCGGGTCTCTCTGTACCGCAGGCCGACACTCCAACCGCTGAGCCAAACTGGTCAGGGCTGTACAAAAATTCTTAACAAAAGTTTAGTAAATGAAATCTAGCAGTGTAAAAAATAAGTCCAACTATCTTGATTCACAGATGACATCATTTAGTAGAAAAACTACTAGAAAAAACTACTAGAACTAGTAAGTGAATGGAACAAGGTTAAAAGATATAAGATCAATACACAATATAATGGTAGTTTAATTTTTGCAATAGTCTGAAATTGAATTTTTTTTTTTTTTTTTTTTTTTTTTTTTTTAATGAATTTTTATTTATTTTTTTTATTTATTTTTTTGTTACAGACATTTTACCTTTTTACCCCGTTGGCACCCTCCACCCCCCCCCCTCCACCCCATCCCCGGCTTAGTTGTCCATGTCCATTGGTCATGCATACATGCATATAAGTTCTGTGGTTTATCTCTTCCCACCCCCCCACCCCCCATCCCCTCTTCTGAGGGATGTCAGTCTGTGCCCTACTTCCATGTGTCTGGGTCTACTGTATTCCTCAGACTGTTATGTTCATTATATTCCGTATATAAGTGAGATCATGTGGTATTTGTCTTTTTCTGCTTGGCTTCTTTCACTTAGGATAATACTTTCCAGGTCCCTCCATGTCGTCTCAAAGGATAAGAGATCTTTCTTTCTTACTGCTGCATAGTACTCCATTGTGTATATGTACCACAGCTTTTTTATCCATTCGTCTACTGGTGGACACTTGGGCTGTTTCCAGATCTTAGCTATTGTAAATAGTGCTGCTATGAACATGGGGGTACATATATTCTTCCTGATTGGTGTTTCAGGCTTCTTAGGGTATATTCCCAGCAGTGGGATCACTGGGTCAAATGGAAGGTCAATTTTTAATTTCTTGAGGTAGCACCATATTGTTTTCCATAGCGGCTGCACCAGTCTGCATTCCCACCAGCAGTGTACTAGAGTCCCCTTTTCTCCACACCCTCGCCAACACTTGTTGTTTGATGATTTGTTGATGGCGGCCATTCTGACAGGTGTGAGGTGATACCTCATTGTTGTTTTAATTTGCATCTCTCTGATGATTAGTGATGTTGAGCATTTCTTCATATGTCTCTTGGCCATTTGTATGTCCTGTTTGGAGAGGTGTCTATTCAGCTCCTCTGCCCATTTTTTAATTGGGTTCTTTGTCTTCCTTTTGTAGAGTTGTATGAGCACTCTATATATACTGGAAATTAACCCCTTATCTGATACATCATTGGCAATGATGTTCTCCCATACAGTGGGTTGCCTTTCCATTTTGATGATTGTTTCTTTTGCTGTGCAGAAGCTTTTTAGTTTGATGTAGTCCCATGTGTTCATTTTCTCCTTTATTTCTGTTGCCTTAGGTGCTGTATCAGTGAAAATTCTGCTCCGTATGATGTCCGAAATTTTGTTGCCTACATTTTCTTCTAGAATTTTTATGGATTCACGGGTCACATTTAAGTCTTTTATCCATTTTGAGTTTATTTTGGTGTATGGTGTAAGTTGATGGTCTAGTTTCATTTTTTTGCATGTAGCTGTCCAATTTTCCCAACACCATTTATTAAAGAGGCTGTCTTTACTCCACTGTATGCTCTTGCCACCTTTGTCAAATATTAATTGAGCGTATTGCCTTGGGTCCATTTCTGGGTTTTCAGTTCTGTTCCACTGGTCTATATGCCGGTTCTTGTGCCAGTACCAGGCTGTTTTGGTTACAGTCGCTTTGTAGTATAACCTGATATCTGGTATTGTGATCCCACCTACTTTGTTCTTCTTTTTCAAGATTGCTGTGGCTATTCGGGGTCTTTTTTGGTTCCATATGAACTTTTGAAGTATTTGTTCTAGTTCTATGAAATATGTCGTTGGTATTTTGATGGGGATTGCATTGAATCTATAGATTTCTTTGGGTAGTATGGACATTTTAATGATGTTAATTCTTCCAATCCATGAACAGGGTATGTGCTTCCACTTTTTTATATCTTCCTCTATGAAATTGAATTTTTAAAATACCATTTACAAAGCATCAAAAAATATGAAATACTTAGATATAAAATATATAAAAGACCTATAAAAGATATGGAAGACTTACATAAAGAAAACCACAAATCACTACAGTGAGAAATTATAAAAAATCAAATAAATGGAGTGAGATATCTTGTTCATGAACAGAAAAATTAATAGATTCAAACAATCTCAATCAAACCCAGCAGGCTTCTTTTGGTACAAATGAATGAGCTGATTCTAAAATTTATATGGAAATGCAAACCACCTAGAATAGCAAAGGTGATTTAAAAAAAAAACAGAATCAAAAACAAAGTTTGAGGGCTAATCCTATGTGATTTCAAGGCTTATTATAAAACTATATTAGTCAAGACAGTTTACTATTGACATAAAGATAAGCAAATGAATCGATAAAATAGAAAAGAGATTCAAGAAATAAACAAAGGCCCTGGCCAGTTTGGCTCAGCGGTTAGAGCGTCGGCCTGCGGTCCCGAGAGACCCGGGTTCGGTTCCCGCTAAGGGCACGTACTTTGGTTGCAGTTTGTCCCCGGCCTTGGTTGGTCGTGCGGGTAGCAGCCACTCGATGTGTCCCTTCACTTCGATGTTTCTCTCTCTCTCTCCGTTCCTCTCTCTCCCTCCCACTCTATCTGTACAAAAAAATGGAAAAAATATCCTCCGGTGAGGATTAAAAAAAAAAAAAAGAAATAAACAAAGGGCCCTGGCCAATTTGACTCAGTGGTTAGAGCGCTGGCCCGCGGACCAGAGAGGCCCGGGTTTGGTCCCCTCTAGGGGCACGTACCTCGGTTGCAGTTTGTCCCCAGCCCTGGTTGGGGTCGTATGGGTGGCAACCACTCAATGTGTCTCTCTCAGGTCTGTGTCACTCTCATGTTGATGTTTCTTTCTCTTCCTCCCTCTCCCTCCCGCTCTATCTGAAGATAAATGCAAAAAAAAATGACCTCAGGTGAGGATAAAAAAAAAAAAAGAAATAAACAAAGGTACAAAGGCATTTGTTTTATAGTAAATTTTGAATAAATATTTGTAGTAGTGATAATAGTATCTTACACTTCTAAACAGTTGGAAAGGAATGAGTGAAACTGACTTTCTCTGTGGACGACATGATTGGGTTTGTGGACATCCATTAATTAAGACTCATACTACTTTGTGATGGAGATGTCATAGGCAAGGCAGCTCTCTCAGGGACTGGGACACAAACCCCTTCTTCCTCAAGCAAGCTGGAGCAGCACAACAGAGACCACTAAGAGTGAACAAGCAGTGGTAGAGTGACAGAAAGCTTTGTGCCAAGTGCCCCAAATGTAGAGGACACACCACATTAACGATTTTATAAATGTTAGTACATATTCAGTAAGAATGACTGGATAAAATTACAAAGTTGACTTGAGAGAAGTTTTGTTCTTTTAGCCCAAGTGTCAAAACAGCTAGGGCTCTGCTTGAGGGCGATTTTTGTGGTTGTGTCAGGGGGAATCCTGAATGAGTCATCCATATCAGCAATCTGGAACCTGGCTACCAATTTCAAAGGGTTAAAGATGAGCCAGCCTGAGGTATTTATGATCCCTAAGGCTGGAGAGTAATAGCCAGCCCTGAGGGCATATGGGTCCCTCCAGCTAAATTGTCTTTATCTGGACTGACAAATGTTTAGACAGATAATGAACTTAATCTTTCTGGATGTAATTTATAGATCTTGTGATTTCTGTGAAAAACAACAGGTATCCTCACAGCATGGGGTTGTAGGTGGGAGGAATGATACCATAAGTTTAGTATTAGAATGAGCACACCAAGGTAATATAAGAATGTCTTTCCTTCACCTTCCAGGCTTGTCATTACCCATGAATCACAGCAGTTGGCAGTGAAAGGTTATTAATCTTGAGAGCAATTTTTAAAAGCTCTTGGTAGGAGACAGGCTCAGAAGAAATGAACTTGTATGAGTAGAGAATAAACAGCATTGTTACTGGAAATATAATATATGAAGCAGTGATTGGTCAAAACTACAGGTGGGAAAAATATTCAACTGATGAGCAAGTAAGGCATATAGTGAATAATTCTTAAGACTTTCAAAGTTCATGCATTAATCTCTAACTGAAAAGGTGTTTGGAAACAGAACCACTCATAAGAAGTGAAAAAGGATTCACCGGATGACTCATAAAACCATGAACCTGTGGCTTCAATATTTAGAATGCATTCTATTTAGGACAAAGTGTCTAATGTAACAGGTTGTTTTTTTTATTTTTTTATTTTTTTCTCTTTTCTTTCCAAATCTTTATTGTTGGATGTAAAATGTATTACAGATGTTCCACATTTTTCCCCCATTGACCCCCTCCTCCCCCCTCCCGCCCCCCTCCCACCTTTTCCCACATTATTGTCTGTGTCCATTGGTTATGCATATAAGTTCTTTGGTTTATTTCTTCCCACCCCCCGCCCCCCCAACCCCTTTCCCTTTGAGGTTTGTCAGTCTAGCAATGAATTTGTGCTTCTTAATCCCTTCACCTTTTTCACCCATTCCCCCAACCCCCTTCCCAACTGGCAACCAACAAAATGTTCTCTGTATCTATGAGAATGTTTCTGTTCTTCCTGTTCATTTTGTTTGTAGATTCCATTGTTGATAGATATGTATTCATTGCCATTTTGTTTGTTCATACATTTTATCTTTTTCTTCAAAAAGACCCTTCATCATTTCATATAATAACGGTTTGGTGGTGATGAACTCCTTTAACTTTTTCTTGTCTGGGAAAGTTTTTGTATGTCCATCGATTCTAAATGACAGCTTTGCAGGATAGAGTAATTTTGGTTGTAGGTTCTTGGTTTTCATCACTCTGAATATTTCTTGCCACTCCCTTCTGGCCTGCAAAGTTTCTTTTGAGAAATCAGCTGACAGCCTAATGGGTACTCCCTTGTAGGTAACTAGCTGCCTTTCTCTTGCTGCTTTTAAGATTCTCTCTTTGTCTTGAACCTTTTGCATTTTGATGATGATGTGTCTTGGTGTGTGCCTCTTGGGGTTCATCTTGTTTGGGACTCTCTGTGCTTCCTGGACTTGTATGTCTGTTTCCTTCACCAAGTTAGGAAAGTTTTCTGCCATTATTGTTTCAAACAGGTTTTCGATTTCTTGTTCTCTCTCTTCTTCGGGCACCCCCAAGATGCGAATGTTGGCACGCTTGAAGTTATCCCAGAGGCTCCTTACTCTATCCTCATTTTTTTGGATTCTTTTTTCTTTTTGCTGTTCTGATTGGGGATTTTTTGCTTCCTTATATTCCAAATCGATGGTTTGCTCCTTGGATCTACATACTCTATTATTGAAGCTGTGTAAATTATTCTTTATTTCAGTTAATGCCTCCTTTAATTCTAACTGTGTATCCATGATTTCTAACTGGTACTTTTTTATGCTCTTGAGGCCCTCCCTAAGTTCACTGAGGTTCTCACTAAGTTCATTGAGCATCTTTATAAGCAGTATTTTGAACTCAGTATCTGTTAGGTTGCTTATCTCCCTTTCGCTTAGTTCTTTTATTGGGGTTTTGTTCTGTTCTTTCATTTGGGACCTGTTTCTTTGTATCCTCATTTTGGCTGCCTCCCTGTGTTTGTTTCTGTGTATTACTTAATGAGAGGTATGGGGCTCGCTGAGACCTGATGCTGCTCGTTTGAAAGAATTTAGAAAAAACCTGAAGCAGGATCCAAGACCGGCCAATCCTATGGTTAAGCAAGTGGCAACAGCTTGAAAGTTGTGTGGGGCGGGGCGGGGCCTCAAGGAGTCAGCAGGGCGGGGCTACCAGTGTGAGCCAGGTTGCTGGAGTCCCAGATATGGCTTCTGTCTGCCGCCCCCGGGAAGGGCTCACCAAAGGAACAAAGGCCTCTGACAGCACGTTTGTCCCCGAGGAAGCCCCCTCTCCAGCGCTCGCTCCAGTGCCAAACCGCTCAGTTCTTCCCTGTATGTCTCTGGTGCCCCTCGAGCTGCCTCCCCTCCAAGCTTAGAGGGAGAGAGTCCGATAAGTCCGTGCGCCGGCCCTTTAGGGAGCTGCCTGGGGCTCCAGCCGCTTCAGCTTCCCTGAGCCTCAGTTTCCGCTGGTTTTTCCAGCCAGAAGTTATGGGGACTTCTCTTCCTGGCACTGGAACCCTGAACGGGGCACCTGGTGTGGGACGGGGACCCCTCAGTCCTCAGGAAGGACCTTCCCAGCCGCGGGATCCTCCTGATTTTTATCCACCACGCTTGGGTGGGACCAGCCCGTCTCGCCGCCGCGCGCTCCACCGCCGCCCCCCCTCGCGCCGCCAGTCCTACCGGTCTGGATGTAGCTGCTTTTTTTTTTCCCCTTAGTTCCGTAGTTGTACGACTTCCATTCAGTTTGATTTCAGGCGGTTTGGAATGATGGTTGTTCTTTAGTTTAGTTGTAACTTTGATGTGGTTGTGGGAGGACGCGATACCGCGTTTACCTACGCCACCATCTTGACCAGAAGTCCAATGTAACAGGTTTTTGTTGGTGTATATATATGTAGGTTTGGTTTTTTGGGTTTTTTTATCAGAAAAATCCAAGGACCTATATTCTCAAGTTTTCTTATAATTATACATAACTGTACTTATAACTTTGCTCACTCAATTCAAATACTTGAATTCAAGAAATATAAAGTCAGTACTGTCAATTTTTTAGTGTATGTTATAGAATAGGGATAATTCAGGGAAAGTAGAGAAGACTATAGTTAAGGGTTATTTGCAGTCAGACAGACCTGGGTTCATTTCTCAGCTCTGCCACTTGCTATGTGGCTTTAGGCAAATTCCTTAATGTGTCTGAGCCAATTTGCTCATCTGTAAATAGATCCAGAAAGAGTACCTATCATGTAGGGTTATCACAGGTATTAAATGAGACAACACAAGACAAATGGTTAGCACAGAGCCCAGGAAACAGTATCTGTCCACTAAATAGTAGCTGCTGATGCTCTTATTTTGTTATTGTGCCGCTGTTGTTATGGTAATATCTAAGCCTAAATGTAAGACCCCTAGAAGAAAGGGGACATGCTGACCCATGCTTCAAGAGGAAAGTGTTTTTTAACCTTTCAGAGAAATAATGTTATCAAGGAAAAGGAATTAAAACAAAGTTTAGTTGAGAACCCCACTTTTTCTTTTCATCTTCTTTCTTTCCTAATGGTTGAGTGAAAGGAAGCTCAAGTGCAGGGTTCTTCTCAAATAACTGATCTACTCCAATGCCTAGTACAGATCAGAAAATCCAGCTGCTACCCAGGGTTTCTGACTAAACATCAATGGGAGGGCAGCCTCATTTTCATGTATTATTGCAGGGGAGGGGTACAAGTTGCCAAATTGTGTGTCATAGAGGCTCACATCAGCTCCGCTACTAGCTGACTTCTATTTACCCAAGGTTTTTCCTTTCATACACTTCAGATTGGCAGGATGGAGATCTGTATTACTTTTGCAGTGTGAGTTACTCTTCACCTGAATACTTGGAGGACTCCAAACCTTTTGACATCAGCATACATGAATTATTGGTACTATAAAATAAATACTGATGCCTTGGCCAGTTGATTCAGTTGGTTGGAGCATTGTCCTGATATGACAAGGTTAAGGGTTCAATCTCCAGTCAGGGAACATACAAGAATCAACCAATGAGTCCGGCCAGTGTGGCTCACTGGTTAAGCGTCGACCCATGCACCAAGAGGTCGCCAGTTCAATCTCTGGTCAGGACACATGCCCAGGTTGTGGGCCTGATCCCCGGTGGGAGGCATGTAGGAGGCGGCCAATCAATGTTCTCTGTCATTGATGTTTCTATCTCTCTCTCCCTTTCACTTCCTCTCTCCCTAAATCAATAAAAAGGAAAAAAAAAAATGATCAACCGATTATTGCATACATACCTGGAACAATGAATCGATTGTCTGTCTGTCTCTCTCTCTCTCTGTCTCTCTCTCTCCAATAAATTTTAAAAAGGAGAAAGAAAATAAATATTGATAACAAATACTTTTTGGAGAGGCTCATGACAGTCACAGTATAATCTGCATGCCAGTTCGGTCATCATTTGCTGTTTTTATTACTTCCTATCCAGCAAATCCCAAAGCAACCAGAACTGCAAGAGGGTCAATGACTTGTCCAAGATAAATTAACTCCAGGTTGAGTCAGGAGTAGACTCACGTAATTAAACTCCTAGAACAATGTTTTATCTTTTTCTCTAGTTTTATTGAAATGTTACTGACAAAGAAAATTATAAGGTGCTTAAAGTATATATTGTGATCATATGATATGCATATATTGTGAAAGAAGCCTTTCGATCTAGTAATGAACACATTCATCACTTCACATATTTATACATGTTTGTGTGAGTGAGGGAATATTTGAGTTCTACGCTCAGCAAACTTCAATTACACAAGACAGTGCTATCAGCCATAATGACCATGTCATATATTAGAGCCTCAAACTTTATTTAGAACAATGTTCTTTCCACCATAATTAATTCATTTATTTAATCAACAGGCACAAGCACACATCTATACTATATGTCAGACTCTGTGCTTAGAATTAATTTTTCACTTTTCTCTCTCCCTTTCTCCCCCCTCTCTCATATATATATGTGTGTGTATATATACATATATACACACATATACACACACATATACACACACACATATAATTATATATATATATATATGCAGAGAGAGGGGGGGAGAGAGAGGTATTTTAAGGAATCGGCACATGGCACATATTATTGTGAAGGCTGGAGACTCCAAAATCTGCAGGGTAGGCTGAGAGGCTGGAGACCCCGGCAAGAGTTACTGATACAGCTTGAGTCCAAAGGCAGTCTGTTGGCAGAATTCTCTCTTCTTTTGAGGAGATCAATCTTTTTTCTATTAAGGTCTTCAACTGATTAGATGAGACCCACCTACATTATGAAGGTAATCTGCTTTACCCCAAATCTACTGATTTAAGCATTAATCTCATTTTAAAAATACCTTCACAGAAACATCTAGATTATGTTTCACAAAATATCTGGGTCCTGTGGTCTAGCTAAGTTGACATACAAAATTGACCATCACAGGTAGGAAGGGAACAAATGAAAAAAGAAGAGAGTCAAAGAAAGAACCCTAATGGACACAACACTGAAGAGCCAGGCAAAGCAAGGGAGGGCCAAGGCAGAGAGGAACAAGGACAGCAACCACAGAGATATCAGGAGAATTTCAGAAATGGTGCCATGGAAGCAAAAAATTAAATAAAATAGTCAATAGTGTTCAATGATATAGAGAAATCAAGAGGATGAAAGGTAAAAGAATTCACTGGATTTGGGAAACAGGTATTTGGTGATGTGCCATTAAGTTTCAGTGACAAAGTGGAGGTAGAAACTTGACTGAAGCTAAATGGAGAAGAAATCACTAAAAAACAAAAGCAAAAATGACAAGAATTGGTGCAAATGGAGGGGATGCTCATGTACTGTCAGAAGAAGCATAACTAGTATGAATTTTTCTACCAAAAGTCTTTAATATAATCATACAATTTAGCAGAACTATTTTACATCTAGAAAGTTATCTCAAGTAAATGAACATGCATCTATTTTTTTTAAAAAGAAAGAATTTAAATGTACAATAATAGAGTAAACCAATTATGTTTTAACCAGGGCAGATTTACTGAGAAGATAATTCAAGTTAAGCTTTGGAATTTTCACTGGCATGGACTCCTTCAATACAGTGGGGTAGGTTTTCATATTTTGTATAAATAATTTTATAGTATTTTCCTCAAATAGGGCTCTCCAGATTGGATCATCTTAAGTCCCCCCAAAACTGAGTCCCTTCTGGGTATATTCATATAGTTAAAAAAAATAATGCTGTGCTTAATAAAACAAACAACTCCCCCCAAAAATGGGCAAATGATTTGAACAGGGATTTCATTGCAGAAGATATATCGATGGCATAGGGAAACGCAAAATATCACTTCTGGCCCAGCTGGAGTGGCTCAGTAGGTTGAACATCACCCCATGCATCAAGAGGTCATTGGTTTAATTCCTGGTCAGGGAGCATGCCCAGGTTTTGGGTTCAATCCCTAGTAGGGGGCAGTGTGCAGGAGGTAGCCAATCATCATTTCTCTCTCTCCCTCTCCTTTCCTTTCTCTCTAAAAACAAAAAAAAAAAAAAAAAAAAGGAGAAAAAAAATGACCACTTCTGACCTACTAGCATGGTTAAATTTTTTTTCATGCTGGTGAGGATGCAGAGCAAATAGAACTCTACTGCATTGTTGTTGTGAATGCAAAATGGTAGCATACCACTTTGGAAAATAATTTGGCAGCTTCTTTTAAAGTTAAACATATACTTGTATATGACTCAGCAACATCACTCCTAGGAATTTACCCAAGAGAAATGAAAATGTGAGTCCACACAAAGACCAGTACACAAATGTTTATAGCAGCTTTATTAAAGATTACCAAAGACTGGAGGCAACTCAAAGGTCCATCAATTGGCCCTAGCCGGTTTGGCTCAGCAGTTAGAGCATCAGCCCGCAGTCCAGAGTGACCGGGGTTCGGTTCCTGCTAAGGGAACGTACCTCAGTTGCAGTTTGTCCTCGGCCCCGGTTGGGGTCGTGTAGGTGGCAAC
Source organism: Molossus alvarezi (assembly GCA_037176705.1). Classification (NCBI taxonomy): domain Eukaryota; kingdom Metazoa; phylum Chordata; class Mammalia; order Chiroptera; family Molossidae; genus Molossus; species Molossus alvarezi. The sequence goes on from CM073899.1 coordinate 20,277,913, forward strand.
CACTTGATGTGTCTCTCTCACATCAATGTTTCTCTCTCTTCCTTCCTCTTTCCCTCCTTATTTTTGAAGATAAATGCAAAAATGTCCTTGGGTGAGGATTAAAAAAAAAAAAAAAAAAAGACCATCAATTGGTGTCTAGATAAATGATCTGTGGTATAGTCAGGTTTTTTAAGCTAAATTGGACTTTATTAAAATAAAAATCTGCAACTATTTGAAAGATATTGCTAAGAAAATGAAAAGACAAGTTATAGATTAGGAGAAAATATTCACAATACATATATTTTACAAATGACTTGCATCTAGAATATATAAAGATTTTTATAAATCAATAAATTCTTATAGAAATGGGCAAAATATTTGAACAGATGTCTAACTAAAGAAAAGATTTTAACAACAAGCAGACATAAACATGTTCAATATCATTAGGAAAATGCAAATTAAAACCACTGAACACCTAGAATGGCTAACGTAAAAGAACAAATAAACAGAATAAATTCAGCAGTAAATAGAAATAAACTACTGACACAACAACCTGAATAAACCTTAAAAACCTATTTTAAGTGAAAGAACCCAGATATACACACACAAAACACTACCTATTGTATGATTCCATTTATATAACATTCTGTAAAAGACAAAACTACAGGAATAGAAATCAGATCTGTAGTTGCCAGGGACTGGGAGTTGGGAAAGAAATCTGGGGATGACAGAAATGTTCTATTTCCTGGTTTTGGTAGGGTTTATATGTCTGTATATATTTTTCAAAAGCATCAAACTGAGCACTTTAAAAAGGGTAAGTTTTACTGCAAGTAAAGTATATCTCAATAAATCTGAACTTAAAAAATGAAATTGTAGAAAAAAAAAATTTTTAATGTTATTTATTGAGAGGAAAGGAGAGAATGTGAGTAAGAGAGACAGAAACATTGATTTATTGTTCCGCTCATTTATGCATTTATTGGTTGATTGTTTTATGTGCCCTGACCAGGGATTGAACCTGCAATCTTAGCATATTGGATTACGCTCTAACCAACTGAGCTACCTAGCCAGGGCTAGAAAAATATTTAATTACATGAAATGGTGACCATGTAATATTACTAAAGGAAGAAAGCAGATTATAAAATAATCTATATTTATTTTTTAAAGAGTTTTTATTGATTTTTAGATAAAGAGAGAGGGAGAGAGAAACATGAACTTGAGACCAGCTGCCTCCTGCACATCCCCCACTGGGGATCCACACCATAACCCAGGCATGTGCCCTGACTGGGAATCGAACCGACAACTTTTTGGTACACAGGACAATGCCCAACCTAATGAGCCACACCGGCCAGGGCAATCTACAGTATATTCATTTTTTTATATCAAGCACTTTATGTAAAAATAGATAATACATAAATTCATGTACAAAGGAAAGAACATAAAAACATACACCAATATTTCAACTACGGTTGCTTTGGAGGCTCAAGGGTAGATTTTAATTCTATACTTGTGGACATATGCATTTTCTAAATTTTCTCTAATAAGTACGTATGACATGTAATTTTTTTTAAGTGAATTTTTGTTGATAGTGGGGTTAAGGATTTTTAAAGAACATGTAGAAATTGGGGATCCAGACAGAGATTCTAGTCTATTGTGACAGGCTTGGGTATTTAGGGAGTTATTAGAAAGAGACTCAGCTCAAGCAAAGGAGTTTTTGTTTCGTTTTGTTTTTTATTTTAAAATGAGACTTTTCACTCTGCGAAGAGTGAGAACAAGATGCCCTTGTAATCAAGCACTGACTTGATACTCCCCGGGAGACAGTCATGAAACAGTGTTGGGAGCAAGACTCAATTATGCTCAAAAGCCTTGATGATTCACCTTTCCCTGAAAAACGCTTTTTTTCCTTGATACCCACCAACATATACTCTGTGCTCTAACCAAGAGTTACCTCATCATTCCCAACCACAGCCTGGACTCCTGCTTCATGCCTCTACACTGCTCTTCTATCTAGAATGCTCACCCATCCCTCTTCTCAAAAGGGAAGTAACAGTTAATTCCATGCTCTCTACAAGAAGCCTGTACCTCTGACACTGTTACCTAGCTCTACTGTCTTACAGTTTCTCCCTCATTAATCTTAACTTTTCAGGCTCTTTATATCATACAGAACATGGAACACAGTGCCTTACATGTGTTTGTTGACTTTTATTGAAGATGGCATCAGATTGAGGGTGCCAAATTATGGTACATTCATAAACTGAAATGCTTATACAATGAGCTGATTACTAAGATCAGTCTAGATTTGGACCAGCTACGGGAAAGAAACCATACTGATGGGCTATCCCAGATCCTAAGTCCTTGCACCTTGGAGTTAATAAGGGGTATGATGCAGAAATGGTCTGCCAACCCAGAACCCAAGTATAAATACTATAACAAAATTAACAAAAATTGTTATGTAACAAAAGTAGGATTAATTTAAACAATGTTCACAGTTTATTTCTTTTGCTTTTAAAGCAAGCTGTTCTTTCACATCTATATCTGTTTTTAAGTACTTTTTCAGGGACCACTACCAGCTTATTTTTACTATTGAATATCAAGTTCATATGCTCAGTGAGAAAGGGTCTGGCTGGATACTGTGTCTTTAGGAATGAGTGCCGTGAATCATGAGTTGGCTGATTGAGTTGTTCATTTATTAACTATAAAAGTGTAATTGTACAATGAAAAAAACACATACAAACTATGAATATGCTTCCTATAGCTGAGTGACCTGGAAATCACTAAATGCAGGTCTTACTGTGAAAGATTTTAAATGTTCATGTAAATTATTCCTGTTCATGCAGCTAGTCAGCCTTCCCACATCTTTTGGACACTTTTCTGATCTATGTCCCAGGTCATCCTACGATGTCATTCATGGAGGTTATACCTGAGGGTTGCCATGAATGTGGTGCAGTCGGGTGGAAGCAGAAGACTCTCAGGAAAGCCCTGCAAGTAAGACCCAACCACCTTCAGGACAAAACTTGTGGCTCTACCCATGGGTGGGCGAACACAAAGCCAGTTCAGACACATTCCACAGGTGTTCTAAAGGCTTCTTGGCCATGTGAGTCAGAATATTAGGGTAGTAATCTTTAGAGATTTGGTCAATCATCAGCCTAAAGGTGGTGACTAAAATCATAAGAGTGAATATGATCGTCGTGGGCAAGAGAGAAAATGAAGAGGATGTTCAAGTAATGGGACAAAGAAGATACCATTGAAGGAGACTAGAAAAAGCCCTGGCTGAGTAGCTCAGTTGGTTAGAGCATGATACCAGTACGCTAAGGTTGTGTGTTCGATATCCAGTCAGGGCACATACAAGAATAAACTAATGAATGCATAAATAAGTGGAACAACAAATGGATGTTTCTCTCTCTCTTTCTCTCTAAAATCATAAATGAAGGAGACTAGAGGAGAATCATCAGTGAACAAAGAAAGACCAAGGATCATCATATCTTATCTTTTGTGGTGAGTGTCAAATGCCAAAGCAAAGATGAGACAGATTAAAAATGGCCAATTAGCCCTGGTCAGTTTGGCTCAGCAGTTAGAATGTCAGTCCGTGGTCCAGAGAGACCTGGGTTTGGTTCCCGCTAAGGGCACATACCTCATTTGCAGTTTGTCCCTGGCCCTGACTGGGGTCGTGTGGGTGGCAGCCAGTTGATGTATCTCTCTCACATCGATGTTTCTCTCTCGTTCTTCCTCCTTTTCTCCCTCTTGCTCTATCTGAAGATGAATGCAAAAGTGTCTTTGGGTGAGGATAAAAAAAAAAAGGCCAATTATTTGATATTCCTTCTTTCAAGAAGTGGGTTTCTATGTCCCCTCCCCTTAAGTCTGGGTGGGTTTTATGACTGTTTTGCCCAATGGAATACAGTGAAAGTGATGCTCTGCCCATTTTCAGGCATAAGAGACTGGCAGCTAATATTATCTGTCCTTTGGAATGCTCCATCAGGGAGAAGCCAGGCACCATATAAGAAGTCTGACTACCCAGAGATTATCACACTGTGAGAAAGCTCAAACTAGCCATAAGAGATAGATGTCCAGCCAGCCTTGGCTGTTCCAGTCATCCAAGCCTAGGCACCATCTGCCCAGGTCTCAGCTGCCATCTTACTACATTTGCACAGGACACCTCAGGTGAGGACCAATCAACTGAAAACAGTCAACCTGCAGAATTTTGAGAACAGTGAGAGGGAGGAGGAGAGGGGAGAGGGGAGGGATTCACTGATTATGAAAAATTGGCTCATATGATTATAAAGATTCAGAAGTCCTATGATCTGCCATCTGTAAGCTGGAGGCCCAGGAAAACCAATGGTATAAATTTCAGTCCAAATCAGAAGACCTGAGAACCAGGGAAACTGTTGATATAAGTCTTAGTCCAAGTGCAAAAGACCAAGTCCCAGCTCATAAATTTAAGCAGGGAGAGTGAATTCTCCCTTCCTCCACCTCTTTATTCTATTCAGTCCTCAAAGGATGGGATGATGCCACCCTCATGGTGGTGGTGGTGGTGGTGGGGGATCTGTTTCATTCACTCTACCAATTCAAATGCTAATCTCATCCAAAAACACCCCCGTAGACACAACCAGAAATAATGTTTCACCAAATATCTGGGCACCCCATGTCCTGGTCAAGTTGACACAAAATTAACCATCACACTGAGGTCATGTGTATCCCATGCCTGAGTGAGACAGAGGCATAAAGTCCAGTTTCCACCCAAAGAGAGATCATACTAATTGATAACCTTTATTCCAGGGCCCCTGTAGGGTATCTGAGGCCACAGCACAACTTTTCCATCTGCCTAATACTGCTTCCTCCCCCTTTCTTTCATAGGTGTTGATTCCTATTAAATATCTTGTACCCCAAACTTGGTCTCCATGTCTGCTTCTGAAAGCATGTGTCTTTTCTATGTCTTCCTGTGGAAGGACACAAATTTGAAGACAGACCTAGGTTCAAAACACAATTCTACTACTTATTAGTTTTGTGATATTGAACAAGTAATTAAACTTCACTTAGTTTTCTCATTTGTAAAACCTGAATGAAACCTACCTACTTTGCAGGGTCTGATGCCCACAAACAACCCTGGTGCCTGCCAATGATGAAATGTTAACAGGGATGGTGCTTCAAAATCCAAGGGTCACATCTTAAATTCTCCAAATAGTTTTTGGTTTTTTTTATCCTCACCCGAAGACATTTTTTTGATATTTTGTTCAGGTAGAGTGGGAGGGAGAGAGAGAGAGAGAGAGAAACATCGACATGAAAGGGACACATCGAGTGGCTGCCACCCACACAACCCAACCAGGGCCGGGGACAAACTGCAACCGAGGTACGTGCCCTTAGCGGGAACCGAACCCGGTCTCTCCAGACCGCAGGCCAACGCTCTAACCGCTGAGCAAAACCGGCCAGGGCTCCAAATAGTTTTTGAACCCCTCTCAGTTGACTTCAGGTGAGAGACAGCCCCCCTCTGCTCAGGCATATTGGGGAAGGAGCACAGAATACCTGCAAATCTCTCCAAAATAGTGTGGAAGTAAGGTGATCAATTAGCAATAGCCAGGTCATTTTTGGACCAATCTCTTTTGCAAGACCTGCATGGTGGCACCTATTAGTTTCTCTGCCCCTTGGGCTTCTCCACAACCTTTAACTTTCATTTAAAGTTCTATTCCACAATGATTAGCAAAAAACATAACTATCTCTATTTTCATGGATCTTTGAGTCTATTGAGAGAGAAAAAATAACACATAAAATACAGAATTGCATACAATGATGAGTACTATGAAGGAAAGTTTCACTGGATGTAGTCGACTTGGTGATCCCCAGCGAACCATGCCTCCTAATATTCTGCCCTTGTGTAATCCCTATGTTGACACTAGTTTGGTCACAAAATTAATTTTGACTACTGGGACATTACATACATGGCTCAAGCAAAGGTTTGATGAACATTTGCACAATGGGACTAGATCTCCTCGAATGCACTTTCTTAGAATCCAGTTATCATTCTGTGAAGAAGCTCACCAGCCATGTGGTCCATGTGGAGGATAACCCTGGCCAACAACCCCAGCTGAGCTCCCAGGAGGAGGCCAGCTATATGCCAGGCTTGTGACCTTCCAGCTATCTCAGCAACTCAGTGAAGACAACGTAAAGAAGAACCACATGATCAACCAAAAAATTATGGGAAATAATAGCATTAGTATTTAAACCAATGAATTTAATAACATGTGGTTAACAACATAGCAATCGATAGTAAAAACTCAAGGCTATGAGAGCAAAAAAAGAAAAGTCCTATCTAAGCTGAGAAATTGAGAGGCTTTCCAGAGAAATTGGTGATTTAGATGGTAAATCTGAGAAAAAAAATAGGAGTTATTTTCCAGACAGAGAGAGCAGTATGCACAAAAGCCTGTGTTTGAAAGGAAGAAAATGCACTTAAAACCAGAACAACAGTCATTTTCTTATTCACCTTCACCTAATTATGAAACATATAGAAAGGCAAACATATGTATGCATACATATTTTTATTTTATACAGAAATAGTATATTTAAGGAGATGAAAGCCAGCCCAAAGGCACAACTGATTTGCCTATTCTTGCTTATTACTCCAGACTTGTTATTATGAACCATCTGTGACATGAACACATTGTGCTGGGACCATCTGTAATGTTCCTAATCTAATTGTTTAAATGATGGCTGATGCTACTAGAGGATATTAGCACCTCAAAAAATATTTGCTGGAAATACCAAGGTACTGATCTCTTCAGATTCTAGCACGTGACTATACTGTAAACTAATGCATAAAAGAGCAGGAAGAAAGAAAACTAACACTCATTGAGTCCCTTGTATGGACCAGGACATTTACATTGTCTCATTAATCCTCTCAGTAATCTCATGAGATAGGTATCATTATTCCAGGTATACTTATTAAACAAAATAAGGCCTTTAAAGATTCATTAACTTGCTCATGATCATAAGGCTCCAAAGTGGCAGAGCCAGGATGTAAACCCCAGGCCATCTGCTTCTAAGATCTATGTCTACAGTAGTTGTTGTTGGTTGCCTTCCTTGTACCCACAAGTTCCTGCCTTCCAGATTTTTGTTCAGATATTCCTGTCCTCCTGAGGTGTTTTCCAAACCCCCAAGCAATTCTCCAATTCTCAGTGTATATTGACTGTGTGTCCGAAAATTTAACTCAGCTCTGACCCTATCTACTTGGAGACAGTATCAGATCCCACAGCTTCAGGGCTCAGTCCCACCAGACTGCTTCCACTTTAGATGACAATCACAAGTATGAGGGGCCACCTATACTGCTTGCTGACTGACTGGTTACAAATTGGAGTTCCCAGGACCCTCACCTCAGGTCTGGTAATTTGCTAGACTATCTCACAAAGCTCAGGGAAACATTTACTTACATTTACCTGTTTATTATAAAAGGATACAACTCAGGGACAGCCAGATGGAAAAGCACTCTCCAGGCACACCACCCTCCCAGCACCTCCATGTGTTCACCAACTCAGAAGTTCATCAAATCCCTCATTGTCCAGGAGTTTTTATAGAGCTTAATCTGCAGCAACCTTTCCCTTTCCTAGAGGCTGGATGGTGGACCTGAAAGTTCCAATGCTCTTGGTCTACGTAGGGATCCTACCTTAAGTGACCTAATTAGCATAAACTCAGGTGTGATTTTAAAAAAAGGGGGGGTGGGGATGAGTTTTCTTATGAATAACAAAATACATTCCCATCACTCAGGAATTTTCAAAGGTTTAGGAGCTTCATGCTATAAACAGAAACAAAGACCAAATTTGTTTCTTCTTCTACCACACCTCCCCATGACACCAGTGAGATTCCAGGGTGGGCCTCTTGTGTACAGTACTGTTTCTTAGCAGGAGGCACAACTGGTGTTCTGAGCTGGCCATTTCTTTACTTTGTAAGGAACTACTGTTATCTGATGTATGCCCCCAAGTTCTTTAATGAAACAGCACTGGCAAGGTTCTCTGATTAAAACCTAAATGATAAATCCAATAAGAATTATTATCTTTATAATTTCTAGTCTTTCTGTTAAATGCATTAATCAAGTCTTCCTTCAAAAATTCTCTCTTCTTTTGGTGTCTGGACTACCACCCTCTGATGCATAGAGAACCTATCTGGGGTCCATTACCACAGAGATATGGATGGGATGGGGGGAACTGCTTCAAAATCACATGCAACTGATATGACAGTCATTGGATTTTATAGCAAGGGTTCATCTATGGACTTGAAAATAAGTTTGTACCCTGAAAATTTATTTTAAAATTCAGTATATAATGTGATAATTATATAACATACTGAAAGCTTTGCATATCCTTGGCATTGCATGGTAACTCTATGACTTTGATGTTATTTTCCCCATTTAATTGATTAAGAAACTGAAGGGCAGATGGAATCAATGGCTTAGCTAAGTCATATAGTCAGTAACTAATTTGCCACAAAATGAAGTTATAGGAGAGACCTAAAGATCCAGATTGGATCCCAGGGCCAGAACTTGATGGTGCTTTGAATTTGTTAAGGTATCAGAAGCAACTGTCCATCAGAAGGAGGGTTGGTCAGCCTTAGAAGCTCAAAAAGTAAAAGATTTGAGAGATAAAAATTGGCATTCTCTATTGAAATACTACTCAGAGGAGTTTTTCACTCATCAGAGTATTTGGTACATGGTTAAGGCTATTAGGCCAGGGTTACAAATGCCTTCAGATGCCACAAAGATATGTCTTGCAGCTAAGAGTGAGACAATAGGGTGTGGTCATGGTACCATTGTAATGAACCTGGTCATTAATTAAAAGGAAAGAAGGAAAGGAAAGGCCGAATTTTATAGGCATGCCATTTGTGCAGCTTTGCCAGAAAGCTGCAGTGTAGATGCATGCCAAGTCTGGGTAAAATAAGGAAAGTACTTGTCTGTCAGTCACACCTGGGAACAGGTGATTAGCTAGAGAAGGTGTGGCCACTGCAAGCATGGAAAGATTTGAGATATATGAACTCCTAAGCAAAGGAGTTCTCGCTCTTGCTCTCTTGGGACTCTTGTTGCAGGGGGTGTGCTCTCACATTCCTGCATTTGCTCACATGGCACACAGCCATGTGGACCCCACACAATGGACTAAGGGACTATAACTAGCCTGACCCAACTCCACCATGGAATGGAAACTTTGGATACTAACTTTGCTTCTAGCTCTGCTGAATCCTCAGCTGCACATTTTCCAGGACTGTTTTAAGGGAAATGGGACTATGCAAACCCAGAAGTGTAATTCCATGCAAATGAAATCTTTCATCCTCTGTGAGAGTCTCAGAAAATTCTTTTTCTCAAGATATCCTGAAGACCTAAAGACCCATGGGGAAGGGGATTTCCCACTTCCACCAGTGGACTCCCCAATTCCACTATTAAGAATCAGACTGATGAAATGAGTTAATGAGATGACAAAAGGCATTGTGAGTCAGATTTTCTTCCCGGGAAAGATTATTTCAAAAATGAGATGGATGCTTTATGTTCTCTTAACCTAAAGCCATTAAATATTTCCATGCACTTTACTTTTATCCAGGATAAGAAAAAGTGAATTGTATGGATTTTACATATTCCTCTCTCTTTGACCATGATTTCTCATTGCAACCAGCTTCTAAAAGTTGGACTCATAAACTAGGTGAATGCAAATCCATTCCTGACAGATGGATTCACTCTAGCGGTAAAGAAAAATCAGGTTGCTATATATACCATCCTGTGAGTTCTCTTGGGAGACTCAATATATCCCTTCTGCATGAACATAAAGTGTCCATCACTTCCTGTTGAAGGACAAATACATTTTTCTCATGTGTTACATGCTGATGATGTCTAAATTTGTATATGGAGGTCAAAACTCTCATTATACCCATATACCCAGCTTCCAGCACTGGCATTTAGCTGCCAGGATATGAAAAATTATTTAATCTCTTTAAGCCTCATATTCTTTCTCTATAAAATATTTTAAATTTGGCCCTGACCAGTTTGGCTCAGCGGTTAGAGCGTTGGCCTACGGTCTGGAGAGACCTGGGTTCGGTTCCTGCTAAGGGCATGTACCTCAGTTGTGGTTTGTCCCCAGCCCTGGTTGGGTCGTGCGGGTGGCAGCCACTCAATGTGTCCCTTTCACGTCAATGTTTCTCTCTCTCTCTCTCCCTTTCTCTCCCTCCCACTCTATCTGAACAACAACAACAAAAAAAAGGAAAAAATGTCCTCTGGTGAGGATAAAAAATATATATATAAAAATTTAAAATACCTGTATCAGATTTGTTGTGAAGTTTAGATCATTTGGGGTATTATATATTCGCAGTTGTAGTCAACTTCTAGAAGATTTTAACAATAATTGTTAGGGACTCAATAGATAAATAGGTAATGGATACAAATATATAATCTATATATAAATAGAGGAACTATTATCAGTGGCAATGAAGTATCTACCAGTGCAAGTAGGGGATGTCCTTCCCCACTGGGTACTTGGGATTAGTCCTTACAATATCTTCAGATAAAGAATTTTCAGAGACTTGCACAGGAGGATTCGTGATTTTAATGTGCATGGAATTATATCCCTTGGTTTCTAAAGTCCCATATCCCTTAATCCAGTCCTGGAAGAGGTGCAGCTGGGGATTCAGCAGAGAGAGAAGCAAAGCCAGTGTCCAGAGTTTCTGTTCCATGGTGGAGCTGGGTCTGGTATAGCATCAGGCCAGTTATAGTCCATCAGTCCATTGTGTGGGGCCCACATGACTGTGAGCCATGTGAATGAATGCAGGAGTGTGAGAGTACACCCCCTGCAACGTGAGTTCCAAGAGAACAAGAGCGAGAACTCCTTTGTTTAGGAGCTTAAGTATCTTCAATCTTCCTGTGCTTGCAGTGGCCATGTCTGCTCTGGCCAATCACCTGTTCCAAGGTGTGACTGACAGACAAGTACCTTCCCTATGTCACCCAGACTTTACTGGGCATGCATCTGTTCTTTCCCTGCCCAATCCCTTCCCCCAAGGATCTGTGGGGAATAGACTGGTGGCTTTGCAGTTTCTTGGCAAAGCTGTACAAACGGCATGCCTATGTCATTTGGCCTTCCCTTTGTGCCTTTCCTTTTATTCATAACTAGGTTTATTATAACCGTATCAGAACCATAAACATCTATAAGTTACTTGAAAAAAACACTTGTCCCCAACAATACCAGCTATATGGCATTTCTATTTCTAGTTCAGACCACTCCCCCAACCTTCAGGTTCAAACATCCAACTGCTCATTTGACATCTCTACTTGGATATTTATTGGCATCTCAATTCACCTGCCCAAAACAGAATCTTTGATTCTCTTTCTCACACACCTGGTCTTCTCCTAGTTCAATTAATTGCACTTATACATTGCACTTATACATTGTTCATCATGTAAAATAAGTAATCTGCTTATCTCCTTCCTAGTCCTTCCATATGCCTTCCATATACATCACCAAGCTGGCCTGCCTAACCCATGGATCTTGAGTGCTGCCTGTACCCACCCAGAAACCAGAGAGTCAGAGTGGGCACATACTCTCCCTTTTTCCTCACAAAACAATCCCATCCTTTCTGGAATTTCAGTTCTCAAAACTATACCAGCAGAGCAGAAGAGAGAAGAGAGCAAGTGTTAGGGTCCCTGATCTGCCTAGACACCCACCTGGGTGATTTGGAGTGACCAACTGTTTCCATGTGCTGGGTTCATTTTCTTCCTAACTCCACAAATTACCTTTTTTTCTGGCCTTGAAATCAGATCCCCTCACCCATCCCCATCTCATAATTTCTGGTCCTCCTCTGCTGGTACCAAACTTTCAAGAACCTCTACTATGAAGTCAAAATAAAAGCTAACTATCTCTGGGCTTCTAATTTGTGATGTGCAAGGGGCTCTAAATTGCAGAGATATGGAGGGGCCCCTCTCTTCTGAGTCCAACATAGGCACTGAGCCTGCTTATACTTCTTTTCAAAATGTAGTTCTTCCTTGTAATGGTTTTGGTGTATTCTGTAAAGGCTTTTTTTGTAATTTAGTTCTCTATGACAAAATAATTTTATTTATCATTCATCTTTATTGTTTTTATTACATATTCTAATTTTTATGAACTTTGTTTTTAATAAATAAATTAGGAGTCCAAAATTTCTCATTAGTTTTTTATTATTATTTGATTTTAGAGAGAGGAAGGGGGAGAGAAAAACATTGATTTGTTGTTCCACTTATTTATACATTCACTGGTTGCTCCTTATATGTGTCCTTACCCAGGATCAAACCTGCAACCTTCCCATAGGGGGATGATGCTCTAACCAACTGAGCTACCTGGCTAGGGCTCTCATTTGTTTTCACAAAAAGCATTGCAGTTACAATGTTTGAGTTATGTCAACTTTTTTTTTTATTTTTTATCCTCACCTGAGGACACTTTTTTATTTTTTGTTCAGATAGAGCAGGAGGGAGGGAGAGAGAGAGAAACATCGATGTGAAAGGGACACATCGAGTGGCTGCCACCCACATGACCAAACAGGGCCGGGGTCAAACTGCAACCGAGGCACACGCCCTTAGTGGGAACCGAACCCGGGTCTCTCCAGACCGCAGGCCGACGCTCTAACCGCTGAGCCAAACTGGCCAGGGCGAGTTATGTCAACTTTTAAAACAAATTTTCACTTCATGTTTTTCTTCAAAGTCTTGGAAGATATATATCCTGAGTTGAAAAGCTCTATAATAGGTATACCTCATAGTTCTGCATAAACAGAAATCTAGCGTGGTAGGCAGAAATCTAAGATGGTCCCCAAGATTGCCACTCCCTGATATACATATACTTCTCCCAGTTGTTTAATCAAATGCTAATTTAGACACCGATGCCTTGATTTTAACCTTGTGAGACCAGGAGTAGAGAGTCCATTCACACCATGCCAGACTTCTGTCCTACAGATCAGTGAGATAAAAAATGGGTTAATTGCCCTGGCCAGTTTGGCTCAGAGGTTAAAGCATTGGCCTGCGGTCCAGAGAGACCCGGGATTGGTTCCCACTAGGGGCGTGTGCCTTGGTTGCAGTTTGTCCCCGGCCCTGGTTGGTTGTGCGGGTGGCAGCCATGCAATGTGTCCCTTTCACGTCAATGTTTCTCTCTCTCTCTCTCTCTCTCCCTCCCACTCTAGCTGAGCAAAAAATGGAAAAATGTCCTCAGGTGAGGATAAAAAAAAAATGGGTTAAGCAAAAAACAAAAACCTCATAAACACAGAGAACAGTATGGTGGTTATCAGAGGGAAAGGGCGGGGGAGTTGAAGAGGGTATAGGGGGACAAATGGTGATGGAAGGAGACTTGACTTGGGGTGGTGAATCCACAATATAAATACAGATGATGAAAAAAAAATGTAAGTCCTGGCCAGTTTAGCTCAGCGGTTAGAGTGTCAGCCCGCAGACCAGAGAGTCCTGGGTTCGGTTTCCACTAAGGGCATGTACCTTGGTTGCAGTTTGTCCCTGGCCCTGGTTGGGGTCGTGTAAAGGGCAAACAGTCAATGTGTCTCTCTCGCATTGATGTTTTGCTCTCTCCCTCCGGGTCTATCTGAAGATAAATGCAAAAATGTCCCAGTGAGGAGAAAAAACAAAACAAAACAGATGATAAATGATATAATTGTACACATGAAACCTATATAATTTTCCCCAATTTTTATTAATTTATTTTTGTTGAAACCTATATAATTTTATTAACCAATGTCACCCCAATAAATTCAATTAAAATTGTTTTAATTAAAAATTTTTAAAAATAGGTTTTTTGCCCCTAAGTTTGTGGTCTTCTGTTACATGGCAATAGAAAACTAATCCAGTAGGACATGCTTACATTGAGCTGTGACCTCTACACCATACGATGTGTTGTGCACAGCAGGGATTGCAGTATTTTTGAAAGTCTTTTCTATACTGTACAAATTTCAGTAATTCAACTACACACATGAGTGACTGAATACTTTTTTCTTTTTCTTTTCTTTTCTTTTTTTTTTTTATCCTCACCCGAGGACATTTTTCCATTTTTTGTTCAGGTAGAGTGGGAGGGAGAGAGAGGAACAGAGAGAGAGAGAGAAACATTGATGTGAAAGGAACACATCGAGTGGCTGCCACCTGCACAACCGACCAGGGCCGGGGACAAACTGCAGCCGAGGTACGCGCCCTTAGCGGGAACCGAACCCGGGTCTCTCAGGACCGCAGGCCGACGCTCTAACCGCTGAGCCAAACCGACCAGGGCTTTTCTTTTTCTTTATACAAGGAATTTTACCTGTTGTGCAGAGATGGTTATTTGGCTCCGCAGAAGGTTCTGGGCTCCATTAATGCTGTCCATTTCACAATTCTAACTCCAGTTCTTCTTAGAGATTAAGAGTTCCAAAGGCCTATAATCATGGGTACTGATGAGGGCAACCCACCTTTTGGCTCCAGTTAAATCTCTGATGTTTGAGGTGTGTGCTAGCTGTGGATGCTTGCTTCCTGGTCCTGCCACAGCTTCGGAAGTAGCTGGTTTAGGAATATATGGTTGTCAGGGGTGGGAGGCAGTTCCCTTTAGTCCAGATCACTGCTTTCTTGGCCCAATCCTGTTGATTCCAATTGAGTATCTGCAGCATTCCCCCATAACCCCCATTCTGACCTTCATACGCAGGAGCCAGTACTTGAAACAGCTTTGGGATCAAGTCTTTCTCTGTGGGTCAGAAGTCAGCCATGCATATGGCTCATCTGTTGGTGTCACCCAGCTTCCAATAGTCAGTGGGCTTTCTCAGTGTAGGCCCTCATCTCATCCACACATGCCCATGACTCCTCAATGTGTTCCTGTCACACTAGTTCCATAAGCGAGTTGCACAATAGGTGGGCCTGGGGACAAAGGCCCAGGCGGTGGAATAGCGGCCATGGAAGAAGGTGGTGGTAACTAACAGCAGCCTGTCGCATAAATATTTCTTATAAAGCTAAATGTGTCCCCAACTCAACTCTTCCTTAATCAGTACCAAATAAAAAAAATCTATGAACACTCTAGCACCTCCCAAGACAAGTGGAAGTGTAACAGGAAGTCTGAGCGAGGAGAAACAACAGTACTCATAAATTAAAGTTTAAATATTTAACTTTTGCAAATTTTACAAAGAAAGAAAAGAAAATTGACTATGTGAACACACTTGCCTTGGAATGGATTCATACAAGTGAGGGACCCTGAGCTTAAGCTTCATTAGCTTCATGTTAATCTCTCCCTACATCTATCCTTAGCACCTGGCATATGAATGGTAGGTCTCAATTCCTTCTTACACAGCTACATTAAATCAATCATTGAATAGCTGTTTACTTTAGTGATTTAGTGACTTCAAAATTTTCTTAAGTGAATTAATGTTAACTGAAGGAGGTCTGGATACTGAGTCCACTTTCAATAAAAAAGTGGGTCACTTATACTAAGACATGTTATATATTTGTTTCCTCATCTCTGCTTGTTTCCAAGAAAGAAAACGTAAATAATTCAGTTTTTGTGTTTCGAATAGTAATTCAAGAACCTCCTTCTGTTCTTTTATAAATAAGCAAAATAGCTTATCTCAGGGTTCAGAGGAGACAATCTCACACTTGGAGTTTGCATTTAGTATCTTTTGGAGTGAAGCGAAAGGAGAACCGTCCAGATATGCATTCAGTCAATTCAAAGAGAGGAAGCAGGATCTAGTTCTAAAGAGGTTTTTGTCTATAATTGATTTTTCTAAAGGAAAAATGAACAAAAAGTATAGTATATCAATGCTGAATAATCTACTCTTTCTAACAGATGCTTTTGTATTATAATCTGTATCAAATACAGTATCAAGAAAATTAAAATATCCGTTTACTAAGAGTAACAAATGCTCTCCATTAAGTCTAGTAATGAAAACTTTAAGATAAGATTCTAAAAATGACATAAGCCTGCAGTTCTTCTAATAAAGCTTACTATATTGTAGTACCAGAAAAGACTACTTTTAGAGAATAAGCTGACAGTCAAACTTCTTGTTTGTACCTTAAACTTGCTTAATTAAAGGCAGTACTTCCCCTATCTCTATTTAATGTAGATTTTTGTAACCTGAAACTTAAAATGAATAATCAACAATTATATTTTGATACAAGAGTTTTCTTAGGTGGAAAAATATTGAGGTCCCATAAAGTTAATGAAAAAGTAGAAATAAGTTGTTTACTCTGTTGAACCACATGAATCCTTAAGGACCTAGGATGGAAACAAACACTCTTAAAAAATTCCTTTTTTTTTTTTTTTTTTAATATTCTCACCCAAGGATATGTTAATTGATCCTAGAGAGAGAGGAAGGGAGAGAGTAACATCGATTGGTTGCCTACATCATGTCCCGACTAGGGACTGAACCTGCAACCTTTTTGGTGCACGGGACAATGCGCCAACCAACTGAGCCACCTGGACGGAGCCTTTTAAAGGATCCTTTTAAGGAGCTATATTGTCATTGTATTCTATCCTCAAAACAATTAGTTTTAAGTATAATTTTTAAAACTGAAAAGTGTTCTCCTTTTGCAACTGTAAAATAATTATTTTTCAGATCATTTATCTAAAATATTTTTAGAAGTACACAAAACCAAAACTACAATAAGCATTTTTTTTTTTTTACAATCCTCACCTGAGGATATGTCTTTATTAATTTTTGGAGAGAGAGGAAGGGAGACAGGGGTGGAGAGAGAGAAAGAAATGGAGAGAGAAACATTGACGTGAGATACTGACATGAGACAGAAACATCAACTGGTTGCCTCTTGTACATGCTCTGACCAGGTATTGAACCTGAATCCTAGATATGTGCCCTGACTGGGAACTGAACCCACAATGATCTAACCAGCTGAGCCACCAGGTCAGTGCTTACAATAAGCTTCTTTAATTTTTTTAATTGAGCTTAGAGAGAGGAAGGGGTGGGGAGAGAGGGATGGAGGGAGAGAGAGAGAGAAACATTGATGTGAGATATCAGTTGCCTCCCACACATGCCCTGACCAGGGATTGAATCCTCAAGCTGGGTATGTGCCCAGAATGGGAATTGAACCAACCACCCTTTGGTGAATGGGACAACGCTCCAATCAATTAAGCTACACTGGCCAGGGCACAATAAGTTTTACATACTAATCTACTTACAGCAATATTGTATTATAGCTAGATAGGTTAAATTAACCTGATTTGACTCAAAATGTATCTAATTTCAGATGGTTAGACATTTATTAGATCCCTGTTTTACTTTTTGATCTCTTTAGGTTATAGTAGTCAGCTTCTAAGATGACCCCCAATGATCCCTGACTCTTGTATTAATACCTTTGTGTAGTCCCTTCCTACATTTTACCATAGTGGGTCTGTGGGACCAAAAGAATACAGAAGTGATGGTATATGACTTCCACAGATCATAAAAGATTTCTCTCATATCACTCACTCTGGGAGAAATCAAGTTCCATGGACACTCAAGCAGTCCCATGGGAGGTCCAAGTGGTAAAGAACTAAGGCATTTGCCAATAGCCATGTGAACGAGCCATTGTGGAAGTGGATCCTCCTGCCCCAGTCAAGCCTTCAGATGACTGCAGCCCTGGCTGAAAGATTAACTACAACCCCATGAAAGGCCCCAAGCCAGAACCACCCAGCTAAGTTGCTCCTACATTTCTGATGCACCAAAATGATATAAGAATAAATGTTGATTGCTGTTTTAAGGTTGTACTATACTTTCGCACAATTTGTTCATTTGAAGAAGTTATTGAGAATTGACCCCCCCCCGATTTCTTAAACTGAGAAATTTAAAAGAGCAGAAGTGTGCAACAATTCTTGGAAAAAATATAAATTAGCCTTGCAGATTTTAAAATGTGAGCCTTTAGATGTAATCTTAATTTTTAAAAAAAGATTTTTTATTGATTATTTTTAGAGTGAGGAAGAGAGAAGGAGAAAGAGAAACATTGATGTGAGAGTGAAACATCATCTGGCTGCCTCCTGGCACACCCCCTACCAGGCACTGAACCAGCAGCCTTTCAGTGTACAGATAATGCCCAACCAGCTGAGCCACACCGGCCAGGGCTGTAAACTTAATTTTTGAAGAATAGATTTATTCTTTTCATAACTTTTATTTTTAAAAATAAGAAAATTTGGGAAAGCAGACTCCTATTTTCTCCATATTAGAAGTGAAATGTGATTACGTGGTGGTCATTTTCCTCTGTCTCACTCCATATGTTAAAAATTCTGATAATGAGATTGTTAGAAGCAGAGATAAGATTAGATAGGGAGAGGAGATAGAAGAAGGTTAAAGTGTGATCTCACAATGCCCTGCACCGCTTCTTTTCTAAGATTCTGTCTCACATATAAGACAGTGACAGCATGGCCGGTTTGGCTCAGTGGTTGGAGCGTCACCTGCGGACCAGAGAGTCCTGGGTTCAGTTCCCACTAAGGGCACGTATCTTGGTTGCTGATTGTTCCTGGTTCAGTTGGGGTTGTGTGGGTGGCAACCAGTCGATGTTTCTCTCTCTCCCTTCCTCCCTTCCTCCCTCTCTCCCTCCTGTTCTGTATGAAGATAAATGCAAAAATGTCCTCGGGTGAGGATAAAAAAAAAGAAAGACAGTGACAGAAGTTTTTCTCTGCCCATAACTCTCAATGGGACAGAGCTAGCTTATCATTTCCTCAGAAAGGGAGAGAAAATGTAAAATTTAAAGATCTGTAGGGGTTAAGGTTGAAATAAATTGAAGCCCTTACAGAAGTTGTAAAGAGTTGTTTCTTCAGCACAATTTTAAGAATACTCCTCATATCCTCAAACAACAAGTGCTGGTGAGGGTGTGCAGAAAAGAGGACTCTAGCACGCTGCTGGTGGGAATGCAGACTGGTGCAGCCAGTAGGAAAAACAGTATGGTGGTTTCCTCAAAAAATTAAAAATGGACCCAGTGATCCCACTCCTTGGAATACATCCTAAGAAGCCTGAAACACCAATCAGAAAGAATATATGCACCCCTTTGTTCATAGCAGTGCTATTTACAATAGCTTAGATCTGGAAACAGCCTAAGTGCCCATCAGTAGATGAGTGGATAAAAAAGCTGTGGTACATTGCAGTTGTAAGAAAGAGAGATCTCTTACCGTTTGAGACAACATGGAGGGACCTGGAAAGTATTATGCTAAGCAAAATAAGCTAGTCAGAGAAAGACAAATACCACATGATCTCACTTATTTGTGGAACATAAGGAACACAATAAGCTGTCGACCAAAAGAGATCCAGAACCATGGAAATAGGAACAGACTGATAAACCTCAGAGGGAAGGGGGTGGGGGTGGGGGGAGAAACCAAAGAATTTATATGCATATATGCAGGACTAATCAACAGGTACACTAAGCTGGGAAATGTAAGAAGGAGGTGGGAGTGGGAACGAGGGGGTCAATTGGGAAAAAAGGGGGACATCTGTAATACTTTCAACAATAAATATACTGCCAATTTAAAAAAATAAAGAATACTCCTCATACATCCCCATTTTCATTCCAATCCCAATTTTTCCAAAACAAGGAACACCTACCAATTAACACAAGACAAATGGAGAGGAGTGTGTGAAGCAACTACATGGTGTAGTCTCTGCTGACTCACAAAAAAGCAGATAATAAAATATTACTGATGTTACACAGTTGGTTTTTTAATATACTTCGATACATGTGCAGAAAATCACTCACAATTTACTATATGTACCCTCTCCTTGTAATAACGTACTTTTCAAAGTGCTCTCAGCCCTGGCCGCTTTGGCTCAGCGGTTAGAGCATCGTCCTGTGACCCAGAGAGACCGGGGTTGGGTTCCCGCTAAGGGCACGTACCTCCTTGTAGTTTGTCCCTGGCCCTGGTTGGGTTGTGTGGGTGGCAACCACTGGATGTGGGAGTTTCTCTCTCTCTCCCTCCCTCCCACTCTATCTGAACAAAATATTGAAAAATGTCCTCAGGTGAGGATAAAAAAAGTGCTCTCATATCTACCCACCAGCAATTGTATTATATAATCACGGTAATTATTATCTCTATTGAACATATGACAAAGAGTTTAAAGATAATTTTCTCAAGGTCAGCTAGGTAGTGGCAGGGAAGAGACTATAACTCAGGCCTTTTGGAATCTAATATTGGGCCTTTCTCCAGACTACTTTCTCTATTGAAAGCACTATATAAATATTAAGGTCTTAGAAACGTAGTTAATTTAAAAATATTATTCTGGTTTTTAACTCGTTTACATTTTTTATTAATTATTAATTCAAAATATCTTATGTAGTTCTATTTTTAACCCATTATTTTATAAAATAAGCTTATTATTCCAATATTCACTGTTTCTCTGGTCCATGCACCCACGTAGGTCCCGTGTATTACTAATGATCAGTCTATTGGTAAAAAGAATAGCCTACATATAAAAAGAAAGTTTCTTTCGCCACTGACATACCTGTTGACTATGGATGTAAATATGCGATCATTCGCTTTTGACTCTTCAAGTAAGCTTGTGAAGGATGAACAGATTGGATGGAAGAGAAAAAACAGTCATACCTGGCTTTTACAAGTGGTCAACAATAGGTCATGCATAGAAAAGTAAAACAGGGAATACTAACTGGGTTACCCTACTAGAATAGAAATGGCAGATCAGGTGGATAAGGTGAATAAAAGAACAATAGAGAGGGCTGAAGCAATTGGAATGACTAGGTTAAAGCAATAACTATGAAAAATCACGCCCATAAATGCTTAGCTTAAATAGGTCTCCTTCCATAAAATCTACCCTCATTTTCCAAAACAAAATTCTATCCTCTAAAATAACACAGTACCTCTTCTGTAGCCTTGGCCAGGTCAAAGCAACTAGTGTGACTCAGCACAAGTAGATTCTAATCTCCTTTAAGGCAGGGCCTTTACTGGCCTCATTTAACTCCTACAGTTCTTAGTGACAAGCTGGAGGTAGAGAACAAGATGAAAGGAAGAGGGAAGTGACTTCAATGTTTATTTAATGTCTACTGTGCGCTTCACATTATGCTAGATGCTTTACTTATGTCATCTCATGGAAAAAACTAAGGCTTAGAGAGTTTAGCAATTTATCCAAGATCAGTCAGTTGATAGGTGGGAAATTCAGGACTTGAAACTAGTTCTATTTTCCTCCAGAATTGGTACTGAGCTTGTATTTGCTGAAAAATTAGTTCTGTCACAGTATTTAGAAATGGCTAAAGAGGCCATTTCACAGTGATTCTTGATTATTTCTGGGTCATGGATCCACACGAGAATCTTTCCCATAAAATTACATGTATGCAAATACATACATTTTACATACCATCTCTGGAGGATCAGAGGTCCCAAAGTTCATTAACGTGCCTTGGCCAGTTTGGTTCAGAGGTTGCAGCGTTGGCCCACAGACCGAAGAGTCTCGGGTTCAATTCCAGTCAAGGGCATGTACCTCAGTTGCAGTTCAGTCTCCAGCCCTGGTCTCCCCGGTTCTGGTTGGGGTCCTGCAGAAGGCAACCAATCGATATGTGTGTCTCTCTCTCCCAACCACTCTATCTGAAGACAAATGGAAAAAAATATATATCCTCAGGTGTGGATTAAAGAAAAAACAAAACAAAACAAAACTGGCTAAAGAAACCAAAGTAAGAGCCTATGGATTACAGTATTTCAAGCCACCTTTCTCCCAACCCATCCCACCTTACCTTTCTTCCCATATCTCAGAGCAATTGAAACCAGAGAAAATGTAAACACATGAAAAGTTTGGCTAAGCAGTAAATGCAAAATTCCATATATTATACTGTACTTTAAGATGCCATGGAGAACTTGAATAAGGAAAGAGATGAGGTTATTGGAATTCATCCCCAAGGGGGTGAAATAGCTAAAAATCAAACTGAATGGAAAACCCAGGAAGTATCCTACCACTTATTTCTGTCATTTTGCCTGAAAAATCTTTAAAATTTTTTTTTAATTTTGGGGTAAATATTTTAAATTAAATTTCAGTGGTTACCCTGTACTGTTTCAAAAAAGGTTTTAAGACAGCATGTAGGATTAGAGAAAATATTATGAAGTGCATGTAGGGAAAAAAACAGACATAGAGATAGGAATGGAGCTAAATGTAAAACATGAATTTATATTGTGACTAGGTCTTCACTCCCTCAAGGTAATTTTAAAAAATTATTCAACACTAAGAGTTTTATATATTAAGTATGTATTTTTCATAATTCACAAAATATCTTCATATACATTATCTCATTTGATCCTAAATTTATTTTGTGAGATAGTTATTAATCTACATTTTCAAGATAAGGAAACTGAGGCTCAGGGAAAGACTTGAAAATCGAGTCCTTGCTCTTTTGAGATTACACTGCTCTGTAGCAATTACAATTTCTGTGCACAAATAAGTAATGCATCGCAATTCTGTGCAAGAAGAATATACATTTAACTTCTATGGCTCTGACATTTAAATGAGAAGATTACTACCTATTTTACAAATGGCTTTAGATCTTAAGGTTGAATAGGCATCAAACTGAAGGACTTCAGACTTGGAACAGCCCTCTTAGGTATCACTTAACTCCTTCACTTAATAGATTAGTGCACTGTTCAAATCATTTGTTACAATTATCCAATCAGTTAGTGGCAGGGCCAAAATCAAAAGCCAGTTCTTTTCTTTTTTCTCTCTTGTTGAATTTATCGGGGTGACAGTAGTTAATAAAAGTAGTTAATACAAGTCTATAATACACCATTGGCATATTGTATTATGTGTTCACTATCCCATCCTCTTTACCGGGCATTGCCTCTATAGCATTATGTCCATTTCTATGATTTCTTACATACCCAATTCTGACCTTTCTCTTCAGTTTCACTTGTGTCCACTGGGTATAGTTCTATGTGCATACTGACATGGCTACAAGACCCTGCAAGACCTGGCACTGGTGACTTCTCCAGCTACTCACCTCTTCTAACAGTATGGGAATGTTCCGAACTCATTAGGATGCTAGGCTTTTGTGCAACATCCTGATAGAGCTGTCCTGTTGGGGCCATGAGAAAAGGCCATACTTCTGAGAGTAGTAGAAAATTGGGTTTCTCTTGGAAAGAAGGGACATTCTTGATGTCTATCACCAGAAAAGCAGAGTGAAGGCACTCAGATGGGAGGGACAAATGGACTCTGGAACCTGGAGGCCTTGCACAGCGACCTCCCCTCCCTGAAGTGAAGATGAGTGAATTAGATCATGAAATTCCAGGTAACTTTTCAAGTCAAATTCTTGTATGCTGAACCTTTAGTAAAATCCCCTCCAAATACTCCAGGGAAAACGCCTGTGAGTTCACACTTGGCAAGGCTAATCAAACCATGTAGCACCCAACCACTGCCAGCCAAGCATGAAGCTGTTAGCAGAATTACATAATGAGATCCCAAATGAGAGAATATTAGGCAACAGACACCAGGCCACTAAATTCCAGTCACTTCTCCCCTTTACACAACTTTAAATTCCCAGAACAGATCCATGAACTTTGCACATTCTGTTTCTTGCGCCTAAAACTTCAGTTTCTTTGCCTAAACTTTTGTCCTTTTGTTCTTATTCATAATTCATACGCCTGTTTCTGACATCGTCGTCTTCTAGTTTCATGTAACCTATCCTAACACTACTCTGTCCTACATTCCCTCTTCCAAAATGTGTGCTTCTTTACAACAGGGTCTGCCTTTCGTTGCAATTCCTAAGGGTGCAGGAAACAAAATATGTACTAAGTATTATTTGAATGAACAAAAAGTTATTAGTTTATTCCCTTAACTGTATTTTTCAATAGGTAATGCATGAACACTGCAAAAAAATTTCAAACTGCACATGAATAATTCAGAGAAACATCTCTCTCTTCCAATCACACAGCTCACCTGGGGCCAGTTGTTTCCTGTCCGGCTGACTATACCCATATGGGTATTTACGTAGATTGGTCATTTTGGTTTACACAGTGGTAAAAACATGTATTTATATTGATATAACAACGAAATATAATTTATATATTATTTGTTATATATTATAAATAATTGTTTACATATAAGTAATATATGTAACATAGGTATACATTTATATACTGAGTCTTGTGCTTCATTTTCGCTTACCATAAGTCAGGCTTTTTATATTTTTTAGTTAGGGGCCGGGTAGGGGCATACCATGATTTACTTCACATTCCCTTATTTACGGTTTCGAATACACAAATAATTTCATTTTCACTGTCAAGTCCGGGTCTCCAAATTCAGAAACGTCATCGCACTCCAACCCACCTCACACGGGCTCCTGCCTTTTCAAACACCTTTTCACGAGCCCAGGGCAGGCACCGGCGCGGAACGCGAGCTTCCAAACCACGGGCCTCGAGCCCCCGCGCGTGGCTGCGAAGGAACCGAACCCCCCTCCCCCACCTTCTCCGGGCCGCCCGGGTCGCTGGCTCCAATTTGCCGCGACCGTAGGCGCCGCGCCTCGCCCGCCTCAGGAAGGACAGGGCGCGGCCGCGCGGCGCTGGGCGGGGCTCCGGGCGGCCGACGCTCTGGTTGGGCGGGGCAGAGCCCTGGCTGGGCGGGGCAGAGCCCTGGCTGGGCGGGACCCCGGCCGACCAGCGCAGCTGGCGTGCGGACTCCTCCCCTTTACTCCGGCGGCGCCGGCGGCCGAAGCCCTTCCGGGTCGGCGCGGAGGCGGGGCGGAGGCGCCACGGTAGCTGTTATTGTTCGACTGAGCTCGGCCGGGTGCTGTCTCCCTCGGCTCCGCGGTGTCAGTTTGTCCAGCTTCTTCTCAGCTCCTCACTCACGGCTGCTGACAGCGGCTGGCGGGGCCTGGCGTTCCGAGGCCGAGCGGCGGCAGATTAAAGGGCGCGGAGGAGGAGGAGCAGTGCAGGAGGAGGAGCCGTGTGCCCTGGCACGGAGCGGCCGCGGCCATGGCGTACGCCTATCTCTTCAAGTACATCATCATCGGCGACACAGGTGAGGGTCCCGGGCGCGGCCGGGGGGCTGTCAGCGGCCTGCGGGCCCGGGCCGAGGGGCAAACGGTGTCTGGCCGGGGCGCCGTCGCCAGCGGACGCCTCCCTCCAGGCCGCGCCGCTCCGTTTCCGCAGTGGTAGAGCTGGTGACGTGGGCACTGCGAGCGGCCGCGGCCTGGCCGCCCGGCCCGCGGCCCTCGCCCTGAGCAGCCCTGCAGCTGGGGGCCGTGGCCGCCGTTCGCGATGGTCGGTCAGGAAGTGTGTGACAGCAGGGGCCGCGCAGCCCAGGGCCGTCCGGCTCACACGGTTGCTTCTCACTTTGGGGCCTCCTCGCCGCCCCGAGAAAGAAAAGGGATGGTACAGGAGAGCAGAAGGTGATGGATGGGAGGAGGGTCTTGGGTTTCCTGAACAGTCCCGCCTTCTCTGACCTTCCTGCATCTGCCTAGGCCTGGGCAAAGCACTCCCTGGTGTGGGACAGCCAGCTGAGGAACAGACAAGGAGACCTTTAAAGAAATTTTTTGCAGTCTACAAATATTGAAAATTTATCGTGTGTTTTTTCCTAACACCTCCAATTACAAAGTCAGAATAAATCACATCCCATAACTTGACGCCTGAGAAATCCCTTCTGAGGTCATTAAAGCATAAAATAGTTCTGTAGCCTTTTGCCACGTGTAAACTCGGGTGCAAGGCCTTCTTCACTGTTCTGGGTGTGTGCATGTGTGTTAGTATGTTGGGGACACTCTGATTTTTTTTGATATATCAAATCCAGGTCACCACTGCCAATTTTCGGGTGACCTGATGTCTGTTTGAAACAGAAAGAAATTCAGTTATTCTCACTTAAAATAACATCCGAGTATATTTCACAGATAAGTAAACATGTAAAATATTTCTTAATACCTGTGATTTTGGTAATATTTGCTATCTAATAATAAAACAGGCTTCTTCAGTTGTTATATCTATTTTTTATATATTTTTTCTTTATTGATTTTTTTTTTTTTTTTAGAGAGAGAGGAAGGTAGAAAGAGAGACTGATAGAGACATCCATGAGCGAGTGGAACTTCAGTTGGCCGCCTCCTGCATGCCCCCCACTGGGGATTTGGCCCACAATCTGGGCATGTGCCCTGACCAGAATCGAACTGGCCACCTCTTGGTGCATGGGTGGACGCTCAACCACTGAGCCACACAGGCCAGGCTGTTGTAACTATTAATATACCAGAATCCGATTTCACTGGTGACTCTTGCACAATTTTAGACCCTTTACACAACTTTGGAAATGTAAGGTGCAACTTGTGGTTACACTAGTGATGTAGCAGCTTCAATAAGTAACACTAGAAAGATGACGATTGCTGCCTAAAAGAAAACTTTCTGCCATAAATAAGATTTTTTGTCTAGGTTTTTTGGTTTGTGTCTGTATGGAAACTGGATGATTTTCTACAGAAAATCCCAGTTAGACCAAATGTGGTTTGCAAATGTTTAGTAGCAAATTTATATACTTTAAAAAATGCTGTGACATATTTTGAAGGAAAAGGAAGTGGGATTCTAAAGCCTACTAGCAAATTTTGATTTAGGCTGTAAAACCCAAGACTGGAAAAGGACTTCACCTTAACTGTAATATGAATGGTAGAGAGAAAAGCTATTGTGGACATGTACAGTAGTGAAGATTCAAATTAGCATTTGCAAGTTTCCTTCTCTCAGCTTATTTATTGAGCATTTACTATGGGTAAAGCATTGTGTTAGGAGTAGTGGGGCTACAAATGTTAACATGTTGGTGCTGTTTTCTTGGATTTTGCTTTTATTCAAAAACAATGCCCAGGCAGTTCAAAAGGAACACACACCTTTGTTGCCATTAGTGCTGTTACCATCTAGTTTAGGCACTGAATACTTGACACTGGACCTAATCTTTCTTCCCACACCAGTTCAGCCTGTATAGTTTACTGTCAGATTAATCTTCCTGAAACGTTGTTAGGAGGCTCTCCTTCTGTCCACATTGTTTTGTTTGATCTTGAAGGAACTCCGTATTTTAGCCTCATTTACTTTTCATTATTCCCATCCTTTCTTCTGCCAGTGAGGCCCAGTGGCTTTTTTTCTGATCCCTGCTGCTCCCTCTGCTTAGAGTGCCTTCCCTGTGGAAATTCTATTAGTCTTTCAGAGCCTAACCTTGCCATAATGCTTTCAGAGTTAACATGTATGTGTCAGGTTTTTCCTGGTATGCTGGCTGAGAGTGACTACTCCTTCTCTGGATGTATCTCATTTTCTATCATCTTTCTGATATCCCCTCCCAGGGGGTACACCATTCTCAGACGTGGAGTGGAAGCTCCTATTCCATCTCCCTGCTCCAAAAGTCCATGTAATATATTGTTCTCAAGTATAGATATCTGTTTTATCAGTGTCATATATGCTCTTAGTCAAAAGGCTGAGAAGTGATTTATCTTTCTGATATTAATCACAGAATATTTATAGATACTTGTGTAGGCATCTATATTTGATTATGTACTTCTTGAGGGCCGAAAAAATGTT
Source organism: Molossus alvarezi (assembly GCA_037176705.1). Lineage (NCBI taxonomy): Eukaryota > Metazoa > Chordata > Mammalia > Chiroptera > Molossidae > Molossus > Molossus alvarezi. The sequence goes on from CM073899.1 coordinate 20,305,311, forward strand.
TTGTATGGTTTTGTATTTCAGGAAGAGCCTTTTGGTAGGGAGATCCTATACATTTAATTAAATTAATGAAAGAATAGCCAAACATGCCACTGTGTTTCTATTAATATATGTTACTAACTTGACAGAATTTTTTTAGCTGTATTCTGCCACTTACTTTTTTTTTAAATGTTTCTTTTTTTTTTTTTTAGAGCAAGAGAGGAAGGGAGAGAAAGAAACATCGATTTGTTCTACTTATGCAGTCATTGGTTGATTCTAGTATGTGCTCTGATTGGGTATCAAACGCACAACTGGCATATCTAGATGATGCTCTAACTGAGCCACCTGGCCAGAGTTGCCACTTTCTTACTATTGACTTTTGCCGAAATGCTTTACCATGTTTCCTTAATTCAAAAGTATAGCCCTGGCCGGTTGCTCAGTGGTTAGAGCATTGGCCTGCGGCCTGGAGAGATCCGGGTTTGGTTCCCGCTAAGGGCATGTACCTCGGTTGCAGTTTGTACCCGACCCTGGTTGGGTCATGTGGGTGGCAACCACTCTAAGTGTCCCTTTCATGTCGATGCCCCCCCCCCCCCATTTTGAACAAAATATCAAAAAATGTCCTTGGGTGAGGATTTAAAAAAAAAAGTATACCCATAGTATGAGATATACTTACCATGGCCCTCCCCACAGAAGTTGATATTAAATCAGTAGTGTCAGATCCATCTTGATTTTTTTAAAAGTCAGTGTGAAAAATATACATCTTAGAATGAAAATCACTACTTTTCCTGTTTCTCACTTTCCCTAGTCTATAAAATAGTCATTAACCTTCCTGACCCTCAGTAGTGAGATAAAATGAGGACAAATGTGAAAGTAGCATGCTCCTTTTTCTTTTCAGAATTCCTTCTTTCATAGAAGAGGGTGTGTGTGTGTGTGTGTGTGTGTGTTTAATTTTGAAAGTACATTTAGTAAAACTGGGGACAGTGAAAGAAGGAAGGGCCTTGGATAGGAGAAGCAACAGGAGAGAGACTAGGTGGCGCTGCTTTGGCTCCTTAGGAACCTTAGTGGAAAGAAGTGAGCCAAGGTGGGGCTGCTGTCATCTCACTGACAAATTAGAGAAAATGGGGCCTTGGAAACAGGTCACGGGTTTAGTCCAGGATGAGCTGGGACTTCCCATTGCTCCCCTGAATGCAAGCCTTGTGGGGTCCCTTACACAAGATGTATGCCTGTGGGGGAGGAAAAGGAGGAAAGGAAGGGCCGGTGTGCTCCCTGGAGGGAGGGAGCAGGCTAAAGGCCTTTTTTTATTTTGGTTTATTTACTTATTTATTTAGGTTAATTAATTTATTTATTTTGGTTAATCCTCACCTGAGGATATTGTTTTCCATTGATTTTTAGAGAAAGTGGAGGAGGGGATAGAGGGAGAGAAACATCAACATGAGAGAGACATAAAGATTGTTTGCCTCCCTTACATGCCCCAACTGAGGCCAGAGAGTGAATCTGCAACCCAGGTAGGTGCCCTTCTTGGGAATCAAATCTGTGACCCTTTGGTCCTTGGGCTGATGCTCTACTTACTGAGCCACACTGGCCAGGGCTAGAAGAGTTTTTAAAAACTTTTTACATTTTCGTGATAATACTGTTGAAATGTTTGTTTTCTTACTGTATGACCAAATGCAGTTAATTTATAGCTGTAAAATTTTTCATTAGTAGTGTTTTATTCCTGAAAAATCATGTAGGAAAATGGGTCAGCCCTGGCTGTGTAGCTGTGTTGGTTAGAGTGTCGTCCCCATATACCAAGGTTTCGGGCCAGGGTTTTGAGTTTGATCTCCAGTCAGGACAAATGCAAGAAGCAACCAATGAATGCATAAATAAATAGAACAACATCATTTTTTCTCTCTCTCCCTTCCTTCCTCTCTCTAAAATGTATCAATAAATAAAAATGTGTCATTTAAATCTAGATATAAAGTGGAAATCAGTTTATAACAAGCCTAGTCTAGTGTCATAGGAAGATAATTGTCAAGTATAGAGGGAGAGAAAAATTGTAATAATTCTATAATTGTTGCTCCTAACATTCTGGCATCTGCCTATAATTTTAATCTCATCACTAATTTTCCTTCCTCTTTTCTGCACTCAACTAGGCACACAAAAGCACATCCCAGTTGTGTTCTATATGACATGTTCCTTCTTGCTACGCACCCCCACCTTCCCAAAAAAGGTTAGGTTAAAATTTTTTCAGCTGACCAATTCCTATTCATTCATTCTTTTAAGATGAACAAGCCCACCACTCATTATTTCATTTTACTGGTCCCTTTCACTCTTCAGTCTTTTGAGGACAAGTCAGATGGGTACTAGACTTATTGGGATGATCACTTCATAAGTTATAGAAATTTCTGATTACTATGTTGCACACCTGAAATTAATATAATAGTGTATTATATGTCAACTATAATTGAAAAATAGGAAAATCTTAAAAATGTTTAAACCCTGGCCAGGTAGCTCAGTTAGCATGGTTTCCAACATGCTATGGTTGTGGGTTCGATCTCTGGTCAGGGCACATAAAGAATCAGTGAATGCATAAATAAGTGGAATAGCAACTTGCCGTTTCTCTCTCTCTCTCTCTCTGTCCCCCCTCCCCTTTCTTCCTCTTGCTTTAAAAAATTCGATAAATAAAAATTTTAAAAAAAGAAAAAACTGGGGAATTCAGAGGTAGAAAAATTTCATTAAAATTTTGTAAGTTATGAAATGTGAATATTTTAGATATATAACATATATTCATAATTTAATAGTTTTGAAGAATAGCAGTAAATCAAACACCCAAGCTAAAGAAATACAGATCCTCATCACATACCTCTACTTCACTCCCAAGCTTCCACTAGCCTGAGGTCTGTATTAATCCTCCCCTTACTTCATAGTTGTGTCACTTATGCATCTCTAAACTTTGTTGTTTAGTTTGTTTTTAAATGTTTAGTAGTTTTATTAAATGAGAGCGAAAACATGTCTGAAATACCTTTTATAACAACATCTAAAGTTTAGACAATATACTTCTGTTATACTTAAGTTTTTGCTTTATGCATATTATTTGTAGTCTTTCAATATATTTGACCAGCCTTTTCCTTTTCTTTCTCTCCTAACCAGTTTATTTGCTACTTGTTTCCCCTAATATTTATATTGCTCCTGAGGCTTTATATTGAATCATAGAGGCCTGTATACTCATTCCTTTTACTTTCTTCCTAGTGAACCCACCTACTCATCCCAAATAATATTCTTCTCTGCATTCTCAGTTCTCTTGTCCTTTTTGTCCCCACCCCATTCCTGCTTCTGCTCCAACATGAAATTAATATTCTCCTTTATTGTCCCCACTGCTCCCCTGCATTTTATCTTGCCAGCTTTCCTCTTAGAGTCGCCAGTAATTTGCTATTTTATTTGAGCAGATCCTAATTTTGCCAGCTCAGCTGTCTTTCCCTCTCACTCTGGCCCAGCTATGCTTGCTCCATTTTGATATTCTCTGCTTATCCTTCGTCTTGGAGACTGTGTCCTTTGGTACAAAAGATACAGCCACATCCTGACCTCCCTTGCTCCCCTTTCTAACTTTTCATTTTTTACATGAAACTTTCCCACTTGATTTCATCAGCCTCATTTATTTGCAAGACTTTAAATATTCTATATTCTAGCTGTTATCCCTCATTTGTAAGTGAAGGACACCTGGCAAGAAGATACTAGGTTCCCTTTTCTTATCATACAGGCGGAGTCACCCCCCTTAAATTCCTGCAGTGTTTGTTAACTCAGATGACTTGGGTCTCATCCTTGGAGATCCTGCTTTAGTAGACCTGCAGTGAGTCCTGGATATCAATATTTTTTTAAAACATTTTTCATGGTCATAGTACCATGCATTCCCCTCTACTTCTCAGTCTTGGGTCATTTTTGCTTGCCTTTTTTCTAAAGTTGATTTATTTTATTGCCAGATTTTCTGCTTTCTGGGATTTTATTTAAGTCATGCCTAAGATATATCCAGGCTGAATTTATATAGAATTCTGTATCAATGTAGAACTAGCCTTTGGCACTATGTCTATGTAGTAGATTCTTATAAGGAAGTCTCTACACTTTTTATAGTTCATACACAATATCAAAAACTTTTTATTTTTTAATCCTTGAACAGATATGTGAGGTTACCATTTTATAGATGAAGAATCTGAGATGTCATTTGGGGCAAATTATTTACTTATTTCTTCCCTCCTCTCACCCCACCCATTACCCATTATAAGTTTTTACTTTTTCTTTCTTTTTTTTTTTGATAGAGTAAGAAGGGAAGGAAGGAGAGAGAGAGAGAGAGAGAAACATCAGTGTAAGAGAGACACATCAATTGGTTGCCTCCTTTTGGATTCCAGCTTGGGCCAGGGATCAAACCTGCAACCCAAGTACGTGCCCTTGATCAGGAATCAAACCCACAACCCTTTGGTCCATGGGCCAATGCTTTAACCACTGAGCCAAACGTAAGTTTTTACTTTACATAGCTGTGATGTGATGCAGCCCTTTAAGTTTCTCCCAGTTTTCTCTTCAAAATATTCCCATTTTCAGGTGTAGTTGACAGTTAACTGTGTTTCTGGTCAAATCTGAGGGAGAAAGGAAGATACTTGGTTGATGCATGCTGCAGCAAAATTCTTGAAAGCAAGACCATGTCTGGCACAGAGTTAGTGCTTCAGAAAGCCATGAATGTGTGCCAGGTAGCCTCTGCTGGGTAGGCTACTACATGCACTGACCAATTTATTTCCCCTGCTGAAGAAGGATTAAGGCACTTATATAAAATAAGTGGAGGGTCCCTGCTCATTTATGGTGTTGTTAGAATATAGTTCCCTGCCAGCTGTAGGGCTGAGATTTCCATTGTCTTTCTGTCTGTCATCTGAGGGCTGTTCCCACCTTCCAGAGTCCACCCATATACCCACATTCTTTGGCGCATGACCCCTTTCTCCACCTTCAAAGCCAACAACAAGGAATCAAATCCTTCTATTGTCAAATCTTTCTGACTCTTTTTGGATCATCACATCTGAAGCTGGGAAAGGTTTTCTGCTTTTAAGACTCGTGATTAGATTGGTTTTGCCTGGATAATCCAGGATAATATCATCTAAAAGTCTGTAATCTTAATCACATCTGTAAAGTCCCCTTTGCCTCCTAGAGCAAAATACTCACAAATTCTCGGGATTAGGGCCTGTATATCTTTGTGTGGTGGTGGTGGTGGTGGTAGGGAGGGGGCATTATTCTGCCTAGACAGAGAGCTAGGGAGAAATATAAGATAGAAACAATAAGTTGAAGTCAGAAGCAACATTAATATTTGACAGTGATTGTTGTGTACCCCTTTAAAAGTATTAACTTTATTGATTGATTTTAGAGAGAGAGAAACATCGATTTGTTCCACTTGTTTATGCATTCATTGGTTGATTCTTGTATGTGCCCTGATTGGGAATCAATCCTGCAACCTTGGCATATGCGGATGACGCTCTAACCAACCTAGCTACCAGTCCACAACCATGTGTACACCTTTTAGAAGTGAACACTGTATTTAGCACCAAACAGTGTAAACAGAAAACTCCGCTTATTTATCCTAATTATGTTATCATGCTTTTTTAAAAGTGCATGCATTCATGTACTTAATTATAAATAATGGGTCTTAATATAGTGAAAAATGTAAATATATAACTGGTATATTTATATTACATATATGGCCTTTTCCAATGGTTCAACTTACTGAATCTGAACAGTAATATCCATGAGGAAGACTACATTTTGCAGGTGAGGAAAGGGAGACTAATTGTCACATCACATAGCTAATAACTGACCAAGCTGGAATTTGAGCCCAGGTCTTTCTGACTTCAAAGTCCACATGCTCTCTTCCATGTCATGTCATACATATCTCTTGATTCCCTCAAATTCCATACCAGACCTCTTCCGTTGGCTTATCAACTGCTTTGTCTGTTGAGTGGCTGTGGGAGTACATAGTCTCTCAGTTCCCTTTACTAAAACCAGATAACCAACTCCACTCATGCAAAATAGGGCAGAACTATCCTCCTTAAAGCAAGGATAAAAGTCTTTTCTCTGCTCCTGAGCAGCTATGTGAGTTTGAGCAACCTCTTGAATCTCCCTGAGTCTCAGTGTCCTCATCTATAAAATGGAATAAATGCATGAGATAATATGTGTAACACTGTCATCAGTAAGAAATGGTTAATATTTCTTCTTTTTATTCTTTGAATGTTTCTATTCTTTCTCCATATGCATTTGAAAAACTAACCCAAACTTAACCAGTAATGTATAGTAATGCTGTTCATAGCAAAAATTATTTCTTTTGCCCTTCATGTGTCCCCCAGGTTAATCTCCCCTCCCCCCAACCACATCCCTGCTTAGCTTGCTCATTGGGAGCCAGCTGATGCTTTGAGGAATCTGCTATCCTTGACTGTAATTGTTTCCTAGCTTATGTTGGTGTTTCTTGTATTTAGCATATTTGTTTGCATTTAGATGTTTTATGGAAAGTTCCTTAGTTTATCAGCATTGTTTTAACAAGATTCAAAGTTTTTTATCAAGATTAATTTTATTTCAGTTGTATATATGCAGTCTTGCTTCATTTAGTCTCTCTGACCATTAGGCCATTAAAGATTTAGAAAGACTTTAGGATAAAAAATAAAATAAAATAGAAAGACCCTAGGAATTTGTTCTAGGAAGGACCCATTTTATTATAAAGAACAGAAACCTCTTCGAACTAGCTCACAAAAAAGAGTTTTTTTTGCTTTTTTGTTTGTTTGTTTTTAAGTGAAAGTTTATTAGTGAAGCAGTGAGACTGATAGAGTGACTACTTCACAGACAGAGCAGCCACGAAAAGATGCTTTGGTAGTAATTTAAAGGGTGCTCATAGGAATCCCAGAAAAAAAAATGTGTAAACAAGTCTTGGGGAACTGGCCACTCTGAAATCCTGGTTTTCCTCTCATAGCCTTTTTTTTTCAACCCTTGATATAATTTGGAATGTGTGTTTTTGGTTTTAAGCACTTTTTTCTTTTTTATTTTATTTTTTAAGCTTCAAGTTATTTTATTTATTTATTTATTTATCCTCACCCGAGGACATTTTTCCATTTTTTGTTCAGATAGAGTGGGAGGGAGGGAGGGAGAGAGAGAGAGAGAGAGAAACATCGACATGAAAGGGACACATCGAGTGATTGCCACCCGCATGACCCAACCAGGGCCGAGGACAAACTACAACCGAGGTACGTGCCCTTAGCGGGAACCGAACCCAGGTCTCTCTGGACCATAGGCCGACACTAATCGCTGAGCCAAACCGGCCAGGGCTTCTTCTTTTATTTAAACAATCTTTTCATTATTGATTTCTAACTTTATGTCACTTAGGTAAGAGAAAATAGACTATGTGTATTGATTCTTCAGTGTTTGAGGCTAATTTTGTAGCCGAGTACTTGGTTAGTGTTTGTACATATTCCATGTATGCTTGAAAAGTGTATGCTTGTGTACATGCAGGGTTCCATACTTGTCCATTAGATTAGACTTGCTATTTGTGTGGGTTATTCTTTTGTCATTAAGTTACCTTTTACTTTTTACATATTTGGTAGTGTAGTTTTTGGTATTCAAGTGTTTGACACTACTTTTGAATATTAACTTTTCGTTCATATTTGCCTAGCATGTGTTTTTTTTTAAATCCTCACCCACGGATGTTTTTATGGATTTTAGAGAGAGGGGAAGGGAAAGGGAGAGAAACATCGGTTGTCTCCCAGACATACCCCAAGTGGGGATCGAACCCGCAACCTGGGTATGTGCTCTGACCAGAAATCAAACCCACAACCTTACAATGGATGGAATGACACTCCAACCAATTGGGCCAAACCAGCCATGACATGGTTCAATACTTTTTCATCTTCTCTTCTGTTTTCTTGGAATCCGCATTTTTTGGTTTTGTTTAGGAAACAAACATTACACATATATTTGAAGCCCCTTATATATTCTTTTACTTTGACCTCTCTTCGTCCCTGGAGGTAACTGTCTCCTGAATTTGGTGTTTATTATTTCTTTGGAAGTTTCCAAATGATTACTACATATGCACATATGTATTTGTAAACAGTGTACAATATTTTATGTACTTTTAAAGAATTTCATATTAATGGAATTGTGCTTACTCTGAAACTTTTTGTTGATATCAATTGCTTGATTGATTTAATTGTAATTCTGTTGTCTGACTATACTATGATTTTCACATTATTTTTACTTAAGAACATTTTAGGATGGGTTGTTTGTTGTATTGTAGAAGACAGTATTGCATGGATTATTCATGTGCCTGCCTATTTGCATACAGGTGCTAGAGTTCTGGAGATATACCTTGAAGTAATTGTGGGTGGAGGTATTGCCAGTGTTACCAGCTAATCTAAATCACTCTCTGGAGTAATTATCAGTTAACTTTCATTCTTCTTTCAACTCTACTGTTTCACCTTTTTTTAAAAGGCCTGTATTTTTTATATAGCCCATTGCTGTATTTTTAAAAAATTCAATATGAGAGGCTGTCTTTTACCAGGGGAATTTAATTATAGATATGGGTGAATTTATTTTTATCAGGTACCAACTTGGTTCAGTCACATGGGGAGGGATCAAGACATAGATCACAGGTATGCCCATTTGCCATGGGCTTCTGGGTAAGGCATGTACATGTTCCACACAGACAGCAATGTGGTGGTCATGTTTCCCAAGCATGTTATAGTGTCACTTGTTCTTTGTAGGACAATGTAGAGAGAGTAATGGAAAGTGGATACCTTCCACTAACTCTTATTTTTGCAAATTAACAATTCATTTAAATTCCTGAGTTTTCTATTTATAAAATGTGTATAGTTCCTGCCTAGTGCACCTTAAAAGGTTGTTCACCAATGCTGTAGGTTAGGCTCTTTCTGATTATTTCAGCTTACAGCATACTTGAAAAATTTCTAACAGCCTAATTAGAATATCTTGATTAGGGTAGTGGCCCCTCTGCTTACTTGTTATCTTGGTAAAGTCCAAACTGCTTCAATTTCAGTTTTCTCATATGGAAAAAAAAAAACAGTAGAAATGCCTGGCTTATCTACCTCAGAGGATTTTCATGAGTTTGAAGTAAACAATGGGTACAGGTGCCTTCTAATCTACAAAAGTGCTTTATTAATAGTAATATCTTAGAGACAATTTTTATAACCTGTTGAGCATCCTAAAATTAAGTTACAGGGTGGGGTGGGGAGGTCTTACCTGTAAAAAAAAAAAAAAAAAAGGTATTCACTATGCTGACTCGAAACTAATTAGTTGAGTTGAAGGAAAACAAGATCACATGTTAGTCTGCAAAATAGCAGTTCTTTGATCCTGAAATTCTCTCTCAATTCCATAAAAGAATAAGTCTTCTATCTCAGATGTCCTTATAGCCCACTTCAGATTGAGAAGGATATCAAGTAGGAGATGCTCTTTTTCATTAGTCTTTAGGAAAGAGGTGGTAAGGCCAGTATGTAGTTATTTTATAACTTGATTTCTTCTACACCCACTTTTGGTATCTTCTGATATGTCCTGAATGATTTCTCTGTTTTGAACCCTTCTGGAAAGAGGTAGTTTTTTAGATCTGTGGAAGTCTTCAATGTAAATGAATCTATTGATCAAAGGTTATCTTACCTCTTTCGACAAAGTATTTTTAGTTCAGTTTTAGTTTAGTGTAGGTGTCAAAAATCACTTATGCTCAAAGTTTTACTTGATGCAAAAATTAATAAGGAAATGAGTTATTAGTTACATATTGAAGCAGTAATATTTGTATGCTTGGTTAGTTGATTCACTGGTACTTTAAAGGTATTTGTTACACTTTTTCACGGTAACATTTGGTATGAGGTAAAGAAATTCTTCTGGTTTCACAGCTAAGTGGATTTTTAATTGGTTGAATCACTGTATCCATAAAGGGCTGAGATATAGGCAAGCTGGAGAGAACATGCTGCTACATTCAGTCCTGGATATTTTTTTTATGTGTTATATTAGCAACAAGTTGGATAAAATCCAATTTGGTTGAAAGAGCTAATGTGTAGAGTATACCAGACATAATCCAAAATGACCTTGACAAGTAGAATGATTGGCTAAATTTAGCAAAATGGAATTTAATAAAGTGTAGTTTAAGCCCTATGTTTACTTTTATTATTTTTATTTTAATACTAACCCAAAGATGTGCTTATTGATTTTAGAGAGAGGGGAAGGAAGAGACAGACATACAGGCAGATGTGAGAGAAAACATTGATTGGTTGCCTTCCAGATGTTCCCTGACTGGGGATTGAACTCGAAACCTAGGTATGTGTCCTGACAGGGAATCAAATCCACAATCTTTCAGTATACAGGACAGCACTCCACCAACTGAGCCACACCAACCAGGGCCCTATATATTTACTTTTAAAAACAACCATACAAATACAAGATGTAGGTCAGCTGATTAAATAGCAGCCTATTCTAGCCCCCGGCTGGTGTGGCTCAGTGGTTGAGCATCGACCTATACACCAAGGGGTCACCAGTTCGATTCTTGGTCATGGCACATGCCCAGATTGTGTGCCAGATCCCCAGTGGGTGGGCATGCAGGCGGCAGCCAGTCAATGTTCTCTTTCATCGATGTTTCTATCTTTCCCTCTCCCTTTCTCTAAAATCAATAAAGAAAAAAAAAATTTTTAAATAGCATATCCTTTAAAACTTAGTTTTACATGACATGGTTCAGTATGAGTCAGATGAGTGATAAAGCTAACAAAGGAATAAATGTGCTACTGTGTTAGGAAAACTATAATGTACAGACAAGGCAGGTAATAGTTCTACTCTGGTCAGGACTCAACTATAATTTGGTTATGGAAACTCTTGTTTCAGAGGGACATCTACACATTGGAGTCTGCTCAGGGGACCGTAGGGTGGTATGAAAGTTCTGTCAACCATGGCATTTTAGGAACAGTTGAAATAATTGAAACATTTTAACCCATAAAGAAAGAGAAGACTTAAAGGAGAATATAATAATGACTTTTAAATACTTAGGTGACTCATATAAAAGAGGGCTTAAACAGACTTTGTGGCTTTTCACAGACAGAACTAGGACTGTGAGTAGAGGAGAGATAGATTTGGACTCCCTGTGAAATGGAAAGAGCTTGTTAAGTGGTGAGTTGGTTTGTTACTGGAGCTGTTCTAGCAGGAGTTTGGTTGGTACATACAAGGTTTGGTGATGGAATTTATACAAAGAGTAGAGGATTGGATTGGATTTTTTCCCGTTTTCTTTTTTTAATCCTCATCTGAGGATATGTTTATTGATTTTTTTTTTATTTTTAAGAGAGAGGGAGAGAGACATCAATGTGAGAAACATTCGGTTGCCTCCTGTACACTCCTGGACTGGGGATTGACCAGGGGGCACACCCAAAACCTGGGTATGTGCCCTGACCGGGAATCGAACCCGAAACAGCTAAGTGAATGGGACTGACCCATCAATCAACTGAGCCACACTGGCCAGGGCAGTGTTTTTTTTTTTTTCCTTTTTAAAGAAGTTTAAGTTACTATGTGGGCAGTCTCTGCGCTGCAGTTAGAAAAATGAACATGACTGTTCTACTCTAAAGAGGAGACCCGTTTGCTACAATAAATTACAAGGTAGTGCAGTAGAAATATGTACTGAGTAGTAAAGGAGCTTGGAGAGGATTAATTGTAAGTGGAGTGAATCACTCAGAATGGATTCAAATTTTTGGTAAACATTTATTGAACACCTACTGTAAACTGAGTGCTTTGCTCTGACTCATATATGTTCTCATAGTAATCCTGTTGACCCCACTTTACAAATGATAAGTCAGGCATGACATGATCAGACTTGATCTCATTTGTTTCACTGATTCCCCACTACATAATCCTGTAGAAGCAGTTTGTGCTTTTGCTCCTTTTTGTTATCTGTGGAGAACAGAATTGAGCTGAGCTGCTCACAGTCTTTCATTTCACCGAGGTTGGATGACCTTATACCAGCAATGTTATACAGAGTGTGGCAGTATAGGATTTTTGTCAGGATTTTGTAGGGGCTTAATTAAGACTAACGGAGTCTTGGGACCATACTGTAAAGAACATTGTGTGGCATATCGAGTTTTTATCCTCTGGATAACTTCAAAGAAAGAGCCTTATTCCTCATCTTTAAACAGGATAAATTTCTACCCTTAACTCACTTTTCTGACATTAATTAATGAGCCCTTTCCATCATTTAGCCATTTTTTTCTTTCTTGGCCCCCTCCCCCCCATCCTCTCTGGCTTGACATTTCCTTTCTTGGAGAATTTACCTGAGAAATGGAAATATCATGTTGGATTAGAGTGTGAATATATGAATTTTCAACCTTAGTCATGAGTACATCTTGTTAAAAGGTTCTACTGATCCTTTAGTGGCTTTTAGGAGTTTAAAAAGAAAACCAAAGTTTTTTTTATTTCACAACTCATTATTTTACTTGCAGGCTTCCTTGTAATTTCTTAGCACACCAACATTTAGAGTAACTATTTTTGGTCACACTAGAAGATTTGGTAGTTATTTAAATACCACATCACTATGGAGGTTGTTGAATGAGACCCGTAAAGTATTGCTTACATTGTGTTTGATCCTAAAATAGATCTACACACACACACACACACACACACACACACACACGGTGAAAGTGTAAGTATTCAAGGTAAAAAATGAAAATTAAATTATCTACCACTTTACATAAATGTGTTAAACAGTGGTTTGTGTGTCTTTCCAGAAATTTTCTATGCATCTATAAGTCTTTTTGTTGTTGTTGTTGTTGTTACAGATATTTCTCCTTTTTCCCCCCATTGACACCATCCTTCCGATCCCACCACCCCCCTCCCCACTTCGCACATTGTTGTCTATGTCCATTGGCTATGCATATAAGTTCTGTGGTTTATCTCTCCCTTACCCCCCTATTCTGAGGTTTGTCAGTCTGTACCCTACGTCTATGTCTCTGGGTCTGTTTTGTTCAGCTTATTTTGTTCATTATATTTCACAAATAAATGAGACCATGTGATATTTGTCTTTCTCTGATTGGCTTATTTTGCTTAGCATAATACTCTCCAGGTCCCTTCATGTCATCTCAAAGGATAAGAGATCCTTCTTTCTTACAGCTACATAGGATTCCACTGTGTATATGTACCACAGCTTTTCTTTTTTATCCTCATCCGAGGACACTTTTGCATTTATCTTCAAATAGAGTGGGAAAGAGAGAGGGGGGAAGAGAAAGAGAGAAACATCGACGTGAGAGAGACACATTGACTAGTTGCCACCCACATGACCCCAACCGGGGCCGGAGACAAGCTGAAACAAGGTATATGCCCTTAGCCGGAACCAAACCCAGGACTCTGGTCTAGGGCTGATGCTCTAACCGCTGAGCCAAACCGACCAGGGCTGTACCACAGCTTTTTTATCTATTCATCTATTGATGGACACTTGGGCTGATTCCAGATCTTAGCAACTGTAAATAGTACTGCTATGAACATAGTGGGGTACATATATTCTTTCTGATTGGTGTTTTAGGCTTTTTAGGATATATTCCTAGAAGTGGGATCACTGGGTCAAATGGCAGTTCAGTTTTTAATTTTTTGAGGAAACACCACCATATTGTTTCCCGTAGTGGATACACCAGTCTGCATTCCCACCAGCAGTGTACTAGAATCTTCTATTCTCCATACCCTTTCCAGCACTTATGTGATGATTTGTTGATGGCAGCCATTATCATAGGTGTGAGGTGATACCCTATAGTTGTTTTAATTTGCATCTCTCTGATGGTTAGTAACATGAGCATTTTTCATATGTCTTTTGGCTATTTATATGTCCTGTTTAGAGAGGTGTCTATTTAGATCCTCTGCCCATTTTTTATTTGGGTTCTTTGTCTTCCTTTTGTTGAGTTGTATGAGTACTCTCTATATTTGGACATTAATCCCTTATCTGATGTATCATTGGCAATTATGCTCTCCCATATAGGGGGTTCCTTTTTCATTTTGATGCTTGTTTCTTTTGCCGTAAAGAAGCTTTTTATTTGGTGTAGTCCCATGTGTTCATTTTTCCTTTGTTTCTCTTGCCTTAGGTGTTGTATCAGTGAAAATTGTGCTGCTTGTGATGTCTGAAATTTTGTTGCCTACATTTTCTTCTAGGATTTTTATGGATTCATGAGTCACATTTAAGTCTTTTATCCATCTTGAGTTTATTCTTGTGTATGGTGTAAGTTGGTGGTCTAGCTTCACTTTTTTGCATGTAGCTGTCCAGTTTTCCCAACACCATTTATTGAAGAGGCTGTTTTTACTCCACTGTATGCTCTTGCTACCTTTGTCAAATATTAAGTGAGCATTATGACTTGGGTCAGTTTCTGGGTACTCTGTTCTATTCCATTGATCTATATGCTGGTTCTTGTGCCACTACCAGGCTGTTTTGATTTCATTGGCTTTGTAGTATAACCTGATATATAGTATTGTGATCCCTCCTACTTCGTTCTTTTTTTTACAATATTGCTGTGACTATTTGGGGTCTTTATTGGTTCTATATTAACTTTTGGAGTATTTGTTCTAGGTCCGTGAAATATGTCTGTGGTATTTTGATGGGGATTGTATTGAATCTATAGATTGCTTTGGGTAGTATGGACATTTTAATTATGTTAATTTTTCCAATCCATGAAAAAGGTATATGCTTTCACTTTTTTATATCTTCTTCTATGTCTTTTTTCATTGTTCTGTAGTTTTCTGAGAAGAGGTCCTTTCTTGGTTAAGTTTATTCCTAGGTATTTTAGTTTTTTTGCCACAATGGTAAATGGGATTGTTTTTTTAGTTTCTCTTTCTGTGAGTTTATTGTTGGTGTATAAGAATGCCGTCAATTTCTTGATGTTGGTTTTGTATCTTTCTACTTTGCCAAATTCATTTATTAAATCTAGTAGATCTTTGATGGAGTCTTTAGGTGTACAATATCGGGTCATCTGCAAATAATGACATTTTCACTTCTTCCTTTCCAATTTGGATCCCTTTTGTTTTTTTCTTCATGTCTAATTGCTGTAGCTAAGACTTACAGAACTATGTTACGAAAGAGTGATGAAAATGGGCATCACTTTGTTGTTCCTGTTCTTAAGGGAAATGCTCATTGAGTATGATGTTGGCTGTAGGTTTTTCATATATGGCCTTTGTTATGTCGAGATGTGGTCCCTCTGTTCCCACATTGCTGAATGTTTTTATCAGAAATGGGTGCTGGATTTTGTCGAATGCTTTTTCAGCATCTACAATCATATGGTTTTTATCTTTCATTTTGTTTATGTAATCTATCACCTTTATCGATTTGTGAATATTGTACCAGCCTTGCATTTGGGGGATGAATTCTACTTGGTCATTGTGAATAATTTATTTATTTATTGCTGGATCCAATTTACTAATATTTTGTTAAGGATTTTGGCATCTATGTTCATCAGGGATATTGGCCCGTAGTTTTCTTTCTTTGTAGCATCTTTATCTGGTTTTGGAATTAGAATTATGCTGGCTTCATAAAATGAGTTTGGAAGTCTTCCCTTGTTCTTGAATGTTTGGAATAGCTTGAGGAGAATGGATGTCATTTGAATTCTCACTAAAACTCCCCTGTGAAGCCGTCTGTACCTGGGCTTTTGATTGCTGGGATTCTTGATTACATCTTCAATGTCCTTAGTTGTTATTGGTCTGTTCAGGTTTTCTATCTCTTCCCGGTTCAGTTTTGGGAGACTGTGTGATTCTAGAAAGTTGTCCATTTTACTTAGAATGTCCAAGTTGTTGGCGTAAAATTGTTAATAGTATTTGTTAATGATCCTTTGAATTTTTGTGGTGTCAGTTGTTACTTCTCTTTTGTTTCTAATTTTGTTTATTTGTTAATTTTATTTGTTAATTTTGTCTCTTTGTTTCTCGGTGAGTCTGGCTAAGGGTCCATCAATCGTGTGTATCTTCAAATAACCAGCTCTTTGTTTCGCTGATTTATTTGAATTATTTTTTTAGTCTCTGATTTATTTCTGCTCTGACCTTTACTATTTCTTTCCTTCTACTTGCTCTGGGTTTTTCTTTTTGTTTACTTTCTAGTTCTTTAAGTTGCGAGGTTAGATAGTCAATTAGAAATTTTTCTTGTTTCTTGAGGTAGCCTGTAGTGCTATGAACTTCCCTCTCAGAACTGCTTTCGCTGGGTCCCATAGATTTTGTGTTGTTGTGTGTTCGTTTTCGTTAGTTTCCAGGAAGTTTTTAATTTTTTCCTTAGTTACCCATTCATTGTTTAATAACATATTATTTAGCCTCCATGTGTTTGAATGTTTATGCGTGTTCTTGTTGCAATTGATTTCTAGTTTCATACCATTGTGATCTGAGTAGATGCTTGATATGATTTCATTCTTCTTGAACTTGTAGAGACTTAGTTTGTGTCCTAAAATGTGATCTGTCTTTGAGGATGTCCCATGTGCACTTAAGAAGAATGTGAATTCTGCCGTTTTGGGGTGTAATTCTCTGTAGATATTTATTAAGTCCATTTGATCTAGTGCATCATTTAAAGTCTCTATTTCTTTGTTAATTTTTTGTCTAGAGGGTCTATCCAGTGATGTCAACAGGGTGTTGAAGTCCCCTGCTGTGCTTGTATTGCTGTTGATTTCTCCTTTGAAGTCCTCAAGAAGTCTGTTAATGTAGTTTGGTGCTCCTATATTGGGTGCATATACGTTTACCAAGGTTATGTCCTTCTGTTGGATCGATCCTTTTAATATTATATAGTGGTCTCTTTTGTCTCTAGTTATGGCCTTCATTTTGAAGTCTATTTTATCAGATATGAGTATTGCTACCCCAACTTATTTTTCCTTTCTGTTTGCTTGAAAATTTTTTACTATCCCTTCACTTTCAACCTATGTGAGTCTTGTTGTGTGGTGTGTCTCTTGTAAACAACATATATATGAGTCATGTTTTCTTATCCATTCAGCTACTTTGTGTCTTTTGATCAGAGCATTTAATTCATTTACATTTAAGGTTATTATTGATATGTACTTATGTATTGCCATTTTTGTTCATTATGGTTATGTTTCTCTTCCTATTTCTTCTACTAATTACAGCAGTCCTTTTAACATATCTGGCAGTGCTGGTTTGGTGCTAATATATTCCCTTAGCCTTTTTTTGTGTGGGGAGCTCTTTATTTCACCTTCTGTTTTGAATGCTAGCCTTGCTGAATTGAGTAGTCTTGGATTCAGATCCTTGTTTTTCATTACCTTAATTAGTTCATGCCAGTCTCTTCTGGCCTGTAGTGTTTCTGTTGAGAAGTCAGCTGATAACCTTATGGGGGTTTCTTTGTAGATAACCTCTTGCTTATCTCTTGCTGCCCTCAGTATTCTCTCTTTGTTGTTAATTTTTTACATTTTAATTATTATGTTTCTTGGTGTGGGCCTGTTTGGGTTCTTCTTACTTGGAGCTCTCTATGCTTCTTGAACTTGTAAGCCTTTTTCCTTCACCAAGTTAAGGAAGGTTTCTGTCACTATTTCTTCAAATATATTCTCTAATGCTTGCTCATTTTCTTCTTCTGGCACTCATGTGATGTGGATGTTTCATGTTGTCCCACATTTCTCTAAGGCTGTCTTTCTGTTTTTAAATGGTTTTTTCTTTTTGGTTCTCTGTTTGGGTGATTTTTGTCTACCGTCTTCTAATTTACTGATCTGATCCTCAGCTTCCTCTACTCTGCTGTTTATTCCTTCCAGTGTGTTCTTTATTTCTGCTATGTCATTCTTCATTTACAGTTGGTTGATTTTCAATGTTTCTATATCTTTACTCATGCTGTTGAGTTTCCTCATAATTATTACTCTGAACTCTACCTCTGATACCTTGCTTAATTCCATTTCATTTATTTCTTCTCTAGTAGAATTCTTTTGTTCTTTTATTTGGGATTTGTTTCTTTGTTTCATAGTTTTGGCTTTCTCAGTGGGTTTTGTAGCCTGCCAAATTTTCTCTGTTGGTGTTGATGTTCTGCTGATTATGGCTCCTTTTACTAGGTTTGGATGAGTATGGGAGGACTCATTTTAAACACCACTGTCAAGTCTTACTTTCCTGGGTAGATTCACTTATCTTCTAGCTTTGGCCCGGAGGCTATAAGTCTCAGTTACTTGATCAGCCTCAATTTGTAGCCCTCCACTGAATGGAAAATCCCTCAGGTGTAAGAGGATTTCCAGTGGGTGGGGCATGTTCTTGCTGTCAGACTCTATATGTTAATGAGCCTTAATATCCATTTCTCTATCGTGGCCTGGTAGTGTTGAATTTCTTCAGGAGGGGCCGTTGCTTCTCCCCAGAGCTCTGGAAAGGGGCTCTTTGAGTAATATGGCTACTGTCCTATGAGGGAGTGATTTAGCACAAAACTCCCTACGTCCTCTCCTCCAGCTCTCTCCTGAGCCAGGAGCCCCAGACACTCTCCACACCCTTCCAGTTCATTCTGCCCTCCCTCTGCCAAAGCCCAAGGTGAGTGGCTGTAGCTGATTCGGTGCTTTTTAAAACCTCTTCTTTCTCAACAGGAACTGTTCACATCTAAAACAGCCCTCAGCTGCTATCCATGGGCTCCCAACCTGCCCCCTCGGGCCTCCACAGTTTCTACCAGGCTTGAATTAGTGTCTTTTTTCTGTCCCTGGTTATATGGGTCCTCTCCAGCTGCTTTTCTGTTGGTTTTTCCCGACGATTGGCCTTTATTTTAGTTGTAATTCCAGTTTGGTCCTGGGAGATGGTCTGTGTAGCTTCCATTCATTCTGCTGCCACTTTTCCTCTCCCCATCTTATAAGTCTTTGTGCGTGTGTGTCCCAATCCCACCAGTAGGATTATACAATTTGTACTGTTTGTCCAGTGCCCTTTTTGTGTTACTTAAGGGTGAATCTTGGATGTCTTAACATTTTATCACATATAAATGTGTCTCATTCCTTTTAAACACCTGCCTACCTGAACCATAGTTTAATCAGTTCCTGATTCTGTTATTCCAATCTATGGTTCCAAACAGCAGAAACCTACTGTGGCTAAATTAAGGATAAGATTTTATTGGAAAGATCGGAAGCTCCACAGGAACAGAAGGAGCTATGATCAGAAGGCAGTATTATTGAGCTTGAAAATGGCAAAGCCAAGGAAGACATAAGGCATAGCCAAATTCCTGCTGTCAGTATAGCCTTCTGAAGAAGACGCTGGGCACATGTCAGTGGTCTCTCGTCTCCACTGTAGCCACCGTGGAGTCTCTCTTGATATGGTCCCTGATACTGGAGCAGGCCTTCAGATTCTATATTCTGGACAAGAGAATCTTATTGGCTTAGCCTAGGTCACATTTCTATGCCCTAGCTGCTAGGGAGCTCAAAGAAGGGTTCTCTCATGCTGGGTTGTTAGAAACAACATATGCCTACCTTACCTGTTGATGAATATTATGCACAGTTCTGTGGTAAGCATTCTTGTGCATTTGTGTAACAAGTAAAGTTTGTGGGTCAATTGGAATTTACATTTTACATTTTGATAAATACTGCCAAATCACCTTCCAATAAAAAATATTAGAAAATATTTATTTTGAACTTGGTATATGTTTCATGTACTTAAATTCAGTAGGCTACTCTCAACATTAATTGTGTTCATTGATGCTAAGTCACAGTTTGGGAATTTAATAGTTTGATTTAGTTACTGTTAACATGTACTTCTTGGGCTCTTACTAGTTTAATCTGGCAACTGCATGAAATAGTTCTTTTTGCTTACAGCCTTAATTCTGATACCCATTTGTATCATAACATACTACTTAGACATAATGTACAATAAATTTATAGCACAATGATTATAGTGGACATTTACATTCAAACACCTTCCATAGCATTCTGAAAAAAAAATCCTCTTCAATCCTACTTCATTGAAATGTATTTCTGAGATGTGTACTTCTTATTTGGCATCTTTGCTTATGAAAGAATTAGGAAAATGGTCAGATTAAAGAGTGCTAATAAACCTGATATTAACTGGAACATTATTGTTTGGGGTAAAGTCAATGTCAAATAAATTGTATTCACTTTTTTAAACCTTCTTTCTTCATTAAATTTTTGCCCTGTCAGAGTCGTTTAGCTTATAAATGTTCTCTCCTCCTTCTTAGTATTGCTTTTAATACCTGGAAAGTATGATAAAATTCTTTTTAATTAGGAGAAGTATAGGTTATGAATAGTAATAAGTAACTGAGAAGAACAAATTCAGGAGGTTGGATGGTATGATGGAAAATATGATTTAGAATCAAAAAACCCAATTTTGAGTTTCAGTTTTGCCTGTTTATTATTAACTTGAGGCATATCACTTAAGCCTCAGTTTCTTCGTCTTTATTTATTTATTTATTTATTTATTATCCTCACCTGAGGACATTTTTTCACTTTTTGTTCAGATAGAGTGGGAGGGAGAGAGAGGAACAGAGAGAGAGAAACATCGACATGAAAGGGACACATCGAGTGGCTGCCACCTGCACGACCAACCAGGCCAGGGACAAACTGCAACCAAGGTACACGCCCTTAGTGGGAACCAAAGCTGGGTCTCTCTGGACCGCAGGCCGATGCTCTAACCGCTGAACCAAACCGGCCAGGGCAGTTTCTTCATCTTTAAAATAAGGTTGTCGCCCTGGCTGGTTTGGCTCAGTGGTTAGAGTGTTGGCCTGTGGACCGGAGAGTCCCAGGTTCGGTTCCTGCTAAAGGCACATACCTCAGTTGCTGTTTGTCCCCAGCCGAGTTGGGGTCATGTGGGTGGCAACTAGTTGATGTGTCTCTCTCATTTCGATGTTTCTCTCTCTCTCTTCCTCCCTCTCCCTCCCGCTCTATCTAAAAATAAATGCAAAAATGTCCTAGGGTGAGGTTAAAAATAATAATAATAAAATAAAGTTGTTGTCATGCCTGGCCATTGTGGCTCAATGGTTGAGCGTTGACCCATGCACCAAGAAGTCTCCGGTTCAATTCCCAATCAGGATATATGCCCAGATTGTGGGCCCAATCCCCAGGGGAAGGCCTGCAGGAGGCGGCCAGTTGATGTTCTCTCTCATCAATGTTTCTCTCTCTCCTTCTCCCTCCCTTTCTGTCTCAATTCAGTAAAGAAAAAAAGAAAAAATAAGGTTGTCATTCCCACTTTACTGATTTCACAGACTTACTGTTATGGTCAGGTAAGATTGTGTATGAAGAGAGAGCATATTTTCACCTTCATATAGTCAAAGACCATGCAGATATTTTAAATAAGACAAGAGTACATTAGCATAAACTTGGTTATAGGACTTCATAGATGCAATAAAAATGAAATGTCCTTATTGAAGTGATTCTTTGATTATTTGACAGGTAGCATGTAGTCCAGCTATTTCAAGATGGGTAATTGCCAAAGATACTAAGTGGAAACCAAGATAATTATGTTTTGAACTTCACCTGTACGGATGGTAAAACATATCTCCAGGATTTTCAGTTATTTATTTGTTATATAACCATGTAGTAGCTTCAGATTGGTTGTAGCTGGAAAACTAAACTGAAGAGGATTGGACACTGAAACTAGCATTTTAGCTGGTTGTGTCTAGGGTAATGGTTCTGAAACTTTACTGCCCATCAGAATCACCTGGAGAGCTTGGTAAACCAGATTGCAGAGCTCCACCCCAAAGTTTCTGATTCAGTACTTCTGGGATGGGCCTAGTAATTTGCATTCTAACTAGTTTCCGGATAATGCTGATGCTGCTGATGCTGCTGGTCAGTGTTTTAGGAAAACCATATAACTTGTATCTTCCAAGCAGATCCATACTTTATCAGATCAACAGGAGTAACTAAGCCTACCCCTGGCATACCAGGATATAGGGTCATCCTAATTTTACCTAATGGAAAAATCTTTTTACAAAGAGGTTTGTGTAATAGAATTGTCAACTGGTGGATAAATCATGATGTTCAAGTTGTATTTATTTTACTATGTTAAATTGCTAGCAGATGATTTACTCAAATTTCCCCCTTGATACCTATCCTTGTAAATGTTCATTAAAAGAGAATAGAGCCCTGGCCGGTTTGGCTCAGCAGTTAGAATGTCGGCCTTCAGTCCAGAGAGACCTGGGTTCGGTTCCCGTTAAGGGCATGTACTTCGGTTGCAGTTTGTCCCTGGCCCTGATTGGGTCGTGCAGGTGGCAGCCACTTGATGTGTCCCTTTCACATAGATGTTTCTTTCTCTTTCTTTCTCTCTCTCTCTCTCTCTCTCTCTCTCTCTCCCTCCTTCCCTCCCTCCCTTCCTTCCTCTCTGTCTGAATAGAAAATGGAAAAAATGTCCTCGGGTAAGGATTAAAAAAGAGAGAGAATAGAAGTATTCTAGATTGTTTTTAAAAATTTTTTTTCTTT
This sequence comes from Molossus alvarezi, assembly GCA_037176705.1. Lineage (NCBI taxonomy): Eukaryota > Metazoa > Chordata > Mammalia > Chiroptera > Molossidae > Molossus > Molossus alvarezi. The sequence goes on from CM073899.1 coordinate 20,327,639, forward strand.
ATTGATTTTAGAGAGAGAAGAAGGGAGAGGGAGAGGGAGATAGAAACATCAGTGAGAGAGAACGATTGGCCATCTCCTGCATGCCCTCCCACCCTGGGAATTGAACCAGCAGCCTCTTGGTGCTTGGGTCAGTGCTCAACCACTGAGCCACAGAAGTATCCTAAATTCTTTAGTTGATTTATTTTGCCATGAATACTAGCAAAATTATTGTAGATGAGTTCTTTCATTGGATGTGTGTTTGGATTAAATACTAGAAAGTAATTTCCAATATGTTGTAACCCAGTGTTTAGATATGTAAGTGTGTGTGTGTGTGTGTGTGTGTGTATATATATATATATATATATATATATATATATATATATCTAGAACAAAAGTTTCCAAACTGTACTATCCTCACCTTGTATAGCACATGCAGTCTAATATTTGCTATTTTCTTCTAGTCATTTTTTTATTTTTAATCCTCACCTGAGGATACTTTCCTACTGATTTTTAGATAGAGTGGGAGGGAGGGAGGGAGGGAGGGAGGGAGAGAGAGAGACAGACAGACAGACATTGATGTGAAAGAGACACATTAATTTGTTGCCTCCCACACGACCCTAACCAGGATCAGGGATAAAACCTGTATCCCATAGGCTGATGCTTTAACCACTGAGAAAAACCAGCCAGGGCTGTTCTAATCATTTTTTAATGCTAGTTGTGATCCCCTAAGTTGATTTCATGACCTAACTGGTTATAGCCTACTGTTTAAAAAATCAATGCACCGAGAGGACCTCTGTGATTTCAGCAAACTGTGACATTCTAAGATTCTGAAAGGTTATGTACTTCACTTTTCTCCACTCTGATTCTTCTCAAACACTCTAGCCATTCTCCACCATTACAAAAAATTTGTGGGGGAAGTTCTCAGGAGTTGGGAGAGAATAGAAAATGATGCTATTTTTTTACCACATTCTGCTATCTGACTTGCTGTTAGATTTAAAATAGTCTATCATTTATTCCCTAATTAGCAAATGCTCCATTTTATTTTTCAGCTTTTAAAAATTTAAATTGCATATAGCTTTGTATTTGTGAAAATATTGCACTAAAAAAGACAAACTAGGTATTTACTAAGAAAATCTAGACTCTTTCTTATATTCAGAAACATTTATCTTCAAATTAAATTTGGCCTATCTTAATAAAGTATGTATTAATCATTCTAGATTTATCAGTTAAGAGTCCAACTAGGAGACAGAAACCACACAGGAATTTGAACAGGAAAAGTCTAACGTAAAGAATCATTCACTATAATGTAGAAATAGAATAATGGAAAATTGGTTAAGAAGGAAAGAGAACACTGAAGAATACAGTTACAGCAGATAGAGGGCATAGTTATTACCCGTAAGACTGAGGCAGAGTATGGAAAGAAGGAACAAATCTGGTATCCAGACTTCCTTAAAGGAGCATGGCTGAGGCCCACTGAGTAACATAGGATTTTATTGAGGGTTCAAAAATATTAAATGGAAAGTTCCAGAAGTAACTTAATAAACAATTTATAAGTTTAAACTGTGAGTATCGTGATGACATCTCATGCTGTCCCACTGTATCCTGCCAGACATGAATCATCCCTTTGTCCAGTGTCTCCACGCCATAGACACTTGCTGCCAGTTTGTTTCTTAGTAGCCATTTTGGTTATCAGATCAACTGTGACAGTATCACAGTGCTTGTATTCAAGTCACCTTTTTAAAAAATTTACTAATGGCCCCAAAGCACAAGAGTAATGATGCTGGCAATTCGGATATGCCAAAAAAGAAGCCATAAAGTGTTTTGTTTTGTTTTTAAGTGAAAAGGTAAAAGTTTTCAACTTAATAAAAAAATGATGTGCAGAGATTGCTGGGATCTATGCTAAGAACAGATCTTCTGTCCGTGAAATTGTGAAGAAGGAAACAGAAAGTTGTGCTAATTTTGCTCTGCCTAGAACTGCATAAGTTACAGGTACAATTCATAAGTGCTTAGGTAAGATGTAAAAGACTTTTAAGTTTGTAGGTGGAAGGTAAGAGCAGAAAATATGTTACAATTGACAGCAATGTGTTGTACCAGAAAGCTTTGTACCTCTATGAATATTTCAGCAAGGGATCCCCTGAAATAAGTGACCACAGTCACATAACTTATATTACAGTATGTTGTTACAATGTTTCTATTTTATTATTAGTTATTGCTAATCTCTTACTTTGCCTAGTTTATAAGTTAAACTTTATCATCGGTATGTACATATAGAAAAAAATCACAGTGCAAACAGGGTTCAGTACTATCTGCAGTTTCAGGCATCCACTGGGGGTGTTGGAACATACCCCCCAGGTAAAGGGAACTACTGTACAAAAAGGTGAATGTTAACTGTTGTTAAGGGAGGAAGATGGATGTATAAATTGACAATAAAAATATAATGTGATAAGTGTTTAATACAGTATGTATAGAATACTCTGGCCTTAGCATGGAATAAAGTGTCAGCCTGCCTTTAGGCATTGGGGAACGAAAAAGAAGCAGATATAGTATCACTTTTATTCTCCACATGCTAACTGTGGTATTCCTCACAGTAACCTTATGAATAAGGTAGATGGTCATATGATAACCATTATACAATTAAGCAAACAAGGCCTAGAGACCTGAAACAACTTTTTCTACCAGTGTCATACACAGGATCCAAATGTAATCGAGTACAGTCAGCCCTCGTTTATCGCAGTTAATCAGTTCCAGACTCTACCGCGATAAACGAATTTCCGCGAAATAGGATTCTTGATAAATATACAGTCGTCCCTTGCCACTTTGCGCTTCAACTTTTGTGGTTCACCAACAGTAAAGTTTACCAAATGTAAAACACAGGACTAGGTAGTGCTATGAAGGATTTAAAAAGTGGCCCCGGCTGGGTGGGTCAGTTGGTTGGAGCACCAAAAATGTGGGTTTGATTCTCAGTCAGGACACATACTGAGGTTGCAGGTTTGATCCCTGGTCAGGGTGTATATGGGAGGCAACAGATCTATGTTTCTCACATTGATGTTTCTCTTTCTCTCCCTTTCTTTCTCTCTCTAAAATCAATAAACATATCCTCAAATGAAGATTTAAAAAAAAAAAGAATTAGATATATCTCAGCCATTAAGGGGTTTATAATCTAGCAGTGCTGATAGAATGAGGTAAGGGCTCTGATCGAAGTACTAGAAAAAGTTTAGAAATGGTAAATGATCAAAATGTAAAAGTAAGACAAAACAGAAAGGTAGTTGTCACTTATTACATATCTGCTAAGTGCCACAACGTATACCTTCCTTGGTATAAATCATCCAGTTTAATTCTAGTAGAGACCTAGTGTCAGACGGTTATTGGAAATAAGGCTGGAAAGATAAATTCATTAAACAGCCCTGGCCGGTTTGGCTCAGTGGTTGGAGCGTCAGCCTGCGGTAAAGAGAGACCCGGGTTCGGTTCCCGCTAAGGGCACATACCTCGGATGCAGTTTGTCCCCGGCCCTGGTTGGTCCTGCGGGTGGCAGCCACTGGATGTGTCCCTTCACGTCGATGTTTCTCTCTCTCTCTCTCTACCTCTCTCTCCCTCCTGCTCTGTCTGAACAAAAAATGGAAAAATGTCCTCGGGTGAGGATTAAAAAATAAAAATAAAAAAAATAAACATGTTGGACCTAGGTAGGTACTAGGTTGTGACAGGTTAAGTAGAGTTTGAACTTTGTTCTCTGGACAGTAAAAAAGATAGACATTTTTAATTCTTTTTTTTAATCCTCACCTGAGGACACTTTTGCATTCATTTCCAGATAGAGCGAGAGGGAGAGAGGAAGAGAGAGATAGAAACATCGGTGTGCGAGAGACACATCGAGTGGTAACCACCCACATGACCCCAACCGGGGCCAGGGACAAATTGCAACCGAGGTAAGTGCCCTTAGCGGAACCGAACCCGGTCTCTCTGGACCGCGCGAGTCGACGCTCTAACCGCTAAGCCAAACCAGCCAGGGCAAGATAGACATTTTTAAAAGAAAGAGTACAGTACTAGAGTTATGATTAAAGTAGGGATACATATACACATACATGCATATGTACATATATATTTATATTGTAGTACAATGGCAGAGACTAGATGTTAAAGGTAATCCTTGTCATCTTTCTTTTCTCATCCGTTCCGAGTGCAGTCATATGTAGAACAGATAAAAAGGCTGGGGTGTAATTAGATGGTTATTACAAAGGTTCAAGTAGGAGGTAACAAAAAAAGGTCTAAGGCAATGGTAATGAAGGTGAAGAGGATGTTACTAATGAAAGCTAGAATCAACAGGGTTTAGGGAAGAGTATTATAGGGAGTGAAAAAATTAAAGATGAAGGTAATTTTCAGGCACTTTCCATTTCAGAAGAGTGCATATTTCAAATATGGACCCTTTTTCTTTTTCTTTTTATATAAAAGTAATAATATGTGTCAGTGTTAAAACATTGGAAGGGCCAGAAGATTGGATATTGGGGTGGAGGTTGACAGATGACATCATACAAAGAGAAACAGGTCAGGGGAAATACAGAGGTTAAAACTTTGGTAAGGTCCACCTCCAAAAGAGTGGACTAGACATAGTGATTCCTTCCAAAGAGTATATTACGGAAAGGGAAGGGAGAAAAAAAGTTATTTTGCAGTGGAGAAACCTGGAAAAGCTACCTCAGCAAGGTGATCAAGGTTAGCATCAGCAGTAATCAGCCATGTTGATAGTAAATACCCTTGTTTTGATGTGATGAAAATTGTACTGTCTGTGATCTTCCCCCGAACACCCATAACTCTATCAATTATGGGGGGGATCAGACAAACCCCAATTAAGGGACATTCTGCAGTACTCCTCAAAACTGTTAAGATCATCAAAAACAAGAAAAGTGAGAAAATATCACAGCCAATAGGAGCCTAAGGACACATGACAGTCAAATGTAATGTATCCTGGGTGGGATCCTGGACAAAAAAAGGACATTATATAAAAATGTAGGGGAAGGGGGAGTTAAAACTTTGAGGAAGGTAAAAGTAAAAAGGTTTCATAAAAAATGCAGGGTAGCCCTGACCATTGTGGCTCAGTTTCTTAGGCATTGTCCAATGCACCAGGAGGTTGTTTGATTCCTGGTCAGATTCCGGATCAAGGGCACATGCTGGGGTTGCTGCCCCAATTCCTGGTGGGGGGCATGCAGGAGGCAGATCGATGTTTCTCTCTTTGAAAGTGGATAAACAGTTCTTAACAAACAAACAAAAAAGGAATGCAGGTTAAGTAGTAAAGTTAAAGCGTACTACTCAAGTTAAGCCATCTCCAGTCTGTATTGTGTGTCCGCAGGTGCTCAGCAGATAGTGGCTAAGTAAATACTATGGTTGGAGCTCTTCCTAAGTTTGTTTTTAAAATGAATTTTACCCCTCAGTGAGGTCCGACTTTTTTTTTTTTTTTTTTATCCTCACCCGAGGACATTTTTCCATTTTTTGTTCAGATAGAGCGGGAGGGAGAGAGAGGGAGAGAGAGAGAAACATCGATGTGAAGGGACACATCGAGTGGCTGCCACCCGCACGACCAACCAGGGCCGGGGACAAACTGCAACCGAAGTACGTGCCCTTAGCGGGAACCAAACCCGGGTCTCTCTGGACCGCAGGCCGACGCTCTAACCGCTGAGCCAAACTGGCCAGGGCAGGACATGCTTTTATTGATTTACAGAGAGAAAGAGAGAAACTGAGCCACACCGGCCTGGACAATGCAGGTAGATTTGAATAGTGTTAAGAACTGTAAAGCTTGCTGAGTTATGAATATTTAATTTAAAAAGAGCAGAGTATTGTTTGTCATGGTTCATATGCTTTTCAATTTGGAATGTTAACACAGAAGAATAAAGTTTTGTGTTTGCAAAATAAGTTACTAATATTTAAACAAACTATATCTCTGTATGATCTGTGTTTGAGGTCTGTAGGTTCTTTGATAAGACTACAAAACATAGTTCTTCAGTGGATCACATTAAATCATGAAATAGGTTATTCATATTTTGTTACTTTTTTTTAGGACCTAGTGTAGTATATGACAATATGCAGCTGTGATTTCAGGATGATAATTGAACAACATTTTTCTTCAGTTGTTAGGAAGTGGCCCTTCTACTTCTCTAACCTTTGCTTTTTCATATTTTTATGTATTTTAAATCAGTTTTTAATTTCTCAATTACAGTTGATGCTTTTTCTTTCAAATCTTAAAGTTGTCTTATAATTTTAAAAATAGAATCATCACCAGTTTTTAAAAATTACTTTGTTCCAGCCCTGGCTAGTTTGGTTCAGCAGTTAGAGCGTCGGCCCACAGACCAGAGAGACCAGGGTTTGGTTCCTGCTAAGGGGGCACGTACCTCAGTTGCAGTTTGTCCCAGTCCTTGTTTGGGGTTATGTGGGTGGTGACCAGTCGATGTGTCTCCCTCACATCGATGTTTTCCTTTGTCTCTCTAACTCCCTCTTTCCCTCCCACTCTATCTGAGGTTCCTGCCCTCTGACCAGAATTGAACCTGTGACTCATTGATCCGCAGGCCAATGCTCTAACCACTGAACAAACAGTCCAGGGCCTTTTTTTATTTTTAATCCTCACTAGAGGACATTTTTTTTCCATGTTTTGTTCAGATAGAGTGGGAGGGAGAGAGAGAGAGAAACGTCAACGTGAAAGGGACACATCCAGTGGCTGCCACCTGCATGACCAACCAGAGCCGGGGACGAACTGCAACCGAGGTACGCCCCCTTAGCGGGAACCGAACCCAGGTCTCTATGGACTGCAGGCCGACGCTGTAACCTCTGAGCCAAACCGGCCGGGGCGTCCAGGGTCATTTTGACAGTCTATAATATTTGGCACTAGGGCCAATCCTTCAGCAAAATTAAGTGCCTTATCTCTCATAAAACAAGATATTCATTGTCCTTCTCTCATGAGTTTGTAATCTAGAAGACATTGAACAGCTTAGGTTAAGTGTCGCTTCCTCAGAAAGATCTTTAGCCCTTCAGTCTAAATTAAATCTCTTCTGTTACTCATCCTAATAAGTTACACTTTATTTTCTTCTTTCAAATGGTGGTTATTATAATTATTCAAATTACAGTTCATATAGATTATATGGGCATCCATCCTGTTTCTCTACCTGTATTAGACTATAAAGAAGGAAGTATAGTAATTTTCCACACAGTTGTTATCTTCAAGTCCCTAGCACAGTGAATAGTTAGCATTCAATACAGACTTTTTGAGTAAAATGAATGAATGATGACTGCCTTTTGAGTTTTGTAGAAGTACAGGATGTTATCAAGTAAGTGGACTTGGTCTAGTGTGAGAATAAAGGCCTGAAAATAATAGGAAGGTGGTGGTGATGTTCAGTATACAATTCTCATTAGAGGGCAAGTAGGACAAATAGAAAATAGACCTTCGGTTTAGGAATGTGGAAGTTTTTCATAACCTTAATGCAGTGAAATTTGGTGGTAGAGTGAAGGAATGCAATTCAGATTAGAGTTGATCCTGAAATGTATTAGAAAATACAACAAGCATCTTTTTCCAAACACTGCTAGCATATTTGTTTATTTGTAGAAAAGAAGATAAACTGCCAAAAGAGGAAATTGTTTTTAAATATTTTTACTACTACACAAAAAGGAAACGTGAACACTTAACTACGTATGATAATGTTCTAGGAGCTACTGAGGGAACCTCAGTTATCCTCTAGGAGTTACTGCCACTTTTCATCTTTCAGACTGTAGTGTTGAATGAATAAGAATGGATGAAAAGGGTGTTCTGGATTGGTTAACATCTTCCATCCAAATTCTAAGGTCCTCTAATTTCTCAAGAAATTAGAGCACTGAGAAATTGTAATAGATTGTTCACAGAGCACCAGAAACTCTGCCTGGCTGCCTGTTTTCCATGTGCTTTCGTAAAATTTCTTAATTTCTGTGAGTTTTGTGTCTCAATTTTTTTTTTTTTTTAACTTTCAGGTGTTGGTAAATCATGCTTATTGCTACAGTTTACAGACAAGAGGTTTCAACCAGTGCATGACCTTACTATCGGTAAGTTTTATAAAAGACATGAGAAGCATTCAGAAGTTTTGGGTAGTGGAAATGGAATATGCTAAGAGGGATCCAATCTATTAGTAATGAATCAAAAAAAATCGGTGAAACTCAACTTGTTCAGTCTCCGTCGCTTTTTAAAATATAAGTATAATAAAAATAATATTACCCAACTTTGTAAAAGTGATTGGAATGTAGCAAAACATTAATTTATTTTATTTTATTTAATAATGAAACAAATGAGAGGCAGTATAACATAGGGTAAGAGTAGAGACTCTTCCATCAGCTTGCCAGAGTCAAATTAAGGCGCTGCCACTAACTAGCTGGGCAAGCCACTTGACCACTTCATTAGTTTTCTTGTCTATAAAATGAGAATAATAGTAATACCAGCCTCGCCAAGTTATTGTGAACAGTAAATGCGTTAACAAATATGAAGCATTCAAACAGTGGTTGGCAGCATGATAAGTGTTCTCGGCTTACCTATAATTACTTAAAAAGAAAAACTATTATCAAGCATTTTTTAGTTTCCTCAGTTGTGAAGAATAAATGAGACAGTTACTGGAAAGGAGTTGCCAGCAAATATTAGCTATTCTTATTAGTGATATTTCTCATTAATATATAAAAGTATAAAATTAAAATGAATGAAAAACTATAAACTTGAAATAAGAATACTGTTTCAGGGTTGCATTTGTTTAAAAATAAGTATATTTATACCTTAAAAGCTAAAGAATCTAACTGTATTATTACCCTATGGCTGTAGCCCATTAACAAGTAGAAATTAGTCAACTATGAAAAAATAAGGTAATTGGTAATCTAGTTAGGGTTTACAACTGATAGCTTAATGTATCTTATTAGCCAATGACTGCTTGTTTTCAGTATGTATTAATTCACTATTGCTAGCAAATTAATTCTCATGTCTTGTGTATTTTTAAAATACCAAATCAAAGATAAAATGTTTATGAATTAAATTACTAAGCCAATTAATATTTTCAAGCCACATGTATTTTGTGGATATATAAAATTTTCCTAGGTAGCAACTGTTAGTAAGAATATTCACATTCCATTTTTATTTTGATAGTTTTAAGTATATATAATAATGGCTGGTAAAACAGTACTACTACTTCTGGTCCTCATGACACAGTTTAACTTTGGTGAGCTAATATCTGTGTAGAATCTGCTCTTTGCTCAATAAGTCTGAACCTTGGTACCCATCTCTTAGGCATGACTCAGTCCTGAGGCAATGAGCTAGTATACGATACTAAACAAAAGTGACTTTCTTTTCATTGAAATATACCTTTAAATTTCTAAATTATGCCCTGGCCGGTTTGGCTCAGCAGTTAGAGCATCGGCCTGCGGTCCTGAGAGACCCGGGTTCGGTTCCCGCTAAGGGCGCGTACCTCGGTTGCAGTTTGTCCCCGGCCCTGGTCGGTTGTGCGGGTGGCAGCCACTCGATGTGTTCCTTTCACATCGATGTTTCTCTCTCTCTCTCTGTTCCTCTCTCTCTCCCACTCTACCTGAACAAAAAATAAATAAAATAAAATAATTTAAAAAAATAAATAAATAAATAAATTTCTAAATTATTATGGCATGCCTGATGAGAGGATATGCCTGAGCCTGTTGTCAGAAATTGGTATAGGTTATATTTGTGAAGAGAAGGGAGTAGACCAACGGGAGTTGTTTGGAAAACTGTAACTTGTATAACTATACCAGCTGGCTCACTTCTGGGTTTGCTGATGGGAGGCACCTGGAGATAGAAGGCTAAAAGCAAAGAGAAGCCAAGGATCTTCTCTTCTCTCTCTGCATGGGTTAGCTGTTATGTCATCCATGGCTCTAGCCCAAAGCCAATGGATGGTAGCAGCTTCCTGCTTTGCTAATATCTGGTAATATTGCTTTACCATCTCTCCTTTGGGCTTCTCAGCTCTTCCTTTACTGTAGTCAGTTCTCAACATTAAATTCTCTCTGTTTAAATATTTGGTTCTGCCGCATACTTGCCTTTGCCTGAAAGGTGAAAAGTTATGGTTGGGTCATGACTAAGAAGTATTAATTAAATGGTAGAAAAGAAGAAATAAAAAAGGTGGGTCAAGATTGAGATTTTCCTTACCCTTTGACTACTATCTTAGTGAAAATTGTTATGATAGGGATCAAAGAAGCAGTTTATAAATAGTTTCCTGGATATAATTACATTGAAGGTCCAGAGTAGAGCCTTGCTGCTCAAAGGCTATTGAAGGACTATTGCACTGGACCAACGACATCAGTATCATGGGGAGCTTGTTAAAGAATTTACTGAATCGGATTGTGTATTTGAAAAGGATCTACAAGTGATTCATACAAATATTAAAGTTTGAAAAGCATTGAAGCAATGGCTTTTAAATATTAATTACCCAGCTAAAAATATATTTTGTAATGTTGACCATGTACACACAGTTGAGCACACCCCCACAAACATCCTGGCCACTCAGTTCCTTTACTTTCTCTCCTGTGATCTTACTTCCAGAGTATATCAGCTATCATAGTTACACCCAGGACCTTGTCATTACCATTATCTACAGCTACTTCAGAATTTTATTTTCATTCATCTGACTGTTTGATTATATTCCTCCCACCCTTTAGCCAACACCCTCTGATTCCTAACCCTAACAATTTAGTTACCCCATCAAACCTATAATTTATTGATCCTACCATCTTTTCACTCTCACCTCTCTCTCATAACTTCCCTCCATACCCGGTTTTAATTCTAACCATTATAATTGTCATTATAATCACTCCTGCATACACTCTCCCATCCACTTGTCTTGTTTCATCACACTCTTGTAGTTAATCCATGGGTTAAATTTAACTATTCATACTTCATGCCTGCATGGAGAAAAACACAGAACCGTGCTAACTAGTGTCATATTAATTTAATTTCTTGGACACTAACTTCGAACTGCCTGACAATTACACTTTATTTCCAGTCCATTTATTCTCTACTTTCCTGTATAACTATAGTATACCTTCTTGTTCTTTAAACATGCAGCACCTTTTCTGTCTTCGCTCTCGCTCTCAGGTCATAACTTTGGTTACTATTTCACTCAGAAATAGAGGCAAGTATTGTAGAAAAGATTTTCACAGGTTTCTACCACTACATAGGCCCATCTACCTGCATGTGCCCATAAACTCTCCCTTCTCCTTGTTACTGTGGATGAACTCTTAAGTTGCTAGCAAGGCCCACTTAAGAACACTGCTTCAGCCGTGTTTTTTTTCCAGCTGTCATTAATTTTTCCCTTTTTTGATGGTTATTTTTCATGGCTATTTTCTTTTCTAGTTTTTAATCCTTTCCTCTCCATTTAGCAAAAGATCTCAGAAAGAATAGACCATATTTTCTATTCCTAATTTGTTTCCATTCATCTTTTTTTTTAATCTTCAACTGAGGACATTTTTGTATTTATCTTCAGATAGAGCGGAAGGGGTGGGGGGACATTGACGTGAGAGAGACACATCGAGTGGTTTTCACCCACATGACCCCAACCTGGGCAGGGACAAACTGCAACTGATGTACGTGCCCTTAGCGGGAACCGAACCCAGGACTCTCTGGTCCGCAGGCTGACGCTCTAACTGCTAAGCCACACCAGCCAGGGCTCCATTCATTCTTGAACCCACTTTAACTAGGGCTCTTTCCTCTATATACACATATTTAGCTGTTTATACAATATCTCCACTCTTGGGTATCTAATAGGCATCTCAAAATTTACATATCCCAAATAGCTCCTGATTATTTTCCTCCCAGATCTTCATAGGTGTACATGTACACACACTCAACACTCATTCTTGCCCCTAGATTTCTTTTTCTCCTCAACTTTCTTTTTCTTCTTGTTTTTTAGAGTATGTTTATTAAAGCTGGGGACAGTGAAACAAAGGAAGGGCTTAGGATAGAAGAAGCAACAGGAGAGTCTAGGCAGTGCTCTGCTGTAGCCCTCTAGAAATGTTACAGGACAGAAGAGAGCCATGGCTGGGCTGCTGTTAGCTCACCGTAAAGTCAGAGAAAAGGAGGTCTTGGAAGCAGGTTCAGGGGGTTAACCCTGGATGAGCTGCCGCTGCCCATTGCACCCCTAGTTGCAAATCTCTTGGGGACCCTAGAATTTAGGAGAGAGAAGTAAAGCTGCATGCCTGAGAGGGAAGAAAGGTGTGAGCCTACTCCAGAGAGGGCCTACCTCTCCTTAACTTTTTATACAACTAAATGTAAGTGAACATTGTCTCCCACCTGTATAAAGTTTTGCAGCAGAATTATCTATTTTGTTTTTTTGCTATATCTCCGGCACCTGGTACATATATAAGGACTCTATAAATATTTGCTAAATTAATTACTGTCCATCTGGTGGGGGAGAGCTTCAAAAGCAACATTTAACATTATATAGTGCTTAATACATGCATTTCTTTAATGTTATTCAATTATATTGTTTACAAATGACTCTAGTTATAGCCCACTAATTCCCACTACATTTATTTCACTACCTATTAATGAACAGTTTGACAAATACTGGTCTAGTAGGCCATTGTATGTTGATTCTACCTTCCTACTTATCTCCCCCATTTCCTTAAACCGTTCAACCTATAAGAAATGACTGCTGGAAGTGAAAGTATACTTCTGGGAGAAAGGTGGTAGAATTGAAGCATCATTTCTATCAGGCTCCCCACAGTCTTTCAGTTAAAAAGACACCTCATTTATTTGGCGTTCCATTTTCTGATAACTTGAGTTACTTAGAATAATACTGCCAAGAACTAGGAAGATAATATAAAAGACCTCTTGTGAGCATCTAATTTAGATCTCACAAAGCTTATGTACCTGAATTTTAAAATTTAAATATTTTCCTGACAGGGTATGATTACTATGAAAACATAAACATGCAGAGAAAGTAAAATTTCCTGTATAGCTTGCCATTTGCCTTCCAGCAACCACTGTGAAGAGTTTGGCATGTGTATCACCTTCTAGAGTTTTAAAATATATTCATAAATACTCAGAAAGCTTTTCTAATTTGCACTTCTTCCACTGGTGTACTAAAATACCTGATTCTGTTCACCCTTGCCTCTGTTGTACTTATTACTGTTTTTACTGTTTGTGAATAGGAGAGTGAAGAATGGTTAATTTACTTTTCAGTTCTTTATTTTTTAGTGAGGCTGAGCATTTTTGTTTATATGTTTAAGAACCACTTTTATGTCTTCTCTCTTAATTACATGTTTGTATCTTTGCGCCTTTTACTACTGGTTTTCTTTTGTCAAATCCATTGATTTTTTTTCATGGTTTCAAACCTTACTGAAGAAGCCTCCCCAGTGCAAAAACTCCAGTCATATTCTCTTATATATCCTTCTGATATTATAAATTTGTACTTCGTCTGGTATTTGGTCGTATAGTATGATTTTCTTTATTCCCTATATAATTTGTGATCCCACACTATAAGTTAAATAAGCCAATCTTTTTTTTTTCCTATTTGAACAATCACCGTTATCATATGTTACCTCTCTGAATATTAGTGAGCCTGTTTGGAGACTCTCAAATATATTCTATTTAATGTTTTTCTGCTATTTCATGAAGCAGTATCACACTGTGGTGTTTGTACTATCTTTGTGGTATACGTAATATGTGATTGACATTTTTTTCTTTATAAGTGTTCTTAATCTGTGCATCTATTCTTCGAGATAAACTTTAGTCTGTTTGCCAAGTTGCAAAGTTTTTAGGGGCTTTTAAAATTTGATAAGAATTTTATTAACTTTATCAGTTAATTTGGAGACAATTTGTTTTTATTGTATTGAGATTACCTATTTATATACAATATGTGTTTTTATTCCAACCTTTTAAATGCTCTTCAGTAAAGTTTTACAGTTTTCTTTATATAGGCCTTGTGTGTTTTTCTTAAGTTCATTTTGGTATTTATGTTTTGTTGCGATTGTGAATAGGATTTTTTTATTGTTATTAAATTAATTTTTTTGCATGTTCTAGGTACATGCTTTGGTCTTATCTGGAAGTCACAATTTTTTCCTTACCTAATACTTTTCTACCTTTTTGTTTTGCTACTATAAGTTAAATTGAGGGCATTATAATCTTTTTCTCGGTGTAATTTGAATTCCTCTAGTGTTTTACCTTTAAATATGGTATTTGCTCTTTATTTTTCATAGAAAATTGAGGAAATTATTTTTTATATATATAGTTTTCTCTTTGTTTCTACAATTAGGAAAGTCTTCCCAAGTTCAATTTTGAACCTCTGCAATGTCTGGGTTTCAGGTACAGGCCCATATGTTCTCATGCTGGTCTAAGGAAGGCTCAGCCTGACTTCTTGTTTGATACCTAGTTTGCTCTCTGCTTTGGCAGCCCTACCTGGGAGAAGGAGTCACATTTTGCCTCTGGACCTCTACAATCACCTGGCTATGACAGGTGGCCCTTGCTCGTAGGGAGTATCATCATTTGTTATGTGAGTGGTGATTTAGAAATTTTGGTGTACAATATGGAATAATAATAGCTGACATAGTAAATACTTTGTATCAGTCACTGTTCTATTTGGTATGTAATAATTCTTTTAATCTTGGAAAAAATGTTATAAGGTAGGTATCATTAACACCACCTTATAGATAAGAAAACTGAGAAACAGAAGTGATTTTAATAACTTGCCCAGGGAAACACAATAAGGAGATAGATATTGATTATTGAATGTTCAATAAATGGTTACTATGCAAGGATGCAAGTACTTATTATGCAAGCATGATAATGATCGAGAGACAATTAGAAAATGTGTTTTTACCTTCTGAGTATTTTGTTGTGGAAGGTTAGAAGTGAATAGCATTTGAAAAAATAAGCATCACTCCCTGACAATGTCAGGTAAATGAGACCTTGCCTTTGGTTCCACAGACAGTTTCTTTGGCAGCCAAATTGTCTGTTAATTGAAAATGTACCTGGGAAGATAGCCTCAAGGGCATAGAGGATGATGGTTTAGTCTATTTAAAAAAAAAAAAGGGAAGCTTTTTTAAATAGAATTCTCAGGCGTGTGTGTGTGTGTGTGTGTGTGTGTGTGTGTGTGTTTAAGGAAAAAAGATTTAAAATTTTTAACAATCCATTAGAGAAATAAGGTTTCTTGATGTTTTGCTTGTTTGTTGCTAAAATTCCTAGGACACTTTAGGTTTCTGTATTTTCTTTTGCCACATAGCATAGAAGAGTTATGTTTCTGAAGCTGAAATTGAATTCTATTTTTGTTTTATTCGATAGGAAAACAGACTTCCCTTCTATCATCGTTCTTTATCTTATTCCTGGGTGGGTAATACAGTAACCTTTTAACTAGTTTCTCTGCCTCTTGGTGTTTTTGTTTTTTTTTAAATTCTCTGTCCTAACCCTATTGATAAATGAAGTTAAAACATCAATTTTATTCTGACATTTCCCTACTTTAGAAACAATCCTGATTTTTATGTAACATTTTTAAAAAATTGGATATATTTTTAGAGGCAAAATCTTTGTTTAAACACTTTATGCTTCAACAACTTTTATCTACTTACTTTGAATAAAGAGTTATATATACATGAAAACCCAATTATGCTTAAGTTAAGTAAAAGGAATATATTAGACTATCTGGAGTTTTATAAAGAACCCACACGAGGGTGGAGACTTAGACTTGGAAATGGCCAGGAATGAAATGAAGCATCTTAGAGCCCTGGAAATAGGAACCATAACAGTGGTCTTGCAGCAGAGGCTGTCTCAGCCTTTCATCTGCTAGGATGGAATGGTTGCCATTCAGTTTTAGTATCTTTATCTCTCTGCTCAGTGTGTCAGCTCCAGAGAAGCATCTGCTTGCCCCTGCCTACATTGTCTGCCCACCCTTGGCAACAGTCAAGGGCCTGTTTCTAATTTGTAGTAGTTGTTTTTTGCTTGTTTGTTTTGCCAAATTTTACATTGTGCATTGGATTGAAGAAATCTCGAATGCCAAGGAGCAATACAGATTTTTTTTTGTATTTGGTTAAAAGTCTATTCATGACAGTGGAAGGAAAAATAGGATTTCTCTCTCCATTTGTGGCTAAAAACAATAGATTCATGAAAAGGCTTTCATTTTGTCAAATACCTTGCTGATATGTAGTAGTTTGTATTTTAATACATTCCTTTAAAATACTGGATACTTCATAGAACATTTGTACCACTGGTTTTTTTTTTCCCCATCAACTCGTCTCATTTTTATGTCATTAATGATAAGCTGGTAGGTTGTATTGTGTGCCCTCTTACCTTGTGGCATAGCATGTATATTACTATGTATATATGTGCTTTTTTCCTAAAAGTTATTTTAAATCTTCACCCGAGGATTTGTTTTTATTGATATGAGAGAGAAAGGGGGGGGGGGTGGAGATGCATGTGATCAATCCGTTGCCTCCCATTCGTGCCCTGACCGGGAATCAAACCTGCAACCTGGTATGTGCCCTGACTGGGAATCCGGATGACACTCCAACCATCTGAGCCATACCAGCCAGGGCCATATATATTTTTAAGTGAATGTATGTGTATGTATATAACTAGGTAGACTTGTAAACACTGTAATGATTTTATATGGCATAATTTTAAAATTTTGCATTTTTCATTCTAGTGCATCATGACTCCTGGGTCTCTTTTCTCTAGCTTTCTTATACTTTTAAGTCTGAGAAACATACCATTAGTTTCTTGGTGTTGAGTATGCCAGTAGGATGGAATAACTGTCAAAATGTGGAGTAAAAACTCCATCAAGTTATCATGGGAGGACAAATTACCTTTTTATTTCACCCTACTAATCACAGTTGGGGGAATGAAAGGAGATGCTGAAATGGAATTCTGACACTGGGCAGTATGCCGTTTCCTGGGCAACTAGAGGCTCTTTTCCTGCCAGGAAGACATCTGGTTTCTGGGGATCCTGTGTCTCTTTCCTTCACCCTGACTGCTCTAAATACTGATAGAACACACTCCAAGCAGTAACGATTTGGTGTGATACAAGTGATAGACTTATTTCAAAATTGTCTTCACAGCTGTTTGCTCTTCTGAAACCATTCCCTCTTTTTCTCCTTTTTTGGTGATTGAATTAGTACTTTCAAAAGAGATGATAAATGTCAGGGGAAAAGCCAAATTAGTAAACCTGTAAGTATAAAGTTTGTATTCTCTTCGACTTGCAATTTGTGTAAAATCATAATCATAAGCTGAAAATGTATGCAGAAAATTTTATATATTTACTATTGGCAAAGATATTTGCCATGGAATAAAGCTTATGACATATTTTTGACTGAAAAGGAATTGCAGAACAGTACTTATATATTCCCTTTTACATAAAATTGTATACTTCTTTGTGTGTGTGTTTCTGTTCATGGAGCAGTGTCTGGAAATATGTTTTAACAGTGGTTATCTCTAAAGGACAGATTTGGAGATTTCTTTCCTAATTGGTAGCCCATACTGGGAACCAAGACTGTTCTTGGTTGAAATTTTTCTATCCTTTTTAGTGATTTTTTTATATGATATTGTTTTTAAGAGATTTTAATATTTGTTACTAATAATTATGGTTCTTAAATCTCATTTCTAGCTGTTTTTATATTGGTTTTTTGACTACACTAGCTTCGACTATCAGTGTTTTAATTATGGCCTTAGCTTATGTCATTTACTAAGGATAGGAGCTGTGTTTGTTAAAGTTCATCTGTATATCACCTGGCATAGCATGTCCTGGAACTAAACATCTTTTTTTGTTTGTTTTAACCCTTACATGTGAAATATATTCCCACTCGATTGTGTAACAAATCATTTTCTACTCTATTCAGGTGTAGAGTTTGGTGCTCGAATGATAACTATTGATGGGAAACAAATAAAACTTCAGATATGGGATACGGTAAGTATAGCAAAAGTACATTGTATGTTTATTTTTTTTATGTTATTTTATGCCTGTTAGGATTTGTTAAACACTAATACCCCTGCAGCCATGAGATGAAATGTGGTACCAGAAAAGATTAGTTTTTCTTTATTATTATTCTTTTTAATCCTCACCCAAGGATATGTTTATTGATTTTAGAGAGAGAGGCAGAGGCAGAGAGAGAGAAACATCAGTGCGAGGGAGAAACATCCATCAGTTGCTTCTCCTACAGATCATACTTGCAACCGAGGTGTCTGCCCTGTCTGGGAATAGAACCCAAGACCTCTCGGTGTATGGGACAACACTCCAACCACTAAGCCACACTGGCAAGGGCAAGATCAGTTTTTCATATGCAGTGTTTTCAACAGATGTACCCCAGTTATTGGATGTTGGTGAACATATCTGAGTGAATGCTCAGGCTGTAGTCTAAACATAAAGACTGCCAAAACTGTGTTTTTAAGAAAAACCAGCAATGTTTGAAGTACACATGTGAGGTAAAAGATGAATGTCAATACCATAGAGTCTTGATCTGACAGTTCATTAATTAATTTTTTTTTATTGATTTAGGAGAGAGAGTGAGAAACATTGATGAGAGAGAACATTGATTAGCCACCTCCTGAATACCCCCCACTGGGGATTTGGCCCACAACCTGGGCATGTGCCCTGACTGGCAATTGAACTGGCGACTTGGTGCATGGGTCAACTCTCAACCACTGAGCCACACTGGCCGGGCCATTAATTAATTTTAAAGGTTTGATTTAGTCCCAACCACTTGAAGCCACCTTGCTTTCGATCCTAATTCTGTGTTTCACTTATTGAATGCCTATTACTTGCTATATATTTTTTAAATTTTTATTGAATCTATTAGGATGACATGGGTTAATAAAATTATATAGGTTACAGATGTACAATTTTCTAATACATCATCTGTATATTGTATTGTTTTCACCACTCCAAGTCAAGTCTCCTTTCATCACTATTTATTCCCCCCTTTATCCTCTTCTACCTCCCCAATCCCTCTTTTCCTCTGGTAATTACCATACTGTTGTCTGTGTCTATGAGTTGTTTTTTTTTTGTTTGCTTGATCCCTTCACATTTTTCATCCAGCCCCCAGCTCCTCCTCTCTGACAGCTGTTATTCTATTCTCTTTATCTATGAGTCTGTTTCTATTTTGTTTTTTTGTTAAGGTGTTTGTCTTTCTTTGACTGGTTTATTTCACTTAGCATAATACTCTCCAGGTCTATCCATGCTGTCACGAAAGGTAAGAGTTTTATTTTTTACAGTCGAGTAAGTATTTCATTGTGTAAATGTACCATATCTTTTTTATTCACTCATCTACTGATGGACACTTGAGCTGCTTCCAGATCTTGTTTATTTTAAATAACGCCTCAGTAAACATAAGCGTGCATGTATTATTTTGAATTAGTATTTGGCATTTCTTACGGTATATTCCCAGAAGTGGAATCGCTGGGTAATAAGGCAGTTCCATTTTTAATTATTTGAGATAACTCCATACTGCGTTGCACAGTGGCCACACCAACCTGCATTCCCGCCAACAGTATACAAGGGTTCTCTTCTCTCCACATCCTCGCCAGTGCTTGCTGTTTGTTGATTTTTTGATAATAGTCATTGTAGCAGGTGTAAGGCGATATCTCATTTAATCAGCATCTCTGATGATTAGTGACATTGAACATCTTTTCATGTCCGTTGGTCATTTGTATGTCCTCTTTGAAGAAGTGTCTATTCAGGTACTTGGACCATTTTTTTTCATTTTACCCTCACCCGAAGAATTTTTTTTGCATTTATCTTCAGGTAGAGGGGGAGGGAGACAGAGAGACAGAGAGACAGAGACAGAGATATCGATGTGAAAAAGACACATCGACTGGCTGCCACCCACATGACCCCAACCCCAACCCCAACCCCAACCAGGGCCGGGGACAAACCACAACTGAGATACGTGCCTTTAGTGGGAACCAAACCTGGGATTCTGGTCCGCAAGCTGAACTGCTGAGCCAAACTGGCCAGGGCCCTTTGACCATTTTTTAATTGGATTGTTTGCCTTCCTGGTGTGGAGTTTTATAGTTCTTTATAAATTTTAACCGCTTATAATTTATATAAATTATAAATTTATGTATAATTTATATATATTCTCCCATTCAGTGGGTTGTCTGTTCGTTTTGTTGATGATTTCCTTTGCTGTGCAAAAACTTTCTAGTTTGGCCCAGCTGGTGTGGCTCAGTGGTTGAGCGCACCAAGAGGTCTCCGGTTAGATTCTCTGTCAGAACACATGCCCAAGTTGTGAGCCAAATCCCCAGTGGGGGGCATGCAGGAGGCGGCCACTCAATGTTCTCTCTCATCAGTGTTTCTCTCTCTCTCTCCCTTTATCTTCCTCTCTCTCAAAAAAAATATCAATAAAGAAAAAAAAATTAAAACCAAACTTTTTAGTTTGATGTAGTCCCATGTGTTTATTGTTTCTTTAGTTTCCCTTGCCCAAGGTTATATATCAGAAAAAATATTGCTATGAGAAATGTCTGAGATTTTACTGCCTATGTTTCCTTCTAGTATTTTTATGGTTTTGAGTCTGAATTTTAAGTCATTCATCTATTTTGAGTTTATTCTTGTGTATGGTGTAAAAAGGAGGTCTAGTTTCATTTTTTTTGCACATATCCACGTTTCCTAACACCATTTATTGACTAGACTGTCTTTACCCAACTGTATGTTTGTCTCCTTTGTTGACTATTAATTGACCATAAAGGTGTGGGTTTATTCTGGGCTCTCTGTTGCATTGATCTGCATGTCTCTTTTTATGCCATTACCATGCTGTTTTGATTACTATGGCCTTGTAGATTGTATAGTTTGAAAAGAGGTAGTGTGATTCCTTTAACTTTGTTCTTCTTTCTGAAGATTGCTGTGGCTGTTTGGGGTCTTTTGTGGTTCCATATAAATTTTTGAAATATTTGTTTTAGTTTTGTGAAATACACCATTGGTATCTTGATAGGAATTACATTGAATCTATAGAGTCCTTTGGGTAGTATGGACATTTTAATTATGTTAATTCTTCCTATGCATGAACATGGTATATGCTTCCACTCTTCAATTTCTTTTTTTAGTGTCTTACAATTTTTCAAATACAGATGGGTCTTTTATATCATTGGTTAAATTTATTTTTAGGTTCATGTTTTTTTTGTTGTTTGTTTTCTTGGAGGGGTTGGTACAATTGTAAATAGGATTGCTGTCTTAGTTTTCCCTTTCTCTCCTTTTTTTTTTAATCCTCACCCGAGGATATTTTTCCATCGATTTTTAGAGAGGGTGAAAGGGGGAGAGAGAGAGAGAGAAACATAGGTGTAAGAGAGAGACACGTTCATTGGTTGCCTCCCGTATAACCCCAACCAGGGCTGGAAATCGAACCTGAGATGCTTTGGTCTGAGAGTTGACACTGTAACTGCTGAGCCAAACCGGTCAGGGCTTAGTTTCCCTTTCTAATAGTTCAATATTGCTGTATAAAAAATGAAATTGGTTTTTATATATTTAATTTGTAGTCTACTTTACTGAATTCATTTATCAGTTTTAGTTTTTTCATGGAATCTTTAGGGTTCTCTGTTTACAGTATAATGTCAATCTGTCATGCTATATAATTTTTAATGGCAGTTTCTCATCTGAGCCGCAGAACATGATTTGAGTAACTATTTTCTCTATTCTCCCATTTTAGATGCATAAAACAGTAGTTACTTTATTATATACAATGGATGTCTTAAGGAAGCAGTTTTCGAATTTTTTGATCTTAGAATCCCTTTATATTGTTAAAAATTAGTGAGGAGACCCAAAGAACCTTTGCTTATATGGCTTATTTATAACTCTCAGTATTTACCATATTACAAACTAATACTGAGAAACTTATTAAATATTCAATTAATTCACTTAGAAATAACTGTAATTAACTCATATGTTGGTATAATGCAATTTTTATGGAAATTATGTTTTTTCCAAACCAAATATATATAATAATATATTTTCTTTCTAGTGAGAAGAGTGTCATTTTGTTACATTTTGAAAACACTCTTTACTGACTTCTTTTTTATAAATGTTTCTCCATTGAGTCTTATGTGTGTTATTTAGTTGAAATATATGAAGAAAATACAACCTCACACAAATAGATAGTTGGGAAATGGATGACCTCATGGACTCTGAAAATTTCTCAGGACTATCCAGGAGTCTTAAGATCACACTTGGAGAAAAACTGTTTTGTAGCAATTAGGACTTAGTTCTTGGTGGAACCCCAGTTGAGAAGAACCAAAAAGTCTCTTACTATGTATGACAAAGAGCATATTATGTAAACTAGTAAATGAAATATAAAATATGGGGAATTTTATCATCATGTATTCCTGGTCTTTCTCTAGTTATATAATCTTAGTTTCTCACCTGTCACTTGCAATAGTGAATGAAGTAAGGAACCGTGAAGAAATAGAGTCTCAGACTAGATTCCCAAGACCAAGCAAGTTGCTGAAGGCCACTGTGAGACCTAGGTTTCCTATTGCTTCTTGTGTATCACGTGCCATCGTCCCTGCACTGGAAAACCCTAAATCTCTGCTTTGCTCTGCCCTAGAGCTATACATTAGGCTCTATGTTTTTATTCTTTCTTATCTCCTTTTTCTCATTGAGGATTTATCCTTTCACTATTTTTTAGGGTACCCCCCCCAGCCTATAGCATCTCATAAGTGTTTTGATTTATATTCTTTCAAGTAACATGATTTCCAAGCTGCAACAAAAAGAGAAAAATAAAATATGCAAAGTCCCTTTTTCCTAGAGATTTAAAATTAATTATCTTCAGCCAAAAAGAAGTGTTTTCTACTTCATTAAAAGTTTCTTTTTTGAAAATGATTTTTTTTTTTACCTAAACTAGGTTGCTTTCTTAGCTAATAAAGTTATGTATCACACATCCTTCTTAGTGTAGTGTGAAACAAACTACTTGATATTTTTTAATACATGTTTTTATGCCTTATATTTTACATAAGTAATTGCTTTGTTTGAAATACTTTTTTTCCTCCTTTCCATTTAAGCCCAGCTCTTTATCATCTCTTGTGGAGCCTTTCTGACCCCTATGGGATAGCTCTTTCTCCTTATAATATTTTACGATTTGTGTTACGGTCCTGATCCTGTTGTTATCATAGTTCTTTGTTCACTTATCTATCTAACCACAGAATAAGCATCATGAGGTAAAGGTATCTTATTTAAGTTTGTATCTTGTATTCTTAGTTTACTGACTGATACAGTGTTTGGTAAGTTTATTTCATGAATGAATAAACCGTCTGTCTCATTTTGTCTAAGCAACTTATAGGATTGGTAGATGTGTTCAAGAACCAGCATCTAGTAAGATACATAATTTCAAAAGACAAGATTGATATAGTAGTGAAAATTGTTATATTTTAGGCACAAACCACCTCATTGGTTTATTTTAGTTGCCTTGTTCTTCTTTCCTTAAGATGTTCCCTTACAAAATCCCTCTCCCTTACCCTGGGTTGTTTTGGTTTTTTTTTTTTCTATTTGTTTTTGAGAGAGAGGGAAGAGGGCGGGGGGTGGGGGGGTCAGAAACAGAAACATCCATGTGAAAGAGAAACATCCATTGGCTGCCTCCTGCACGCCCCTGACTGGGGATTGAGGCCACAACCCAGGCATGTGCCCTGACCAGATAGATACCAAATCTGTGACCTTCTGGTGTGTGGGATGATGCTCAACCAACTAAGCCACACTGGCCAAGGCCCTTCCCCTGGGCTTTTTGTAACTTGAACAAGTCATTCATTTCCTGCCTATTTCTTTTGTAAGTTAACTAGCCTTCTTTTGATAGGCGTCTTTTTTTTTTTTCTTAGCATGCGAGTAGATTGTTTTATACTGCAATGATCTTTCAAAAGAAATCTGTTATATGTTAGACAGTGTGAAAGAGAAAAAGAAAAAAGAACTCTTGTTCATACTACCTTTACAAGAGGTAGTTTTTTTTCTCTGTGTCTAAAAGGGAGAGATTGTGGTGCCTTTGAGGACATCATGACCTCTCCTCCAAAACACTACCAGGGCTTCCAATGGAGGGTGCTAGGATTCAGTGGCTTGTTCCAGAATTTAAGGAATGTTCCCCAAAAGTCTGATAACTTACTACTTTTGAGTGTTGTTTTTTGAATCTCTACCTTATAGTCTTTTCTCTTATTTTCATTGTTTTCTTACCTGATTTCCAAAACTCTTTAATGTATGTTATCATTCAGGTTGGTTTCACACTCAGTTTATGCTAAGTGAAACAGTTTCCCATATTGCTGTTTTGTAGTGTTTCTATACGTTGGATAGCAAGCTACACTTTTAGCAGGGATCATGTCTGTTCTTGGCCCGGGACATTTACAAAGCTAATCTGAAACCTTCAGGGAAAATTTTGCCAAATGTTATGGTTAATTTCATCAGCCTTAAAGAAATGATTTTGCCTTCATGTCTAAGTCTCAATATCTTAGTATATTTGTCATTCATTGTATATCCATTTCCACTTACAAAAATGAAAATAAGGCATTTCCCTTTAAAATATCCACATCTACCATCTTTGCTTTTTTTGAAAATAGGAAGTGCGACCAGCAGATACCCCTGGAGGCCTTGCTGGAAGCAGGGATAACAGATCTGTGCCTCCCTTAAAGCAGTTTCCCTTGGCCCTGTGTCACTTTTTATCTTTTATCAGAAGTCAAATGTGTGATATTCTTCATCTCTGTCACAGTAAGTCAGTGAAGAACATAAATTACACCCAGTTCCTATTCATTAACTGATGGCAGAAGGGCATAAGAAGGCTGTGACTTTTAGACCCTCATCTAGTCCTTACCACCTCCTCATTCTATTCTTATCTTTTGTTTTCTGTCATTTTTTTTAGTCGCCTTCCAAATAAATTTTATTCTCCCACAAAATTTCTAATATAGATGTTTTAAGTCTATGTATCTACTCAATTTCCCTATATATTTTTTTTTTTTTTCCCCCTCACCCGTGGACATTTTTCCATTTTTTGTTCAGATAGAGCAGGGGGGAGAGAGAGGAAGAGAGAGAGAGAGAGAAACATCGATGTGAAGGGACACATCGAGTGGCCGCCACCCGCACGACCATCCAGGGCCGGGGACAAACTGCAACCGAGGTACGTGCCCTTAGCGGAAACCGAACCCGGGTCTCTCTGTACCGCAGGCTGACACTCCAACCACTGAGCCAAATTGGCCAGGGCCCTATATTTTTATTTTATATTTACAAATAGTTGACATCACATACGAGTTAGTGAAACTATGTAAAAAAAATCATGTGAAATGTACCTGCTAAAAATACCTTTTCAGCAAATCACAGATTTTTTTGAGTCCTTTGTAGAACATGTCAGTTTATACCCAGCTCCTCACCCCGAAAATGAATATTTTTTGTGAATCAGTGAAGCACTAAGATGGATGGCCAGAATTCTGTGGGGCGAGGGGAAGGGCCTGGAACCAAGCACTGGGAAACAATTCTGCCTCCGTCACTCCTGTCCAACTCCAGGAGTTGAGAGGCTTTCGGAGGCGCACCTGTTTTGCCTCCTTCGGCAGCTATTCATCAACCTTTTATTGAACAACCACAGGGACAGGAAGCTATCTCAGACATTTCAGTTTACTCTAATATTTACTTCCCACCTATGTTCTCTGTTTTCTCTTAAATGGCAGAATTGAAATAATCTGGAGTTGGCAGTCACATCCTCTAAGTCTTATTTACAACTCTTGTTTCTCTTAGGATCTACTTGAGTTTTTATAGGAGACTCTCTTAAAAGCCCTAGAGCTATAGTCCAGGTTGACTTTCCTCCATCCTTTCTGTGGACACTGAGGCAGCCTAAATGTCACTTTGATTCTTACTAATGTCACTGTTGTCCAAAACAGACGTTTTATTCATGCATGTAGATCTCAATGCATGAAATTCTCAATTTCCTCGATGATACCAGTTTCTTAATCACTGGTCTAGATTTTTAAGTTGAGTCTGTTTAGTGAAGTGCCTGAGATCGCATGCCTGGGCACTGGACAACTTATTTGGCTACTTAGACATTTTTTTTTTCTTTTTTCTCTTTTTCGTTCTTGGCCAGGGTTTGATAACTGGAATTATTAAATAAATGACTAAAAATGACAGTAAGAGGTACTACTGTAATATTGATTCTCACAGATCTTAATTTTCTAACTTTATTGGCTCTTTGGGATCAATCAAGATAACATTTTAGTGCCTGCTATAAATATACTTCACTGTTTTGTAAGGCTATCCCTCAAGAACTAAAGAGGGAAAAAAGATAAGCATTTGAGCAGTGTGTTGGTTTTATCCAATCAGTAGTGTTAGAACTAAATGACCACATGAAAGCGCTTTTGGATTTACTTGAAGAAAAGGATAACTTATGGGCTGTGGTTGATGAGCTTACTAGCTTTGTGAGAGAATTGGGGGCTTGAACTGGTTATCCAAGGGAATAGAAATTGGATAGGTGGAGGGAGGAGAAAATGGATTTTCAGTCAGAAAGGGAAACAGATACAAAAGCAGGTATAATCAGAGTATATAGGCAGGATATCAGACAAAAAATTAGTTGTATGAACAGTACTTTCATTTATGAAGATAAAATTCTAAGAAACAGAGATCAACTTCCTAAGAGCTTCAGGGTATTTAGAGAGTTTTGAGCAGTAGCTTAATATACGTAAAGTTGGGTGTTATAGAGGTAATAGGAGAGGAAGAAGAGTTAAGTTGCCAACCTGGTTACTATGAAACTTATTATCAACAGAACAACTCAGGCAGATGGGGAAGCCAATTTGGGGGAATCTATATAGCAATTGGAAGTAAATTTTAAAGGTATGGAGAAAGGAATCAAATTTGTTTGATTTAGCCATCCTTACATGAAAAATGCAGGTCTATAAAGCTTCTTTTTCACAAATGTTCTATGACTCTGATTTTAATCCTAAACATCACTAAAAATGGAACTTGCCCATTATCTCTCAAGGCAAATTTACTCTATTATACTTTGCGGATATCTGGGTATATTATACTTTGTGGATATCTAGGTATCTTTGCTGATGTTTTACAGAAATCAACAGCTGTATTGTCTACTCTAGCCACCAGGTTATTCTGGTGCTGTTCACTTAGCTAGTCATCCTCATTTCATTAAATGCATTTTTCTTTATACCCTTAGCTTATATTAGAAATCTCTTTAACCCAATACTTTTTAGTGAAGAGGATAAAAAAAAACCTCTCTCTGTAGTGGGCTTCAGTGCAGATCTGGCCAAGTTCAAGAACCACACCGCACATGACCAGTCCCTAAAATGGCACAGAAATGGCATCAAGAAACGCCAATCACAAAGATAAGAATCTCTCAAGGGTGTAGACCCCAAGTTCCTAAGGAGCATGCATTTTGCCAAGAAGCACAACAAGAAAGGCCTGAAGAAGATGCAGGCCAACAATGCCAAGGCTATGAGTGCACGTGCCAAGGCTATGAAGGCCCTCGTAAAGCCCAAGGAGGTCAAGCCCAAGATCCCAAAGGGCAGCAGCCTCAAGCTTGAGAAACTTGCTTATGCCCACATTGCTGAGGGTCTCGGGCTTTGCTGGCCAAAGTCCAAGGCCAAGGCCCAAACCAAGCCCTAGGTTATTGCTGCAGCTCAGGCTCTCGAAGGTACCCAGGCCCCCCCAAAGGCTCCACAGTAGAGCTCTCCCCCTGCCAATGTGAGGACAGAAGGACTGGTGTGACTCCTGGGCTGCTGTCTGCATGGAGCTGGTGTCCTTCCTCCTGTGCTATTTGTTCAAATAAATCTGAAGCCGGGAAAAAAATATTTCCTAAGTTGACATACTTTTTCATTTAAAACAACATAGGTCAGTCGCAGTTTGGACAAGTTTATATTGGAAGTGCTTTTTAAAAACTAGATTACTTAACCATTTGGCTAGCTTTATGCAGTTAGCTATTGTTTGTTTATATTTGGATAAGCCATAATAAAACACTTATTGGCAGAAGATTTTTTTCAAGGCTACCAGTATTAACAAAAAGATTGGATTCAGAGTCATAGGATGTTTTTCCTATAAGTCATATCTCAAGAATGTGGAAACTGCTGAGTATTGATCTTTGCTTATTGGGTAATGAGTGATTTTAAGATGCATAGCAACAATCATAGTCCTCACTTGGAATGTGTGGTTTTTTTAATGTGTTTTTGTTTGATTTTTATAATGGTGGGCAAAATCCAGATTCGATGGATTCAGCATAAGGTGATGCCTTATATGTTATTTCCATATTGCACCATGTTTGTTCTTGTTAAATAATTTGGGAGAAATGGGAATGGTATGTAAATGTATGTTTTCCCTCCTCTTTTGGCTGTAAACACTTAAATTTTAGCTCTGTA